>OW679198.1:136392687-136783950 GCA_940337035.1 Agriotes lineatus | reverse complement strand
GTCCCGGGATCCGGTTCCGGGATTCTACCACAACAACCGAGTCCCGGGACCACAGCTAGAACAGGCGAACCCGGGACCATGTCAACATGCGTTGCGTGCGTATACTCGATATCAAAGAATTAGGACGGGTATTCACCGGCGTCCGACGTACTACTCATGCCTCTTGCACATTTTGCATTATTTGCGTTTTGCGTAGGCAGGAGAGGTATTATTTTCGGTAGGTTAGAATTAAACATGTGTCTTGTTTCAGCCACATTTGCATATATTCTTCGATTTATGTATTTGTCTGTTTTTTTTTGTTGGATTTAGATACGTGCGAAGAAGCTGAATAATTTATATTTTAAGTTTTAAGTGTGTTCGTTATTTGTCTGCTAAAGCGTTACGATTAGAATGAATTCCGATTCGCAACCTACCTTCCTTCTACACTAAAAAAAACGATTTGAGGTCAATATGGCGACAATTTTATATATTGAAGATAAAACAATTGGCGAAATGTAAAGGTGGTTCCTACAAAATTATCAGAATCAGAGGCAACTTGACGAAAGGATTACACAAACGCTTTGCAGTTCAAACAAAAGCAAAAGATGAACAGCATATTTAGTACCAGAAGAAAGCAATGAAGTTGTAGACGAGCACCAATGCAAATTATCAGCACAGAAATACTTTATTTAACTTAAAACACTAGTTTTTCTTTGGATATTGCATTCGGAAATTTTACCTGAACACTATTTACCTTTCGGGACCATTTTTGGGATTTTCGGGACTAACATAATTACCACAAGTAACATCGCATTGGAATGGCCCCCTCTGTTGTATCAAATTTCACATACACACATGCAGATGTTGGCCGCAAACTAGGATGGGGATTTTGGAATACAAATAAATGTTAGAATGAATATTCGCAAACAAATAAAAGGCTACAAGAGGATACATGTTACAATACAAGCAAAGCTACATCGATGCAAAGAAGTTAAATAAGAAAGAAGTAAAAAGTGGGATAGAAAATGTCAAGAAACCGAAACGTACATTGGGGGAACCAAGTGTAGAGAAACTTGAAGCTTCATAAAAGACAGTAAAGGCGCCAGAAAAAACACGTGAGGTTGCACATGATTCCACCTGAGGAGAATAGACAAAACGCTACTGACTGAAACAAGAGGGAGTTATCACCCGTGGTGTTGGGATTATATGAGGATTATAAAGGATTATAGCGGTACAATTTTGGTCAATTTCGCGCATGACGTCAGCTTGGGAGCAAGCCGTAACATCCGCGGGATGATCCCGGGAAGCAGCGAAACGTTGACATTAAAATAGTGCATATAGTTACTGATTATCACTTATTTAAATATGTTCCTGTATGAAATAATTTTTTGTACGGTGCGAATAGCTGTAACTTCGCGACCATCTATGCAGTAGCAGCTCGTGATACCTGTATTTGAAGTGCTCTTAGTTTTTAACAATTACTAAGCAAAAAATAATAATTAACGATTCAATCTACATTTCGTCGATGTTTGAATCCAAATATAGCAATGCTTTTTAATTTTAATATTCCAAAAGGAAATGTCACATGCACACAACAAAAAGTATTCAAATACAACACAAAATGTACATAAAAGTATTCAAACACAACACAAAATGTACTTAAGTCTTAAAGACGAAACACGCCAATAATTTATTTAATAATGGAATACAAAACCGAGCATGTAATGCATCACATCCACAAATCCATTTAATTTTGTTGTAGATGTCCACAGAAAAATGTCTTGTAAAATTGCGAGTGCCAACTTTATTTTGCAGGTTGAAATTTAATACCAGTGTAGGTCGTCTTAAGTTTTTTTAATCTCTTCAGCTAACATGTTTTTAAAATTAATGTTGAGTATATTACTTAGTTAAACTACACTGCTCAAAAAAATTAGGGGAACACTTTTTCAGCTGTGCAGAAATTTTCAAATTAAATACAGACGCAAGTATCAACGTTAGTATATTGTTCTTTCAACATTACTTAACAAGATACAAACAATAAATATGCTGTAAATTAACGGTTTTCTTGAGTAACACCAAACCATTGAGAAGATTACCAAAATCGAAATATGATTCATCACTTAAAATGTAATAGAAACTCTGTTAGCGCTCGAATACCGAATTTTAGCAGCGCGTGTGCCCTCCATTATCATCAGTGACAACGTGACATCGTCGAGGCATGTTGGGAATAAGACGTCTTAACATGTCTTGTGGTAAATTTCACAATTCTTCCACAAGGACCTCGTCCAACCCCTGAAGAGTCTGAGGTGCAGCAGGACGCTTCCTAATACGCCTGTCGAATAAATCCCAAACGTGTTCGATGGAATTTAAGTCCGGACTCATGGCTGATCACCCCAATCACCTGGATTTCTTGTTCCTGGAGAAAATTTGTTGTTAAATTTGCCGTATTTAATCTAAAATTATCCTGTTGTAGGATGAAGCCATCGCCGAAATTGTTCGCAAATTGCACAACATGCTCTTGAGGAATCGTCTCAACATAAATTTGTGCATTGAGACTTTGGGGAATGACAACCAAGTGGGTGTGACCGTCTATACTGATGCCACCCCAAACCATGACCGATCCAGCTATGAATCGGTCCACTTCCTGTATACACGCCGCAGTGTATCGCTCTCCAGGACGTCTGTACACTCGTATACGACCATCGCAACAAATTAGACAAAACCGCCACTCGTCAGTAAAAAGCACAGACCTCCATTGTGGAAATTGCCATTGCACATGTTCACGAGCAAAGTTTAGACGGATAACTTTGTGATTCCTGGTCAAGCGAGGAGCTCGCACATGCTTGCGAGAAGTCAGATTGACTTCTTTGAGTCGTCTTCTAACCGTCTGATTGGAAATTGTTACACCAGTGGCACTTCGGAGTAGATTTTGTAACTCACGAGCAGCAGCAGTTCGTCGGCGAAGTCAAGAATTCACAATATACAGGTCGTCTCGAGGGGTAGTTTTTCTTTTACGGCCTTGTCCAGTTCTCCTGGAATATCTACCCGCTTCTCGGTACCCATGCCATCCTCTGCAGATAACAGATGGAGGTGATTGGCGATGGTTTGCTACATACCGCATATATCGACCATCTTCAAGCAAAGCAACAGCCCTCGCGACTTCAATGTCACTTAAATAACGCATTTTGAACTCAGAAACAGTGAAAAAGTTATAACTGACGTTTACTGTGTCCAATGACTAATTTGATGAGCTTCGGATGTTTGCTTTGTGGTCAAAAACCACTTTGTTTTGAGACTTTTTATACATTTTGGCGTCTACGAAGTAAACGAGCAAACGAATCACCGTCATTCTTCTTGCACTTTGTCAATACAAGTCTAGAGAATAATATAACAAGAAAATATCCTGCTTCCATTATTTGCTGGAAAACTTATACGCATTCAAAAAAGTGTACCCCTAATTTTTGTGAGCAGTGTATTTCCCACATTTTTAAGTAAAACTGCTTGAAACAACCGAAATCACCCAAGATAAATAAACACGCTCCAACTGCATCTGGTATAATGTCCAAAGTCCAAACATAGCCCATATAAGGATACGAGAACGTCTTTCCTACATTGGAACGACAGAAAGGGATGGCGTATGGGCATAGGATCACGGCGAAAGACATTTTAACTTGATTATCTATTACATAATAATGGGTACCATCATCATTTAAAGATTGCTTTGATGAACATTTTTTTTGCGTCTGACATCTATTGGAACCCACTGGAACCGCTAGATTAACCCTTAACTAAGTGAAACTGGAACGCCCGGGCCGAGAGTCGAACTTTCGCCCGAACACTCCGTATTTCGGTGTGGCCTCCGCTACAGCGGAGGAAACCGCTGGTTAACCGAACTCCCATTGATGTGTACCATAATGTAATGTAGTAAGTCCGCGTTTTTTAATATTACCTCAGTAATAAACACGATTGTAATGCCAGTCAGTACTGCAATACCGCCATTGTACCGCGTGTAATTTAGGATACAAACGCAATAATGCATGTTTTTTTACTTAAAGCATGTTAGGTATTCTGTTTTTAGATCGAGTCAATAGCAAACGCAATTTTTTGTACTGGTTAGTGCGGTACTATTTACGTGCATGATGTTTATCACAACGAAGCGTTCGTTAGCCGAGTTATGTAATTATACAAAAATGATAACAACGCATGTGTAAAATACAAAATTTTGTCTATGACTTCATAATTTTTTCAAAATATTTTTTTACTAGATTTGATATTTTGCTTTTTTGACAATTATCAAACTAGTATCAAACCTAAAGTATTACCTTATGTACTTGATTTGTTCAGTGCTGTGTGACAACAGCTAATTTTGTTGTAAACAACGCTTCCTTACGGTTATTTTTTGGAATTCTGTGTAGGTTTAAATAATCGTTTGTCTTAAAAAAATATTGAAGAACATTTGTTCTTTAAGATGAGTGACACGGGCAGTGTCCCATCTGACAGTGAAAAATTTCTCGTAACTGAAACATCAAGGCCAGATTATGAACTGACGTAACAATGGTTTGAAAAATTGTGCAACGAGAAATGAATTAAGAACAGCACATATGAAAAGCTGCTGCTAGAATATTTGGAACATTTATCTGATATACGGAAGCCTTCATCTTTTTAGGGCCAGAATTCACGAAAGAAAACATTGATATTAGCAAGTATTTAATCGCATTTATGGAAATCGGAAGGCTATCGAGCTATAAGTGGGAGGAGTAGGATTTATCAGACAGTCGTAGATAATAGTAGATTATGTTATTAGGAGTAAAAGTGATACTTTATGTGGCGAAGCTGAAGATTATTTAGCCGAACGTTAGTGAGGCAAATAATTCAGCTAAGCCACATAAAGTCACTTTTACTCCGAATAACATATACTATTTTATCCGCAAACGTATTCAGGTAAATTTCATTAATATTTATAAATTTAAAAAAAAGGATGCATCGGCCGGGAATCGAACCCAGGCCACCCGCGTGACAGGCGAGCACTGTACCCCTGCGCCAACCTCTGTTGTTCAAATAATGCACTACTGTAATGATATATGAACATAGTCAATCACCCGAGCTAATAGCACACGGCCACAGCAGCTGTCACACCATAACCCACGGCGACAGGTGCTCCGATCCGCTGCGTAAAGGTTTATTTAAATTAAATCTTTTTCGTACTCTTTTTGAAAATAAAAACCGGCCTACGATCTAAGTCTAAAAATTAGCAAAATTTTAAGCCATCATACAATTTAATCGGTCCAGTATCTTCGGAGGAGATAGCGAACAAACATAGAAAGAAAGAAAGAGAGCAACGATTTTGTGTGCTTAGGCAGATAAAGTAGGTAGGCAAAAGTCGCTATTTTATCTGCTTAGGCAGATAAAGTGACACTTTTACCTTGTCAATAAAGACACATAAGTTGTCACTTTTGTGACGTTTGCGGATAAAATGTACCTATTACATGGATAGTGCTGGTGTGGTAGTTCCATTGTTCTTTGTATCAATTCAGTGGTAAATGTGATTTTTGATATGAGTCATCACTCCAGAAGTAATATATGGTATATGTTTTAGGTTACATACGTACTACTTCATCGTGTATAAATTACTTTGATGTCCCACTTCTCACTATTGAAACAATATACAGATTGCGGCAGGCCACTAGGACCATAGCAAAAGCAAGGGGACTTTACATGTGGCCGTAATTGTATTAAAAAAAAATATTAAAAGTCGAATATATAATTATGTACCATTGCGGAAAAAATAATTCGCACGGCTTCCATAGAAAGTTGGCTGAATTTCAATAATTTTATTGTATTGAACCTCTCTTCAATGTCAGAATTTATTAATGTGACAAAGTTCAGGGGCGCGCGTAGATTCTGTTTAATGCTTTTAATAAGGAACGAGGTGCGAATTTAAATCAAATAAAACAACTTGTAGATGATAGAAAGCATTTTTATGATAGAAAGCATTTTTATAGAAAGTTTAAACAAGATTTTCGTTAATTCAAAGCTTTGGACTTGGTATTTAATATTTAGTAGAACCTCCATTTTCTTCTAGAAGAGTGGCAAGTCTGCGGTTCATGCTTCCTGCCAAACTTTGGGTGTATACCCGCGTTAGGGTGGCCCACTGGTTTCGAATTGCCCGAATAAGCTCCTCGCGATTTCGAGGTCGAAAATCGTCTCTATAAATCTTTTTTATCATAATATAACCCCAAATGTTCACGATTGGGTTCATATCCGGACTTCGAGAGGGCCATGGAAGAACAGTTATTTTGTTCTCCTCCATCCATGCCCTAACAACCCTTGCCGTGTGCACAGGAGAATTGTCCTATTAAAAAATATATATTAGATGCATTATTGAGAAAGAAAAACCATTTGGTCCAACCTGTTGAAAGACAAAATCATCGTCAGGAAATCTTTCTCTTTTCGCCAGTTAGACGGCCGTCTATAATATGAAGAGCGCCAGGCCCATCGCTGGAGAACCAAGCCCAGACATGGACCGTAAAACCTTCCACTTTGCTGATGTTTGTGCAAATAGGTTTGTTCGAACCGTTGATTTCTGGGGCGGAAAACTCTTAAAATGGCGTTGTTTGCGGATTGAAACCCTCGTCTCGGTTGATGTATTCATGGGCGAAGTCCATTCTTCTAACCATATTTTCTTCATACAAGAGGGGTTTCCGTGCCGCTACAGAGTTTCTTAAACCAGATTGTCTTATACGACTTCTCGCCGTTCTTATACCGGCGGGAAAGTTAGTTTCTTCTCTAGCTTCATTTAACTGCCGTGGTAAAGGGATGGTTCCTAACGTAGTTTGCCAGAGCATCGTCCTTCTCCTGAGTGGACTTCTTTTTCCGGCCTGCACCATCCCCACGTGTCAAGGAGTGCGTTGCGTTCCACTTACGTTTCAAATTCATAATTGTGGACTTATTAGAACCCAAATGCTCTGCCACCCTCTGCAAGGACCATCCCTCCTCCAGTTTCGCAATACCGATTGCTTTTTCAGCTTCTGACAATACGTGATAGTGCATTTTGACAGTGTCACTTTCATAAAGCCACTGCGATAAGCATCGTTTGCACTGGGAAAATTTGCCGTGCGAATTATTTTTTCCGCAATAGTAACTATAATTATCCTAGCGACCTACCGCTATCGTACATTGATTGTTAGTTTGTTAAACACCACGACGGCCATATGCATATTCTTCTGGTGTTTGCCATGGTCCTAGTAGCCTGCCGCAATCTGTATAACCGCAATCATAATGAGCGTGTCATCCTGTGAAAATTACTTTGATGTACCGCAAGGAAGTATTGTAGGTCCACTGCTCTTTGTATCAATTAAGTCATCACTACACACACAATATGTGACATATAAGGAATGTGTTTGAGTTCACAAACTTAATGATGTGTTGTTACTTAAAAATTGGTTTTATTCCTCATAAGCAAGTATGGTAGGTCTTTTTTGTCGTACAGTAGATTGGATTAAAGCATCATCGGTATTTTTATAAATGTACTCTACTTTGCGTGTGTAATATTTTTTAAAACAAAATATGCACGCAAATACAAAGGCGAATGTAAAAGTAGTAACGTTAAAAAGTTGATTAGTATTGGGAATAGGCCAAATTTTAACAATCGATCATTTTGTTGGAGAGAAAAACACTGGTTTTTCTTCGTGACGAATAATAATCGATCCTGTGATATGCCTTAATTTTGATCGTTACACAGTTTAAAAAAAATTATATAAAAAATAGTAAGTATTTAAACTATTTATCAATATGGAATGTGGAACTGGTTACGACATTAAATAGCCTTCAGCGTTTCTGGTTATACAATATTTGTATTAGAAATTGCCTATAAATTCTCCAGTTGTAATTTCCAGAAACGTAATGTGATTTCACAACTTATTAACACAATTGTTCTAAGATATAGCTTATTATATGACGTAAATTTCTGAATGTGATGGGCTAAATTTCAATTATCTAATTTGACAGCTGATGTTCTGAAATTGCTAGATGACGTCATAGCACTGATGTTCCTATGTATTAAAGCTTTGATCTATTATTGTTTGTTCCAGACTAATTGATTACGTATAATGGGCTGCATTATCGACCACCGTTTTCAATATTATGTTTGATTACTATAAAATGCATTGCTGTTATTTTCTATCCTGGTTTTTTCTTTTCAGCTTTACGGACATGAAATCTCGTGCGGACGCAGTTTCTAATTTTGCCGTATATTCTTGATCATTTTCTAAATTATAAAGCTAACAGACTCTATGACGTCATAGCTATAAAGTGTACACATTACCCTTCTCCCGTGACGTAATAATTTTCTCTCATTAGTTAACTGTGAGGAACTGAACGAAACAAAAAATGTGCATGTTTTGATCAAATTGGTTGTAAATGTAGCTGGTTTTATAATGCTGTCAGTTTTAATTTTTTTTAATCATACTAAAAATGTCGCGCTACAACGAACTAGCCCAAAATCTTATTTTAAACTTTATTGACTTGATCGAAGAGGAGACACGCCGGATTGGCTTAGGTCAAGAATGTCTTGCATTAAAGGTTTTATGTCCAATTCTTGCTGATTTCCACTCTCTGTGGTCTAAATACGATTATTTTGAATTTCACTTTAACGTAAGACATACGTTTTCAACGCCATGTTTTGTGATTTATAACATTGCAGAAAAAGGGTAATGTGTAACCAAAATATATGTATGATTTGTTCTCTTTAGCCAAACGCCTGTCTAATTTTTTCAGCCATCATTAATTCTTAGCTAGTGAGTAGCAGACGAGGCGATGCACAGAGCAGTCTTAGAGATTATGTAACTGTAAAGAGCTGTGCAACATGATTTCCACGTCATCGATTCTTAATTTTGTCTCCTAGACGTTGTGCTCAAATTGAAAAATTAAGTATTGGTCTAGGCTAGGCGTAACATTTGTGGTTATGCCTTTCGCGACGAACATTATATTATTTTTACTTTTTACTTCATCACACACTTGAGCGAGTAGCATTGAAAGGTACCAAAATGTACGTTGTTTTTAAAGCAATATTTAATAATGCAGAGAACCTAAAAATAAATGGCACCTAACGGAAGGCTAGGGAAAACGATGCAACTGTGATACATTGTCATGCAATTGTTTCCGGCTTCACCTCAATGCACGACTACGCCACGGGTACCATAGTAATCCTGTAAGTCAGGTCAAATATCCCTTCTGACGTAAGCACTTATTCACTTAGGGCCGGTTGCAGAAAGCAATGTTAAGTCTGGTGTTAGCTAACGCGACGTCAAAGTGAACAAAAACGAATCAAATCTCAAATCTTTATGGTAACTAATACATTAGTAAACAAAATTTGATGCGATTTTGTTCACTTTGACGCGACGTTAGCTAACACCAGACTTAACATTGCTTTCTGCAACCGGCCCTTATAGTTTTATGTTACAATGCCCAAATTTTTAGAGACGGCCCTATTGAAGAATATTAATTACTAGTGAATCACCGGAGCTACGCTTTGGTTCGCTAATTTAAGAGAGATTCATTAATATAAATTTAAAAAAGGATGCATCGGCCGGGAATAGAACCCGGGACGCCCGCGTGGCAGGCAAGCAAGCATTCTAGCACTGAACCAACGATGCTTAGTTAAATAAGGCGCTGCTATAATGGTATATGAACGGTAAGGGTTTTATAATTTAGTTTTACTTTACTTTTTTGTACTTTTTTTTTAAATAAAAACCAGCCTACTATCTAAGTCTAAAAATTAGCAAGCTATCATACAATTTAATCGGTCCAGTATCTTCGGAGGAGATAGTGAACAAACATACAAAGAAAGAGACCACCGATTTTATGGTATAGATAACTTACAGGCGTAATTGACAATAAATCTATCAAAATTATCATCGTAAACCACAGCGTTTATTTATACATATTTGCTTGGTTTTAGTAGTCGAACAAGTTTGAAGGTATGTACTATGTTGGCAAACGTCGACCTCTTAATTAGATTTAATTAACGCACTTCCTTGTGCAAGAACTAGAACGATTTCTTACTTCTGCATAACGTATTTTAAATTCAAAAATAAACTGATACGAATTGAGAGGACACTATTCACTTGCTGGAACTTCTTCTAATTAGTTCATAATATTATTAGAAATATATGGAATTTGTTGGTACAGTTGCGGCTAAGAAAAAATGGGACAGTTACGTTTATTTTCGCGATTATTCCACCTTTCGTCACTGCATTTATATGCGGCTAAATTACTTTGTCGTATTATTTTTAATCTGAAATTGTTTGGTAGATGCACTATGACATTAATAGAACAAATTCAAGCAGCAAGAATTAGACAAAAATCTATTATAAGAGTTGTCCCATTTTTTATTGACCGCAACTGTACATACAATTTGTTGGCATTCATCACCAGGATCTTGGCTTCTCAGAAAAAATAATCCATACGTTTGTTAAATTGAAATCTGGCTGTCAATTTACTTGATTGCAGTTCCAATGATACATTGATCTCAATAAACCCTGGAAAAAAAACATCACTGTCTATCGCACTGCCCCAGTTGACATCTTAAAGTGATTTAGAGCCCCCTTAGCAACGACATCTAAATTAAAATCTATATTGCTTTGTTTCAGTAATTTGATTAGTATAATTTTGCTTGGAATACGTTAGATTTGACACTATTAAACATTATTAAGCCAAAATGAGTTGTATATTGTTTGAGGATTTCACGGTTACTCGAATTATTTTTGTTAAAAAAGAATTTCGGTACAAATAACAACAAGACCAAATCTGCCTACGTATCCTTGTTCTCAATTCAAAAAAAGACGAGCCATCAAAGAGCATGGCCATAGTGTGGATCCTTGCTCGCGTTTACAAGGTGCAAGGCACATTAAGCGAGAGAATGCCGAGCGTTCATCTACAAAGACTACGCGGTCTAAGCAAAAATTCCTTTTTAACAAGAATAAAACGAGTTGTTTTTAAAATATAGTTTTATTAATGGATGCTTACAATGTTACCTCATATTGCCGAGTCATTACTAATAGTTATTTATGTACCAAGGGCATTATGAAGATGTTTATGTCCGAGGGTTATAAAAATTTTATGTATTACTAGTGTTTTGTAATAACTTAAATAATTGATCAGAAAGCTTTTATTGGATGATCAAACATTGCTGTATACGCATCAAGGTACGTGATTGGTCAGAATTTTTTCGCTAACGATAAGTGGGCGTTATGAATTATGTGTCCTCTCATAGTGCCTCAGTTGTTTGTATATTTCGTGTCACAGGTATAAACAGCAAATAATGTACTAGTAAAACAAAATTATTACTACTCGGAACAACAGAACTAAGATGTGAGGAAGAACTTTTTATAAACGTCGTTCACGCTATAGATTCTATTTCGCCATGAACCATAAAGGAGGGCATTAAAGCCTGCTAACATTCATCATTAATTAGGAGGCAATTTTACTAGTAAGCAACAGGTTATCAATCAAAAATAAAATTAATGTTGGCTTTACACAGTGGATTCATTCTAGACGCATCCAGCGAACCGTACCATGCAATAATTGTTCGTCCATATAATTGGAAGCCAGTCACCGACATCAGATCGCCCCATTTCCTAAACAAACAAAACTTTTGCCGTTCATGGCCCTTGATCATTCCAAAAGAAGCATTGGCTTAGCAGTAATAATTGGTCACATCTCGTAATTTAGTTTCGAGTCGTCTCGCTGGAGAAGTTCAGCAGTGACACTTCGAAGCTAGCACTGGATCAAAGACATCTTCAGCACAGATACGTGTTGCGGCAGACGATCTTAGCTGGTCGTACCAACTGTAAACTGAACGCCAATTATCGCTGAGTAAATTGCTATTCGTTAACCTGAGCGCTTCCTAGTTCTTGTCGAATTATCTCGTTTGTTGCCGACGTTAGCGAAAGCTTAATGCGCCGCGATTGCAGTTTCCTCGTTTATGAAATTTAAAAACTGGGCTTTCCTGTTATTTTCTTGGGGAAACGCGAGGGCAGAGTATTTTCAGACGCAGACCGGCAAAAACAGGCAGCTTCCAGGAAGGAATATCGTTAATGACTGAAATAGGACCAAATGAAAACTATTTCCTGGTGATTTCCAGAGCTTATGCTAATGAGTAGAGGGCACTTTAGTATGATCAACAAGAATTTGTATTAGGGTTGCGAGAAAAGGGAAAAAACTAATTTCATAGTTAAAAATGCAATCAACCCATTTACAGCATATTTTCAAGTCATATTGAAAAATTTGGCGACAACAAGTCAAAATTGGTAATAATTTTAGCCAAATAATATTTGTGAATATGGAGTTACACAAGGGAGTATCTTAGGGCCTATATTATTTATAATTCATATCAATGATCTGTTATATAAAAACAAGTTGCTCTATAATTAAATAATTATTTACGCAGATGATACGGTGTTATTTTTTGAGAGCACCACGTGAAAAGATGTGTAACAAAACTGAAGGCACTGTGTACAAACAAATCATAAACTGGCTTGATGACAATCCTTTAACTTTTAGATACTGAAAGTAAAATAATATCCTCCATTTTTCACATCAATAAAAATTAAAAATACAAATATTAACATTAACACAAAACACAAAACGAATTAGAAAAATGAAACTATTTCTAAATTTACAACGTAAAAATTATCCACCATGCATGTCGTATAATACCTACCCTAGAGAAGGTAACATGCAGCATCGTAGTGGAGAAGCACTCATTATTATAAACAAGGAAGTAGAGCTATCGGTGATAGGTTTCATGCCACTTTCATACACGGTAATTGTACTGCAAGTACAGGTCAAACCAACCACAATTAATAAACACTGTTAGTCGCCGAATGCTCTAATACCTACTCAATAACTCTAAAATATACCAACGACAATAATCTTACATTCAATATAAGCAGGATAACCAGCACCTACCCTAAAATATTTCCCTAATCAATAGCGTTCAAGCTACTCTAGAGGAAGGGATGGGTTAACGGTTAACCGATCAAAATCGAATATGGGCACCACCAACTTGATCATTCAGCAACTCGCATATCTAAAAACGATTCCCCGGTGATAGCGTACGTGCAACTAATATTGAAGGAAAATATCTAAAATTACCTTCGTCAAACGTAGGCTCTTTGATAAGCTATAACAGATAGTAGCAATAACAAGACATGTACAGTTGCAGGTAAAAACTGAGTTGTAGTCACCACACGACCTTCTTGTACTCCTAATAAAAATTTAATTTTGCGATTTGTTTTTCAAAAACAAATTTTTTGGCAAAATTTATATATAATTAAAACATATTCTCGTTATTTTTTGAGAGAATTTTTCTGAAGATCTGTTTTTGCCATTTTTCCAAAAAACTATCCACAAAAACAATAAACAAAAGTTGTAGATAATTGTACAGTAGTATATGATCTTGTTCTATGAAATTTAATTTTTATTAAATAATTCAAAAATCTTCAATGAGAACATGATAAGAGTGAAGTACCACTTAGTCATCTCCGAATTTATATTAAAAACGAAGATATAAATTTTGATACAATCGATTAAACCGTCTGTGCTGTAGAGAGGACACAGGAGACATACAGACATACTTCGAAAACCACTTTTTCTGAATCAGAAAACTCGAAAACCGATATTTCCGCAAAAATCTCGAGTTTGAAAAAATCGTGGTTAGTATACTAAAGCTATATACCAAAATAAGATTTCGAATTTTATGGTAGATACCTGCAAATAATATTAAATCCGTAACGTTCATAGCGTAATGTTTTTATATCGTTAATATGTGTGCTAAATATTGATGCGTACAAGCAAATGACGCCAACGTCCTGTTTAAAGTTTGAGAAAATTTAAACAAGAAATTCAGAAGTAGTTCAATCTTACATGCATTTACGCTTTTTAGTATAAATATAGTTTGTGTTGTAGGCACATATATACGGGGTTCGGCTACTTTTTCTGTATTTAATTTTGCAAGTTGGCGACTTATCCAAAAAATTCCATAACGCCACTTCGGTCTAAGGGTTGTGGTGTAGAAACACGGGACCGGGTAACGAGAGACGATTAGCAGCTTCTTTTATGTGGCATGTGGTCACTCACACTCGCTCGTAAACACAAGACAGCAAAATTCCACAGACGGGCATGCAAACAGGAGTAAGTCATTTAGCAGTACGTGTTCGGGATGATAGTACTTATAGGAGTTTTACGGCCCCCCGCGGTGCTCCCACGTGGCATCTAGTAGAGTATCTCTTTCAAGAATAGTCTTCAGGTGCACCACCGATGATGTACCTGTAAAACCCTGCAATACGGATGCTTGCTGCATATAGCGCCTATTCGTCGAATGCTAACTAGAGCAATGAGCTCCAACTCATGTCAGTGTGATTTGCGTCTACGGTTACCGCTCCCGCAGAAGACTTAAATCACCAGGCATATGTAGGAAATGAGCATCTGATGGCTATCGAGGTGCGGTTCAGTGATAAGCTAAATGCTTATCAGGTCAAGGGTTAGCGGTTATGTCGCCGGATGTGTGGATGTCCGCTATTCTCAGAGATGAAAGCACTGTCTGCGGTACCGACTGGAAACCAACCCAAGAATAAGACAACGAGCAACGACCCAAACAACGAAGTGTCCATCAAACTGTATACAACGTCCATTGCAAGGCTACTCAATCAATAATATCTATTACAGGCTTTATTATTTTATCATTTCGATTAATCCATGTAATGACTACAGATAACTTCAAAAATCACACCAGAACTCTCGCAGTGGACTGCTTCCCTGTGTAGTATCACATTTGACACCCACACATGCACGTTTCCAACCGCCAACTGACCACCAAGCCCTATTTTAAAGCTACTCCCGGCCCTTAAAACAACTTAGGGATCGGTTCGATTCTAGAAACATTTAGAACGTATTATATTTAAGCCGCGTGGCGCAGTTGCGTAAGCGCCAAGCTTGCATTAAGCAAGTCCTCGGTTCGAATCCCGCGGGGGTCGGAATTTTTACGTAACCTTGGCGAGTAGAATCGGGCTCGGTGAGACCCTTCACAGTTGGGCACCAAATTAACTGTGCTCTACTCAGAACCACAAACCAGAATGGTTGCTGTGCAAGCACCAAAGGCGCGCTCCAACTCTATATCCCGAATCCGGGGCAAGTTGAGCATTGTACCGCCAGATGCCAGCGCATAAAGCACCAGCCTCTACACCGCAAGGTAAATGAGGATACAGATTATACATACATACATATAACTAAAAAAAAATTAATTGGATGATTTATTCAAAGGCCAATAACCATACGAAAGCTAATGAATGATAGAATATTTCCAAACTAAAGGGACACAAAAGTACGTAAATATTACAACAGTGTAGACAAATAGTTCGCGGATAGGCGATAGATAAATCGTTAGTATGAGAAAGTGCGCTCCAAAAATGTGTTTGCGTGATTTTTCTTTAACCTTGGAGCCTTCTTTCAGCGTCGCGACCTCGTGAGCTCATGACGATCCATTTCCTTACAAGAATTGATGGCTTCACGTCCCTCCGAAAGATCCAATGCCATAAGTTATCCTCGCTATCTTGAAATTATAGTCCCGATCACCTGCGATCTTGGCAAGGCAACGATGTAACGTCAACTGACGACTCAGTTAGAGATCGAGGGTTTTAAAGTTTTTTTTTGTGAAATATGCGTTGTCGAAAGCCCAGGAGTTTCGGCAGGCGACAACTTGACAAATTTGACGGCAGTGACTGCAATTACAGGGATATTTATCATCCTGCTGATAACAGCAAGCTTTAATACGTGGAAATTGGGACGAAGCGACAGAAGTACCGAATAAACAAGGGTGGCATTCATAATTTAGCACTGGCGTAGATTATAGTAGTGGCAGACGTTTATCTTTTCACAGTTAGGCGAAAGTGTAATTTTCACAATGGTAAGAAGATTGTATCATTTGTATAAGTTAAAATAAGATCAAAGAAACTCTGCGTATCTCTTACCTCAGCTCTGTCTGAAACAAGGCAGCGATTTGCGCATATAAAATGCTTGTAAATGTGTCACATGTTCTTGATTAGATGCAACATGAGTAAATACGTCACTGACAGTAATTGACAGTGCTTCTATAAGATGTGCATTTCCTGAACTTTTTTTCAAAATACAGGTTTAACTTCACTTTCACTAACTATCTGTCACGCCTGAGAAACATTGGAAGGTGGTTAAATGTGAAACAAGTTCATTGGCTTAAGATATCCATTCGCCCCTTTTCCCAATTGAGGTTGTCTATGGAAACGTGGCACATTTTTGGATGAATTTTGATGACGACTTAATACAGTCAGACCTCGCCGTTCGCGGCTTTGCGGTTCGCTGATTTGATTTTACGCGGGGCACCTCTGTGCTCCCTGTTCTTTGCCGTTCGCGGATATTTGCTTTGCCGTTCGCGGATGGAATTGCCAACGTTAACTGTTTCAACTTTCACACACTAACAGCCGGTCTTAGGAAGGCCACTAATCTGACGTTAACTTTAATTCACTGTTAAAATAAACAAAAGCGCATAAAAATTTGTTTACTAATGAATAATATATCATAAACGCCAACGTTTTGATGAGCTTTTGTTTATTTTAACAGCGATTTAAGTTAACGCTAGGTTAGTGACCTTCATAAGACCGGCCGTAAGTAAATAAAGCAGACGTATGCGCTTTATGTCATGAACACCTAAATAACCTTAATTTATCACGAACTTTTAAACACATTTATCGAGCCTATTTCTTTGAATCTCTTATTACCAAATCGGACCTGAAATAAGTTGTAAAATTATAACTTGAATAAACAAATGGACATTCGAGCTCTAGGTTCAAGTGGCAGACTTAAGTTACGTATGGAATTTTAGTTCAAACTTTACTGTCTTCTCGAGCGTCTCTGCCGAAAATTCAATTTAATTTTTAACACGGAAAACCATGTCAAAGCGTAAAGTTCTGCTTTAGATTTTCCAGACAAAAAACGCAGAAAAGTTTTGGTTTTTTGAGGTTGCTTAGTATAAATAAATCTAGTTAATGGAACCTAACCCCGTTTTTATCATTTATGTGTTTACTTGCGCATCGCGGTTTTGCGCTTCGCGGCATTCTTCTGGAACGTAACCCCCGCGAACGGCGAGGTCTGACTGTATCACCAAATCATGGCCACCCCTACTCGGAAAAGGGATGAGTGAATTAAATAAGATTGAACGTGTGTGAACTACAATACCATAGTCAGTGATCGCATACATATCCAAAGTAGTTTGAGAACCGGCAATTCCAATTGGCAGGTGTAGCAGGATCAGAAAAATAAAACCGATTATTTTTTAAACAGTCCTATCAGCCAATAGCAATGAGAAAAAATTTCAAATCGACCAATATCATCAAAAATACACTCACCATTTGCTAGTAGCTGATTACAGTGACTATTTTTTCACAAACCATTCAAATCGTTCTTCTGCTGTAACACAACTAGCTAAAAGTGGAGTAGGTGAGCAGCAGTTGTTAAAAATAACAGGACACCCATCTGGAAGCTCCACCAAACCCTATCTACAACAGGAATGTTTAAAAAATAATCACGCCGAATTACATTCGTGGTAATAATTTTTTTTATAATTTTAACTAGATTAGCACTCATATTAATTGCTATTAAGCAATCCTACTCGTGGACTTCGTCCACTCGTGAGATTTCTTAATAGCAACAAAGATTCGTGAATCTAGTTAAAATTATCAAACAATCATCACCACTTATGTAATTACTGTTGATAACTTCTTCAAATCGGAAACGCTTGACTTACGTGTTGACTTTCTGGAGGAAGAAAAGCTTGAGGCGTGTCAAAAATTTTGTTTCCGTGCATGAAACTAACAATAATTAGAATTGAAACTCAGCAAGTCCACAAATAGTTTAATAATGCAGTATACAAACGGAAATCTATAATATTGAAAAGCGTATTAAATGTCTAGGTCGTAAGAACAAAAATAGTCCATAGACGGTTGATCCGTAATAATAATAAATCAACTGTCTGACATCTGAATTCAGTCAGACACGACAAAGACTCATGTAGTGCGTTTATTTTACAATGTTCATCTTAATAATTTGCTTAAAATACGTGAAAATAAATTTAAATATACATTTTCCGATTGAATAAACATGGCGTATTAAAAATATATTTGTACATAACTTGATTATTTATGTAAATAAGTATAGCAATGAAAATAACCTGTTTTCAAATGAATATTTTCTTTCATTGAACTGAATCTATATCTCTTCCTTTACGATATTCACATACTTTGCGTTCTTATCTTGGACTCATTGTATACAACCCATGGTTAAAGCATCGACTTACAGTGCTAGACTCAGGATGTAAGTTCCTGCTGGAGTCTCATGCGAGACTCTTCAAATATCCTTATGGAAAAAGGTGGAATGGGTCCAGGTCCGGAAACAGTGCTGACTAGACGATAGGATCATCGATCAGCAAGTGTATGTCAGTTCATGCGCTCTACTAATACCAGCTGAAAAACCATACCTCAGGTATGGCTTGGAGCCTCGACATAGACGGTCCTCATTGGTCAATTCGAGTTTCTTGTGCTGACACCAGGCCGGAGAGTTGAGGCTTTGTTTTTCAGCTGGTGTTAGCTCTACGCGAACGTTGGCCTGCCTACATAAACCTCTAGAACTTTGTTTACACAATTCGTTTATAACCTCCTATAATGCTATTGGTATGCACCACTATATTAAGTTTGGAAATGCAAAGCAGCAGTTTAATTTTGAAGTCGAGATGACCCACTGTTATTTTTACCAGTTGCTTCGTGTTCTTTAATTTTTGCAATTGTTTGTACTTGTATTCACAGTTCTATTTATTTTCCTTATTTTGTTATGGTCGAATCAATTCAATATATGTACTGTTAAATATTTTTATGTGTATCTATTATTTGGTTCTTTCATATACTTGAATGTTTGTTTGTCTGAATCTAATTTTAAAACGCCAGAATGTGGTTGCTAATGCGTTCCTCGGATACAAACGTAAACATCCACGTCGTGGTTTGAAAAGTGGGCAAATTAAAAGTGTAAGATCGGAATGCGGCGAGGCAGAGGTGAACGCGGAAACGAGTTCTTCGAGAAAGCTTGTATCTAACTGCGGGCCTCGCTCCTAATAATTATTGCCAACATTGCGGCTTGCTCGTCCTCGGGAACATCTAGCGATACTGCTGTCAGGACGCCCCCGACGTTTCGATTCCATAATGGGAGAGATCATCGTTCAGCGCGCACCGGATCGGAAGAGGCTTCTTTTTTTGCGACATCGATGGCCACGCTTCGTTCATTAAATCGTCCTCTTTTTGCCCCCCAAGGTTGGTGCAACGAGGAAAGCAATTACATTTTTCTTTTGTCTGAGGCGAAGGTGAACCGATTACGGAAATTACTGAGAAATCTCTGATTCTCATTGTGAGGTCGCCTTTTTCCCATGTGGGGTATTATTGACCTTCCGTTTATTAGCAACTTTGATCAAAGGACAATGCGACGACGGTTAAATTGCTGATATTTTTTTAAGCAACGAGTAACGCGAAACCAGCGGGATGAGTGGTGCAATCTGGTAGTACAGCAACGTGTTTTGATAGGTTTTACAGCTATTATTAGTATGAAATGTTTTCATTCAACATGTGAACTCCATTTCAAGTTAACATATCTTTTGCAGCGATCCAGAAGTATTTCACCAAAAAATTGTTTATTTTGGGTTTTCAAATAGTACTTTATAGCCTAAATAAGTTCTTTATCAGACCAAGAAACTAATTTCCTTCTAGATCTATTTTCCTTAGAAGAAAATCAACTAGAATAAAACGTTTTCATTCAACATAGTGAGCTCTCTGTAACATACATTTTGTAGCGATCTTGAAATATCCTTAAAAAATTGTGTGTTTTGAGTTTTACAAGCAATACTTTCATGAGTTCTTCATCAGACGAAGATATTTCCTTCCAAGTTGCTATTCTATAGGAGAAAAACAACTTCAACAAAACGTTTTCGTTCAACATAGTGAGCTCTGTTCGATATACCTTTTGCAACGATCCTAAAATATCCTTCAGAAAACTGTGTGTTTTGGGTTTGAAAATAGTGCTTTGTAGCTTGGATAATTTTTCATCAGACGAAGATATGTCTGTTCAGATTGCTTTTCTATAGGCGGAGAACAACTTAAAAAAACGTTTTTATTCAGCATAGTGACCTCTCTGCAACGTACCTTTTGCAGCGATACTTCAATACCCTTAAAAAAATCTTCATGAGAGGAAGATTTGATCTTCTTTCAGATTTGTTTTTCTATAGAAGGAACGTAACTAGAACGAACTTTTTCGTTCAACATAGTGAGCTCCCCTTAGCATACCACAGCGATCTTTAAATACTTACTCTTTAAAAATAGTGTGTTTTGGTTTTGCAAACGGTCCATTGCAGCCTCAATGAGTTCTTTATCGAACGAAGATCTTTTCATCCAGATTGTTTTTCTATGCGAGGAAAATAGCTAGAACAAGACGTTTTCATTCAATATAGTGAATTCCATTTCAACTTAACATACCTTTCTCAACGATCCCGAAATACTATTCACAAAATTGTGTGTTTTGGATTCTCAAATAGTATTTAGTAGCCTAAAGAAGTTCTTCAGCAGACGAAGAAAGAAATGTTCTTCTAGATATCATTTCCGTAGGAGAAAAACAATTTGAACGAACATTTTCATTCAACATAGTGAGCTGCCTTTAACATGCCGTTTGCAACGATCCTGAGATACTCTTCAAAAATTGTTTTTTAGGCTTGTAAGCAGAAGTTTGTAGCTTGAATAGGTTTTTCATCGGACGAAAATAGTTCTTCCCAGATTCCTTTTCTGTAGGAGAAAAGCGAGTAGAAAAAAAAACGTGTTCATTCAACATAGTAACCTTTCTGTAACATACCTTTTGCAACGGTCCTGAACTACCCTTCAAAAAGTGTGTGGTTGGGGTTTGTAGACAGTACTTTACAGCTTAAATAAGTTCTTCGTCGAACAAAGATATTTCCTTCCAGATTTCTTTTCTATAGAAGGAAGCAACTTTTTAGCTCACCATAAAGAGCTAGCTCCCTTTAACATACCTTTTGCAGCGATTCGGAAATACCCTTTAAAATTGTTTGTTTATGGTTTGTAAACAGTACTTGACAGCCTAAATAAGTTCCTCATCAGACGCAGATATTTCTTCCCAAATTGTTTTTGTATAGGAGGAACAGAACTAGAACAAAACGTGTTCATTCAACATAGTGAACTGCCTTTAATAACATACCTTTTGCAGCGATCCTAAATTACTTTTCAAAAATTGTGTGTTAAGGTTTGCAATCAGTACTTTGTAACTTAGATAAGTTCTCTATCAGACGAAGATTTTTCTTCCGAGACTGCTTTTCCATAGGAGGAAAAAAACTAGAACAAAACGTGTTCACTAAACATAGTGAGATTTCTGCAATATACCTTCTGCAACGATCCTGAAATTCTTTTCAAAAAATTGTGTGCTTTGGGTTTTACAAACAGTACTTTGCAGCCTAGATAAGTTCTTCACCAGACCAAGAAATTTCCTTGTTTTTCTACAGGAGGAAAACAAGAAGAAACCGTTTTTATTCAACGCTAGCTTCCTTTAGAATACCTCTTGTGGCGATTCAGAAATACCCTTTAAACAAAAATTGTGTGTTTTGGGTTTGCAATCAGTACTTTGTAATCTAGTTACGTTTTTCGTCAGACGAAGATATTTCTTTTCAGATTGCTATAGGAAGAAAAGAACTAGAACGAATCGTATTCGTTTAACACAGTGAGCTCTCTGCAACATACCTTTTGCAACGATCCCGAAATACCCTTCAAAAATTGTGTGTTTTGGGTTTCACAAACGGTACTTTGCGGCCTACTTAAGTTATGCATCAGACGAAGATATTTCGTTTCAAATTTCTTTTCTATCGAAGGAAATCAACTAGAACGACCGTTCTTATTCACCATGACCTCCCTGTAACATACCTTTTGGAACGACTCTGAAATACCCTTCAAAAATGTGTGTTTTGGGTTTGCAAACAGTACTTTGCAGACTAAATGAGTTGTTGGTCAGACGACGATATTTCCACGCGGATTTCTTTTCTATCGTAGGAAAGCGAACGAACATTTTCATTCAACATAGTGAGCTCCCTTTAACATACATTTTGCAGCGATCCTGAAATACTTTTCAAAAATTGTGTGCTTTGGGTTTGCATCTAGTAGCGCAGCCTAAATAAATTCTTCGTCAGCGGAATATATTTTTGTGCAGATTTCTTTTGTAGAAGAAAAGCAACTAGAACGAACGTGTTCGTTCAACTTAGTGAGCTCCCTTTATCATTTCTTTTGCAGCGATCATAACCTAAAAAAATTTGTGTTTTGGGTTTGCAGACCTCTTCTTTATGATAGCATAGAATGAGCAGTTATTCTCCAAAATATCACCCATGTCTTGATTAAAGGTCTTAAATTGTAACTCCCTACTCTCTCACATAAAAATATTTCTGTCGTCTCTGTAAAATCATTGAATACTATTTATTCAAACATTTTACAATCTGCTAGGGTAGCACATGCCCAGTAAACTTTTGCATCCGTAAACAGACATGAAATATATGGTGACGGTATACAATGTTCTTCTGCCTCAAAAGGCCAACGACTTATCCATATTCCGTCGTATAGTCACTTACCGCTTTGTTTGACTACATGTCAAATTCGGCTAATTCAAAGTTCTCATTAGGGATTTGGGGTTCAAAGGGGTTAAATGTCATTGCCATCGACCCAGAAAAGAGCCCTTTGATTATATTTGACGTTCTGATTGTTAACGATGCTTCAGAAATGATCCTGTCTCTACTACATGTTTATCTTTTAACAGTAACTGCGTATAACATTAACTAAAAGTCAGAATGGGAATAATTTGGGACGTGTTTATATTGTACAGTTTTAAAAACATTTCTATTAAGAAAATATTTAAGTTGCGATATGACTACAACAATTACTGGCAAACTAATTAACTAATAGCGAAACTCACGCCAACGATCTAGGATGGCCTTGACATTGCATTTAAACAGGTGTGGATTCGAGGTTTTCTAAACGGTTAAAACGTCTGCAGGCACGTTTCTAATGGCCAAGGCTTTAACCAGAGGCGTAGCTAGAGATCAGCGGGCCCTGTATCATAAACTGCCAAGTGGCCCCCCCACCCCCTCCCCACAGTGTATTATCAAATAAACGTATACAGATACGAAATATAATTAGAAAAAACTAATAAAAATAAATAAAAAAGTATTATTTAATTGATTGTAGCGTCGCGTCGGCGCGAGTACTGTCAAGTGCAGCTTCGTCACACGTTAGCGAAATAAAAAATAAAAAATTTTAGGTGAAAGCGGGTTAAAACAGTGATTAGTGAAGTTATACGAGTGAACAGAATAGAAAAAGTGTAACAGGTACAAGCTAAAATCGGATAAAAGGCTTATTAGCGAGCTCTGTGCGATAGGAGGTGATAACAGTGCAGCGTGCTCGGGTTCACGGCGGCGCAGCGCGGCTAAACGGCTAAGCGACCTCGACCTCGACAACGTAAATTGCGGGGCTATAAAACACAAATTTTAAATTTATGGAAAAGTGGAAGAGGATTACGAACAACGACTCCCCGGAAGATAACACCGTATTTAGACAGAGCAAATTGACTATTAGATCCCCAGTTAGTGCGCAAAAACAAACAGCGGAGGGAGAAAAAACGGTGCACAATATGGACGAGTTAAAAAACGTATGGAAACCATTAGAAATGACATTAGAGAAGTCAAGGAAGAAAGTAAGGAAATTAGGAGAGAAATCCAAGAAAACAATAAGGAGATGAAAGAGGAATTAAAAATATATAAAGAAGAAATGAGGGTGGTGCGGAGAGAACTCACAGAAGTGAAAGAAAACTGGGAGAAGGAGAAACACGAGGCTAGCAAAAAAATTCAAGAACTAGAAGAAACAATACTGGAAATGCAATTTAGATCAGAAATGCAAGCACGTAATGAAAGACGAAATAATATTGTAATTTCAGGAGTCAAAATACAAGGCAAAGATAAAAAAGGTCTTACAAAAGCTGTGAAAAACCTAATGCTTGATAAATTGCAGATCGAAGCTGACGTAATAGAAACTTACACAGTAGGAAAGGACAAAGGGGTAGTAAAATTGGAAAACTGGGAGACAAATATGAAAATTTTCAAGAAAAGTACAATCCTAAAAAACGAACGCGTTTACGTAAACAGCGACCTAAAGTTTATGGAAAGGAACATACAAAAGGAAACAAGAGAACATGCTAAGGAGGAAGAAGAGAAGGGAAACAAAACAAAAGTAGGCTACCAAAAATTAACGATCAATAGCAAGCATTACAAATGGCACATGAGGAATAAGACACTGAAAGAGGTGGAAGCAGCCCCAGGCAGCTCAAAAAAGTGAAAGCGGCTGGACAGCAGGACGGAACTGCGAAGACACACATAGCAATGGCAAGGATAAACAATAAGGATAATTACCCCAACAAAAAACTAGTACTTAATGGCAATATGGTTGAGAAGAGCATATGAAAATTTGCAAGCTGGAATGTACGCACACTATTATAGACAAGCAAAATGTATGAGATCGCAGGTGAAATGGAAAAATACAAAATTCACATAATAGCATTACAAGAGATACGATGGAGCGGTCAAGGCACATGAAATAAAAATCATTTCTCGATTATGTTTAGCGGTGCAGTTAAGCAAGGACAACACGGAACAGGATTTTTAATTACGAAACGAGTTGAGAAATATGTAAAGGGTGTTTTTTAGAGGGATACAATTTAAAATTGAAATAAAACACAGAAATATGTTTTTAATATCCATGAAATTGGCTTTATCTGAAAGATAATTTTATGGCATTTATGTTTGAATATGATTTCGGGCATGTGACCGCCGCGGCTGGCGTGTACATAACGTAATCTGGAGGTACCAATTTTCACACACTCTTCGCAGTAAATCAGACTGTATTTCGGCAATAACGCGTCGAATGTTGGCTTCCAAGTGCTCAATTGTTTCCGGTTTATCGACGTAGACATGCGACTTTACATATCCTCAAAGAAAATAATCTAACGCGTCAAATCACACGAAAGAGGTGGCCAGTTAACAGATCCATTTCGTGGATCCATTTTGTGGATCTGTTAACTGGCCACCTCTTTCGTGCGATTTGACGCCTTTAGGTTATTTTCTTTGAGGATATGTAAAGTCGCATGTCTATGCCGATAAACCGGAAACAATTGAGCACTTGAAAGCCAAAATTCGACGCGTTATTGCTGAAATGAAATACAGCCTGATTTACTGCGAAGAGTGTGTGAAAATTGGACCTTCAGATTACGTCATGTATACGCCAATCGCGGCGGTCACATGCCCGAAATCATATTCAAACATAAATGCCATAAAATTATCTTTCAGATAAAGCCAATTTCATGGATATTAAAAACATCTTTCTGTGTTTTATTTCAATTTAAAGTTGTATCCCTCTAAAAAAAACACCCTTTACTTCTTTTCCAACCAATTGATCAACGGATATGCAATCTAAGGGTTAAAGCTAAATATTATAAAAGTTCACGCACCAATAAACGATGATAGCGATGACGTGAAAGAAGAATTCTACGAAAAAGTACAACAATTATGCGATAGCGTTCCTAAGTATGATACCTTGATTCTGCTGGGAGATTTTAATGCCCAGATAGGTAAAGAGGACAGTATAGCAGACGTAGCTGGAAAACACAGGCATTTAAATCAAATAGATCACATCTTGATATCCAAAAGACGAGCGGCAGCAGTACAAGACGTGCGCACATACCGAGGACCCAATTGTGACTCCGACCATTTCTTAGTAGCAATGAAACTAAAACAAATGCTCGAAATACAGACAAAGGAAGGGCAAACAGGGCGAAGGAAGTGGAATCTAGAAAAACTGAATACTAAAGAAATCAGGGAGGAATACAAAAACAAAATTAAAGAAAATATTTCAGAACAAAGGACCTCTAAAAATATTGAAGAATTTTGGGAAAAAACGGCCAAAACGATACAAGATGCTGCAAAGGATGTTTTTGCACTCATGATTTCCCGGTCATTCCCGATGCGCCGAAAATAACTTTTCCCGCACCGGGGTGTTTTTTACTTTCCCACAAAAACTATGGCAATTGTGTGTTCCAGGAGCGCTGTAAACGTCAACAAAAGCTAACATGTGCTAGGATACGTATAAAAATTTAGTATTTTGTGCTGCCCACTCAGTAAAGTTGTAAAACACTAAATAATATTCTTTTAACTTTTTTAAATATTTTGAGTTATTCGTTACAAAAAACATTGTACCTACCTCTTTCGGGAAGAATTTCCCGGCACAAAATAATATTTTCTAAATTCCTACAAGCCTGAATCAGTAATTGTAACTAACTAGGCTTGTAGGATTTAAAAAAATAGTTTTTGTGTATAACCGTTTACCCAACAAAAATTTTGTAACAGAGGAAATAGCTTCTAAATTAAAGTAACTATTCAGACAAAAAATTGGTAGTGATTATACAGGGGGTTACATTTTTTTAAAAAGTTAATCATTTTTAAAACCCTCCATTTTATTTTTGGAGTTATGTCGATTTTTACGTGTACATTATTATTATGCTTTATTAGATCGAGGCCCTTGAAGCTTAACCCCAATACAAACCAAGACGTGTACAGTTCAGCAAACACTGATACGTAATAGTTATTCTTATTTAGTTATTAACAATGTAAATCATCTAGTTAGTCATACTGTGGCAATTAAAATTTCAATAAAATCATAATCTTGGTAATCTTTAAAACTTTTTCCTGGCGTTCTATTTATTATTCGTCATGTTCGTTTTGGATATTTGATGCACATTTTAAATCTTTTAGTCCGACATTTTCACATGAAAAAAATCCTTTTCAAATACACAAGAAGTTAGGAATTCCACCGGCGGCGGCGCTACTGCTGCACAACCCACAAATCGCCATCAATGTACTGAATGGTTGGGTTAGGGGCGGCCTATTGAAATTTATTTTTCTTACTTTAAGCAGCTTAGCAGCTTGCGTGTTGAAGTGGTAAATTTGCGGAAAGCTTATTAGCTTTTTCAGCGGATACGCGTATTTTTTTATTCGCCCTGCAAAGTACATAAATACAAGGAATGCGAAAACGCCTGCACTTCAGTTTTAGCTTATCTATAGCTCGATGTGAATTTTAAGTAGATAAAACTCGAATCGATTAGCAGGGCGATGAAGGGTCGTTTCAATCAATATTTACTTGTCATGCACTTTTATCCATTGAGCAAAAAAGAATTATAAATATTTGTTCAAATACTTAATATTTGTTCTCTGAATAGTCTTACTGCCCATGTCCACCCTTTTCACAATGAACTAATCTTGTTAAAGCTATTTTAGGTCAAGTAGTAAACCTTGAGTACAATGACCACTTTCTTATAGGGTTTCCATTCATTGCAAGGTGGTCAATACACATTTTAAAGTTCTGCCAATCGAAACTGTTGTAGGTTATTCTAGAGCAGTTGAAACTAGCAGTTCAAGGGAATGGTTGCTCACTTTCTCTGAAAACCACTTCTTAAGAACCTTCCGTGGGTTAGAGCTCGTATAGAGCCAATGGGTGTCTAAACAATGGTTCAAGAGTGATTTGAAAAATGTTGCAAGCGCATGTATGCATAATATGTTACATGCAGCTGAGTTCCGAACGACGGTTAAACGCCAAAAGATGATTTTGTTTTGAATCGGTAGGTGCTAAAACACAACCTCACAATAATCGTCAAATCTGATGTATGATGACATGTAACACTTACATTTCCTCAACACATAGATGTTTAGCCCTGCATCAAATTACACCGGCTAGTGAGTCAGTCGAGACAGTAGGGCGAATTCGCTGAACGATACGTTGGGGCTAGAAAAGAGCTTAGAAATTGGGTTGACTTAGCGCCAGTAATTCTGTACTTGGATCACGTTTGCTCCCCTAGAATCCAAGATAGGGAACAAGCGATGCTAAGGTCAAGGTATGCGACAGCGCTCGCCACGAGGACTTACATTTGATGATATTGGTACTCTCTGCTAACTGCTGTACAATTTTTAACAGAATATAGGAAAACTTCAGTAAAATAAACACGAAATATGTATTGAAGATTTCAATTTTTAAATGGGGCTACAGATTTATATACAATTTTAAATTGGCTACCCTTGGAAGCGCCGCCATCATACAAGCTACTTTATTTATTATTTATTCAGCAAATGTCTGAAGGGCCAATAATTTAATAAACCGTGGCTCTAGAGGGGGTTAACGATTCTCTATAGCTCAGTATAAAACGCAACGCTAATAGTTCAGCGTTGATTATGACCGAAATACTTTTAAATACACTCCTGTGAACACTCAGTACGACATACAATGTAATTTCAATTACCTTAAGCAGTTTGCAGAACGTAATGGGTTGCTGTAGACATTTGCCGTCGGAGGGCGTCGTCACAAGCCGAAAGGAAAAAGACGGACAGAAGGTGGGGATGCTGCTGGAAGCGTTCGTCATCGATAATGGGATCCAGCTTAAAAGCTGGTGCGATGAAAGCCGGGGAAGATGACAATTTATTTGAGGTTTCGCGGGCTGAAGAAATAGAGTAGACAAACAAATTCGCTATGCGTGAAACTCGCCGCTATTGACCCGGTAGTACAGTACGTAACTGGTAATATAGTCGGGGGAACCTTGTATATATCCGACTTGGCCGTAATTAAAGATTTAAGTTACCGATATTCTGTCCTCTACATTATGTGTAAGCAAGTCCCTGCGTTAATTTTTTAACCTACGCGATGGCTCAGGAATCGGTAGCCACAGGCTGACTTGAATAGTAAACTCCGCCTGCCGGGCGAAAGTAGAGATGTGTCGTTCCAAGTGGATCCGCACCTTGTGACCGAATCCCATTACGGGCCGGATCCGACCGAATCCTATTTACAGTTTGGTTCGGATCCGTGGTTTCGAAATTCGAACAACCGAAGTGTCGAATGAACGAATGATGTACAAATTACTTGCAACTGATGGACCGAGACCAGTTTTGATCTTATGCGTAGCGAACGAAAAACCTGGAACCACTTTATATTTTGTTATTATTATGCAGCTACATTACATTCATGCTCATTGCTTATTAAAACATGGCTCACAGCTGATGTACCGTAAAACTTTGTTTTACAATTTGGTTACATCAGCCGGCGCCGGCATCACACCACACTCATAATGATTATTTGTATAGTATTTGTATGAACGAATCCGGCGGAACGGATCCACAGGTGCATCGAATCCAGAGGGACCGAATCCATTTTTGGATGCGGACCGCCGGCTTAGTTATTCTTCTATTGCGCTATTCTTCTGTTGCGCGGGGCGTAACGGCAAAGGTAAATTCCTACGGAATGTGCAAACGTTAGCACCCTAAAGAAGCTTGCGTGCCTGATTCCGTGAAGGCGAACGGATAGGGACAGCTTTGCCTAAACGGGTCTAAAACCAGATGGGCCCTGACACGTGGCGTGAGAAATTAAAATTAACGTAACAACTTATTGCACTTAGTCACAAATTTGAGGTTAAACTTGACAGCTCCAAGTGCTACCAAGCTTCGCCCTACGGGGAACATTAAAAAATTTAGTTTAAGTACTCTTGGCCAGTTTTTTAGACACCCTCTAGAAGCTGCCGTTTTTTAATTATTACATGACTGTGAGAATGAAGGAAAGGGAATGTTGATACCCTTCGATGTGGTGTTAAAACTGCCAAATCGAATATAAGAGAAATTTAAAGATACAAACTTCTTGTAGCAACGGCTCATCGTCGTCATAATCCTACAACTTCAACGCCCGGGGCAACTCCATTAAAATCGCAGGCAGGTAACAACCTGTCAAATTTCACAGAATAAGACAATGGGCAGCACCGTATAAAAATCCGTACCGGTTTAGATGCGATGTATCTTTACTTTACGAACGCTCCTCGTATTACCTTAATGTGCAAGGAGGCCGGCCAGAAGTTTTTATTACATATATCTGGTGACTTTAAAACATCCGTTTTCGATATTGTATATATTTCGATAAAAACGTCAAGGAGTATGTTTCGATTTTTTTCCAGGAAATTGGGAGGAACTTTGTCATAAAAGTCTGGCAATTGATGCCTTGGGAACTCTGCATTTGATTTTTATTATCTTGAATGTGTCTCGAAAATTCTTCGGGGACTTATGTGAGTTGTCCTATTGATTGTAGTTTTAAAGTTTTCGTATCAGATAAACTTGATTGTTAGATGATTCTCTAATTGCACGTGTAATAAAATATGGCAGGTAACATGCAACGTGGATGTTTTATATCAACTGTTTTTAGACTGAACGAGTTCACAGGTTTTATTACTTTTATTAGTTGACCCAGACATTGCTCGGTTCTACGTGCTATCGGTGCTTAACATTTTTATGCGTTTTCTACGGAAATATCGGTAACTAGTAGCGTTAATTTAATTTACTATGATTGTATGCTGCCGAAATCGATTCTTTCTAATATGAAGCATCGCACTGAATTCATTAGTTGTTTCTGCAGGTTGCGTAGATAATATTCTTCCTCTTCTAGCCAAATATTTGAATTCTATTAGCTTTCTCTGAATTTCAGTGAGATAGGGGGCTAATGTTTCGAACCCTGAGAAAAATAAAGTTTCTCATGAGGGTTGACGATTGCCGCAAATCTTGTGATCAACCGGGATCAACGGCGTAACGCGAGTTCTCTAGTATTTTCCTGGATCTCAGAATGAAAATCATGAGCCGTTATTGCAATGAAAATAATAAAATTTTATTTATTTCAGATTCGAAGTTCATATCAAGCACAATTTCTATTGCTCCAATTTCGGCAGATTTAATTAAGTCTTCCGTGACAACACAGGCAAAACAAATGAAATGTCGCTGTCGACAAACATGCTTCCCATGAAATTCCCAATGGTGGTAATTGTGTCACTTGTTTGTTGTCGTCAAGTTTTATGCGAGGTCAAGGACGTTTTTAAATAAAATTTCTACGCATCTTCTTTATTTGGATGACATCCTCAGTTTTACCTTTTTGTTTTGTTAAGAGGCGATTGGATTGATTAGTTTTTGCTACTAATAGTACTAATTCTGATTTTTATGTTGCTAAAGTGAACGTTGGTGTATCTAGACTTCGGTTCTTGCTCTTGATATCAAACCCGACACCGATATATTTTGCCAAGCAATTTTTCGGTTGACTTCGAACGTGACCTCAAATATTAGTGATAGAGGTCAGGGTTCAACGCGAATTGCTCACTCGACTATTAAATGTATCGATTAGAGATTAAGTTCCATCTTCCTAATAACTGTCAAACTTTCGGATTTAGGGGCTGGGTAATGGTATAAACGTCGCATTTTTGGAAAATTAATTTTATTGCATTGCGCAAGTTTGAAAACTTTGCGTGCTAATATAAAATACTCCCATCGCTCTTTAATTTACGATTTGGCATAAAAAGTTCGCCGTTACGTCACCTTTTGAGAGCTGTAGGAAACGCGCTGCTAACGATTTTTTTTTAGTTTCTTTTACGGTGTAAATATGTGACATGACTATTATAAAATTAGAAGGTGATACAAGCAAAGCAAGTGAAGCAAGCGTACCATGGGTCTATTAGATTGTATAATTTCCATGTTCTGTAGAATAGGCAACACACGTTACGCCAATAAATTAAATGAAGCGAAAGGAAAACGTTAATTAATTGCAGTCACCTTAAAAGCAATGCATGTTGCCTACGATGATAATATTGAGAAATTTCAGTGTAAGATGTAATTCTTGTTTCTGAAATTCGTCTTAATGAAATTGTTAATGCGATGATGCGTTTCATTACATTGTTTTAAATGTGTTCTCATCTCAACTTTTGTTTCAGGCCAAGCAAAGGGCTTCAGTGAAATGGCTGCTGTCAAAAGCGTTCAACAACAAAGTTCCAGAAAACCTACGAGAGCCATTTTATAGAGATCATGAGGTAAAGTTTTTGCATTCAATAAGTTAATTGACTTTTCGAAATCTAATTCGAGTGGTGTGTTGACATTTCGCTATTGGAAGAGTGGTATTATTTTACAAATTTGTGTTTAATCCTAATCTCTTATAGCTATGGTTTCAATACATTTGCATGTAAGTACTGGACTTGCGTGGACTTGCAACTAAATGTTCATGCATTTTCTTAACATTGATGTGTTGAGGACTAATGCTATTTTAAATGTCGGTAAATTAGTATGTAATGGGTTGTATAAAGTACCACCGACTTTCTGACAACTGTGTTAAACGCCGCCGCATAAAATACCACTGGGTGGTTTTACTTCCAATTTTGTGTTATTTTCATATTTGTTAAAATGTGGATTACCACCGACTGTGCTTACCTCCGATTCAAAGTAACCACCAATTTGAAGTACCACCACATGCATTTACTACTGACTGAAGCGAAATTGCATAACTTGCCACCATTCTAAAACACCGATCTGCTCTCTACGTAACTTAACAAGTTACCTAAGCGATATGCGTTACTTCAACTTCTTAAAAGCTACAGAGCGCGCGCCGTAGATTGGCAAACGACATGCATATAAACAGCTGCAAGGTCGAGCGTCGTCAGTCTGCTTTGAATTCGGGAGGTCGTGAGTTCGATTCCCGTGGCCATCTGCTGGGATTCAGGCTTTCAGGTGGTTTTCCTAAGTCAACAGAATACCTTCTCTGAGGCGAATGCCGGGGCAGTATTTCTCCACCTTTCCCGGCCTCTCTTCCATTCTCCACCTTTCCTTTCTCTCACCCATCCTGAAATTCCCGTTATTGTCTGAAGAGGGATGCAAGGTCCCTATAGCACCCGCCTCCAATTGGGGGAATTGAAATGACTCTGAACCTTTACTTTTTATCTTCGCGTCATCAGTATCGAGCGCGAAAGATGAGTGAGGAAAGTGTTAATGATTTCACGATGATTAAATATACAGCCAGTATTCTAGTAGTGAAAGCTTTGGCTGATTTTTAGCAATAACATCGAATTAGTCAATGGCCTAGACCCAGCTCTGCGAAGAGCCTTATGAAAAGTTATTATCTGCGCTCTAATCACTGTAATGCCCCTAGCGAATGCCAATTAGCGATTAATATGGTATGGTTTATAGCTATTCAGTAACTATAAAAATTAAAATTAGTATTTACTTATATAATATAAATACATATATAAAGTTCGTTTTTTTTATATTCTAACGGGTGTTCATAAACAGTCGTCATCCCAGTAGGTTTTGACTTCAGAAACGTATGTCTATTAAAATTGAGAAAAAATGCGCTATGACAGTACTCAATGACGTTTCATTGTGTTGCACGAATTAATCAAAGACATAACATTTTGTTTTTCAAAGCAACTGGGATGACGACTGTTTATGAACACCCGTTATAAATACGAGGGTACTTTTTTCGAACTTCGATTTAGTATAAATAAAAAACCAGAATGAATATGAATGTAGATACATCTCTCAGCTACATTTCCACACAATCTTCTTTTCGATTAAGGCACTTATGAAATTGTGGCACGAGTTTTTCTATGTCCTCCTCAAACAAGGTTGCCGCCTGGTCACTGCCAACCGTTCACGTTGGTTTTCAGCTTTTCTTTCAACTTTTTGCACCATTCTCGCACGCAGCCGTCGCTTATAGACAACTGACGGTGAATTATGGCTACATTATGCCTTTCAGAGTCTATGTTTTCAGCCAAAGGAAAGCGAATTATGCCTTGTGGCGTTCACGGTGGGCGCAGTAAGTCGTAATTTGCTGTCTTTTGGCTGAAGGCTTAATGCTGAAGGGCAGCCGAAATTCATCGTCAGATGAGTACAGTTTATGAGCGACGGCTGTATGCGAGAATGGTGCAGAAAGTTTGAAGACGAAGCTGAAAACCAACGTGAACGGTTGGCTGAATGACTAGGCAGCAACCTTGTTTGAGATGGACATAGAAAAACTCGTGCCACAGTCTCAAAAGTGCCTTAATCGAAATCAGGATCATGCAGAAATGTAGCTGAGAGATAGATGCATCTACATTTTTTATATATAAATATATATATATATATATATTTCATATTCATTCTTGGTTTCCTACTGAATCGGAGGTTGAAAAAAAAATTAACCCTCGTATATAAAGTTTGTGGTTATTCAAGTAAGATGTGGTGCAGCAATTATTGCTGTCGGATACGATTGGAGGTGTTTCCAGTTGGTGGTAATTCCAGGCGGTGGTAGTTTGTGTAGGTGATAGTTTCAATTGAAAATAAATCTACATCGCTGGTAATCCAAGTCGGTGGTATTTCAGTTTGATGGCTTAACGAATTTCGCTCCTTTGTTCATGTTGAAATTACCCAATTCTCTTCCTTTCATCTAACTCTACCTCTGGTCTAACTGTTAGTCTCTTGATTGGTTCGTCAACTTTGTATGTTACTCCTAGCTGTTGTAGTGCTCTCCATATGCTTTTTTTAGTATTGTATCGAATGCTGCCTTAATATTTATGAAGGCTAGATATAGTTGTTTCTCCCTTTCAAGTCTCTTTTCCACAGCAGTCCGCAGAACAAAGATGTGGTCCTGTGTTTGTCGTTGAGGTCGAAATGCAGTCTGCTCTTCTAGCAACTTTTCTTCTATTTCTCCTCGTAGCCTTTTCTCGAGGATGTTTGAGTATATCTTTTGCGTTATTGATAACAGGCATATGGATCTACAGTTGTTGCAGTCATTTGTTTCTCCTTTCTTATGAATGGGCACTATATAGTTTTCTTCCCAGTCTGTGGGTATTTTTTCACTTTTCCAGGCTTGGTGACATATGTAGATGTACGGATGGGGCCATAATTATATGTAGATAACAGCAATAAGACAACAAGAACAACACAATAGAATGCTTGAGTAAGAAAGAGATGACCATACAACAAAATTATTTTAGTAGGCACAATTAGTTGACTTACGTCATAATTAAAGTGAACGTCAAGCTTACTCGTATATTTGCTACTATGTTTATCTCTTTCTTACTCGAGCAATATGTGTTATTTTCTTGTTCATGTTATCTCATTGCTGTTATATATAATTGTGGCCCCATTGGTATATCTCTTGTCCATTCCTTTACATTCTCTCCCATATACTTGACAATTTCTGGGGCTATTCCATCTGGGCCAGCTGCTTTTCTTACTTTTATTTGCTTTATGGTATCTTCAATTTCATCTATTTCTATGTTCCCTTTTTCTCTTCTTCTTGAATTACTTTTATTTTCATCTGCTTCCTACATTCGAATCTTTTTGTTCATAGTAAAGCTGTCATGTTTCAGAATTTTATGTTTTATCTGTTTCTATCTGGCTTCGTTGTTTCTTATACTCCAAGTACTTCTTCCATAATTTGAACTTCAAATCGCTTTGATGCTTTTCCAAAATTCTTTGTATTGTCGTCCCTACTTTTCGCCTGCAGGTCTTTTCCAAATGTCTCCCAGTTTTCTGGTTTTACCTTTTGGACGGCTTTCTTGGCTTTATTTTTTTATTTATATATTCTTGTCTATTCCTTTCAACTGTATGTACCTTTTCCAGGTCTTTTTTATATCTTATTTTGTCTTTTACTTCGTTGTTTCACCACGGAGCTCTTTTTTGATTTTCTTTATTGTATTGTATCCGCATGCCAGTGCTGCCTTTTGTACTATTGTTGTTTAAAGTGTTTTCCACTTTTTCTCTATATTCCAGCTTTGGGCTTTTATTTTTTCTGATCTCTCTTATTTTCCGAGGTTTTGTTTAGTTTGCTCTGGTGTGTTGTTGCTGTATTATGATTCTTCAACTCATTAACTTTGATTTTCTTACACTTTTCGGGTTGTTGGGAGTTCGTGCATAAAATCTGGTGTCTGTTACTAAGAGTATATGATCGGTAAAGAGTTCTACACCTCTAATTACTGTTACATCCAATATTGCTTATTTCACTTCTGTATGTGACATGTCATTGATACCTTTTGCTGATCTTTCTATTGCCTCAAACGTAATTTTCTGTATTAGCTTATGGTTGAAATGACGATTTCCAAGTAATTGATTCCTTGTGTAGAATTGTATCATTCTTATTGTGGCTTTTCTTCCATACTTTCCCATAGTTCCATATCCTATTTCTGGCTGGTTTCCTGTTCTAGAGTTCTAATCTCCACTTATTAATAGTGTCTACTTCATTTTCTTGGTCTATCCATTGTAACTATAATTCTTCGTAGAAGGATTCGTTCTCTATTTTGGATTCGTCAATTCGACCATATATCTGTATTACCGTTATGTCTTCTGCCAGTTTTTTTAGTTGTTGCGCCATATGGGGGCTCAAAAGCATTCCTACGCCCTCTTTTGTTCGTTCTTCCATTTCTGAGTATAGAAACTGTTATCCATCTTCTAGTTTGCTGTCCATTTCTTTGCTTCCATATTTCGCTTACATGCCAATATTTTCATTTTGTACTTTTTCATATTTTCTGTTAATTCTGTTTCATTTGTATTTATTGCTTTAACATTGCATATCCCTATTCTTGTTGTGTTTCCATGCCGTGTTCGTCTTCCTGTATTCTGTCCATTGTTGGAACTATTATTTTGTCTCTGAATCTGAGTACTGTATCTGGGTGATTAGCCCAACACCAGCGATAAGGGCCCCGTTACCTCGGGACATCTGGCCTTTGGTCCACGGGTGTTTATTGTGAATATTCACAGCAATCCTGTCTCCAGGAATTTCCCCATCCGCCGCCTGGGGGACGCTCTTTTTAGGAGTAGTCTCCTGAGAGATCTCTTTTTATATTTTAAAAATAGTCTTATTTTCTACGATCTAGTAGTAGACTTTTATTGGGAATGTATATGATTATTATAGTGTAATTATTACTCTCTCACGTAGTAAGTTTGTAATTAAATATTTTTGAGAAAAATTAATCAAAAAAAATAATCAGTTTTCATATGCAGAATGAGAAGAAAATTTTTATAACAGAAAAGCGTGATGTAAAAGTGTTTTATTTTATCCTATTATGTTATTAGGACAATAACTCCTTAGCAACGAGTTGCGTTAAGATGCATTTAACAGCACTAGTGTTGTAAAGAAAAATAACATAACGATACTTTATTAGCATTTAATCATATGTTGACAGCACTGAAGTGCATTGTCAGTCTATGTCAAATTCGATGTTAGTAGGTTAGGTTTTGTTTGTTATTTGACACAAACTGACGGAAAATTTAACCTGAAAATCTCAAATTTAACATAACCTGACAGTGCTACCAACGATACAGTATTGAGTTTTTTTATCTTACTAGTGATACCACCACTCGCTGTTGTGTCATTAATAACCATTTTTCCTATTTTGAAAAAGATTAGTATTTTAGGATAAAATAAACCGTGTTACGATATACGTAACGTTATCTGCTTTCTACATTACTCGAGAATTTTAAAGAACTCGCTCCTAACGTCGCTCGTTCATTCAAACTATTCTCTCGTAATGTAAAAAGCTTGATAACGTTACTTGTATCGTAAATTACTATTTTGTTGTTCGATACTTCATCGAATTAAATGTAGGAAAATAAAAACTATTTCATAAAATCTAAGGAACAACGTTTTACAAATAGTTAGTGTTTGGTGATTTTTGGATTTTAATAAACTTGTATCGGTTGGGCTGCGTTCTTATTTTTCTTCATAATTTTTATGTTTCATACGAATAAAAAATATGTGAATTACTTTTTGTTTTAGAAAACAAGTACATAACTATATATGTCAGCAGGCCTCTGAGGCCCAGGGCTCATTCTTGCACTTCCACTTATAATATTTTCTGTTCCCTGGGCGCCTTTGGCCAATCTACTACTTTTAGCTGCTTCGGGTTTTTCTGTACATAGTTCCACCACTTCTGCTCTTTTGGCGTCTTTTATTTTTTGTAGCAATACCTGAGAATTTGCATTCGACAAGGTGGAAAAGATTTTGAAGAAGATTTCCTTAATTAAATAATAAATTTTTCAGCCAACCTAACTAAATCCTAAATTCCCAAGAAATAAATTTTATTCTTAATCACAACAGTCATTTGTTACCAACAAACAAATTCAACAAATTGAAAATTAGGGGATGCACAATTTATTAATTGTGCGCGTGTGGTATGATATAGCACTCCACTTGCGCTTTTTTCTGTTGGATGATGTGTTGTTGAATTCAGAATAAAAAAGTTATTTCAGCCTTGTAATTTAAAGAAAGAAAGTAGTAAGCCGCACTGGATGTTTCTATTTCTAATTTCAATTATTGTTTATAAGTAAGAAAAATAATCAATAGATTAATTACGTGTACTATTGAAAATTATTTGTATTCCAAGACCTTACACAATTATTAAGAATTACAAACATTTAGTGTGGCTCATTACTCCTTTTTCTAAATTACAAAGATTAAATAACGTATGGAATGCTCTAGGACACAGGTCCGTATTCAATTTTTTTTGATAATGATAAAAAAAGACTCGAAACGTAATTAACCATAATTAATGTGTGATACATTGATGAATTCAAAATAAAAAGGGCTTCTAAAATTCGACATCCCAAAATAAGGACCGTATTTAAAAAAATCTGTAAAAGGCTTTACCCAGAACTACCCTCGTCAACATTGTGACACTAAATAATTTTAAAAATGAAATTAAGTTTGGAGTAAAAATATCTTCACGTTTCTAATAAATTAAATAAATTTTCAAATAAAAAAAAGCCGTTATCGGAGGGATTTGAACCGCGGCGCTTGCGACTGCGAACAAATCCACCGACCAATTTCTTGCTACTCTACGGAGTCTTGTTCGTATAGTTAGGTTTCAGCTGGCTGAACCTTTACGCCGGGCATGTCTTAAGAAAATTAATTATAGTTTTTACACCAATAAACCAATGCAGATAATTCTTTTACTAAAAATTTCTTTATTAATTTTTAAACATATAATACGCAGCATGTATATATTTATGTGCAATAGTTTTTACGATATACGTCGATGCCTCGCCCAAATATGCGTTTCCCGTCTATTTGAAGGTTTGGGATTTACGTATTTATGCGGCTCGCGGCCTAAAAATCAAAGGAAAATAGAGCTAACAATATATTAACACTTGCTTATGCAAATTAAATCAATTATCAAATTTAAAAATTTACCGGGGAGGGATTCGATCTACATCATCGGCGGATACAATCGTCTATAGTCAGATAGATTTAACTGCGCCATGCAGGCTCGCCGATATGTGTGCGACGCGCGGCTCTATTTACGCAAACGGTGTTATTGTTGAAACTTTTTGAATTTTTTGCGACCTTATCTGGTTTTTGTTGGGTTCTATTTTCGTCAAATGTAATGCCTGCTTTATGCAAATTACTACTTTAATCTATTTCTCACTTAACACAAATATAAACAAAATTATATTTTTTTAAGGTGCTCACCCTGTATATATTTGTATGAAATCGTACCGGTTTCATGCGAGATAGATAGATATGTATGCAAAATATCGTGTTCCTCCGACAAATACTTTTTGAGCTATACTGCCAACAGACAGACGGAATTGAGAAAACCTATTTTTCGTTCTCTAGGGACCCTGAAACGTGAAGATCTGAAGAAATCTCGAAAGGTGATTTTTTCGCGATTACAACACTTCCTTCGTGTTTTAGACGAGGGAAGTAAAAATGAACATATTATTCGTACTGATTTATAATAAATATATATTAACCTTCCGTATACCATGTGGGGTGCACATGCACCCCAATTCTTGAAATTTTACTGTAGTTATTACATTTATTAGACAATTACGCTTATGCTCTTTCAATTTTATGTTTATATTTCTCTATAGTATTCATATCTGTAATAGTTTTTTTAAGTTATGTTTTACTAGAAAAAAAGATTATTTAATAAAACTAATACACTAATGTATGTATGTATGTATAATCTGTAACCTCATTTACCTTGCGGTGTAGAGGATGGTGCTTTATGCTCTGGCATCTGGCGGTACAATGCTGAACTTGCCCCGGATTCGGAATACAGAGTTGGACCGCACCTTTGGTGCTTGCGCAGCAACCATTGTGTGAGTTGTGTGTCTTGGTGATGTGTTGACCTTGTTACTCTATCTCTTGGGTCTGTGGTTCTGAGTAGAGCACAGTTAATTTGGTGCCCAACTGTGAAAGGTCTCACTGAGCCCGATTCTAATCACCAAGGATACGGAAAAATTTTGACCCCAGCGGGATTCGAACCGAGGACTTGCTTAATGCAAGCCTGGCGCTTACCCATCGGCGCCACGCATCTTCTTACTAATACACTAATATTACACAGAATCCCGATGAAATGCAACACCAACAGGGACGACGTTATCTTTGCTAAAGAGAAACGGACACGAAGAGTCGAACAAAATGTAATACATGTGCAAAATTTGTTTGTAACAACTGTAATAGTAAAGTCATTACTAAAGAAATTGCAATGCATGCGTATCCAAAAAACTGATTAGTTACTTGTGACTGTAATGCAATATTCATCTTTTTATTGACTTATTTTTATGTTTGCAATCAAGATTTCCTTTATAAAATATTTTCAATTTGTATTAGTGATAAAGCAATAATTACAACTTAAAGGTTAATAAAGCAAATAGCTATAATATTGCTTTGGGGTGCACAATGCACATGCACCCCACATGGCAATTCGTGCCAAGTTTTTTACATGGCATATGGGAGGTTAACATTTATTTTTGTGCAGATTTTTAGTTGATGCACCCTTAATTATATGTTTTTGTTTATAATATGCATTTTGGTTGCAAAAAAAATGTTAATGTATATCACGTCTGTGTAATGTTTGGATTTCTCGGAATAATATGGTGGACTCGACTTCGTCTCGCCTGCCAAACAATCCTATTTAAATACATACCTAACATATATTGCACAAAATCTAGAAAAAATATTAAACATGGATTAGAGAAAAACTATACAAATAACTTAATCAGGTATGAAAAACTAAAAATCAATGCAAAACTTGAGAATGCAGAGAGATTCCAAAGTATTCACCAGAGAATTTCCGTTCTTAAACTTCGCTTAGTCATAGGGGGTCGCCAAGTTACAGCTAATGAAATAGGGGTCGCCCGTAGAAAAAGGTTGAGAAACTCTGATCTAGGCAAATTGTTACAAAATTTTTGGCTTTTCTCGAACTAAAATATAGGGCACCAAGTGGGTTTATCTGACACGTTCACCTTTGGATACTTGGAACGACTAACCACTAAGTGATTCAAAGGAAACCAAAAATAAACACGCTAAGCAATAGTGCTATTCTTATATAAGAGCAATTTAGAGTAGGCAAACTCAGTGAGGGATTAAATTTCACACTTTCCCCAATTCAATTCAATACAACAAAAAGAGGGTCAATTTATCCAGGTACCTGTATATTTTCATTCTCAATCAAAATTATATCAATCGCTGAGGCAGCAAACCAGCATGCGAATGATTAAGTTATTAGAATTATTGAATTTCTGACTGCTGTGGGTATTAGTGTAAAAATTCGATTAGCCAATCAGCGATTTATCTTTAGGCACAAATGTTAACCTTTATTCTGCATCTCAGCACCGAAATTGCTCCTAGTTTACCTAACCACATAATTAATAGGGTGAAGTCTAGGTAGATACAACGTATAACAAGAATTTGGATTATTAAGTTTGATTAATACTCGTAACTAATGATGTTTTTTCAAATCAAGGTGAAGCGTTGATTTACGTACAGATACTAGAATGTTGTGGACAAAATCAATGTCCTTGTCGCCACTGTGGCCGAACCTACCTTCCACAGGCAGGTGCACAAATGTAAGGCAGGTGCACAAAAATGTACTACGTTTACATCAAATCACATAATATATTAATCTCTCGAACATATAGCCTTTATAGTGCTTTATGACCTAGTGACCTTCTTATTTAACTGCAGGTCTAGTCAAAGGTAAATTTTGTTGACGGGCTGTTCTTGTTCATTTGATCTGACCTATTTAGTTATAAACGCAGCCTAACTTTAAAAAAATAATTGAATCACATTCTACAAAAGTATATCTTACTTTTTCAAAATTGTGGAGACAGTACTTTTTCCCGTATTAAATTCACAAGCGTTATCTATTTTTAATGCCTTTTTTAAATTATTCGTAGGCATAACGATTGGCTAAAGTAAGTGTTTCTAGTTTTGCTTAGCCATGTTTTAAAAATTATTCCACCATCTGAAACCAATTTGTAAATTACAGCTTTCTTTTTGCAATTGACAGCAGAACAAATACAGTATGTTCCAATCATTTGTCCTTGGAAATAAGCTGGTAAAATAAGAGTTCAATTTAATAGTTTATTGCATAATATTACCTCTTATTATTAAATCAGTATGACTTAGCGGGAAGTTTACTTAGACAATAGTGTTGTAATGTATTATTTAATATGTTATTGCCACTTAAACATTTCTTTACAAGAAGATTGAAGTTAGAGGAACTTGACTAGTAGTAACTCAGTTTCGAGCTCATCCATATCTAGAAGTGGAGTAGTTGATGTGCCAAAATCAGTGATTTCAGTGAAATGTTTTACCATACTACTACCATTTGTGCTTTACCAAATACACACTTAAGTAGAATGGTCAATTTAAAAGTCGTGTATAAGCTAGGTAAATTATTGACGATACTATTTTCAGGTTGTGGCTTAAAACCTCATTAGAGACATAAAATGAGGCTGATTTGGATTTGGAACTGTAGAACCTATGGCTCTGGTAATATAGTATGTGCAAGATAAAAATGCACAGTATGGAGATCTCGTAAATGATGGGAGATAGAAATTCAAATCTTGCTTAGTTTAGCTAGAACAGTTTAAATTCCTATCTTCGATGTATACTGAGTGTTGTGTGTTAAATATTTTTACCAAGTAATACAACAAAAATCCATATGATATCAGAGCTAATTATTTCTGTATTTTAATTCCTGGTGTAAAACTTACCACCAATTTATTACAGTAACAATGAATAACATTTCCCAATTGTTTCCAGAACCAAGAGCACCTCAAGCCCCAGATAGTAGGCACCTTAGCGAATGCGGAGATGTACTGCCTTGCACTAGGAAACATCTACTCAGATCCGAACTACCACAACCTCAATCACTGGTCCATCCTGCAGACCCTGGCGCGAAAGGGCGTCTACGTCACCGAGCCCTCCGATGGGGCGCAGCTCACGGAAACTACGCTTATTCAAACAAACCCCCTGAGGATGGTACGTTATCATCAAGCATTAACGACGTCCTTCTTAATGTGGTCCTTAATGTTTCAGAGCGCACACATGGCGGTGATCGAGGCAGTTATGGTCCTCTACGCAAAGGAGGTGGTGACGCCCGACAGGGTGTTGGCAGCTGTGCAGCGATTCAACCACGGCCGCAACCCCGCTCCCGCCACACCCGAGAACTACGAGCAGGGGCTGCTGCTGTGGGTCTCGCACGCCGGCTCGGCTCTTAGGAAGCGCATTGAGCAGGAGACGGAGTCTGGGATAACCAATGGGGGAGGAGAGGTGTGTATACTTCTATTCCATGTGATTTGAGAAGGTTGGGATGGTTTGTTTAACTGTTTTCTGCCGTGGATAACATTTGACAGTGGTTCTGCCATAGTCTGTTGGACTAATTGTGTAAAATTAATTTTATCTGTCATACAGGGTCTGGCAGCGATATGGGCGTGGGTGTAAGATATTTCTAAAACTATGAGAGTTAAATAGAATTTGCTTTTATAAAAGTTGTAGATTCGAAGGTGAACATATTAGTAAAATACTTGATTATGCAGGATGGCTCAAAATGTGGAGAACCAAATGTAAAATAGTGGCTTTGGGTACTAATGCTATACAGGATGCTTAAAATTTGCAAATTTTCGACCTTTTTGAATGGAACACTATATATTTTTGTTTTGTTGAAAAGCCCTTTTAATGAACTTTTAATAACTTGCTTACTTCATACCTTTAAATTTCACCATTTTTCAGATATTTTATTTTGAACATAAAAAACAATGCATGAGATCTTTTATTTAAAGGAATAAAAAATAAGTGCTGTTAAAATTCCAATTTAAACACTTAAACTCTCCGAGCCAGGTTCAGAAAATAAAAATTCAGTCATTGTTGATGCAAGATACAAGAAATACAAAATACGAAAAAATAGAAGTTGCATGAATAAATTAATTCTAGTATCAAGTGCAAGAAGAAAACCTTGAAAAAGAAAGCAACTGACAGGAAGAAAGGTGTAGTAAAGAAGGTAACATGGAAGGCGAAAAACCGGAAAAGAAGAAATGCTAAATATATTAACAACGGAATTCGAGAAAAACAATGCAGAAATAAGGAAGCTAAAGCAAGAACTGAGCCAAATGCAGGAATAATGGAATAATAAAAGATGGAAATTGGAAGAAAAATATAGGGGGGTTTCAATACAAATTAGAATTAAGACACAGAAAATAGGAACAAAAACATAGTGATAACTGGAATAAAAGTGGTTACCAATTATAGAGTAGTACTTAAAGAGAGGGCCACAACTTTCATACAAGAAACATTAAATGTGAAAAAGAAGCTCCCTAACTTATTTCTTGTCAACAAGTAGGTCAGTAGCTGTTACAAATTTTATCCTGTTTGTGTAACATTTGTGAGTTGCAGACTGTTGAAGTTTGTGCTTTTGCATGACAACTGCCGAGTTCGTAAGGCACGCAAAGTTCAGCAAGTTATTAGAATTCTGAATTTATCCTCTTTACAGATCCGATTTAACCCTAGTTGCCTTTTTTTGTTTAAAGATCCGAAGAAAAATCTGAGGGGAAGGCGTTTTTCGTCAGATGAAGAACTGACAGCCGTGTAGACAAATATTTTGGGGGCTTGTCAAAAGATTTTTGTTTAGAGCATGCAACAGTTGCAGAAGCAGTGTACTAAGTGTGTGAGTGTTGAAGGAACTTTTTTTATAGCCAGGTAGATTAGCTAAAGATCTGCCCTTGTAGTAACAATGGGGAGGACAAACAAACATATTCAAAAATTGTTTTAAACTGAAAAATTAAAATATAAATATAGACAGATATGATGGTAATTGAAAGAAAGATTCAGGAGCAAATCAGAGCTAAGGCAGAGGAAGGGGAAAAGCAAGGAAAAAAATAAAGATAGGGTATCAAAAGCGATGTATCAACAATAAGGTGTATAAATGTGACAGAAGGCAAGGGAAATTGAGTTATACAAAAGACATACAAGATGGAGGAACAAAAAGATTACAATTGCAACGATAAAGGACAAAAAAATGAAAGGAAGAATGCCAAAATTAGGATGATAAAACAGGAAACCCCTTGAAAATCAAGAATATTTTAAGGAGATAAGAAAAAGGATAAAAGTATGTGTAGAAACAGCAAGCAGGCTTATTATCTCCAACTATTAAGAAAAGTCAAGGTAGACAGGAAACAAGATTATTTTATAAAAAAAGGGTACCTACCAAAGATATCAATGTGCCAGGGAAAGAGAAAGAAGAATTAATTGTAGGTGGAAAAGTACTGGATAGATGGATGGTTAGAATATTTCAAAGGAGTTTTTACAGACACAGAAGAAGCGCACTATCCAATACTTATCAAAGTAGAAAAGATACTACAAACATTGAAAAACAACAAAGCCCAGGTAACGACAACATCCAACGTATAAAATATGGAGGTAAACCACTTGCAGAAAGAATATTTAAACTTATCATCACTATATGAGATCAGAAGAGAATGCCCACGAGCTGTAGTGAAGCAGTAATTAACCCAGTGTATAAAAAGAGTGATTTCCCATATTGTAAAAATTACAGACCCATATCTGTGCTCAATTTAGTATATAAAATATTAAGAAAGTACTAAAAAAAAGTGTTTAAAGAATATATATGATAAAATATGAAGAACACAATGTCTTTCCAGATACGTTGATGAAGCGAGACCTGCAACCAGATAAAAATTCAAAACAGACTATCATAAATTTATAACCTCAAACAGACTGAGGCAGGGGGATTCCATGTTTTCAGTACTTCTTAACATAGTTTTAGGGAAAAATCTTAAGAAATAGTAAAATTAAACATGACAACATTATTCTGAAAGCCCCATATCAATTTCTAGCATATGCAGACGATCTTACTGTAATAGCAAGAACAGAAGTGAGATTAAAAGACCCATTAAACAACAGGATCTGAAAGTAATAAATCAAAAAATACGCAAAGAGTCAGTATTTAAACAAGTCGGTATAATAATATGTCTGGGAACAAAATAACAGCAAGCAGTGACAATAACAGTGAAACAGATTGGAGAATAACCATGGGTATTCGGGTACCGCGTTGCTAAATAAGGTGAATCTATGCAAAACAATAATCCCATCAGCAGTGATTTTTTTACCAGTGAATTGTGAGTGCAACATCATATTTGAGAAGGAGATTCTGAGAAGAATTTTTGGAGGAGAAAAGCAAATACAGAAATGCAAGAAAATTACAAAGAACCACATGCAGTAAAGATAATTAAACAAAGCTGACTGTGATGGCTAGAACATGTAATAAGAATGGGACCTGAGAAAATCTCAAAACAACTATTGCTACAAGAGCCGGAAGGGCGAAAGAAGCCATAGCTAGAATGTTTAGAAAAAGACTTACAGGAACTAAAAGTGATGGAAAGAACTGGTAAAAGATAGAAAGAGTTGCAGAATTATCTCCAGCATAGCCTTGGGCCTCGAAAGCTCGTAGTGCTAACCTATATATCAAAAACGAATACACAAAAATCCTATACTAATATTCTTATTCACTTTCGTCTCCTCAGTATTCCCCAGCTTTGCTGAGTTATTCTCCATCATCTCCAAAGTATTCCCCAACTTCTCCATCATATACTGGAAGAAGTCCACAATATTCTCCCACTTCATCCAGTTATTCACCATCACCAAATTATTCTCCATCTTCAGCTCAGCACACTCCTGTTGCTACTTTAAGGTATTTAGCTTCTTCTTCTAATTATTCTTCAACTTCACCCAGTTATTCTCAGTTTCCACGATATTCACCAAATGCAGGTACAAAATATTCACCTACTTTGCCTACTTATACACCTCTCTCATAACAGAAGAAAGTTCACTAAAAGGGCTTTTACCCTAGTTAAATTGCTTCTCATATTAACGAGATTATTGTAAAACAATACATAAATAATGACAGTTTTAAAAAAGTGGGTAGGGGTGTCTTGGACGGCAGATTATGTACACAAATACAAATCTACCCAAGTTAAAGATTGGAGGAAAGTAATAACGATTTTGTACCGATTTCAGGGAGATAGACTACATCCACCTGAACTACCTGTAATAAAGGACTTCAAGGACCTTTGTGATGGAGTAGCTTTAGCAGTACTGATCTCGTACTATTGCTCCGACGAACTGCCTTGGACGAAGCTCTGCGTGTCATATTTGCCAACCGTATCCGAAAGTCTGCATAATTTAGGTCTTGTCCAAGCTTTCTGCCAACGCTGCCTGCCTGCCTCTGTGTTCCATTTGATGCCTGAAGACATTACGTACATGAGGGGGTGAGTGCTTGTTGAAGTAATTTGTCAAACCAATTTGTTGAACCAAATAAATGTTTTCATAGTCGATAAGTGGCTGTGTATAATAAGCGTCTTTGCTATTCCAATGTTCCAAATTTTATTATGCAAGATTGTTTGTTGTGGGATTTAGCTTTGTATAATTCCTAAAAAGCTCTATAGATAAATGGAAGTCAACGTTAACATTATAAAGTGGCTTTGTATTCAGATTACATTTTAAATGAAGACATTAGAAAAGTAGTTTAATGGGTTGTCTCCTTAATTTGTTTTAATTTATTCTTTTTTTGTTTTATATTGTTATAAGTTTTTTTACCTTCCCACGTACGCTATAAGATAAGAATATTTGTTTTTTAAAATAATAAAATTTTAATTCTGAACAGGTATTGAATTTTATCCATTCAAGAAATTGCAGAAATAGTAGTTTATTACAGCTACTTGTAAAGGTAATAAAAAACATTTGGTTCAATTAGTATGATTTATGCAAACTATTCACGAAAGCACAAATGTTGCAATGTTTACATATCTGTCAGTATGTTTGGCTCTTGTGAAACTTCAAGCAAATTGTGTCGTCATTTTATTTGAATTTTTAAATTTGCGACATTGTAACACAATTATGTAATGCACACAAAACCCACATGCACTTTAATAATAAAAAATATTATGTTTTACTTTTTCTTGGTGAAACAGATATCTACTACACAACTTTAGTTTTAAATCCTTGACAATTCACTGTTCACCCACATTTCACGATGTTGATTGATTGAAAATTGAAAACGCGTTTGTTTTGTTATAATAAACAAATCAATTGTATTTCTACCAGGGCCGGCTTTATTCATCGAGTAAGACGTGCGTTTGCACGGGCGGCATGTTTTTGAAGGTGACAAAAATCTAAAGCGACAAATAAGCTTTTAAACAAATGTGAAAATCTAGAAAGCGTTTTAACACATCAAGAAAATACAATGATTGATGACGTTGTGCATAAATGCGAGAGTGGTTAATACCACCAAATACACCTCCCATTGAAGTGCTACATTATATTATTGAAAATAACTGTTAAATTGGGGATTGGTAGGGCAGCAATGTATGTTATGCACAGGGCGGAAAAACTCCTGGAGCCGGCCCTGGTTTCGACATATTTCTAAACAAAAGTTAAGTGTTACAAGATGGGCGGAAATGTTTTTCAAATTAAAGCAGTAGGCAGTCAAGGTCAGGAGTGCCTTAGTTTAATTCGTTTATTGCATATTGCCATATGTTGATGTGATTATAAAATGCAGTATGTAGTAATAAAGACCGTTCTGTAAACAAAACACAGATTTTTTTTCAATTTACCGCATTGGAACAGTGTCAGTTACAAATACATATCTCAAAAATCTTTATTTACTTTTGGAAGATAACTAATAATTGGTAGGCTACAGTTGCGTTATAAAGTAGGCCGAATTTTAGAAACTTTGGCGTATTGACGTGCTCTTATGTAAATGTCAATGTCAAATTTGGTTTTTTATTTCAATTATTCATTCATAATCATAAACTTTTTTACTCTTTCGAGTATCGAGGTGCATTCATTGTATTATAAAATCACACACACCACTGGTGAAAGGCGTATTTACAAAGGAAAAAACTGCAATGGCACCAGAGTTACTATTATATTATGAAGCAAGAAAACGGGAAGAAGCTCAGGAAACAATTGAGACAGAAGCAGAAATAGGATGGTTAAAAATAGATGACAGCAAAATTAAATATATCAAGTGTTAGACTACTAGCAATAGAAATAATAGTTACACTCAGCTCAAAACATTAGCAAAACGCACATTCAAAAGAATTATTGACACGTGCCTTGATGAAAAATAATACAAAATGAGTTACTCAGAGTCAGGGTTGGCACGAATAATTCAGATGATTTAATCCGACTTTTTTAAAAAGTTACGAGTTAATTACAATTTTTACTAACGCATGTGAGTTGATAAATTGCATAAATTGAATTGCTTTTGGCAATAGCGCACACAGTGAAATGTATTAAGAAATCATCAAAATACACAGAGTGAGGGGAATCCCGGCTTGTAAATATTATTAAAATTATAATGAAACCATTATACAAGACTGTTATCTCAAACATGATAAGACAGCGAGTGGCGAATTTCAGTATTTTTACTGCTAGATATAGACCTTATAGCGGTGGTTCTTAACCGACTCTAAATTCAGAAATCTTTGAAGCCCATGACCCTAGATCAGGGCTGTCCAACATGCGGCCCGCGGATTGATACATACCTACTATACTTTCAGAAAACATGAATCTGGAATATAGGTACATTATAAATAATTGAAAACAATGTAAAATAGGTACATAGAACAAAGGTACAAAAATATACCATTAGTAAAAGAATTTTCACTTTATCTGGCAACATTGCATTAGGAAACAGTTCCGCCCACCGATGCAAGGCTTGTCTTGTCCGTTGTCTCAGCCTGGCAGTTGCCACCAACACGAATGGTCCTGTAACGATCAGACACCTGTTTTTGATTGTTTTTTAGTAGTGTTTAGTTCTTCTAGTTAATTGTTGGTTATCATTGATTACTTTGACAGTTTTTACTTATCATCAAATGTCATTTTATCTAACTTACTTATCTCTATACGTAAATTTACATTAATTCATGCACATTTTTGTCTTTTGTCGGTATCTCAAGAACTGAAATGAATTAACCTAAACTGTATATGATTTTTTTTAGAATTACCTCTAGAACACGGTGTAAGTTTGTTGGTTATCTCAGCGAACCCCCTGTATAGGTACATCTCTTTTATGTTTCAATGCTTTTTGTAATGTAACCTAAGCTTCTTGAATAAATAAAGATTAGTATTCAAATATGCACGTTTTATATTTATTACAAATCACTCACAAAGTCGTATACGACACATTTTATGATGCGGCCCTCATAACCTTCAATTTCTTTACATTGGCCTCTGGGCCAGTTGAAGTTGGACAGCCCTGCCCTAGATCATCATGCTAATAATAATAATAGAAAATAATATAATGCATTGCAATATTGAAAGTAAAAATTGTCCACAGCATTGAACACGCTACTTTCCTTAGTGTATTTGGAGAAGGCACATTTTTTATAACCATACGTAAATTAATGTATAAATTACTGCATAAAACGTATTGAACTTTCATTCTCATGGGGTCTTATGGAGGCCGATTTTGAAAATAAAACCAAAAATGTTTTAGTATGTTTCATATAAAATCTATTCACTATAGTCCCGGATTGTCAATGTCAAAATCTAATTAAAAACAATCCTTTATATCATGGTTAATACTTTTAAGTCAAGCTATGGGTAACTAGAAACAATTAATTAAGCTACTAATGTCAAAACTATAAATTATAGGTTATATTTCAAACTGACTTAAGCAAAAATAAACAAATGTTGCCAGGTAACAAAAACCAAATTTTTCAAAATTACGGTTTTGCGTTGTCCAACCTAGTAGTAACAAAAAAACCAATCGAAATTCAACAGTGCTACCATAAAACGTAATTTTTGACAATCCGGGAGCATAGTGAATAGAGTATATTCATATTTACTTTTGGACATCAAACTATGTAATTTTGACCTCTTAATGCAGCAATTGTTACATTAAGAGACAGAGGGTCTTCAAGGGAGTCTAGTAGTGGTGGTCCCATAGTGCAAAACGCCTCCTATCAGAGAAACGGAGGGGGGGTGGATGTAAACATCGGAAAAGTAAAAGAAATTAGATTTTTTGAAAACTTGGATTCTAAAAATCCTAAAATGTCTTACTCATCGAGCTTATAGATTAAATTTCGTTAGGTTTGGCTAGGTTCCCATACACCTGTGACTCTCCTACACCAAATAGAAGAGGGCGCACTTCAACGTAACTTTCGTTAGATCAGGTTAGATTAGGACGGTTAAATGAGGTTAGGATAGGTATTTAAATAATACACTTCAAAATTCCATATTTTTCCTGCCGAAAAATAAGTTTGACTATTCAATTCATCTGTCATCTGTCAAAAAGTGACCAATGAAAATCCAGAATTCTGACGTTTCTTGACCAATCAAAAAAATATCAGCGGATCTATCTTCCTAGAAGGTAGTCAAGTGATTATTTTTTTCGTAGCGATATCAACCAAACAGAAAGCTGGATTTAGTTAAGTTATCTTGCATAATTTCGATTATACAAAATCGATTATACTAGAGTAACTTCACTAGGCAACGCAATACATAACTTGATGTTGTTTTCATGGAGATTACTTTCAGCTAGTTTAATACAAACAAATCGAGCTGCCAATAAAATATTTATTTGTGCCTAATATTAAAATTTACTCAAAAAATAATCAAATCGAATACAATGCGTACTTCGAACAGGTTATACATCTCAAGTTTCCTGCACAATAACAAATCGTGTCAGTTTGACAGAATAATCCTCCCGCTGACGCGGTCGGACTGTCAAACTGACACTCTTTTATTATTGTGCAACAAGTTATCGACATATAATCTGACAATGTCGAAGTACTTATAGTATTATGGCTGAGAATACAATTCATGAATCACGTAACCCTTTTTAAACCAATTGGAAGCATAAAAACCCTTGGATACATGTGTACCACAGCGGTGATACAAAACAAAAGTTCGTATCACCTTATTGTAGTCTGTTGCTATGCAAAAGTGTGGTTAGGTTTTGCGTCAGTTTTGACACGAACTAACTCAAAACCTAACCTGCTAACCTCGAATTTGACATAGACTTACAGTGCCGCCAACATAATTCATTGTATTCTTTCACTAAATACAACTCGCGGTATGATTAGTAATCGGTGATATTTCTCATTGAAACCAAAGGAACAAATTCAACTCGTCCTTCGGACTCGTTGAACCTTGGTTTCAATTCGAAAATATCATCTATGATAATCATACCACTTGTGGTATTATGGCTGAGAATACAATTCATTAATCACGTGACTCTTTTTAACCCAATTGGAAGCATAAAAACCCTTGGATACATGTGTACCACAGCGGTGATAGAAAACAAAAGTTCGTATCACCTTATTGTGGTCTGTTGCTACGCAAAAGTGTGAAAATGTTGGTTACCATGCTGTCAGTTTTAAGTCTATGTCAAATTCGAGGTTATCAGGTTAGGTTTTCCGTCAGTTTTGACACAAACTAACCTGCTAACCTCAAATTTACCCAACATTAACAGTTTTTCAATTTATTGTATTCTCTCACTAAATACAATTTGCGGTATGATTAGTAATCGGTGATATTTCTCCTTGAAACCGGACTCGTTGAATTCGCACCTCGTATCAATTCGAAAATATCACCGATGATAATCATAACACTTGTGGTATTATGGCTGAATATTTTAAACAAATGCGATTTTTATCAGAAAAAGTCATTATTAGTGTTCTGTTATTATAGAAATTGCGTAGTTTGTTGCTAGATTGACTGAAAACTAATTTGAAAAAGTAGTTTGGTTCATTAAATAGTCCCTCAAATACCATTCTTAGTCAAAGTTAAGTAGATTATTTTTGCGGTGGTATCACTCAAGAAGACTATACTAAGGAGATGCAACTTCCTATGACGGCTGTATATAAAAGCGGCCCTTATGTCGGGGATAGCCGTCGCGGCGCTGTCGACAGCGTGTACTGCCGTTCGAGAGTTGGAAGCGAGCTAAATTAACCTGTAATCGCGGTTAAAAGTCAGTTTACGGTTGTTAATCCAATGGAGTGTATTTCAAGTATGTTATTAATTGTTAAAACATGGTCCGAATTTCCAGTTACACTCAGCAAATGTTTGACATTGACAGTTCACGAGTTTTGTGAATGAATAACTGTACACCACGGCCGCCTTACTTGTCAGCTTTTAGCGGTCCGCTTCGAAACGGGAGTTGCGTGTCCTTAGTATAGTGTTCTTGGTATCACTACTCATGTCCACCGCGCTTGGGATTCGGACTCATGCTAGCGCACTCGTCCTAATTGTACCAAAGCGCAATCGACATTCGTGATACCACCGCAAAAATAGTCGACATAACTTTGACTACTCATGGTATTATAAGTGACTATCCAATTCACCTGTCATCTGTCAAAAAGTGACCAATGAAAATCTAGAATTTGACATTACATGGCTAATCAAAACAATATCAGCGGCTATATCTTCCTAGAAGGTATTCAAGTGAATATTTTAAACAATAGTAGTTTGTATACCAAGGCACTGAAGTTTAGCTTTTTATCACGAATGTGGATTTAGTTGCGGAGGCCCATAGGACCAAGGCAAATAAACCACATGAGGGATAAAAGGAATTTCAGTACCGAGGAGTACATTATGTGTTTTATTTGAAATCGAGAAATCGTGAAATTACAACATTTTAACCAACATTTTTAGGTTATGTTAACGTCGGTTGATGTTTATCTGTCGTCTTGCCACCTACAAAAAAGGGGAATAACCAACCTATGACATTACTGCCGATTTCTCGTATTTTAATGCCGATTTTAAGGTACTTTAATGCCGATTTCAAATAAAAAAGTCAATATTAGTGTTCTGTTATTATAGAAATTGCGTAGTTTGTTGCTAGATTTACTGAAAACTAAATTGAAAAGGTAGTTTGGTTCATTGAATAGTCTCTCGAATGCCATTCGTAGTCAAAGTTAAGTAGATTGTTTTTGCGGTGGTATCACTACTCATGTCCATTGCGCTTAGGATTAGAACTCGTGCTAGCGCACTCGTCCTAATCGTACCAAAGCGCAAAGGATATTCGTGACATCACCACAAAAATAGTCGACATGAATTTGACTAATGGTATTATAAGTGAATATTTTAAGGGAAGTTTGAATATTTTGAAGAAAATTCAACGGCTATGGTCCTGTCTTCTTTTATCCAGATTTTTTGACATAGGTTAGGTTTGGTATTTAAATAGTACACTTCAAAATTCCTTAGTTTTCCTGCCAAAACATCAGTTACTTCATAAAGATACCGCAGTTGCTAAATTATTAATAGTGGAGGAAATGTAACTTTGTGGTCACGTAAGATGTGTTGCAGCAACTACTGCCAGATGAGGTCATAGGTGTTTCCACACGGTGATAAACCAGGTGGTGGTAGTTTATGTCGGTGGTAGTTTCAGCCGGTTGTAAATTCAAATTGTTGGTAATTCAAGTCAGTGGTAATCCACATTGGTTGTACATTGAACGAGGAGAAAATGATTAAGAAGAAATGGAAAAGCCAAACAATTTGACTAATTTAAAGACTACCTTAAGGAATGAAAATGAAGAATGAATTCCTAGAGTCTCACCTGGACAGATGTGGTTGCAACAAGAATAAATACCGATGTGTTGATAGTACTTGATTAAATTAATTCATGTGGCATGATTCAGCAAAGCGGTACTGCCTGTCTTAACTGATTCCAAAAACAAATTAACTTGTCATTTTAATGGTTGTCAAGTAACTTGAGATGTTCACGATTAAATTATGAATAAGTGTACAGTAAGGAACATTGGCAGCCGATCGTTTGATATAAAAAGATGCCGTTAGTTTTTGAATCTGATTTTGTGTAATATTTTGCCTGTCTAAAGCATATATGTATTTAAAAAATGACAGTAATTATATAAATTGTCCAACATGTACTGGTAGTACAATTTTCAGACAATCATTCTAATAGGGCTCACTGTTAGAATTAATGAGGAACATAGAACGACACCATAGTGATAATAAACAACTAACTATAAGTATCTTTTGTAATGAAAGGATAAGTTCTAATTGGTGGCATTTTGCTTTCAGGTCGATGAAGCAAAATCTAATAGTTTTTCTTGCCGATCTTTTCAATGTCCTGGAAATCCATCCTGTCAAATGTGTGCGGTATCCGGGCATGGATAAGTTTTCCAATGGTAAGTTGACGCTTGAAAAAGTTTTGCTTCGAAGCTTTTTAATTCAAGCCGTTTTCGTCGTGTTTTATGTTTTATCGTTTTAAATGTTCCTTTATGGTGTGAGTAGTTGAGGCTGAACAGCAGCAAATCTAAATTTTGCAATGGTAGGTCTTTAGGTAACTATTGATTGTTTCAACCTGTTGAGTGTATATACTGTACAATATGGATTTTTTGTCCAAACCAACCAAATTATTCCGGTCATGCAAACCTCTTCTGACTTGCAAATTTTGATCTATTTTTGCTGGCCTTCTGTTTCATTTTTAAGTTCTAGCCTTACTCTTTAGTTACACTTACACCGCCTTTGCTTTACTTTGTTAGTTTTTCTTTGCTAATGTGGTGGCAGTACATAATCGGTAAGAGTTTTCTTTTTTAACAGATTTTGTTTGGCGATTATTTGCGATAGAAATTCAGTGTGGTTCGATATGACAATAAAATTTAACCGAATATTAACTGTATATGACAACTTTGCTTGTATTGGTTGTGGCTGTAGAGGGTTTTCCAGCGCGCAATGCGCATGGTGTGGTTCATAAGCGTAATCTGCCGCAGTCCGTGATGAGTCCCATTCCGGATTTGCGCAGCGGACTGGACGATCCCCCAACTTCTCCTGCTTTCCAAGGTAAACCATTTAATTAAACTTGGCCATTGACATTATTTGAATCGTTAGGGACACATAGCTCAAAATTTTTGCAATGATCGGAGATGTGTTCAATTAGTTTACACTTAATAGACTGTTCCGTTGGGCTTTTTAGTCAGTGCGCCGACGCTCGTGCACCTTCGTGCTGTTTTATTTATGTAGCTACTTGTAGTTTGTCTTGTGCATGATTATGATTTATTTTAATGTAGAACTCGTTTACTGACTAACTTTTAAGCATGTTTTTATATTCTTGTGCCTTAAATCTTTTTTTTGTTTTTAACACTACATCTTTACGATTAAATTGCCTAACAGTAATTTGTGCTGGAAATAACAAAACAACTACTACACTTCACAACAACCCTTGTTTAGTTGTTAATAGTAACAGGTCAAAACGGACTTGCTTAAGCTTATGTAAGCGATGTAATTATTTCATATTAAAAATAATTTTATAGCTTGTATCGATTTTCATTTATGATCGGCTTGAAATATTATTTTACTTTCTCATACTCTCAAAATGAAAGTGTCCATCACGAATAGCTTCTTGAATGTTTACAAAAACTACCTTTTAGGCCAAAGGAATCCAAATACGAAGATTTTAAAAGAATGTCTGTTTAGCTGTGGTTGGATGGGTAAGTATCACAAAGCATATTAGATTTGAGAGAACAGATTTGCAGAAAATTACCTTTATTTATTATTTAATAAAAATTTCAATTATATATTTTCCTTGTCACGAATATAAAAGTACAAGTTTCAATTAAAAGGTTTAGGTTTAATTATTGTTTCATTTAATATAATAAAGTTGCTGCTTTGATATATTTTTTCCCAAAAATAATATATGATTTTGCATCTCATTACCTATATTAAGACTGTCCACGATAAAAAGAAATGTCGAACAAAACTAACTATACCGAAGAGTTCTAAAATTAAATTGTATTAATTTTTATCAATGAATATTACATTAAGAAGTAAACTTTTCATTTGTTATGAATGCACGAATTGTATCGACTGTCGCTTCCAACTTTTTCTTAAACTCTGTTTTATCTGAAATGGCTTCTTTGCTCTTCTTTAAATTCTGCTGTACTTTACCCCAGTATTTTTCCATGGGACGCAATTCTGGGCAATTTGGAGGATCCCATGGTATGACATTAATGTTGTCATACCAATCCAAGGTGTATTTTGCCTACTCATTACAGACACATAAAAGAGCATTTGATCTACTCATTTTATTTATCTTAAAGAATAACATTAACAGTAAATTATTAAGACGCTACTTTGATTACTAACACAAACCATGGCAACTAAGGATATACGTCAAAAGATCGTAGCCAAAAGGTTACGCGACAATAGATTGCGGTCAAAATGTCACACGATAAATGATCGCATCGGAAAATAACTACATTATTACAGTAAAAGATTTCTATATTGAAATTAATGGTATTTTTACTGCCAGTCCTAAGCCTGGACAAAGTGTGAAGGGAAGTTTACTTACACAGTATTTGTCGCGCGATCATTAATCTCAATACAGAATTTTTTTCTGAAAATATAATGTAGTGAACATACACGAATTTTTTTTTTATCTCAACGTATGAGTAGGTATATAGTTATTTTCGTATGCAATCATTTGTTGCGTGTGATCATTTTTTGCACGTGATCATTTATCGTGCGACATTTTGAGCGCAATCTTTTGTCGCGCGACCATTTGTCGCGCGACCATTTGTCGCGCAACCTTTTGGCTGTGATCTTTTGACATGATACCGGCAACTAATTCATACCTACTATTTATTTTGTTCCAAATGTATAATCACTGAAAATGTCAACCTATTGCTAAAAAAAAATTATAAATGCAATGATTATTCAAATAGGAAGAATTGAATAAAATCTTGTATTAGACACGACGATAAAGTTACAGTTATCTTTTCTTGACTCATTAACGTCTTGGCGATTCACTCGAGGATAAAATTCAGCTTTATTGTCTTATGTAATAAATATCTATTATTGTTATTCTTTCAAACTTGGCACTACTGCAACCTTATACGAATATAATTCTTCATTATTTTATGTGCATATAATTTCAAGCCTTGACATTTTGACCAGGATTTCTATCGGATCTTTTCTTCCTTCAATTGATCTAGTTTTCTTGTAATTCTTTAGACAGTCTTGGTTGGAAGAATCTACGGTTATGGTTCTGCTCCATAATGTTACACTAGGAAAGAGAGAGTTCTCAAGGGAGTCCAGTGATGGTGGTCCCACAGCGCCGAATTTTCTTTACAGAGATGCAGGTGGTACAAACATAAGTTTCCCCTATGGTTTCAACATAACCAAGACATACTTGTAAGGTCCCATCTTTTGCTCAAGCAATATGTAAAGTACGTTTTTTTTTCTATAATAACTGTCAAAGTGTTACAATGTTGGTAGATATGTGAGTAAAACGCTAGGAAATTTTTATATCTCGTGTTGGTAGAACTTTTTCAAAATTATAGTTATGTGTCAATTTTGAATGTCAAAGTTTCTTAATTTGAACTCTTGACAAATTTCATTTTTTCACATGGAATCAAATGTTCATTATGTTTATTTTCAAATAGTGTAAGTTTAATAATTAATAAATTTGCAATATTTTACTATTACTATGCTGTTTGTGTTACCCACTATTATGACATATCTGTCAAAATGACAAATCATTTTTTTAGTGGAAAAAAAGAACTAAAAATCTATGTACCAACATTATTAAAACTAGGGACCCTGCAGGAATGCAACTTATCCCCTAGAAAGTTGACCTTGAAAATTATTATAGAAAAAAAATGGACTTTATGTATTTATCTTTGTCTTAATTACGCTGTCAAACCTGAAGCAAAAGTCCAAAATTCACACTGTCAAGAAGTTATATGTAATGATAGGTACATCAAACTCATATCAATATTGTATTTTCAGTTAATTTCAAAGTAATGGGATCACCTTATGCATTGTAGAAAGTTTTTCTGTGTTGGTTTTGATCAGGGCCGTAACTAGGCAAACTTTTATTGTAGGCAAGCCAACATTTCTGCGCTCTTCAGTACAAAAACGATATATGTGACAAAAAATACTAATGACACTATCAGCCGGTCTTATAAAGACCACTAATCTGAGGTTAACTTTAATTCGTTGTTAAAATAAACAAAAGCACATCAAAACGTTGGTGTCTTTGACATTTTATTCATTAGTAAACCAGTTTTGATGCGCTTTTGTTTATTTTAACAAAGAATTAAAGTTAACCTCAGATTAGTGGTCTTTATAAGACTGACTTTAAATGACTTCTACATTAATTTATCTCCGGATATATGATGTAATGTATTCAAACAAACAGGTAGGTATTCAAAAATAAATCCAACATTATGTATTCAAACATTTGAAAAATAATTAACTTAATTTTAAAATAAGAAAATACAACACAAATAAACTGAGAACAGAAAACAAGATTAGAAAACACAATTCTAATTTAAAAAAGCCCATATTATTATGTAGTCAGTAGAACATTTTACAAATTCCTATATATAAACATACAGTGCACTCAAAATCGGAACGCCACTGCGTCACTTATAGCGCAACGATAAGCATATGCATTTATCAGTGAACACTGGTTTAAATCTCACTAGCTGCAATGTTTTTTTTTAAATTTCCAAATTCATGTAATTCGGTTTACTAAGTGTTTCTGTATTATTAGCAACATTAAGGTATTTTGTACCTATTTTGTAGAGAATTTGGAAGACTTCCATAATTCGATCTAGCAAAAGTTGCTTTTCTTGCTGCAGCGCGCTTTCTGTATTAAAGATGTTGAAAACATTTTCGTTTGTAACCTTTTTATTTTAAAAATGCAAAAATTATTTGAATTACAATAAGACCACCTATGTGGCGAGCTCAAACGCTAGTAAAGACATATCGATATATAATACAATATAAAAAAATAATTACATATGAACATAGAAAAAGCTAAGCTTCTTGTTCTTTTTAGTTGTTATTCGTTAATAACGAGGGCAGATTGTCCCTCGAAACGTTCGTTATTAATATTTTCGTTATTTAATATTTTTAATTTGCAGAGTGGCAAAATACCTAAATAAGAATTTGAATTGTCGAATAATGTTCTGTATTTTCAGCCACACTGTCACACTGTTGTGTAATAATCAGTATATTTACACCGAGAAGCTTTTTCTGTCAACAAGTAGTATAAGCCTTGCATCAGGCCAATTTCAATAATTGTTTTTTTTATATAAAAGTGTTTTAAATTGAACAAATTCTACCGGTAAAGTGATTTTAGCGAAAAATATTATAGTAGTGGAACAAGTAAACTCGCAACATCGGTCTGTGGTGTTATGCTGATTGTTGCAATGGACAACTGTATCAGCGATGAGCCTAAAGCAGTGAATGTATATGTAATATCAGTGGACCCGCTCCAACAGTTGTTAAAAATTTAAGTTAGTTTGTCGCCACTACTATATTACATTGTTTTAAAAATAAAAACATTTTTAGAATTAGAATAAGGCCACCTATGCGGTGGGCTAATAAGCTAATAATTCTAATTTTTTTATTGATATAGATGAGAACTATAAAATAAACGCTGTTACAATCTGGTAGACATATAACAGTTCCTTTTGCAAATTGCACAAGGCAGTGTAATGTATCGACCAGATTGGGCACAATTCGCATTATTATAATTAGCATTATTTGGACTAAAATCGTTAATATTACAAAGTAGTTTATTTGTAAAATTGGCCACTTGTTTATTTGTTTTTATTACTACGAAAGAATTTTTTTTTCAGTGCCATTTTGGCGCCCTTTACCGCTTGCGCCTGTAGGCGGGGGCCAACTCGGCTTATACCTAGTTACAGCCCTGGTTTTGATAAAAATTTTCATTTAAAGGTTGTTTTGTCACACCCATCGCCTGCATTGGCGACGGTCACACACGATATGCTTCAGCAACATTGCTATAATTTGCAAAAGTTCTTTGCAACTTAAATATTTTTTCAAGGAAATAGATGAATGCACTTCCTTGCACTATAATAACTTGATGTAAAAAAACGTAAACTGCGTACAGTTTTTATACCACAAAATTGCTTTAATTCGATATTTTATGTGTCATTCATAAACAGTTGTAGTAATCAACAACATACGGTTTGAAAAACAAAAAGAGGCGTGTTATGTTATTTATCTAGGGTGAGGTGCTCGCAATTGCATCAAGGATAGAAAATATTCATATGCTGTATTACAGAAGAAGATAGTATGAAAAATGGATGTTACATATCTTGGCACATAACCGCATGTAATATGTTAATGCTGTATTTGTATCTATACCTTTCAAATTTACCGGTGGAAGTTGACATGGAGAAAAGTAAAACAATTTTTTGAAAATTTTAAAACTTACAATGTTCTACTCATCCGGGGAAACAAGGTTTGAATAGAACACTTCAAAATTCTGTAGTTTTTCTGCCAAAATACCAATTTGAATATTTTGAGGAAAATTCTATGCTCTTTGCCCACATTTTTTGACACGCCTTGGTCACAGAATAATACCCTAAATCAGAATGGCCTCTCTGTGTCGGCGCTTTTGATGTCATCATACTCAATTTTTGTGACCTTGAAATTGTCCGCCATGATCCTAGTGGTGTGCAGAGGCGGTAAATTCAAAATTATGCGCCTAAATTTTAAACTGAACAGAAATAATCCGTACTTTTAGAGTCCATGCAATTTATATGGAAATGCACAGTACACCATGTGCCACCAAAAGATCTTTTCTGTGCACTCATATTAAATTAATATTGTTACGTTTTTACGTTCGGGCTATTTAAAAATTATACGACGCTTCTTGTATTAAACATTTATTTACAACTATTAATTATTATTATTTAAAAACACACGAATTAACAAGGCAGAACACAAATTACTTAAACTAACAAACTACAGGCACTATTTCTAACAACGATACATTTATTTAATAATTATTTATATACAGCTTAACAGTAAAGAGCGCCAGCGTGGCTCGGTGGTTAGAGCATTGGACTGCGGCGCGGAAGTCTGGAGTTCAAATCCCAGATCGATGCCTGGCGGGCGGCCTACCCAGTCACTTTAAATAATTGGGAACCTGCGTTTGAAGGAACAAGGGGTAATAATGCGGTTGTCTAATGCGTGATGTTCACCACATCACCACGTGTCATGAATTTGACACGCAACAGCCGGGTGTGAAAGCGAGGATACGGAAGCTCTGACCTTCCGCCTTGCAGGCCAAGCTCCTTCATGGGGTGTTAGTGCCTCACCATTATTAACAGTAAGGATTTATATGGTTATTTATCTGTTATTTATTTCACTAGGGTTATATACACAAGGTTCGTTTATATCACGCGCTTCGAGTCTGATGAGAACTGCCTGTCTATTCCCGCTCGCGAGTATTTATATCCCACGAATGAGTCATTCTAGAAACGTCCAGGCCTTACTCGAAGCTCCGGCAAATACATGACGCATATTCGCGAGTATTGATCTCGAGTCCGTTCCAGACAGCGTGGGTCATCCTTGGCACCTGGCTCTGGATCGATCCGGAAGGCTGCACGCGTATTAGTCAGCGACGGCTGCCGACTTCATCCGCCACACCTGGCCCCAAGGCTGCTTCTCGGATATTCTGGAAGAATCGGGGCACTGGGTTATATGTCCGAGGCAATGACCGGCTGCAGGATCGTTACAATATTTTAAAACCATTTGCACAAAAAAACATAACCTTCTTATAAGGGGTCATTGACCGCCACAAGTATATAGATATATAATCAAAACCTTATTCTACCGTTAAGGTGTTAAGGTATTACAATAGTTTCAGGTATTTTACATTACTACTCTACAATACATCTATTACAAGTCATTGAAGTCATTCTATATTAAGTTTTTCTATGGATCCTCTTGGCCCACTGGTTTTTATTCCGTGCCTCTCTTTTGCCTTCGCTCCATGACAGTCTCTCTTCTCTTAGCTTCTCTATTTCTTTGTTCCATGTTTTTCTGGGTCTTCCCCTTCTTCTTTTCTGTTGTGTTCTTGCCTCCCATATTCTTTTCGTTGTTCTTTCTTCCCCTATTCGCACTAAGTGCCCAAACCATCGCAACTGCTGTCGTTTTATGTCTTTCATGATCGGTTCAACTTTTAATTCTTCTCTTATTCTTTCATTTCTGATATGGTCTCTTCTCGTAGCCCCCTGTATGGCTCTTAGGAATTTCATTTCTATAGCCTGTATTTTACTTTGCTTTTGCTTTGTCAGTACCCAGCTTTCGCTACCGTATCCCAGTATAGGTTTGAAGATGGATTTGAACACCGTGATCTTCGTCTTTTTTGATATTTCTTTTTTTCGAATGAACGAATTGTTTATGCATGGTATAGTTTTGCTGCACTTTCCAGTCTATCGTTTAATTCTGCTTCCACTCTTTTGTATTTTCACTCCTAGATATTTAAATGATTGTATTTGTTCTATCTCTATCTCGTTTAGTTTTATAACTATGTTTGTGTCCTCTTTCCCTATCACCATCACCTTAGTTTTCTCAGTATTTATTTCTAAGTTTTTATTACGCAGAGCCTTGTGCCATAGCTGTAGGTTGTACTGTGTGAGGTTATGGTGGGCCATGAAGACGTGGAAAATGACGCGAGTGAAAATAAGTCCGAAAAAGTGGAAAAATTATGTGCATACTGTAAAAAAAAAACTGTAGAGTGCCTAAAATGTGTTAAATGTGAAGAAGTATACCATAAAAGCTGTACAAGGCGATTAAAAAACTTAAAAACAATAACACCAGAACTGGGGTTATGTTGTTTTGATGAAGACCACGTGCAAAATTTAATGTTTATAACTGCAATAATAAGGGAACATGAAGCAAAAAACACCGAAATCAGATTATTAACTAAACTAAATAAAGAAATGGAAGATAAAAACAAGTTACTAATAAAACATAACCTAGAGAATAATGCATGGTCGGAGAAAACGTACGCAAATATCTTGGCAAACACCTCAGGAAATACAAAAAATACAAATATAACAAGTAATAAACAGATCAGTAATCTACCCAGCATTATTTTACTATTATAAGGTAACTGTAAATCTTTCTCATTCTTTACGTATATAATTAAAACGTCCGCAAATACACTTTCAGCTATTTCTACTACTTCCATGTTTCTGTATCCTACTTTTAATTTCTTTACTTTATCTTTTATCTCCTTTAAAACATCATCCATTACTAGATTGAACAGTGCGGGACTGAGGACTCCTCCTTGTCCAAGTCCTTCCTTGGTTATGAACTCTTCCGACGGCATGTTTCCCGTTCTTACGTAATTTCCTGTGTTTTCATATAAGCTTCTTATACATTTTATCAGTTTGTCATTTATTCCTCTCTTTTTTAAACTTCTCCAAACAGCTTTTCTTAGTATGCTGTCAAAAGCCTTTTCCAGGTCAATGAAGGCTATAAATATTTCTTCTGTGGTAAATTTTTCTATTATTTGCTATTATTTATACCGCCACAAGTACACGTGTAAAATATGGAAAACAGCTGACTGCATACCACCAGAACTCGCGCATGCGCAAAAAAAAACTAGCTGAATTTTAAGCCGACAGGCCATTCTGTATTATTCTGTGCCTTGGTTACATGTTTCATATTTTTTTAACCTAATCAAATATTATCTTACCTAACTTAACCTAACCTGACGAAAATTACGTCAGAGTACTCTCTGTTTTGTATGGTTGTGGTATGTTACAGGTATTTTTCTAACCTAACTTAACCTAACCTGGAGCTCCTAGATGTGCGTGATTATTTATATTGTTTAGAGTTCTGAAACTAACCGTCACTGTAACTAGCACTTTTTGGTATGTTATGTTGGCTCTCGTGTAATTTCCGGTCGTCACTGAGAGGCATCACAGAGAATTTATAAAATTCTCAAGTGTAATACCACATTTTTTGAGAATTTTTTTCGTTCACATGCAAATTATTGTGTTTAAATTTCGCAAAACCAAAACTGGGTTAAAAATTTCGCAACACCGCAGGTCGAGTGGAATTTGAGCAGTTTTTGTTGAGAGAAATTTGCAATAATTTGCAAGTTAACGAAAATAATTCTCTTAAAAAATTTTACCTTGAGTGGTATTTGGAAAGATTATTCAACAATATTCAACACTTACCGTGTTCGACAGCACACATTTTTAACGTTTTTCACTATTAATTCAATACTGGAGCTTTCAACATGATTATTACGGGTTTTTAGAATGACGCCGATTTGAAAACTTCACTTTCACATTTTGGCAAAATGTTAGTCAATTGAAATCATTAAAACGAATCGGACTCGCTTAAAAACACTGCGACATTAGGTGTTTTCAAATACAGTCAATTTTGGTTGGCCGTTTCTGACAAATTGAACAATTTTCATTGGTTCGTTAATTATAGTGTTGAATAATCAGTGTTATACATACAACGTACCAGAAACTTTAAATATTTTGAGTTAACTAAGATGTTTAAGCTGATTTTAATTGGTTGTTATTTTTATAACATTTTATTATGCAAGAACTAAATTGTATCTATATCGACCCTTTCAACAACCGTCATAGGAACGTCTATGAACTCAGCATGCCAAAAAGTAGAACCCACGTTTATGTTTTGACTTATATGTAACTCTTTTCCTAACTTAGAAAGAATGAAATGGTATTCATCTGTTCCATAAATGCCCACTTGGCAGAAAGAGACATACTTTGACAATTAGTTTCCGAACCCTAACAAAATAAGCAATCACGCACAACTACGAATTCTAACCTAACCTTTGAAGTGCACCCTTTTCTGTTAGGTTTTGAAGTGTTACATGTATTTTTTAACCTAACCTAACCTAACGTTAATTGCGTCCAAGTGCTCCTGGTTCTGTCTGGTTTTGGGGCTTTGCAGGGGTTCCCCGGGAACCTAACCTAATCTAACGAAATTTAATGTGTAAGAAGCTGAAAACGAATCAAATCATGATATTCATTCTCCAAAATAAACAAATTCAAATTGATTTTTCGGTGGGAAAACAACGGGATTTAGAAAAGTGTCCTATTTAAACCCTGTGCTCCTTGATTAGTGGATTATTTTAAGATTTTAAAGTTTTTAAAAAATCACAAGTTTTGACTTTTTCTCATGTTGACTTCCACCTCCCTATACCACTGTAAGGGGGCATTTCCGCACTACGAGGCCATCACTACTGGACTCCCTTGAGGGCCCTCCGTCTCCGATGCCGGAAAAAGGTCCGCAGGAAAAAGTTCCGCGGAAAATGTTCCGCCGGAAAAAGTGCCGTGGGGAAATAAATCCGCAGGAAAAAGTTCGGCAAGAAAAAGTTCCGCAGGATAGCGATGCTTTGGTGTTTTGTCCATGTTACATGATTAATAAGTACCATACCATAGGGTACAAATGCATATGATAAAAATGGAAAAATTTGCTAGGCTCTTATGTATATTATAATTACATTTATAGTATTTTAAATTACTACAGTGGAGCGCCAGCGTGGCTCTGATGGTTAGAGCATCGGACTGCGGCGCGGAAGTCTGGAGTTCAAATCCCAGATCGATGCCTGGCGGGCGGGCGGCCTACCCAGTCGCTTTAAATAATTGGGAACCTGCGTTCGAAAGAACAAGGGGTAATAATGCGGCTGTCTAATGCGTGGTGCTCACCACATCACCATGTGTCATGAATTTGACACGCGACAGCCGGGTGTGAGAGCGAGGATACGGAAGCTCTAACCTTCCGCCTTGCAGGCCAAGCTCCTTCATGGGGTGTTAGTGCCTCACCATTATTTATTAAATTACTACAGTGACTATATAATCACAGTGTGGCCATACAATTTTTGACTGGCACTTTTTTATCCAATATCAAAATACGATTTTGCGGAAAACCATGATGATGTAATAAAAAAAATGAATTTTTTAACGGTGTAAGCGACATTTGATAACAAAATAGTAATTTACGATACTAGTGCGTAAAGCTACTCTTTAGGCACGTTATAAAATGCCAATGTCTTATTTTGACATTAGTATCCTTTTGGGGTGAAATTCGGTGCACGGTCCGGTCTATTTCGCATCCGCTGCGAGCGAGTAAGTTTATAGTTCGATCAGCGTGTATGTCAAAATATTGTGGGTGCCGCTTGCCGCTATCAATGTTTAAAGCAATGCGTTGCGCTCTCGGCGGTGGTCCAGGTTAATGGTTTATGTTAGTTGTTAGGTCTTGATAATTTTTTTTAGAGAAAAAATACGAGAGAGAGTTTGTTCAACGTTACATTTTTATGTTCACTGGTACATTTTTGCGCATGCGCACTAGACCGGACCGTGCACCGAATTTTTACCACTTTTTGTAACTGTGATTATATTGCAGGTTAAGTTTTACGTCAGTCTGTGTCAAACAACAAACAAACCCTAACCTTTTAATCTTGAATTTGACAGAGACTGACAATACACTTCAGTACTGACAAACGTATAACACATATCAAGGCCTGCTCAGAATCATTTTTTTTTATCTCATGGTATAATCTGTAGTGTAAGTTGCTTTTTTTATGAATAAAACATTATGTATGAAATCGACATTATGTTATTATTTCTTATTTAACTTTTCCACGGGTGGGTGTTCACGCGTAACTTTTTCCTGCGAAACTTTTTCCTGCGGATTTATTTCCCGACGGCACTTTTTCCGGCGGAACATTTTCCGGTGGAACTTTTTCCGGCGGAACTTTTTCCGGGATTCCTCCGTCTCCTAGTGCAATAATTGTTGCATTAATTGGCAGGATCATAATCGTAGTCTAGCTCTTGAGTGTGATATTTTGCAGTTTTCAGTATATTTGTGCAGAATTTTGCTTCTTGTTTCAATTTGTTTTGATACACGTGATGAACATACGACAGAATTACTACAGATTACTGTCAAAGCGACAGCTGACTCTTACTTGTCTAAACAAAGATATGCCTATGGTAACTTGATCACTTTTTATCATGGACAGTTTTTAATGTTCCAGGTTCGCATTGCTCATCTACCGGGTGTCTTAAAAAGAATTACATCTAGTATGCTTAAAAATTGACATGCAAACAAAATTCAAAACCTACTAGATGTAATTCTTTTTAAGACACTTGGTACTTTCATCCATACTACAGTATGATCGAAAACTTTTAACCCCTAGAGGGCTGTGGAATTTTTCGTTAAAAATCTCTGTTGGTATTTTACATCGGACAGGTTAAGATTATATTAATAATGTCATTTTAACAAATGTAAACATTTCTGTTGAATAAATAAAAATTTTAATTACAAAAACAACTACAGCAGATGTTTAAAATGATTTCCTCGATGTTCCATACACAGCACGTATCTTCTCTTCACATTGTTGAATGGTGATGGGAACTTTCGATACTTTTGCGGACTCGTTCATTCCAATTCCGTTCCGCAAGTGGAACGAGTCCGTCGGTTTCGTTCTTCGGAATGACATTGAAATTGAATGTGCATTTCAGACATGCGCAGTCCTCGGTCATTCTGAACTCGGAACGAACAATGCACGTATCTTTGTTTTGGTAAGTCGTCACGCAGACGGTAATTCGGTATGTTTTTATGTTTCAAACTTCAATTGGGCACATACAAAGACGTCAAAAGCCATAAATCACTGATAACTGATAAAAAAGCATGCAACTCCGGCCATGTCGTGTGTTACGGCTCTAATAAAAGCAACACCATCATCGTTTGCTGTTGCCCGTCCCCCGTTTACCTTCACAAAACATTGTATTGTATTGAATAACACAACGCCAAAGGAATGAATTTCCGCGAGAATTGACGCCTTTGCGACCTTTTCGATCCTTGGAACGAATCCGGAATAGAAACTTGGATTCGATCCAAATCGATCCTGACCCGGATTCATTCCTTTGTACCGAGTCCAACCGGAACGACACATCACTATTGTTGAAGGTATTCACTAAATGTTGAGGTATAATCGCACTTCAGTGAGTTCTTCTATTGTGTGGGGGCGATTTCTAAACACTGTATTTTTAAGGTGTGGAAAAATGAAATAATCCAGAATTGTCAAGTCCAGGGCGTGTGGCTGAAAATCGACTATGCAGTCGTCAAAGTATTGATGCAAAAATACCATTGTTTCTTGTGCCTTATGAGCTGTTGCATTATCTTGTAAATATCTATCACTTAGTTCACCATATAATTGAAATAAAAAGGGTTGCAATAAATTATTTCGATACCTCTCTGTATTCCCAGTTTCATTAAAGAATATTGGACCGTCTGCGTGATAAACCAATCCAAACACCTATTTTTTGAGAATGTAAGGGCGCTCAATAAATTTGAGTGGATTTTTGTTAAACCAAATGCGCATTGTTTGCTTGTTGATGTATCCTGATAGGTGAAACCATGCTTCATCAGAGAAGAAAGACTTGTCAAGAACATCATCGTTATTGTGATTTTGAAACCACTGGCAGTAATTAATTCGTGTTTGATAATCGATTGGTCTAAGCTCCTACACACAGTGAAACTTAAATGGAAATTTATCAAGAACTTTCCTAAGAATCTGATAAGTTCCACATGCAAGTTCTATTTGCTGTGAAAGCTTCTGAATAGACTTTTTGAGCGAATGATTTATTCGTTCCTCCATGTCGCCAATATTTTCAGGTGTCCGTTTTATCGGTCTGCCACCACCAGATTTCCAGGTTACACTACATTACGAAACTTATTAACTAACTAACGTTCTGCATCCAAATTGGGCGCGAAAGAATTCATTTAATGCAATTGAGTAATCCATTTTGTGTGTCGATTTAATTTTGAGGTTAGAAAATCCACATAAAAAAGTCACTTATAAAAATTTGAAAACCCTACTACTGGCTTACTTGCGGCGCCCTGAGTCGATTGACACCAAAATCAGCCAATTCGGCCCACGGGTTCGCTCTCAAAGTGGCGTCAAGCAAGCAATGAAAATTATTATGTCGGATGTTTGAATCTGCAAAATTCGGAAAGGTTGTGTGAAATTCTTCTATGCATGTTGCTGTGTAATACGACCATTCTTCGTTTTCCAACGTTGTACCATTTCTAAAGTAACTTTCGATAAGGAAAACTTTGTGTTGAGTATTAAACATACTGTAGAAGTTAAGTTTTTTTTGTTAAAATTGTAAGGTTATGTTATTAAGTACCTTTATTCAGCACTGCTAACTTAAAATAAATTTTGAAAAATTTCACAGCCCTCTAGAGGTCTAGAGGATAAAAGTTTTCAATCATACGGTAGTTATTTATGTACCAAGGGTATTATGAAGCTATTTCCGCTCATTTGAAGGCGACAAGTTTACAAGCTCAAGCGCTATAAACATCAAGTAATTTCCATGGGGCACACAAAATTTTATGTCTTACTAGTGTGTCGTAATAATGTAAATAATGGAACAGAAAGCTTTTATTGGATGGTCAACTATTGCTCTGTATGCATCGACCCTCATAATGCCTTGGTTGTTATGGACTTGTTTATATATTCCGAATCTTGTTTAAAAAAATGTATAAATGATTCTTTTGATTACTAAGCAAAAGAATTAACAGCCGGTCTTATAAAGATATCTAACTTGACATTAACTTTAATTCTTTGTTAAAATAAACAAAAGTGCATCAAAATTTGTTTACTAATGAATAAAATGTCATAAGCGCTACCATTTTGATGCGATTTTGTTTACTTTAACCAGGAAGTAGAGTTAACGTCAAATTAGTGGTCGTTATAAGACTGGCCGTAATTTTTTTTTGTCATGCAGTAGTAGTTCTGTTTTTAATTAGACATTTGTTGTTCTTATTTTCTTATAATTATATAGCTTTTATAGTACATTACACCATTTTTATAAATGCACATTCAAAGTCTGCTCAGAATCACAAGTGGAGTAAACAGGGTATAACTAATAATCAAAATTCTGTTTAAACACCATTATTAAAGAGACAATAACGAACGACAGGTTGATAAACAATATAGTAAAAAATTGGGATTTGTTCTTCAGAGCAGCAATTCAAAAGAAAATTCGTTATCAAGCCAATATTTCAAAAAGCTTTATTCCTTTCTCAAGGCAAAGAAAAGTGAAGTTAGAACTTCATAATTGACAACAAAGAACATAAACAGACGTATCTTGTTGGGTACAGTTCGATTATATCACAGTTAATTGATTCATAAATTATAAACAGATTAGGAAGTGTATAATAACTAATGAGTCGCTACTTTAGGTATTGTTTTTTAACCTTTAACCTGATGTACCAAACAATATATTCCTGTTTATGTTCTCTGTTGCTAATTATGAAGTACTAACCTCACTTTTCTTTGTCCTGGGAAAGGAATAAAGCTTTACGAAATATTGACGTGGATAAAAGAGTTTTCTTTCGAATTGCTACCCTAAAGTGCGAATTCAAGTTATTTACTATATTGATAATTATTTTATTTTATTTTATGTTTAAGTTCAAAAAGTCAGTTTGGCATTTTAATTTGAATATGACATTAGCTACAGAAAACAAAACAAACATAATAAAACGGTGTTGTTAACTTGAATAATCTGATCAAGACCTACTTCAATTGTTTTTTTTTTCGATATTCTGATTCTAATTAGACAATTTTTGTTCTTTTTTTCTTAATATTATAAATATAAGTGATTTTTATACCGATACGTTTTATAATAATTTCACTTATTTGGTTATTCTTTGTGTTATAGTTTTACTTCAAAATATTTTTTATGAAACGTATATAAAATGTAATACATACAAGTTTTTTGAAATTATAGCTGCTCACAAAATATCGTTTAAATGAAAAAAATTGGAATTCTGAACCCGTCTGTTTTATCTTTGTGTCATCTCCCCTGTACAAAGTTAACTATCTGGCAGCACTGATCACTTGGAAGAATCAGTTATGTTATTTTCAACAACTTCAATTTACTTCGTGAATGAAAAGTGATGGTGTTGTCAAATGTTTTTTTGTCGTTACCAACTGTATCTACACAATTTAAAAGATTGCACATTCAAAGCCTGCTCAGAATCATAAATGGGTTGAGTGGGCTATACTTTTATTGTTATTTTTTATTTTATTGTTATTAACTTTGTTTCTGAGCCGAACATTTGTAGTAATATTATTTTGAAAAATGAGGTTATAAAGTACTTCAAATAGAAATAAGGATTCACTATTGATTTGAACCACTCTTGGCCATGGAAATATAACAGTTTTATGAATGTCAACTGTGAACTTAACTTTCTAGTGGGGGCTAAGTAATTTTATATTCGAGGTTATGAATTGTGCTTCAAGCTATTTTGCCAATTTAGCTTTAAAATGGCATTTCACCATTTCACTAGTTATTTATGTATTGCCAGTTATTACTTTCACTGTTTTACTTTAACTCAGTCTTGGCAATTAAATTATTTATGAATCAATTTATTGAAAATCAACAAGGTCTTGTTTAATTAATGTGTCATTGACGTTGACTATTGAATTTGATAAAATTCTCGCAGGCCTACAAACATTTACAAAATTATTACGTTAGGATTGCAACTTAAGAAAAACAAATCATGGCCAAACCCAATCCACTTCAATCATGAATGCCTTATATTTATTATTCTAACATTCGTTTGTTTTTCTATTAGTTTATAAAAAATTTGGATTTAGTTGCATTTAAAAATAAGTAAAATTTACATGAGTATGAGAAAGTACTTTGTGGATATTTGCTATAAATAAATTATAACAATGTTAGTTTTTAAATCAAAATGTAGTTGTTTGTATACGTTACAAAATATTCTTTTGTTTTTCAGTATCACTGGTAGATTCGGAAACATTTTGATTTTATACATTTTTTTTTGTCACTTCATTTAGATATATCATAAAGGTTCATGCCATAAATTAATAATCACAATTTACAATCAAATTAAGGTCTGTAACGCCACAAATCACGTCGATTTTAATAAATGACGGCCCTTTCAAATTTCTTTTTTAGCTTCACGAACCACACCAACCCATGTGCCACTTAGGAAAACGAACTCCTTCCAACAGAGCATGTCGGAGATGAGCGAGGACAGTCTGCGGCGGGGGTCTGACGACTCGTTCATAGTGCACAGGAGCAGGAACATCCCGACCCTCAGCTCGGTGATCCAGGACGAGCCGCTCGTCCCCGCAAGACTGAGGGTTAGTAAGGAGAAGCAGAACCACGACAGCAAGGCGGAGGAACGGGGCGAGCAGTTGAAGGTGGCCGCCGGCAGGCCGAGCAACTGGGAGGATTACAAGAAACCCAGCTACTCGGGCCGGAGGTCGAGGAAGAACTCCATCTCAGATGACTCCCAGCTCACCATCGAGAATTTCGGTGGCAGCCAGGATAACTTGAATTTCATCGGCCGGAATCCTGATAAGGAGGTTAGTTTTGATGTTGAATAATTTTCAAGCTTTTCTTGATAATATTGAACTGTAAATATTGATGTAGAATATTTCTGCCTAAAGATAACATTTTATAGGTTGGTGCGCACGTCGGAAGAAAAATATCAGCCCCTGCAGGGCCAGTAGTAGAGAATCCAGCAGTTCGCTCGTCGCTGAAGGACAACCGTAGTTCATTTCAATTAGGATACGATAATGGCTGTGAAAAACAAGACGACGAACGTGAGCATTTCAAACTAAAACGACAACTAAGTAGTGACGTTATCGCAATACACAACAACAATCAGGTGCACGAGAAAGAAGACGATATTATAAACGATCTAGTGGACGGCGAGGTAGCAAACAGGTTGAGCTTCGCCGACCTAAAACAAAAGGTTGGTGGCGAGCAGAAAGCAATACAGTTAGTCTACATGCAGCATGACAAGGAAGAGCTGCCACCGAAGTCGAGCTTCCTCAATAAGAATAGCAGCACTAACGGCAATACCGAGAAGAAGACCACGACCTTCGCCACTCTCCCGAACACGACAACGTGGCAGCAGCAAAGCACAAATAGTCAACAAAATGTTGAGAACAATGGCACAGACGATGGCTCCGGTGGAAATCACGTAATGGCATCGCAGTTGAATGATATTAGGATGAAATTGGAGGAGAAACGTAGGCATATAGAAACCGAGAAGAGGCGGATGGAGGTGGTCATGAACAAGCAGCGGCAGAAGGTTGGGAAAGCAGCTTTCCTACAGGCCGTGACTAAGGTAGGACTTGGAGGCGCTTTTATCAAAATTTGCTTTTGGTGGAGAATGCAGTATTTTTGAAAGTGACCATGTTTGAATGTGCTTGTTTTAAATGTATTTATTTTTATGTACTTTACTCTAATTTTATGGTTATTATAATTCATGTAAAAGTTCCACTGTAAATACAAACCTGTTTGTGTAGTTTTAAACTTGGGTAAACAGAATTTTTCAAACGGAAATAAGTATTTAACAAAATATTTTAATACAGACAAACATCTGTTACAGTACTATATATAAACCCACTTTTGAATATCCTTATTTGAGGTATTTAGTTTATTTGGATATTTAACTTGGAATTCCCATTTTCCGGATTTTACTGAGAATTAAAATTGCAGATTTAAATCTCCTGATCTATTCACATAACTCATTCAAAGCGTTTGTCAAATACTGTGCAAGTATCTTTTTGGAACAAATAAAAAGAATTAAATTTGAAAATATTAATATAAACCAACAATTTATTTCAAAATTTACAAAATGGTAAGAGAAGGGATATTTAACAAAAAATAATTGAATATATTTTATTCAAATAAAAAAAAGGCAAAAGTGTTTTACCACCACATGTAAATACAGGGTGATTGTTTAAAAACTGAATTGCAGCAGGCCCTGGACAGCTTGAATCAGTTGGCAGTACTGAAGTGCATTGTCAGTCTATATCAAATTCTAAGTTACTAAAAAATACTAGGTTAGGTTTTGTTTGTCATTTGACACAGACTGACACAAAACTCAACCTGCAAATCTCAAATTTGACATAGACTGACAATACACTTCAGTACTGCCAACTGATTCAGGCTATCCATGGCCAGCTGCAATTCAGTTTTTAAAAAATCACTATAAAAACAACTAAATAAAAATTGAGCTTGAAATGAGTATGTGAATAGATAATACATAAAGTACATTTTTTTTTCTATAATAATTTTCAAGGTCAACTTTCTAGGGGATAAGTTGCGTTCCTGCAGGATCCCTAGTTTTAATAATGTTGGTACATAGATTTTTAGTTCTTTTTTTCCGCTAAAAAAATGATTGTCATTTTGACAGTTATGTCATAATTTAATATTGCTTACTTCATTTTTGCATTTAAAATATTTCTTGGTTTTCCTTTATTAACCGATTTTATTGATGATGATTCCATGTTAAAAAAAGAAATTAGTCAAGAGTTCAAATTAAGAAACTTTCAAACATTCAAAATTGACACATAACCATAATTTTGAAGAGGTTCTACCAACACGAGGTATAAAAATTTCCTAGCATTTTAATCACATATCTACCAACATTGTAACACTTGACAGTTATTATAGAAAAAAAAAACGTACTTTAGCTAGACTTTAGAATTTCAAAAATGTGTTTCTCGTCCAACATTGCCTACTTCAAAAATGGATAAAATCCATTTACTCATAAACTCAAAATCTGTTTCACTCACCAAATTCGTTTCATCCCGCCTATATTTCCTCTGTATTTTACTAGGCAACGTGCCCTGGTCTTCGTGTATTAACTTGTTTGTTCACTTTTCACAGCTTACTGAAATGGTAAGGTGGTTCTCTCCTGAAAACTGACACTTTAGGGTCTTGGTAGTACTCGTTGCTGTCTTGCTATTTTGTGGTTCTGTATTGCCTGTGAGACGTGCGTTTTTTTTTGTTAGGCGTAGGTTGCTATGTCCGTCGCAGGTTAGAAATGCAAGTAGACTCGTAATGGAAAATACGTACTTGAGTATTGGCAGTAATGGAAAATGCTTCAGTACTAAGTAAAATTATCTGAATCTAAGAAATTGTGTGAGCGAATGAAATGTGGAAGTGAAAGCTGCTTATTTTTCTAATCTGCAGCTTTTCTAACTTAGTGTTTAATGTAGTTTGAGCATATAAATAACTCTATGTTTCACATTTTCTCTAACCTGGAAGGGTTTTCTAATGCAATAACATTTATGTATATTCATGGTAGATTTGAGCACTGTAATCATGCATTTGATAGTTCTGGGGCTTGCAAATACAATTTTTGTACTTCATGGAATCCTTGAACAATTTTATTTTGTACGTTTTGGCATAACATTCGTGTCTTTAATTCTTAGCATTTGTCAGAAATTATTAAAACCCTTAAAAAATAAACTCATATCGTAAGCATAATGAAATTGGGTTCTGTAATTACCAGGCTTTGAAAGCATTAAAAAATGTGGGAGATTAAGATGATGTGATATTCTACAATCTCATTTCTTCTTGATATCAATAGCAATCAATCATTTCGTTCTATGCACCTACCAAGGGTGTCAATAATATTGAAAAGGAAGCTTTTCACGACAAATTACAAGCGACAATAGACAAAGTCAGAAGGAAACCTCACAATATAGTCATAATTGGATGTTGAAATGGAAGACTAAGACAATATGCAGGAAGTGAACGCGTAAAAAAGTAAAATGGTCAACAAATTATCTTCTGCCGCGATGACAATCTTGAGTCACAAATTGGTGCATCAAATAACAGCTAAGCTACAAACCTCGGAAATTAGAGAACAATATAAACCAATAGTAACGATAAATATGGTTGTCGAGAGGGAGGAGAAAAAGAACTACAACAGCCTCAGAAACGGACAACTGGTCATCACTAGGCGACCAAGCTGAATTTCGGTTGCAAATTTTAGTTTTGTTTATGTTACACAATTATTATTATTATAAGGTTGAACAATTTTCAAAGAAGAAATACTAAAGCAACAACAGAAGTCCATGGAATGAAAAGAGTACAAACAGAGACTAACATGACAGGACCAAGTGGTGGACTGAAGGAATGGAAAGTAAAATAAAACAAAAGAAGAAAGTATGACGTTACAATAGAACAAAAACAAAAACATTGAATGGACTTATGGGAAATATGCAAATGAGGTACGGCGGCACATCAAGATCGAGAATAATTAAGTTGTGGTAGAAATCAATGAAATCTTATGGACATGGAAAATATAAAGGGACAAAAATAAGGTCAAATAATGCAGAAGAGGGAAAATAAGCAATGGGATTCTGGTTAACAATTGAGTTATAACAAGGCCATGTGCTATGTTCACTACTATTTAATTCTACTTTGGATTGTGTAATGAGTTCCGTGTGTAACGATAACAGAGGAATGGTTTGGGACCTTCGAAACCGGTTAGAAGATCTGGATTATAAGACAATATTTGCATGTTATCACTACAAACAGACATGTGGAAGAGAAATTCCAACAATTAGATACTCGGGCAACTAGTGTGGTACTCAAAATTTATACCTCAAAAACAAAGGCATTATTAATAGGCACCCATAACCCCAATAGATTCCACATCAACATTGAAGAATTGAAGAATTAACAGATTCTATTCTTATCAAAAGAGCACATTGAAAACCAAATTCAAGACATGACAGGTGTCTGCAACATATATATCTAGAAAAACTAAACCAATATTTAATTCAAACATCAGGTCAGTACTGGTACATGGGTGGAAAACCTGTAAGGCACTGATAGTAGTTACTAATAAACTGCAACCGTTCTTAAGTAGGTGCCTGCGAAGTGTCTGTTTACCCAGAGAGTGTACCCAATGAAGAGCTGTAACCAAATGGAAGTTGCTAAAGGGATCCTAAAAAGAAAGGGGAGTTGGATAGAGATGCTTTACGATGAAATCACGAAGAAATCGTAAAGATGATAGTGAATTGAAACCTATAAGGTGAAAGGTGACAGAAAATTTGGAGAACCTGAAAATACTAAGATGGTCCATGGATGTAACCGGACTAGATAGAATAATTAATGGAGAGGTAGGGAAAAAATAAATACTGCTCACATCAAACTGAAGGCAAGGAAACGTAGAATGAGGTAGTGGGGACATACGCAGAGAAGGAAGAAAGCCAAGGCCATGGGAATTGGGGTACCCGGAGGGCAAAGAATAGAACGGCTGAAAGTAACTTCTATCATATGAGTGAATGGAAGAGATTAAGCTACAGAACTTACCCTCCCCCTCTTCCCTATGGGAAAAGAACTAGGGAGATGATTGATACGGTCATTGGTATACGCAAATGACATAGTACTTATAGCAGATAAGTTACTGTAGCAAACAGTCATGGAATGAAGTACAATATTATGCAGAAAGAGGACGAAAGAAAAAGTAAAATGAGCAAAATAAAGAAAGGGCAAGGCAAGGAAGATAACGAAGAGAGAAATGAAAGAAAGAAAAGAATATACTGCAATGAGGAATACTTATAATATGCAGAAAGATATGAGTATTTTTGAACAACAATAAGTAAGAGTGTGAAAATAGATGACAAAATAAGCAAATAACTTGTACTAAAACAGAGGAGGTGGTATGGGCATATGCTCAGAATGGATGAGAGAAGAAAACCGAAACAAATTGTGCATGTAAAAATGGAGTGAGACAGGTAGATCCAAGTTGTAATACCTGGACTATACTCGTATTTATGGAACAGTAAGGAGGCCCGTATTTTTCTAAGCAAAAGGGCGAGGACGAGGAGGAAGAACAACAGCTGCAGTAATGGACAATAAATAAAAGGTTGGACAATTTTCGAAGAAGAAATACTAAAGCAAGAAGTGCGTGTGGAAAGAAAAGAGTAAAAACGGAGACTAAAATAAAGAGGATCGGGTGATGGACTGAAGGAATGAAATGTTTAATAGTAGAGGAAGGCATAGCAGAATATAAAACCAGCAAAATACGGATAGATACAAGAGGAAGAGGGATGAAGCTAAAAACATAGTAAAAGAAAGCAAAGGTGGATCGTCGGAAGAATCTGGAGATCAAATAGAAGTCACTTCGAAGAAAGTACAAGAAAATTGTGGTGAACATTGAATGGACTCTAGGGAAATATGCAAATGGAGTACTGCGACACATCGGAAACTAAAATAATAAAATCGTGGTAGAAACTAATGAAATTCTAGGACATGGAAAATATAAAGAGATAGAAACAAGGTTAAAACAATGAGCAGGTTAATGAATTCTGTGTGCAATGATATTAAGGAGATTTTTCAAAACCAGATTCTACAAACATCTGCCTGTTGTCATATACTTACAAGGATATGGAAAAAAATCTCCAACAATTAGATACTCAGACAATTAATGTGGAACTCAAAATCAGTATATCAAATACAAAAATATGCACCCATAACTTATAAATTCCGCATCAACTGTGAAGTACAAGTAGAGGGGGCACAGAAAATAACATTCAAAGAGAGGGTTTCTAACGCAGAACTTTGGTGTATAACTAATCAAACTGAAGTTACTGAAGAGATCCTAAAAGCAAGTGGAGTTGGATAGAGATGCTCTACGACAAAATTACAAAGAAATCGTAAGGATGATAGCGGATCGGAAGCTACAAGGTAAAAAAAGGCTGATCCCAGATAACTTGGAGAAGAACTGCATTTAAAGAAGCAAAAATTGTGGAAACAGTTGGAATGACACCTAAATCCTAGCACAAAATGGCAAAAGTGTTGTAATCCTATGTCCCAGCTGAGAGTTATGTAGGAGAAGATCGTTGTTAAAGAGATAATAAGAGGAAATTGGCATAAAACAAAGCAATAAAAAATGTTAAATGGAAAAGCAACGGGAGACGTACTACTAAATGGAAAAATATTCTAAACTTTTTTAATGGAAAGAGGAATAAAACAAGAAAATAGAATAAGCCCCCTTCACATGATCAAGATAATAAAAGAAGCAAATGGAAGAACAAAGAAAGCATAGAGTGAGAATTGGAATTTGTATTCAATGTACCGTCATTACAGCAGAGTGGTGGGCATTGAAAATGAAGGAAGAGCAGTTGCTGTATGTTTTTTTGTTTGTTAATAGACAAGGTCTAGGCATACAGAGTGCCAGGTACCTTAGATACCAACTGTTGTGGTCATATGGTCAAAGTCCTACTTAGAATTTTATCGAGGTTAAGCATTTCAAACCTTAGCAATGGATCTTTTACATGCTTTACGGCTTTACATCACTTCTGTAGAGGTTTTCATCTGCATTTTTATTTTTAAAAACCTCACCGGGACCGGGGATCGAAGTCACGACCCTTAGATCAATAGTCAGAATGCTTAACCACTGAGCTACTGACCCTGGCTACTTGCTGTATGTTGCCAAAATAAAAATGCTAAGATGGTCCATGGATGTAACCAGATTAGATAGAATAATTAATGAAGAGGTAGGGAACAAAATGAACACTGCTCACATCAGACTGAGATGGCGGTCGAGAATAACTACTGGCAAGAGAGTAAAAACTTGCATGAGTGAAGTAAATTTGATGGACCATTATACGGAAACTACAAAATGGAAAAGATTAAGCTGTATAGCTGATCCACCTGATGGGAAAAAAGTTCGGGAGACGACGATACAATCAATATATTCAAATGATATAGTGCTTATGCCAGGTAACCAATAAAAACTATAACAACGGTCACGGAATGGAGTACAATATACAAGGAAAGAACATGAAACAAGAAGTAAAATAAGCAAAATAAATAAAGAACAAGGCATGAGTATCTCGGAACAACGATAAGCAAGAACAGAAAATAAACAAATCCGCCATCAGTGGCCTGAAAGTATACAGCAGGATACTAGAAAGTAAATTAAGAGATTACAAGACAAGTTAGAAGAGGAAGAGGCAGCTTTTAGAAAAAAACAGACAGACAGGATCAAATATTTATATTAAGAACAATAATAGAGAAATTTTTAGAAGTGTATAAACGAGTATATCTGGCACTCCTGGAGCTAACAGCGGCTTTCGATACGGTCCCGTGACAAAATGAAAAGCATTGCAAGAATTGCATCCCAAAAGAACTCCTTGATACCATTAAGGACATTTTCAAGGAAATTAAAGCAGTAGTAAAGCCTTGTACACATTAGCGAGCCATTGCATGTAACGTAACGGTTACTGTAACTATTTCCTTTAGTGTAGACGCCTTCCGAACCAAGCTCGCAAACGCAGCGCGAGCGCGCTTCGTGTCATGAGCTGTGAGCCACCGATTGTCGGTTTTTGCTGCGAACACAAAGGGGCTCGCAGTGTGCTTGTGGACGCCAAATGCCACGAACACTATATGGATCCGATCCGTTGCAGTTAGTTACAAGACGATTATGGACATGCCGTCCACATTAAGAAGAGGTTACAGTAACCGTTACGTTACATGCAACGGTTCGCTAATGTGTACAAGGCTTAAGGCTTAATGGATAAATCTCGGATACTTTTAGATTGGAAAAAAGTGTAAAATAGGGGACAGTTGTAGTCCTTTATTATCTAACATTATGATGAATACAGTTATAAAGGAAAACAAAAGAAAAACAAACCACAAAAATTTTAAACTGAAGAATGAGGTCTATGAAAGTCTAATCTTCGAACTATGCAGATGATATCCTAATCACATACGAAAAACAAAAACTACAAGAGTCAATAAATATATGGAACAATTTTATTAGGTAATAAGGTATGATAATAAATGAAGGAAAAAGTAAAATACTGTGAATACTTGTAATAAGTCAAAATGGGAAGCTAGATAACGGAATAAACAAGAGAATTACAAAAGAAAATAATGTAACCTACCAACTTAATGAAACAATAATCTGGAAAAGAGAATTACCTACAAAGGAAGACCAACATTCATAAATATAGACAAGAAATAAAAGCGAGATCCAAGCAACAGAAATGAGAAGCACAAGAATAAGAGATACACTAGAGATGACATCAGTGATCAAATGAATAGTACAAAACAGCTGCAATGGTTTGGAGAGGTTTTTAGGATGAATTAATGAAGATTACAAAAACAAATAATGTAAGCAGGACCAAAGGGGGAAAAAGGGGACGATTACGTATGGAATGGATGAACTGTATACAGGGTGGTGACTTGGCGCGACGCAGCATAGGGATTTCAATGGTAAATTTTTAATGTGTGATTATTGGCTCCCCTAATTATTTTAGAACTAAAGTGTACAGAAGTTTTTTGTAGAGAAAAAAATACTGTATCTGTAGATACTATTGTTTATAATTTTACAATTTTCGGAACCATATAAAATAAAGAAATAAAAAATGCTATTTTTGAAAAAATCAGTGGTGCCTTGGAAATATGTAAACAAACAACATGCACATTTACTTTTGTCATTGCTGTTTGACGTTTATAACAGATCATTAACTTTTCAGTAGCCCATACTCTGCAATTTTGCACATTTGGTTCATTATGCAGTGTGAATGTGCATTCATCCGTAAACAAAACGTTATATTTTTCCATAATTTGGAAGCAAAATGCACTTTTCATCTCCATATGACGTTCAAACAACTCTTGATGACACTGATATTTGTAAGAGCAAAACTTGTGTTTTTTCAAAATTCGCAGGACTCTGCTGTGATGCAAGCCAATATCTTGCGCTATTTGCCTTAAACTTACACTGGGATTTGCAGCTACTAACTGCTGCCAAAACATTCAGGGTGTTGTCATTTTCCTCATGTTGCTTCAGCGTAATTGTTACATTTACAATTATTCAATACTGTGCCTGTAGTTTCAAATTTACGTATTAATCTATCAATCGTTGAAGTACTTGGAATTTGCCGATTCGGATATTTTATGCTAAGCAAGGCACTTACTTGACGAGCACTATTTGCAACATAAAACCATTTTATCATTTCTACTTCTTCTTCAGTTGAATACATTTTAACGGGAAGAATATTTAATGATCTGTTATAAATGTCAAACAGCAATGACAGAAGTAAATGTGCATTTTGTTTGTTTACATATTTCCAAGGCACCACTGATTTTTTCAAAAATTGCATTTTTTATTTCTTTAATTTATAGGGTTCCGGAAATTGGAAAATTATAAACAATAGTATCTACAGATGCAGTATTTTTTTCTCTACAAAAAACTTCTATACACTTTAGCTCTAAAAAAATTAGGGTAGCCAATAATCACACATTAAAAATTTACCATTGAAATCCCTATGCTGCGTCGCGCAAGTCACCACCCTGTATATAACATAGGAAGAAATAGAGGTAAAATAGAACACCATAAGACAAAACGGGCCAAGAATAAAGAAGCAGAATAAACAAAAGAACAGAAAAAGCAAATAACTTGTATTATCAACTGACGGAGAAAACTAAACTTGATAGATTTATGAAACAAAAAAATTAAAAAAATGGAAGTGAGGTTGCTGATAGGGAAACAATTGAGTAAAAACTGTTGAAATGGTATGGGCACGTGCTCAGAATGGAGGAAAGGAGAAAACTGAAACAAATTATGCAAGTAAAAATGGAGTGAAACAGGTAGATCCAAGTTGGAATGTCTGGACTGCATTATTTATGGGACAGGAAGGAAAAAGGGCAAAACAAAAACAGAACTTCGACAACTGGCTATGAATAGACATGTTTTTAGAAAATAGACTGAGACTTCTACCTCGTGAAACAAAAGGGCCGAAGAAGAAGAAGAAGAACTAATGAAACCGATGAAATAACTGTTTCAGGTTATATATTATTCATTGATAAACATTTATACTCGATGATGAAGATAGGAACTTATAAGACATAACAAACGTGAAATTATATAAAAAGCTAATTTAATATAACTAATAGCTGATAATTTTATTGGTAATAAAATACAATTTTTTTACTTTCAAAAGGTTGTAGGACCTTAAAAAGAAACGTACGAATTCCAAAATTTTTTAAATCATCAAGGATCTATTATAAACAGTCAAAGATAGAGACACACTATACCTACATATTATCTAACCTCTTAAGCATTTATTTACAAATAATCTTACTATCTAATCAGCAATTCCAGAGATTGTGAGCCCCATAGCTGACATCCCTCTATCATATTTGCTTGTACTCATACCTCCTGAAGTTCAGGTCTTGAATATCACTTCATAAAATCTACATCTTGTAGTTTTTATTACCATCTTTTGACACAATCTATCGGTGGAGGCCTCTCACTCTAGTCACTAACTTTCAGGGCAAGGGTAGCATACTAAAGACACCAAACGAGTCTGAATCGAGCTCGGCAACCGGCTCGGAGCCACGTAGCCCGGCCTCGGACACGGCGTCGAAGGCCCAGAGACCGTTCACATTGCAGGTACTGCTATGCAACAATGTGTCGTCTCTAATCGTTCGAAACGCTTATTCGTATTGTAGCTCACATGTCATTTTAATCACAGGAAATTTCCGACGATGTGAACTCGGTGGAGCGGAAGTGGCTGGACCAAGACCAGCCCTTCGTCGAGACCAGGCGGACGCCCGACATCGAGAACATGGACCTGGAGCAGTATCAGCAGTCGATTGCACAGTAAGCATTAGCGAGTCCAACGCCAGAGCAACTTTCACGGTGCGCTGCAATGCTCTGTTGCAGAATGAATTCTAGTCTTCACGATATTCAAGCGGACATACAGAGGCTCGCGTCGCAACAGAATCAAATTCAGGTTGTGCAGCACCAGCAGTCCTTCATGCAGCCGCAGGCGCATACGATGCAGCCACAGGTGCATACGATGCAGCCGCAGGCACATCCGATGCAGCCGTACCAGCAGCAGTTGCCTCAATACGTCGGCCAGCAGCCATATAATGCTCAACCTTATCAGCCACAAGGTAGAGTTCTGGATGTGTCATTGTATTATCGCTGTTCACTTTTGTGGTTCTGTGTTAAAGTGAATGTGTTGCTTTTTATTCAAGGTATTGTAGTAGGTGTGATGTTTTCAGAATTCACACCTTACGCTAAACTATACTCAATCAAATTTGCGGTAGCATTAAAAAAAAGTGGTAGTTTCTGCAAAGTGTACCAAGAGCTTGTTACTGTTGAAATTAGCATCATGCTTCAAAACATTTGAATACTTGTAACCATGTTGATATTGATTATATTTTGAACTGGGAAATACGGAATTTCAGAGAATAATCGAATAATTTTCCTTTGCGTATACTTTGGTTCTCTATTAGATACTTATTTTTTAATACAATGAATGGGTCATATTCTTTCTTCATGATTAACTGAAATTACTATCAATTTCCATAACAACGGTATGTTTTTGTTTTACACATTGTGATTTATATAAAATCGTCGATCTCTCTTTACTGTAATTAAATTGAAATGTGAAGCAAATTAAGGATTAAATATATTCTGAATGAGAATATTTAAAGAAGCAGGGAATATGGGGTGTTCAGAATAGAAGACAGAATAATCTGTTCTCATTGATTGCTTCACTTTATTTTATTGTAAAAATTATACAAAATTAGCAACATTGTTTTACTATGTATATAATTGGAACCATTCCATACAGAGCTTTACTAATTTATGTGGTGTGGAAAGTCACTCCACGTTTTTCTCTATCTTAAAGTTTCTTTTTTGTTTTGTTTACTATCTTGTTCCATTTTTTTTCTGCCATTGATATTGCTCTCCAGCCCTTGATTTTCATAGTATGTAAACCATTTATTGCGTGAGTTTTCCTTTTGGTCTGACTTTTGTGGGTTTCCACTCACTTATTCTTTTTATTGTAGCTTGAGTGTATTTCCTAGGATTTCATAAAGACAAGAAATCTTGTCTCAATGGGTAACTCTTGTCTTGTCCTGATTCGAGAGTCTTGATGGGCAGAAATATTCCTGTTTAGTGTGTAGTCAATAAAATAAAATAAATGAGTGATAAATATTGTTTTTCCACGACCCCGAGTAAAAGTCGGTTTCTATAGCATCAAAATTGTGACAGAAGTAAAACATTTACTCTCTAGAGACTAAATAAGACAAAAATTTCCTTATGATTGACACAACAATTATGTCAAATTCGAGGTTATCAGGTTAGGTTTTGCCTCAGTTTTGACACAAACTGACCCAACCTCGAATTTTACAGAACTGTGAGCTCTTGTCGTAATGACTTACAGTGCCACCAACTTTAAAATTTATCATAGGCTACTAATTTTAAAATAATTGTAACTAAAATGTCAATAAATGACGTTTAAATAATAATCTACTATTTATATGTCGTACTATGCAAGCAAGTAGCTGACAGATTGGCAACTTAGGAAAGATGCAAAACTACTACACTGAGGAGTTCGTGTTATGTAAATGAATTGTTAATGAATCTACTCTACTCCCAAAATTTTGAACTTTCTTGAAAAATATCCTTTATTTAGTCTTTCAATTGTTGGGTTTCGAGTAGAAATTCAGCATTTTTTAAGTATTTGGAAAAGAAATGAAAGCGCTTTCTCAAATTTATTAGGAATGGCACTTGGTGTTCTAAGTATCAAGGCTACCTCCATCTTGATATTAGTATTAACTTCCCCGTGCTATCTCCTTTAATCAATAGCGAAAGAAAAATATTTAATTTTAAAAGGTCAGATTACATTGCTATTAGCAATGAAATTAATTTAATTGATTGGAATAATAAATTTGCTAGACTTAGTATAAACGAATGTGTTAGTTTATTTTACAATGAAATAAATTCTATAATTGATACTTACTTGCCACACAAAGTTATAAGGAAAAAACAGTTACCTCAAACTTAATGGTTTACTCTGAATTTTTACTTACCTCAATGGACGAGAGAACGCAGGTGGATGCCGTGTACACCGATTTTAGCAAAGCTTTTGATAAAATTGATTACTTTATCTTAATTCAAAAATTGCAACAGATCGGTGTTTGCGGTAACCTTCTGCGTTGGGTAATATGGTACTTAACTAAACGTTCCCAGTTAGTTGTAGTTAAAGGATTCCGTTCTGAACTCTATTGTGCGACCTCAGGGGTACCTCAGGGTTGGTATCTAGGTCCCTTATTTTTTAATATTTTTATTAACGATATTAGCAAATGTTTTAAATCAACACAATTTCTCTTATATGCAGATGATTGCAAAATTTATGAGAAAATTGAAAATTTAAATGACTGCCGCATGTTTCAAGACGATCTCAATTTATTTTATTCCTATTGCTTAGATAATAAATTAACATTAAACATTGACAAATGTTTTACAATAACATTTACAAGAAACAGACATAAAATAGATTTTGACTATATCATTGATAAACATTTGTTATTGCAAAAATTAGAAGTAAGAGACCTAGGCGTAACTTTTGATACAAAAATTATTTTTGACGTTCATTATAATAACGTTGTTCAAAAAGCAAGAAAAAGTTTAGGATTTTTAATTAGAAATACCAAACATTTTAAATCTCCAAAAACACTTATAATCTTTTTTTATTCTCTGGTTAGAAGTCATTTAGAATATGCATCTGTTATCTGGTCACCACAATATCAAGTTCATATCAACCGTTTAGGAGTACAAAAAAAATTTGCAAATTATTATATAAATTTCCACACTTTAAATTTCATCCAACTCCGCTCGGAAAAAGGAGAAATATATGCGATTTAGTAATTATTTATAAAATAATTATGAGTATTACAAACTGTGCTCCGCTATTATCACTTTTTTCGTTCAGAATTCCTGCAAAATCTACCAGAAGCGACCAACTGTTATCAATTCGGTTCAAGCACACTAACTCAGCCATGAATTCGCCTGTATCTCGCTTATCACTTTTACTAAACTCAGAAATAACTAAAACAGATCTCGACATCTTCTCTCTTAATTTAGTAAATTATAAAAAAATTATCACAAATAATAATTAAACTGGATACTTTAATTGCAAATAAACATTATACATTATAATTTATTAACTTCTTTTTCTTTATTTGAAGAACTTTACCTTAGTACTCTGTTTGGCAATCTGGGTACTATTATTATTATTATATATATTAAGTTAATATTAATATTATGTTTACTTTTGCGTTCACGCTCGCCATAATTTAATTATAATTTTTTTAATTCATCTGGGAAATGTGTTATTGGGCATTACATTAAAATGTCACTAGTGATGCAACCATAAAAAAACCGTTCGTTTTTTAAAAAAAAAAAACCTGTTTTTTGCAAAAAAAACCGAGCAGTCTGGTTTTTTTTTAAATAGGTTTTTTTTTTAGAATTAAAGTAGTGAATAACAACAAGTAATATTCTTTGGAAAAACAAAAACAGATATTTCTAAATAAAAATAATACATTTCATAGGTAAAGTGCATTATAGAATTTATAATAACAAAAAAAAACAAATATTTCTAAAGAAAAATAATGTATTACATTTCATAGCCAAAGTGGATGTGGAAATTATAATAATGCAGAAATTACTCGCTAACAGACATGGCTGACTCCTCAACTGATTCGGAGTCAGTATCCATGCAGTTTACGTCGCTCATGTCACTGTCTTAGGACTTTGATGAATCGCTAATATTTAACATAACTTGATTCGTCGATCAGCTCGACAGTTTCAGAGCTAGGTCCAGCTTAAAACAACTTCCAACAGTGGGGGTGGGGCAGGGGTGCTCTCATAGACGCATGCATACGCTTTGCTGTTCTGTGAGTAATACGTAATACGAGTAGGCAGTAGTATAAAATGTTACTTTTGTTTATTAAACATTTGTCTAGTCTGTGCTGTCTTGAACTTTAAAGGGCATGTAAAATCAAAAGAAGTTTAAATTTTGTCGTTTGCCTACCTGCTGCCAACCATACCTACCAAAAATGAATAAAAAAAAAAAAAAACAAAAAACCCGTTTTTTGTAGTTTTTTTTAAGGTTTTTTTATTTGATTTAAAAAAAACACGTTTTTTTACATCACTAAATGTCACCAATATGCAACTATTTTAGGTAGTTATATTTAGTATATCTCAAAATAAGGACATTTTTCAATACTTGCAAATATGCTTTAAGTTTACAGAGTTGAGGCCAAAATTTAGAATTTAATTTAAAATGGGAGTTAATAAAATAAAAGAAAAAGGAACCCATTTTAGAGGTATTTAACTGGAAAATCACCTATCTCACATCAATACACATTAAAAATGTAATAAAAATGTAATTTGACAAATCGTTAGAGAGAAAATAAAAAAAAACTGAAAAATTGTAAGAGTAAACACCATACTTCCGGTTATGCGATTTTCTTCAAAAGCTTGCTGTCGCATCTAGATAGTACGCAAAACTTATTATATGAAGTTTCAACGCCATACCTATTTTCGCTGTTGAGATATTCTGTTCACAGACACACAGACAGACTGACTGACAGATCAATGAACAAAAACATGTTTTTGTGTTCAGGAGACTCTAAAACGTGTAGATCTGTTGAAAACTCACTTTCGAATTTTTGGGGTGAATCCAATACTTCCTTTATCGTAAAAGGAAGTAAAAAGTGTAGTTAATAGTGGGTCATCCTGTCCGAGCCCCTTTTTCATTTTAAATTCTTGTGTTTGTTGACTTTTCACTTTTACTTTACTATAAGCTGTTTGCAATGTCATTTTTGTTAGGCTGGTTAGCTTCTGAGGTGTCCCTGAACTTTTTCATTGTGTCTTCCACATAACTTCTTTTAATGCTGTCATAAGCTTGTCTGAAGTAGCGATGTGTCGATCCGGTCGGATTCGATACAAAGGATCGAATCCGGGGCAGGATCGATTTGGATCGAGTCCAAGTTTCGGTCCGGAATCGTTCCGAGGAACGAAAAGGTCGCGAGGCTTCAATCCTCGCGGACATTCATTCCTTTGGCATTCCGTTATTCAATCCATTTCAATACAGAATACAATACAATGTGTTGATGGGGAACAGCAAATGATGATGGTGTTCGTTTTAAAGGCTTGACGTCGACAGGCGACACATGATACGGCCGAACTTGCATGCTTTTTTATCAGTTATCAGTGATTTATGGCTTTTGGCGGCTTTGTATGTGCCCAATTGATGTCTGAGACATATAAACAATAAACATACTGAATTACCGACTGCGTGACCACTCACCAAAACAAAGATACTCGCGTTGTTCGTTCCGGGTCCGGAATGACCGAGGACCCCGGGTGTCTGAAATGCACATTCAATTTCGATGTCGATCCGAGGATCGAGTCCGATGGACTTGATCCACTTGCGGAATGGGATTGGAATGAACGAGTTCGCAAAAGTATCGAAACTTCCCATTACTAGTCTGAAGTCAATATATAATTGGTGCATGCAGGTGTTGTATTCGTAGCATTATTCTAAATTCAGTCGTATATTAAATATGTGATCCGTTGTTAATCTATCTTTTCTCAAACCGGTTTAATAATCTAACACTTTTTCTGCATAAGGTCTGATTCTGTTAGGTATTGTTGTACTCAATATTTTGTACACTACTCATGTACTGGTTTTATTATTTTCTCTGGTAAGTTTGCTTTGCATGTGTTGCACCAGTTTTTGTCCCCGTACACTATTGAAAGCTTTTTCTATCTGGTTAACTACATGTATAGCGCCTACAGTTAATCGTCTTGGCCTGAACTCACACTGTTACTCACCGAGCTCATGGTCTGTGTGTTTACATAAGCGTATTTATATTAAGGCTGACAGTAATTTGTAATAATAATAATAATAATAAGTTTATTGTACTGTACAGTATTCGTCAACAAAATAACATTAATATGTTTGGATACACATAATAAACTCATCGACGTTGTAGAAAACGTGTTGCTTCATGAAGGATTTCAGTTTCGTTGTGAACCCATCGTCCTTCCACTCCTTGGGGCACCTATTGTACCAGCTGACTCCACGACTTAAGTAGTCGGTAGTTATCATTCTGCTGTTGCTGTACGTAATACTCAGAAACGTAATACCCTGGTGCCTCCATTCATTTAGCATTTCTTCTGTCTTCCATATCTCTATTGTTATTAGCTTATATTTTACCATTTTGTCACATATTTCAGCAATACCGGCTGATTTCCCTTTATTTTGTTTACAACTTTTTAAAATTCTTGATATATAAGCTCCTCTGTTGCTATTGCGTCTTCTTCTATTCTGTAGTCATCTTCATTTTGTTCTTTCTCTACTGTTTTGTACGACAAGTTATGAAAGTGCTTTCTCTAAATTTCTTTTATTTTATCTGATTGATGTTGTATGTGTTGCTCTACATCTTGCATACTTCTTTGTGTAATTCTGTGCCTTCCTTTATTTTGCTTTATGTTTCTGTACATTTCCTTGGTGTTGTTGTTTTTTCTATTATTTTTAATTTCTTTCATTTTCTAATTTATTCCTGCCTTTTTTTTTCTTAGTAGTTTGTCTGCTTCTTTTTTCCATTTCTTGTAGCATTTTTTATCCTTATTTTCTCTTGTCTACTGTATTGTGGCTGTTCTCTTTTTTTCTGTAGCATCACATTCTCCATCAAACCATTCCTGTGGTCTTTTTTGTTTTTTGTAGCCTATCACTGTTTCTGATGCTTTGCCCATTCCTTCTGTTTCCCCCATCTCTGTTCTATGCTTATGTCGCTCCAAAAATTCTCTATTTTCTGATTTCTTTCGTTTAGTTTATGTAGTTCCATTGCACATCTTCGTTGTTTAATTTTTCAACTGCCAATTTTCTTTGGTGGGTTTCGTCTTGTGCTTGATTTTATATTTTCTGTCTTAGTTTAGTTACCACCAAGAAATGGTCAAATTCTGCATTAGCACCTCTTGTAAATTCTTACATCTTAAATTTCTGTTTCGTTTTTCTTCGTAATCAAAACGTGGTCTATTCGGTTGCCACAATTTTTTCCTGGTATTGTCTACGTTTCTTTGTATATTGGCTGGTGTTGAAATTTGGTACTACTGACTGGCAGGTTTATTGCTGCTGCAAAATTACACAGTCTGATGTCATTGTAATTTGTTTTATTATGTAGTGTGCGTTTCCCCGCGGCTTTAAAACAATCTTCATTGGCTATATCAATAAATCGATAAAATAAAAATGAGGCTTTATAAAATTATGATTAAATTAAAGTGGTGAAATCTAATGTCTGCTTTTTGAAAATTCCAATTAGATCCACTTAACAAGTTAAGGTGTATATTTTTATATTATTATGTTTATTGCTATATACGAAATAATTTTTGCACTAAATATTGTGAACATGTTGCAAGGTGCTCTGTTTTGCACACAATATTTTGATGTTATTGCATATGGTAGCAGCAAAAAGTAATGCATCAGAGTTGTACATTTTCTTCTTTATCTTTCTCCCAGGGTCTGTGCAATTCCAACTTTTTCATGATCCCAGATTCTCTTGGGAAGTGCCTCTTCTATTCATTTCAAATGGTGGTATCATAATTGCTGTTTTTTTATTGTTGCAATTAGCGGCATCCCTCGCAACTCATTTCTAGCGTCTTTCTTAACAAAATCACTACATGTTTTACATAAATAATATTTCATAAAGAATATGAGTAACCAATAAAGAAACTCCAGAATCTGAAGAGGAAAAAATATGTTGCTTAAGTGGTGCGTTACTTTTTGCCTCCTTATGACTAAATTATAAAAGAACTTAATATAATTAATTTTTAAAATGTTTTTCTAGCTTTCCATTTAAAGGTACGCACTTTATCTCGTGGCAGCAAGCTTCCAAACATAAAAGTAAAAAAGCAACCGCTTGGTAAAAAAAGTAAGTTTTGAAGCGTTACTTTTTCCTGTGATGTGTAAAATGCAATAAAAAGTTTAAGTGAAGTAAAGGTGTAGCACTAAAGTCTATCCGCTGAGACTTTGCGTTAGTGGGCGGAATCTAGCAAGCCCGATTTCACAGAGACAAGCATCGTAAGGTAGAAAAGTGTACAGGATTGCTTGCTATTTACTAGGAATGTGGGTGTAGGCAGAAGTTTGCATCTGCCCACTATCTAAACCAATAGCATTGGGTTTGGTTATCTACCTGGACTATTGCTGCAAAGTCTCGCCGAATAAACTTAAGGTATCCACATTGAATCCTCAAGTAACTGTAGCTCTAGCGTCGTTGATTTTAAATATACGTTTGTTTCTTGGGAAAAGTGGCAAGTTACTCTCTGTAGGGTTTTTCGTTGCTGTAATTCTTTTTTATATTTTTATACATTGTCTGTTTTTGAAAAAAATGGGCTGCTGTAGATAAGTGGTTGCTTTAATATAAGGGTGGTTAAGTCAGGTTTATCACACTTTCGTTGATCTGATTTATTCATTGTTGAAGTTTTGCCAGAAGCAAAATAGCATCAGTAAATCGCAGATTTGATAGTTTAGTGCCTTTTATAGGAACTCGTTTATCCAATTTATTTGTTTGAATATAATTTTTAGGCCTGTTCTAAATAAACGCGGTGAAAAAGGATTGCCTTGCCATAGGCCTCCTTGTATCGTAAAGGATAGTCTACTTCTGTTAGATTTGATGTTATCTCTGCTGTCGAATATATTTGCAAGGTATTTGTTATTGTTTCAAAGCTTACAATATGCATCTATCTGTGTTCCAGATAATCTAAAACCTTTGCGAATTCAACCATATCAATGTAAAACGCAATGTTAAATTCTAGCTGTTTTTCAATAATTTGAGTGTTGTACGGATGTATATGGTTTATTGCTGCATAGATTTTCAGAAACCCTACCTGTTCCTATGGTTGACAAACTTTAAAAGTGAAAGTAATATTTCCATGATGGTATTGGCGTGAAACTCCCTTGCTGGCCAGACTTCTGTGGAGTGAATAAAGGAATTTAATGCAGGAAAAAATAGAGAAATGTTGTTTGTATTTGAATGATTATTTTATTCGTAGAGATTTCAACCAATCAAAAGGCTGGATTTAGTTAAGTTATCTTGTATAATTTCGATTATACAAAATCGATTATACTATAGTAACTTCACTAGGCAACGCAGTACATAACTTTTGTCAACTTGATGTTATTTTCATGGAGATGACTTTCAGCTAGGTTAATTCCAAGAACACTATACTAAGGACACGCAACTCCGGTTTCGAAGCGGACCGCTAAAAGCTGACAAGTAAGGCGGCCGTGGTGTACAATAATTATTCATTCACAAAACTCGTAACTGTCAATGTCAAACATTTGCTGAGTGTAACTGAAAATTCGGACCATGTTTTAACAATTAATAACATACTTGAAATACACTCCATTGGATTAACAACCGTAAACTGACTTTTAACCGCGATTACAGGTTAATTTAGCTCGCTTCCAACTCTCGAACGTCAGTACACGCTGTCGACAGCGCCGCGACGGCTATCCCCGACATAAGGGCCGCTTTTATATAGAGCCGTCATAGGAAGTTGCATCTCCTTAGTATAGTCTTCTTGGTTAATTCAAACAAATCGAGCTGCCAATATAATATTTATTTGTTTCTAATATTAAAATTTACTCACAAAATAATCAAATCGAATACAATGCGTACTTCGAACAGGTTATACGTCTCAAACTTCCTGCACAATAACAAATCGTGTCAGTTTGACAGAATAATCCTCCCGCTGACGTGGTCGGACTATTTAACCTGTCAAATTGACACTCTTTTATTATTGTGCAACAAGTTATCGACATATAACCCGATAATATCGAAGTACTTATAGTATTACTTCTGATTATTTTTTTCATAGAGATTTCAACCAATCAGAAGGCTGGATTTAGTTAAGTTAGCTTGTATAATTTCGATTATACAAAATCGATTATACTATAGTAACTTCACTAGGCAACGCAATACATAACTTTTGTCAACTTGATGTTGTTTTCATGGAGATGACCTTCAGCTAGGTTAATACAAACAAATCGAGCTGCCAATAAAATATTTATTTGTTCCTAATATTGAAATTTACTCAAAAAATAATCAAATCGAATACAATGCGTACTTTGAGCAGGTTATACGTCTCAAACTTCCTGCACAATAACAAATCGTGTCAGTTTGACAGAATAATCCTCCCGCTGACGTGGTCGGACTATTTAACCTGTCAAACTGACACTCTTTTATTATTGTGCAACAAGTTATCGACATATAACCCGATAATATCGAAGTACTTATAGTATTACTTCTGAAAATATACTGCGGCTTTTTACGAAGTATTAAATATTTTCATATAATACTACTCATTTTATTGTTTCTTTATCTGCTATAGTTTATGAGATCTCCACAGGCACTTTGAAAACAAATCTCTGTCTGTTAAAAATATTGAACTTTAAACTACCGGGTGGCCATAAATATCTGATATCACATCACCTTTGCAATCAACACCGCTTTATTAGAGTGATGAATCCAACTAACCTAAATGTCATTAATGTCATCACAACTAAAATTCGTATCTGTCAAAAATTATTTCAGATTGCAATAAGTAATGGAGTTAGAACAAAAGATTTTTATAATCGAGTCGTAAGCTAAACTGCAGAATACAGGGCACATTCCCCTGCTCTTATTGCATTTTATTACATTCCATAGGTACCAATACTTATCGTAATTGAAATATAATGCTAACCAACATTTATAAGTAGCTAATTCCATGGCTACCGGGATCTCAGATATTTATGGCCACCCGGTACTACAAACTGCTGAGCATCTTTATTTTCAAAAATATGAGTAAATAGTTCGATTAAAAACTGTGGGTAGAATGCTCATTATAATTTATCGGTTTTGTTTTTTATCATTTACTAGTTTTAAGTTGTAGATATTTTTTTAAAATAGACCACGGTCAAAAATGACATCATTCAGAGAACATATTTTTTTAGGTCGCAATTATGGTTGTAACTTTAACATTTCTGAAAGCACAAATTATTTGTTTTGTTACACGTGTAACGTGCAATGTTAATTCAGTTTCAGGTGCAATATACAACCCCCTGCAGTCATATGCCAGTGCGCCGCACCTTCCCCAAGCCATCTACACGCAACAGCAGATGTCCACTAGTCCCAGAGTCCATTCCGAGCAGCCGCATTTCTATCTGCACGATCAGGGGCCGGCGCCCGTCTCTCAGTCGCCCATTCCTCCTCAGCGGCGAACCTGGGCGCAGCAGGCGAACGACTCCTACCAGCCTGAGATGCGGACCTGGAGTAAGCCTCAAAACCCTGCCGGATTTCTTCTTCACGATAATTCGGAACGGTAAGTTTAAAAGTAGTAATAACTGAACAATTTGGAATCATCACATTCTCATGCAGCTATCAGGAGCCGACGAGGTACGCCCAAAATTCACCACGGTACAACGACAACTCCATGCGGTATCAAAACGGGGATGAGTACCCTCTGAATCGCAGCAACAGCCATCCAGGATTTACGCTCAGCCAACAGCACATGCAGCAGCAGCTGTTCCCCGGCTCCCACGTGTCTCCTACAACATCTCCGCAGCATCGGAACTTGCATAAGCAGATTTCTCAGCTGATGGACGAGAGCAAGCGAAGCCCCGTCAGCTTGCAGCAAATGGATCGGGAACCCTTGAGGAAGAGCAGCAGCGTCACTCATGCTCCCATTCCTGCACCATCTGTCGATGATATGGAACCCCAAAATATTTCGTTTATTGGAAATGCTGCCGATGAGCAACTTAGTGAAGGCAAGTGTCTGTATCTTTTTTAGTTATTGTATTAATGTCTTTGCAGCGAGTATTTGCATTAAAACAGGTTATTCTTGCAGGTATTAGTAGACTTAATATTACCTCTGGTAACCGCACATATAGGATACCGTCGCCAACACGGCCTCTTATTTCCCGTAACGCATTCCAACCTTCCCCGCCCATAGAACGAGAGCCTCCAGCTGCCGAAGTCGAAGGCCTCGACAAAGATCCCTTAAATGAGAAAGGTTTCTACATTAGCTTCGACAATGAGCAACCAAAAAGGCCTAAGCCACCCTTGCGAACAAAGAAGGGCTCCCCTAAAAAGGAACGGAGCTTCGGAGATAGCCCTGATGATACAACATACGTCCATGCACAAGATAAACAAGTAAGTATCGGCGCCGGTGTCGTACAATATCAGTTTATTACCAATTAATGTCTTTTAATTGTTTTAAAGGAAAGAGATAGGCTAGAGAGACAAAGGCAGTTGCAGAGAGAATTAGATCAAGAACGAATAAAGAAAGAAGAAGACGCTGAAAGGCATCGACAAGAGCAGATGCATAGAGAAAGGGAGAAAGTTCGGGATAAGCGAGAAACTAGTCAAGACAAGGACAAGGTCACTGCAGCATCTGCCATTATTATAGGAAATGATCTTAGTAATCCGGACCCTGTAAGTATTTTATTACTATTTAATTGGTCAAAATATAATGCACACAAAGTGATTCAGAAAGACAGAGTAGTACAACGCAATCAGAAAAAATCCACCTTTGTATAAACAGCATCTCTCTTTCTTTTATTTCAAGAGTGTGAAAAAATTTACATAGCACAAGAACCTTATATGGCGCCACCTGGAGCTTTCAAAGTAACCTTGGAAATTTTAAATCAATGTTCCAAGCAACCTTCAGCTTTTTCTGAAGCCTATTTTTAGCTATCTAGACCTATGACTTTGAACCTTCGGACGTGATCTTGAACTTCCAGGGTAGCCTTCAATGTTAATATTAACATGGCATGTTTCGACGTCGACAGTTTTCGAAAGGCTGTACGGTGTAACTAAGTCTGAACAATGACAATCTTTAATTTTTTTGAGAGGACTGAATTGAAAAAAAATAATTAAAAAACGGCCTAGAGAATTTCACCTCGAATATGGAAAATTCAAAAACTACCACTATGATTTTAAAAACCATTTGCAAATTCAAAATTGGCCTTGAAAACCTCTATATGACCGCAGAAGTTTTTGTAAAACCTTAAGAGCATCAACATTTTCTTTACAAATGTCAAAAATGCTCTTAAAAATGACAATAATGCCCTTAAGAATGTCAAAAATGCTCCTAAAAATTCAAAAGTGCCCTTAAGATTGTCAAAATACTCCTAAAAATTCAAAAGTGCCCTTAAGATTGTCAAAATACTCCCAAAAATTTGAAAGAGTCCTTAAGATTGTCAAAACGCTCTTAAAAATGTCAATAATGCCCTTAAGATTTTCAAAATGCTCCAAAAAATTCAAAATCGCTTTTGAGATGGTCAAAACTTTCTTAATAATGCCGATAATGCCTTTAAGAATGTCAAAAATGCTCCTAAAAATGTCAAAAAAGCCGTTAAGAATGCCAAAATGCTCCTAAAATGTCAAAAAATCTGTTAAGAATGACAAAATGCTCCTTAAATGTCAAACACGCCCTTAAGATTGTGCAAACGCTCTAAAGAATGCCAATAATGCCCTTAAGAATGTCAAAAATGCTCCTAAAAATTCAAAAGTGCCCTTAAGAATGTCAAAAATGCTCCTAAAAATGACAAAGAAGCCGTTAAGAATGTCAAAATGCTCCTAAAATGTCAACAAAGCCGTTAAGAATGTCAAAATGTTCCTAAAATGTCAGACACGCCCTTAAGATTGTGAAAACGCTCTAAAGAATGCCAATAATGCCCTTAAGAATGTCAAAAATGCTCCTAAAAATTCAAAAGTGCCCTTAAAAAGGTCAAAAATGCTCCTAAAAATGTCAAAGAAGCCGTTAAGAATGTCAAAATGCTCCTAAAATGTCAATAATGCCCTTAAGATTGTCAAAATGCTCCAAAAAATTCAAAATCGCTTTTGAGATTGTCAAAACTTTCTTAAGAATGCCAATAATGCCCTTAAGAATGTCAAAAATGCTCCTAAAAATGAAAAAAAGGCGTTAAGAATATCAAAATGCTCCTAAAAATGTCAAAAATGCCTTTAAGATTGTCAAAACGCTCGTAAGAATGTCAAAAATGCTTCTAAACATGTCAAAAAAGCCCTTAAGAATGTCAAAAATGCCTATAAGAATTTCATACAACGTTGAGAGTTTCAACAATTTTTAAAATTCAAAAACTACAACTAGAATTTGATTTGGGCTTATTGCATTTACAGATTAAAATCGGCTTTGAATACTTCAATAGGACCCTTGAAAGTTTTACTAAGACCTTAATAATGCCACAGAGGCCTTTGAGAAGACCTTGAACGCTAGAATTTATGTTTATGGTCTGAAGCAACCTTGATTGAATAGAAAAACAACGTTGAGAATCTCAACAATATACCAAATCCAAAATCATCATGAATTTCAAATTCAATGCCTTGAACATGTCAAAGTGACTTTGAAAGTTCCAGTTATATCTGAAGATCTTCAAAAATGCCCTCAAGAATGTCAAGACCGCCTGTGAAAATGGCAAAACAATCTTGAGGATCCAACAATATACAGGGTGGCGCAATGGGTATTGACGGTTTTTAGAGTGTTATTATGGATATAACTAATAAAGCGACCAAGGTTAAAAACATATATTTTTATTGCACATATAATGCAGTTTTACAACAAAAATTATTGTTTGAAAATAACGTCTTTTAAATGGCCACCACATTTTTCTAAACTTCTTCGTGTAATGTTCAATTGCTACTGTTTCATGCCTTGACGCAATTTTGTTGTGGGTTACAAGGTTTTCGTGATCACGGGAGTGTACGAAATGAATATGTCAGTTCTGTAAAAACTGTGCGTACACCACAGAACGTAGAACGAGTACGGCAAGCTGTAGTAAGAAGTCCAACTCGTTCAGCAAGGCGTCAAGCAGTAGCATTGAACATTACACGAGGAAGTTTAGAAAAACGTGGTGGCCATTTAAAAGACGTTATTTTCAAACAATAATTTTTGTTGTAAAACTGCATTATATGTGCAATAAAAATATATGTTTTTGACCTTGGTCGCTTCGTTAGTTATATCTACAATAACACTCTAAAAACCGTCAATATCTATTGTGCCACCCTGTATAAAATTCACATACCATTACAATTTCAAAATCATATTTACAAATTGTCATGTTTGGAAACAATGTTGGTCTTCCCACTGATTTCTAGATGCAATGTTTGTTTGTTTGTTTATCATGTAGGGTAGATCGTGGGTCGACATACTTTTCTGCCGTTTACCTTATTAACAAATTATTCTGTAAAACTTCTTAGAGGGCCCAATAACCTCTGCATACTTCGCGTAAAAGCCTCTTCTTTTATACTACTTTTAGTAGGTATTCGCAGCGTAACAATATGGATTTCTGACATAAGGACCCAACAATTGCTTGTTTAAATTAATATCTACTGTAAAACATTTAAATTGTTACATACTAGGTTACACACTATAAATTACTTGCCTATCTAATTACTAACTGTATATAGTTAATAGCCTTGTATTTACGACACACACTTTGAGGCATAAGTTAAAATATCTTTCTCTTCTCGCCACGTTGAAATGAATAGTATGAAGTTAGCAATAATGCTCGATACGTTTACAGTTTATTTTTATGTTGTAGAAGAAGACTACCTTCAGATAATTTCTCCAAATTAAAGCGTAAATGTCTACAGAACAGGTGATGTTCTTTAAATAATAAGTCAGTAGATGTCCGAAATTAGGCACCTTTACGGTATTTAAAAATGACTTTCAGTCCCATAACGTTCTGAAAAGTTAATTTAAATAATCGAGAACATTTAAATGGTTTTGAGAATATCAAAACAACCTTGAAAAGTAAAAAAACCGATCTGATTGAGTTTTATTCATAAATATTTTAGGAGACAAAGCCATAGATTTGCCCAAAGAACATTTGGAAGACTGTACTTCTATCCTTACACAGCAATTGCAATAACTCCTTTATATTTGTTTGGCTCTTTGGAGAGATGCACGATATATACAGTGTGTTTGAAACAGTTTCATTGCTGATTTTCTATCCTAGTTATAAATTTCTTACTTCAAACTTGGTTTTGATTTTATTGCAAGAGGAAATATTCTTAAAACATATCCAAATGTGCAGGACTTGATCGATGAGCGAGAAAAGAAAAAGGAGAGGATTATGCTAATGTCCTTACAAAGACGGCAGCAGCAGGAAGAGGCCAAGGCGAGGAAAGAACAGGAGACACATGCTCGGCGGGAAAGAGAAAAGGCCAAGGAAGACGAGCGGCAAAGGAAAAAAGAGGAGCAAGTGCAAAGGCGTGCTGCCATTTTGGAGCAGTACAAGATGAAGAAAGCCATTGAGGAGGCCGAACGAGAGGTGAGTTTTTGAAAATCCCCTTTTACACGTATACAGAAAATGGAGTAAGAAATGAAAATGCTTAAAATAATTTCTATCAAAAGAAGACAAAATAAATATGTTGTAGGTTCTTTCTTAATTAAGTGCTGACAGCCAAACATGTATGTTAAAATCGGAAACACAACTAGGAATGTGTTAAAAATAGCTCAAAAGTTAGAGATCTATTTATAACTAGAATGCTTCCTCTTACATTTGATGTATTTACTTGTCTCCTTTTACTCCCTGTTTTTGTATTTTTCTGTCTTGTGGGTGTCAGTGCACCTACAACTTGGCTGTCGGCCAGATATGCATAGTTCTCGTTTCACCAGAGTTGTTTAGTTGCATTTTATTGCATAAGTTTGTTTATATTTTTTATTTGACTTCCAAGGGTCAACATTTTTAAAATGTCATTCATTTACTGGTCGTTGGTAAGTTTTTATTATAATTTGTTAAATAAGTATTTTATTATATTTGTAATTTTGTCTGCTGTTTATAGAAGAATTAATGTAATATTTCGCATTGAAGGGCAAGACTTTGGATAAGTCTGAGCTGATGTCTTCTCTGAAACCTACACCAAAAATGCGACCAAAGGGATCCACGTCCAGGCCACGGCCGAAAACGATACACATCGACAGCGGCTCGGTGGAAATGGCGGAAGGCATGCTGCAACCTAGTCGGGGCAAGAAAGGCTCCAGTTCGAACCTTACAGGTATGATTTTTTTTGTTCATACAGAATTCATCAACTAATATGAGGCATTTAACGTTTGTAAATATTCAGTTTGAGCAAATGCTCCACAGTGTTGTATAAGAATATACATTGCAAATACTAATTTTAAAGAGCAGTTAATTTTATAAAAGAAGTTAGCCATGTTTTGTGGAGCTCATTTTCAACGAGTTGATTATTTTTGAAGTGCACGTTTTACTAAGCTGTAAGTGATAGAATTTCCAGGCGAAGAATAATTGATATCGAAACTAAAACCTTACATCGTCGTTTAGTAGTGGTCAGTGAGGTTTGTTTTACATAAAAGTGGTTTATAACATGTGGACAAATGAAAACGAAATCAAGCTTGGCTTTGAAAAAAATGAAGTCATGTACTCTATTACTTCGGATGTTTTTAATTTAAATGTGACAGTTGTTATAACAGTAGAAGTGTCAAGTTGTTTACATTATTAAATTTTAAATTACGCATGTTTAATCAAGAACAAGTTTTTATAATTGGAATGATTGATGTAGCAGATGTAACATTGTTTAAGTGTTGGGTTTTATGTTATTTTCAAATAAAATTTTGACAGTTTATGCAATGGTCTAGGTCTAGGTTATGTATATGTGTATTTCATTCCAGAACATCAACATAATGTGAATTATTAAATCCACGTTTGTTTCAATTTTCAAAGCCAAGCTGGATTTCATTTTCATTTGCTCACATGTTATAATTACGATCTTTCTTGTGCAACACAAAATAACATTAAAAAATATCCGAACTCACCACAACGAAACTGAACGTTGTTGCTATAGATTTTTTTAATTAAAAAATTAATTTGCTAAGTGTGTAGATTACGTACCATTTTAATTTCATGCTTCTTAACAAGTACCACTCACAGTTACATTTAGTTTGCCGCTTTTTGAGTGTTATTTTTGTTTTCGTTTAGCTAACAGTTACTCGTCCTCCAACACTATGAAACGTGATTATTATCGAGGGTCCCAGGATAGTCTCGCAGACAGCGGCCGAATGGGTAGCGGCCTCCTCTACAGAGGTGTGTTTTATTTTTATTTATTGTATTATAAGACATTTGTGTAAATTTGCAATTTCATTTGATGCCAGAGCCAAAGTAGAGGTTTGCAGGAGCGTATTGATTGGTTTCCGCACTTATGTGGAGTAGTTGTGGTGTCGTTTGGAGCAGCATCTGTAAACAATAATAATCATGTTTATTACGTAATTTTTTTACAGTCTAACGAGTGATTTTTATTGTTTACACTTATTTATGTAGGATATGGGTGCATATACAAGGAGTTGAGTCGAACGGCCCCAAAAAGGCAGAACCTGTACAGTTTTGCACATAGTGCTTCATTTTTTTTGTGACGCATCGTATCTGTCACTAGTTTAGTTGTGGTGTTGGTAAATTTCAGATTCACCGGACGACAGTAGGGGCATGTCTCCGTGCCACAGCGCGAATCCGACCCTGGGCCGACGCGGCTCGTACAAGACCTCGAGAGGTTTGTATTGCGCTCTGCATGGTACTTTTTGTGTATGTCGTCCTGTGAGTATTTTGTACATTGAGTGTGCTTGGCGTATCGTAGCAACTTGAGACTGTGGCACGCTGCTGGTGTTACTTGCATCCATTTCATTTAAAAGTTGCCATGTTTGTGCTGGCTCGCGCCACGAGTTTCGGAAGAAATTGCGTTGCGGGTCCTGTTTTTGTTTTGGTCTTGCAAATTGGTTTGTTTTGGACGGCGTACAGTGGGTACCATTTGTTTTTGCCTATGCTCAATTATGTTTTGTTTTCGTCGGAATCGCTGTATGCTCAGTGGTTATTGGAGCCGTCAAGTTTAGTGGTCGTGGTATGGCGATGTTAAAGCAATTTTTGAGTGAAATGGAGGGTAGTGTACGAACATGTGTTTGCAGACCCATCCCCTGCCCAGGTGCGTGGCAGGCCTAAGTACCCGACTTATAAGGGACGCAAGTCTTCCTCTATGATGAATCTGTATGGTAAGATAGTATTTGTTGACGTTTCCTTCTTATCTGTTGCCTTGGTGATGGTCGTTGGTGCTGGTATGGAGCATGATCTTTGGTTCCCTTTGTTCTGTAGGTTTTGATGCTGTACATAGAATTGGATGGCAGCCGAGTTGCGGATCTGCCAGCTGGGTTAATTTTTAGCAGCAGTTCCTCTACCCTGAATGCTTTGTTTTATGGTCAAACTAAATAGTTTTTATATTATGAATTTGTGCTTCCCCGCTGTGATTTTGCACTGTAAGTTTTCCCCGCATTGTGAATGTCATGTAAAAAAATTATTAGCACTTTGAAATGATTTTTATTTGCATAGATTTTGTGTCTATAAAATTCCGTGTCTATCTAGGATATTATTCAAATTTAGATTACTATTGTCATGTCTCAATTTAAAATAGAAAGAGTATAGTATAGAATATTTTATACTCGTTTGGTTGTGTTACAATTTATTGCTATTTATTCCAAAAATTAGTGTTATCTATACATATAGTTATGTTATTTTTAGTAAAAGCAGTTAAAAATATTGATTGGGTGTAATATTTTCTCTTTAAAATGAAAGCTAGTTCTGTTTTTTCTATTAGTAATTATATCCCATTAAAAATGACCTGGCAATTGGAAGTGAAAGAACAATCATCACATACGGTGTGTCTCACGGTATACGGAATATAGGGAAATGCCAATGGTAAATTTTCCCAAAGATCAACAAGGGCTGTGGATGTCTTGTGGTTGCAGCGATGCATTTGTTGGATTTGTATTTTGGTGTGCATAAAATGCTTTCATTTACATTGTTCTGCTCAAGTTATTTATCAACCGAGATTACTCAATTAATTCATAATTACCGATTAACAAACATGATACAACATAATTCAATATCGTAAATATTATATGTGGATATATCAGCTTAAAGCTGCCTTTCTACTGCCAATAATAATAATAATTTTTGCTTACAGTGCAGTTTCATTTACATGTTATTTTGCTGTAGTAATTACAACTGTCTTGGAAATCAAAGCATGAACAATTACTGGAGTTTTACCAAGTACAGAAGTTTATCTACAATAAGAATTGCACTATTGAGGGCTATTAATTTTTATATACACGGTGTCCCAAAATTATACCGACAAACTTCGAGAGCTGATAGAGGACGTTAAAACAAACATTTTGCATATAAACTTTTTCAAGTGAATCCCTTCCTGCCGAGTCACACTCTCCTAAAAAGAAGGGTTAAAATTAGGTTTTTGTCATGTTACTGGCAACTGAAAAATGGTATTAATGTGAAAATATATTTATTATAACTTTCTTACAAACAATAATTTTAATAAAATATATGTACTGAAAAGTATAATTTATATAAAACTTATTTAGCTCGTAAAATTTTTTTGTTAAGCTAATATCATAAGGTATACCTATTAAACATACAGATATCTGAATGTGGGAGTATTCGCGAAGTGCAATTAGATCACTAAGGGTGGAATGCAGTAACGTAATAACGTTCATTCAGTATACGGGTTGCTTCAAAATTATCTGCTTGGCTCTTTTAAAGTTTTAAATTAAACCAGTTTGGAAAGTAGCATTGATATTTACTCAGCAAGGGCTGTGTTTTTTTATGCACACTATCACAGGTTTGACTTATTAAAATTGTGATCTTTAAGTATGTGATATAATATTAATTATGTGAAAGTATTGTTATTATTTGTTGATGCCAGTAATTACAAATCGATTTTATTCCCCCCTGTTGTGGATCAATTACTTATTTGAAATATTATGTGGGTTTCATTGTTTATTTTGTGTTGTTACCTTTGCGCAATTTAATGGTTCTTTCGCTCAAATGAACAAGAGAACATGGGCCTGAATCATTTGGCGCCCCTATAATTTAGATCTTTTAGTTTTAAATGTAAGTTACATATGCCCCTCCACTGAGTTAGTACGAGTGCATGTTCCGATTCAATATCGGAAATTTATAATGTAACATTAATAAATAAATAAATAAAAAATAAAAAATTCATTATGATGCACAGCATTTTGCTGAATAACTGTGCTGTACATCATAATGTATTTTATTTTTTTACACAAAAAAATATGAGTTTGACGAGAAAACTAAAAGAACTAAAAACCTTTTTAAATAAATCAAACTTTCTATTACATATATATATATATATAATCAATAACCTTAATTACCCTAAGGTGTTAAGGTGCAATTTACCACAATATATTTACAAATTACAAATACAGTCACAATAGAGTCAATCATAAATGTTTCACGAGTAAATAAATGTTGCCCATTCTTTCTTATTTTTTGCCATCTTCATCCCCTCTTTCCAAGATTTTCCTCGTTCTTTCAGACATTCTGCCACTACTTGATCCCATGTTTTTCTCGGTCTTCCTCTTGGTCTCTTCTGGGTAGATTTCGCTAGCCATACTCTTTTCGTTTGTCTTGTATCCTCCATTCTTACTATGTGTCCAAACCACCTTAACTGTTGTTTCTCTATGCTTTTCAAAACTGGTTCTACGTTGAGTTCTGCTCTGACTGTCTCGTTTCGTATTTTATCTCTTCTAGTAATACCTTTAACACCTCTTAAATACTTCATTTCCAGTGCCTGTATTTTGCTCTTCATTTGCCTGTTTAACACCCAGCTTTCACATCCGTAGGTCAAGATTGGTTTGTATATTGTGTTGTACACTGTCATTTTCGTTTTCTTCGTTATCTCCTTTTTCCTTATGAAAGTGTTATGAAGGGTGTAGAAAAGTCTCGTTGTAGTCTCTATTCTGTTGTTGATTTCCGCCTCTTCCTTTCCATCCTTATGTATATTTACTCCTAGATATTTGAATGCTTCTATTTGCTCTATATCCTTTCCATCTAGTTTTATTGTTATCTTGGTTTCGCTCTTTCCGATTGTCATTACTTTGGTTTTAGCAACGTTTATTTTCATGTTTCTTTTTTCTAATGCTGTCTTCCAGATGTCTAAGTTCATTTGTAATTCCTTTTCGTTTTTTGCGTAGATCATCAAGTCGTCGGCAAAGGCACATTCCACTACTTCCACAATCTGCATGTTTCTGTACCCTACTTGTAGTTTCTTTGTTTTACTCTTCGTTTCTTTTATTATGTCGTCGAGAACTAGATTGAATAGAGTTGGGCTCAGTACTCCCCCTTGTCTCAATCCTTCTTTGGTTACAAACTCCTCAGATTCCAAGTTTTCCTTTCTAACATAATTTCTTGTATTTTTATACAGACTGTAAATAGCTTTTACCAGCTTGTTGCTGATTCCTCTTTGTCTAAGAATGTTCCACACTTCATTTCTTGGGGTGCTGTCAAATGCTTTTTCGACGTCAATAAATGCTACATATATGGTGTTGTTTATGTTCTTTTCTATCATTTGCTTCATAGTAAATATGTGGTCTTGCACTCCTCTTCCCTTTCTGAAACCGCTTTGTGCTTCTTCCAATTGTGCTTCTGTTACAGTTTTTAATCTTTTCTCCCGGATTCTCTCATATATCTTAACCATCGTACTCAACAAAGTTATACCCCTATAGTTATTGCAATTCTTGTTGTCACCTTTCTTATGCAGTGGTAAGATCACTCCGACTTCCCAGTCTTCAGGTATCTTTTCTTCGTCCCAAATCTTGTTAAATAGTTTTACTAATACTTCTATTCCATTGTTATCAAAGTTCTTTACCATCTCCGTTGTTATTCCATCATGTCCAGCCGCCTTACCTCGTTTTAACATTTTTATAGCTTCAGTTACTTCTTCTCTCTTTATTTCTTCGTGTATCCTGTTATCTGCATTCTCTATGTAATCATTGTTTTCTTCTATTCCATTTCCTGTGTTAATTTGTATTGTATTTAGCATATCTTGAAAGTATTCTTTCCATCGTGCCATTATGCTTTTCTCGTTTTCTATTATGTATCCTTCTTTAGATTTGATGAATATGCTTTTATTTTGTTTACCTTTTCGTAATGTTTTTAAAACTTTGTAGAATAACTTTTGGTTTCCTTTGCTATCTTGTTCCATTTTGTATCCGAATTCTTCCCAGGATTGTTGCTTCGATACTTTCACCAATTCTTTGACTTTCGTTCTCTCTTCTTTATACTTATTGTAGTTCTCGGTAGTTTTGTTTTTAAGATACTTGATCCATGTTTGTTTTTTCAGTTTTACCTCCATTTTTATTTCGTCGTTCCACCATCTAGTTTGTTTTTTGGTTTTGTTGATTTTAATAACTCCACACATCTCTTTTGCTGTTTTTATTATTATTTCTTTAATATTTCTCCATGTATCTTCTACTGACATATTATTCATAGTTTCTTTGATCTTCTTGAACTCTGTTTCTATTTTCTCTTTGTATAGTTTAGCTGTCTCTTCTTCTCTTAGTTTATACGTTTTAATTACTTCCTTCTTTACTCTGTTTTCGTCTATACTTGTTGTAACATTTTCTTGCTGTTTTATATTATCTATTCTTATTTTCGACATAACTAAATAATGATCCGAATATATTTCAGGTCCTTGTCTTACTCTTGTGTCCTTTACTTCTTTTCTGTATTCTCTGTTGACTATTATATAATCAATTATTGATCTTTCTCCCCTGCTTACAATTTCTCTTGTATATTTATGCGCATCCTTGTGTTCGAAGAAAGTATTTGTTATTATTAAATTATTTAACATACAGAATTCAATCAATCTCCGTCCATTATTGTTTCTAGTAATTTCTCCATGTCTACCTATTGTTTCTCCTGTTTCATCGTCTTTTATTCCTACGCGTCCATTTAAATCGCCTATTATCAACAACCTGCCTCTACTTTCTTCAGTTACTTCTGTTAGCTGTTCCCAAAATTCATCTTTTATTCTCACCCTTTCGTCTTCACTAGGTCCATACGTTACTATAATTGTTAGTACTATATTTTTATCAATTTCTAATTCTATCTTTAAAATCCTCTCTGTTACTGCAATCCACTTTCGTATATATTTCACGTTTTCTTTCTTTATGTAGCAAGCTACTCCTTCTCTTGCCCTGTTCTCTTCTTTGACTCCACTATATATTAGTACATGGTCTCCAGTCAACTTTAGTTCTCCTTTTCCTTTCTTTTTCGTTTCTGTAATACCCAGGATATCTATATCCACCTTCTCTAATTCTTCTATTAATTCGTTCTCCTTTCCAGACAGGCTTCTGTTGTTCCATGTTCCTATTCTCCATATTTTCCCTTTCAATTTCGTTTCTTTTTTATTTATTATTTTCTTTTCCATTTGCATTGCCTGGTCGTCTACTTTTGCTCCAATCCGAGTAAAGTTTACTAGTTTTTTGACTTTACAAGTTGGTTTGTATACTTATTCCAGTTCCATTCCTCATTTTCTACTATTATCTTATTATTTCCAATTTTGGTTTTCTTTCCCTGTTTTCTTGCTTCTCTTGCTTTCAACCTTAATTGTTTTTGCATCTCTCTATCACTTCTGGTCAAATCATTGTTGATATATACATGTTCATTAAGATTTTTCAATTTTTGTTTGTTTTTCATGATTTTCTCCTTATCGTGTAAACTTTCTAACTCTATTAAGCATGTTTTCGTTCCCAGTTTATGTATTGACTTGATATTTACTGTCACTTCAAGGTTTTCTTCTATGAATGTATTCATAGTATTTTTGAGTTCATTCTGATTTGTAGTGTGTGTTTCTATTTTTTTACCAGTGACTATAATATTTTTCCTTCTTTTTTCTCTTTGTAGATCATCCATATTATTTTTAATAATTTGCAGTTCACCTTTTATTTCGAAATTTTCCTTTTTAATCCTTTCATAATCCTCTTTCAATTTTTTATTTTCCGCCCTTAATAAGGACATACCTTCTTTATATTCCTTTAATTCCTCTTTCATCTCTATCATCATACTTAATATTAAGTCTAATTTATCCTCGCGTTCACTATCACCCATGTTTATATTCTGAAACTGAACTTATAATATTTCACTTACCGCGCAAAAAGCCTGTCCCCAAATGCCAATGGTAAATTTTCCCAAAGATCAACAAGGGCTGTGGATGTCTTGTGGTTGCAGCGATGCATTTGTTGGATTTGTATTTTGGTGTGCATAAAATGCTTTCATTTACATTGTTCTGCTCAAGTTATTTATCAACCGAGATTACTCAATTAATTCATAATTACCGATTAACAAACATGATACAACATAATTCAATATCGTAAATATTATATGTGGATATATCAGCTTAAAGCTGCCTTTCTACTGCCAATAATAATAATAATTTTTGCTTACAGTGCAGTTTCATTTACATGTTATTTTGCTGTAGTAATTACAACTGTCTTGGAAATCAAAGCATGAACAATTACTGGAGTTTTACCAAGTACAGAAGTTTATCTACAATAAGAATTGCACTATTGAGGGCTATTAATTTTTATATACACGGTGTCCCAAAATTATACCGACAAACTTCGAGAGCTGATAGAGGACGTTAAAACAAACATTTTGCATATAAACTTTTTCAAGTGAATCCCTTCCTGCCGAGTCACACTCTCCTAAAAAGAAGGGTTAAAATTAGGTTTTTGTCATGTTACTGGCAACTGAAAAATGGTATTAATGTGAAAATATATTTATTATAACTTTCTTACAAACAATAATTTTAATAAAATATATGTACTGAAAAGTATAATTTATATAAAACTTATTTAGCTCGTAAAATTTTTTTGTTAAGCTAATATCATAAGGTATACCTATTAAACATACAGATATCTGAATGTGGGAGTATTCGCGAAGTGCAATTAGATCACTAAGGGTGGAATGCAGTAACGTAATAACGTTCATTCAGTATACGGGTTGCTTCAAAATTATCTGCTTGGCTCTTTTAAAGTTTTAAATTAAACCAGTTTGGAAAGTAGCATTGATATTTACTCAGCAAGGGCTGTGTTTTTTTATGCACACTATCACAGGTTTGACTTATTAAAATTGTGATCTTTAAGTATGTGATATAATATTAATTATGTGAAAGTATTGTTATTATTTGTTGATGCCAGTAATTACAAATCGATTTTATTCCCCCCTGTTGTGGATCAATTACTTATTTGAAATATTATGTGGGTTTCATTGTTTATTTTGTGTTGTTACCTTTGCGCAATTTAATGGTTCTTTCGCTCAAATGAACAAGAGAACATGGGCCTGAATCATTTGGCGCCCCTATAATTTAGATCTTTTAGTTTTAAATGTAAGTTACATATGCCCCTCCACTGAGTTAGTACGAGTGCATGTTCCGATTCAATATCGGAAATTTATAATGTAACATTAATAAATAAATAAATAAAAAATAAAAAATTCATTATGATGCACAGCATTTTGCTGAATAACTGTGCTGTACATCATAATGTATTTTATTTTTTTACACAAAAAAATATGAGTTTGACGAGAAAACTAAAAGAACTAAAAACCTTTTTAAATAAATCAAACTTTCTATTACATATTTTTGTATAATCAATTTCTTTCCGTTAAAATGTTCTAATAAACTACCCTCTTCAAGAGGGTATAACTCGGCAGGGCGGCTTTAAAAGGAAAAATGTTTGTTTTAACGTTGTCTATAACCCCTCCAATTTTGGCGGTATTATTTTGGAACACCCTGTATATACATCAAAAACTCCCAGCTACCCTCATAGGGTGTAGGTGTAATGACATGAAAAATAAAAGTCCTATGAATGATGAAATAACAGCAGAAATGAGCAAATATGCAGGAGAGGAACTATGGAAACAAATTTATCTGCTGATTAAGGAAATGTGGTTAATAGAACAAATGCGAGAGATACGGACCGACGATTATAAAAAATAGATTACTTAAACAAGACAGCAGATAAAATTCGAGAATATCAATGTGGTTTTAGAAGGAACAGGTCAGTGGTCCACCAAATATTCACATTGGGAGAGATACAGGCAGAGACTCATGCGCACTAGTTGGAACGTATGTCGCATTCATCGATTTCAAACAAGCCTACAATAGTATTAATAGAGGTAAACTAGTTAACAAAGCTATGGAAATTGGCTCATGGAATGTACGGAGCATGTACGAAGCCGGAAAAGTACACAATATAGTATAAGAAACGCAAAGAATGAACCTGAACATCCTAGGTATAAGTGACACCAGATGGCCAAACAATGGACAACGACCTACAACAAATGATATGATCTACTTCTCGGGTAATGATGACCCCAACCACAGATACGGAGTAGCAATACTTGTCACGTAAGAAATAAGCAAATTGGTAATAAATTTCATCCCAATATCAAATATGCCCCAACTGAAGACAAATCAGATGAAGAAATAAAAAGAGGGGTTAGGCAACACTCTTCAATATATATTCAGAAAAAATCATAAGAAAGGCAGACGAAACAATCGGAGTTAAAGTAAATGGAATACCTATCAACAATATAAGATAATTATGCTGATGATACAGTACTAATAGCCAGCGTACATACATCAAACAAGTAGAGACACTCATGCCAAATGTTGAAATCTGTCTAGAGTGCCTGGGACAGTAACTCGGGGGGTATTTCTAAGCTTGCCTATCAGATGGCAGCACAATATTCTACCAATCAGAGACAGTTAATAGCTCTGCTACCAATCATATGTGACCATAGATATATAAGTACAAGATACGGCGTGCCGTTGATATAGTGTAACAAGACGTACCATCTATTTCTGTCACTCTCAATGCGTGAATTACGTATAGCGCTATCCTTTAGAGAGGTACTTGGACTCGCCATTGAGAGAAATTCTGATAAAATACATTTAACTCGTGTTACATGGTGCCAGAAATAGTCTTTTTGGTCTCAAGATGCTACAAAATGTAGAAAAGAAGTAATCGTATAAATAAACACAAATTAGAAAACATAACCTCAACAGGTAACACTTGATAACCTCACTCGATGAGGTGTGGGGGTGTGCAAGATATTCACTCGCTAACGCCTTTGAGTTTTACGGTTGATAATAATAGCCAAAGAGGATATATCCTCTTTGATAATAGCAATCAAAACCATTGCTAAAGTTCAATTTTCGAAGAATAAACTGTGAAATTGTATGACACTTATGACGTTTTCATTTAAAAACTTCAAAATTAAGCGTACGAAACATTGTATGAAATACGTCTAAAGGGAGAGAGAAATAAAGTGATATAGGTTAGAATGAAATGGGGGAAGGTACCGAACTCCGTGATATGTTATTTTAAGATTCGACGTACGTTTACATGTAGTGAACGTATCCTGTACTAATATATCCATGTATGTGACAAAGTAGTGGCGCCATCTGTTAGTACCATCATTCAAGGTCATCCAAATCGGTATTTTGACATGAAAGGAACCAACAGTGAGTGTCTCTACTTGTTTGATTTATGTACGCTGTAATAGCCACTAGTCTAAAAGAGTTGCAGACAATAGTGAATAAAATAACAGAAACAAGTGAAGATCTTGACTAACCCTCAACATAAAGAAAACTAAATTTATGATAATAACTAAAGGGATACAAAATAATGGAAACATCTATATACTTGATGAACCTATAGAGAAAGTGGAGAAATACAGCTACCTAGGTACAATTATTAATAACAACAATAACTGCGCGGACGAAATAACTTTTATCAAAATAAAAAGTTTTATGTGGAAGAGACTTCAATCTTGAATTCAAAATAATATTAATCAGATGCTATGTAATATCAGTGTTATTCTACGGAATGGAGACGTGGACATTAAAGAAAATAGACAGCAAAAATTTAGAAGTGTTTGAATTGTGGATGTATAAAAGGGTATTGAAAGTACCATGGGTGGATTGATTAACGAATGCAGAAGTAATGAGAAGAATACACAAAGAAAAAGAAATTATCATTACCATCAAGAAAAGAAAACTACAATACATGAGAGGAGAGAGATACCATTTACTTCAAGTAATAATACAAGGAAAGATCCAAGGGAAAAGAAGCGTTGGAAGAAGACGCCACTTATGGTTAAGAAATTTAAGAGAATGTTTCGACTGTAATACGAACCAACTATTTAGATCGGCTATCTCAAAAGTTCGCATAGCAATGATGATTGCCAATCTTCGAGACGAAGATGGCAGCTTGGGTAGAAATGGACTTGGGACAAGGAGACCCTCTTTCGGCTACATTATTTAACTGTGCACTGGAGCAAATATTATTAGAAGCGAGTATTATAAATAAATCAGGAATAATATATCGTAAGTGACATCAATGCGTAGCCTTTGCAGACGACGTAACGATAATAACTAGCAGCGAACAAGAGATGAAATTAACAATCACGATTTTAGAGAAAGCAGCCCAACGTTTAGGCTTAGTAGTAATCGAAGAGAAAACTAAGTACTTGGTTTGGGAGGATGAAGAATTTGTGTAAATATTTACAAATAGTTATTGACAGTGGAAAAATAAATCTATTTGAAGAAGTGGAGAGTTTTGACTGCCTGAGAACAAAAATCGGAAGAGTACCGTGAGGTTCAGAAGAAACACCAGCAAGATTAATGAAGGGAAACAAGTGTCCCTACTCAGTAAACAACATATTAAGAAGCAAATCAATTTCATTAGCGGCAAAAATGCGTATTTACAAAACGATAATAAGACCAGTAGTGACATCCACGTGTGAAGTGTGGACCTTAAATAAAACTGATCAATTACAACAGAAGTGGGTGCAACTATGTTGAAGACAAGTGCGAAGTAAGAATTCGATTTTGAAATTAATGAACAAATTTGAAAGAACTGGTGAAGTGAGGGACCAGTGCAAAAGGAATCCACCAACATGTACTAGATGAACCTACGACGTCTCAATGGCGATTAGTTCGCCAGCTCCAAATTTCTAAGGATTCGGTATCTTTGCTGATTAAACACATTGGTTTAAAATGTTATAGACCTCGGCTAATTCATGCCTTAAATGAAGATGATTCCGACTGAAGGCTCGAATTCTATAACACTTTCTTGGACATGGTAGCAGACAGACATACTCAGTTGTTGGATCGCATTTTATGTACCGGGTGGCCAGGTTTAAAATGTTATAGACCTCGGCTAATTCATGCCTTAAATGAAGATGATCCCGACTGAAGGCTCGAATTCTATAACACTTTCTTGGACATGGTAGCAGACAGACATACTCAGTTGTTGGATCGCATTTTATGTACCGGGTGGCCAATTAAGAAGGTAATTGTCGTAAAGACTTGGGGTAAAAAAATTTATGACTAAAGCGGCCAAGAGAAAATGCTGGAAATTATTTTTAAATTTCTAGAATGGCCGCCAGGGGGCGTAATCGCATTCTTGAATTTTATATCCAGTTTTTTTAGAAATATTCTTATATTACGGATAGCTAAAATGGACACCGTTTTACAGCTGAGATAAATTCGATTCTTTTTTGTTAAATGCTTTTTGCTCTATCTCTTGAGGGAAAGTGGTGGGGGGGTGTCCGAACATTTTCAGAAAGAAATGTCAATAACTTCAAAATGGCTGAACGAATTTTGTCACACTTGGAGTCGTTGAAAAGGGCTTTTCTTAGGCTATCAACGTTGTCTTGAGCGGATTGATTTAGATTGCTTGTGTCGCCGCTAGAGGGCGTTTTGCGACAACACTACAAATGAAATGGATTTTCTCAAAAAAATTAAATGCAATGATATCACTTTTATTGGAACAAAAGATAGCCAAATAAGGGTCTAACACGCTAGTGAAAACCGCATTTCAATATTTTGTTTCCTAACCTAAAATATCAGTAAAGGAAATTAAAACTCGAAATATTGTCGCATCTTTGGGAATACTTTCAGTATACCTGCCAGTATTAAATCCTAATTATCGTTCTTTTAACAATATATATATAAATTAACTGTTAAAATACCAACATTATATTTAAAATGTCAATAATAATTAATACTCATTCAATATGATTGAATATTGCCCTTCTGTCCACACGAAATTCGAAATTTTAAAATGCAAGTGGGCTTTGAAAAACAAAATAGCAAAAATTAGAATGGTTGTATTTAAGTGTCAATCATATTGAGATTACAGCTATTTATAGTGCATTTTGGTGGCCTTATTTGTAAAAAATGTCTTTTCCACCTGTAGAAGTGTTTCGTGTTTATTTTTAAAACAATAAAAACGCAACTGTTTCTGTTAGAATCTATGCCATGGAGTATCCTGATAGGCGCCATCCAACTGTCAAAGTTTTTCGTGTGGACAGAAAGGCAATATTCAATCATATTGAATGAGTATTAATTATTATTGACATTTTAAATATAATGTTCGTATTTTAACAGTAAATTTATATATACAGGGTGTTAATTAAGTACGTAGACAAACTTTAAGGGGTGATTCCTTGATCAATTCTAAGATAAAAAGTTCCTACAAACATGGGACCTAAACGGCTTCGTTTTCGAGATACAGGGTGTTGAAGTTTAAACAAAAACAGTTTTTTTCAAAAATTTGGAAAACGGATAGAGGTATTCTAATGAAACTTGGTGTAGGTTAGTATTTCAGAAAGTGGCATTGTTCAGTCAAAATAAATTTAATTTATTTCCACCAGTGGCGTGCATCGGGGCGATCTCAGTTACATTATTTTAGAAAAATCTGATACGCCACTGTTTTGTAGAAAAAAGTTTTGTAGCTATTGTAAGATTGTGTTTTATTAAATAACATTTTTTAAAAGCTTCCTTAAACTGTATTTTGAAAACGAAGCCGTTTAGGTCCCATTAACGTCCAATGTACGAAATTGCTGTTACAGATTTTTCCATTTTTCTCGCAAAATGTTTATTCTATCAAAAAAATAAAAGATACATCTTTTGTATAGTTTCAATGGATAAAGCTAAAAAACTTGTCGTATTGACTAAAAAACAGTGGCGTACCAGATTTTTTTGAAATAAGGTAGCTGCGGTGGCCCCGATGCACGCCACTGGTGGAAATAAATTACATTTATTTTGACCAAACAATGCCACTTTATGAAATACTAATATACACCAAGTTTCATTACAATACCTCTAGGCGTTTTCCAGATTTTTGAAAAAAAAGTAATTTTTGTTTAAATTTCAACACCCTGTATCTTGAAAAGGAAGCCGTTTAGGCCCCATGTTTGTATGAACTTTTTATCTTAGAATTGATCAAGGAATCGCCTCTTAAAGTTTGTCTACGTACTTAATTAACACCCTGTATATTGCTAAAAGAACGATAATTAGGATTTAATAATGGCAGGTATACTGAAAATATTCCCAAAGATGCGACATTATTTCGAGTTTTAACTTCTTTTACTGAGATTTTAGGTTAGGAAAGAACTATCGAAATGCGGTTTTCACTAGCGTGTTAGACCCTTATTTGGCTATCTTCTGTTGCAATAAAAGTGATATCGATGCATTTAATTTGTTTGAGAAAATCCATTTCATTTGTAGTGTTGTCGCAAAACGCCCTCTAGCGGCGACACAAGCAATCTAAATCAATCCGCTCAGGGCAAAGTTGATAGCCTAAGAAAAGCCCTTTTCAACGACTCCAAGTTTGACAATATCCGTTCAGCCATTTTGAAGTTATTGACATTTCTTTCCGAAAATGTTCGGACACCCCCCACCACTTTCCATTAAGAGATAGAGCAAAAAGCATTTGACAAAAAAGAATAGAATTTATCTCGGGTTTAAAACGGTGTCCATTTTAGCTATCTGTAATATAAGAATATTTCTCAAAAAACGGGATTTAAAATTCAAGAATGCGATTACGCCCCTGGCGGCCATTCTAGAAATTTAAAAATAATTTCCAGCATTTTCTCTTGGCTGCTTTAGTCATAAATTTTTTTACCCCAAGTCTTTACGACAATTACTTTTCGAGAAAGGGCCGAGTGCCCTTCTTAATTGGCCACCCGATACGGGTGAAGCCAGATTCCACCTTAATGGGATGGTAAATTGGCACAATTGGGTTTATTACTCTGACGAAAATGAACGTCCTACCATTGAGAGAAACTTTCGCTCACCTGGTATTAACGTTTGGGCAGGTATTTTCACCGGAGGGATTATTGGTTTTTTTTTATCGAGGAATTTAATTAACGCTTATACAAGAAAAAATTTTACCCACAATTCAGGAACGCTGCCCTGTGGTTGTGATTTTCCAACAGGACGCCTCTCCCCCAGATTATGCGGTATATGTGTGTGTTTTTAAATGAGCAGTTTTCTCTTGCTTGGATTGGACGAAGCGGTCCACTAGAATGGCCACCAAGAAGTTGTGATTTAACACCACCAGATTTTACTCTATGGGGGCGCATTCGTGATCGATGCATCCCGACATTCCAACATTAATGGAATTTATACGGCAGGCATTTGAAACGTTTACACTAGAAATGTGTATAAACATTTGCAGAAGTGTAGAAGATCGTGTTGGCCTTTGCATTGAACAACTACTATAATTTCTGCATTGATTTGTTACTTTGTCAGTTCGTTCAAATTTATTAATTGATTTAAAAATCGAATTCCTATTTGGTGCTTGTCTTCCATATACTTGTATCTACTACTGTTGTATAAGTATTGTAGCGATACTGTGTGTTTGGTTAATTTTGTATGCTGCCATATTTCGTAATAGTAATTTATTATACAAGATGATAAAGTTAAATCGAGACGTTAATGATTTAAGAGTGGATAGTAATAACTTTATCGTCGTGTATAATACAATATGTTTTTCTATAGCAAGAACTTGAACAATTTCAAAAGAAAATAAGGAAAGTCAATCACATTTTAAAATCTCAGTAGCTAGATTGGGTTGCTGGGATAATACGAAGCTGTCATATTTAATTTAAATAAAAGTTAAATTACTTTATCTACCCTTGATGTTAAAGTGCTACTTTATCTATCCTTGCTGTTAAAGTAACACTTGACCTTTTGTTTTGAGTCGATTATAGCACATTTCAACATTTGCTATAGAAAAAATTAATTTTACTTCAAGGTTGGTAAAACTGAAAGTGTGTTTAGGAGGATGCCTCAACATTCGAAAAATTTAAACGCGCGGGACGGAGGGAAAGTATCTCGTGACTTCATAAAAACAACTAAAAACAACTAGAGTACTTTATAGACCAGGCAAGCTTATCCCACTAGATTTTGTGTCATATGGACTTTAGCGCCAAGCCGTTGGCTGCGCTGACCAGTAACCGTGCGTTCTGTCGTTTGTCAACCAAGCAAGACTGGAAACCGTTCGAGTACGCACTGCTCGATCCAGACGAACACTGCACGCTAATATAAATCTTGGTGCATTCTATTACGATGCTAATTATAATTACAGTCTTCTTCCAAGTGTGGTTATTGAAATCTATACAGTGTGCAGGTATTGTTCTGTGTTGTCAACTGTATTTGTCAGTTCTGTTGTGTTCTGTCACTTGTCAATGTTGTTTGAACTAAGGTACTATTAAAGTTCTCTAGTTTGAACAACATGCGTGTTAGTTAACAGTGTCTTCGTTCCAATTTTTTCTGCTTTCTTTTTATTTGTTTAAAACCCAGTCTTTTTTAAGATGGATAAAAATAAATGACATGATTATTGTTTTTCCGATTTACTGTAATGCTAATTGGAATGTAACTAGAATTTGAATTTGCCAGCACTTTCAGTAACTCACAATAGCGGTCAAGCTTGTTCGTATAATTATAGTACCTTAAAAACAACTATATAACTGTAGAGACACCAAGCCAGTTTATGCACGTCATTAATACACATTTGCATGGTCCACTCAACACTAACCCCAAATAAATAATAATAAGATTTACTTTTTATAAATAATTCGTCGAAAAGAATTACTTTTGTATCAACTTTAAAAATAAAACCATACATGTAATGAATCTGCTAATATAAATATATAATTATAGAGAGTTGCAAATGCCTTGCATTATGTATACCAACCGTTAGTTCGGTTTCACAGACGATAAAATCAAATGAACTTATCAAAAGACACTGCACAAGTTGCAGGCATTGTAAAGTTTATCAACAGTTATTTGACATTGATATATGAAGACTACAATCCTAAATTTCGCGCGGTTCGTATGACGTCATGAGATACTTTTTGCAGGGGAAAATAAACTATTGGGTTTAAATGGGAACGAGGCAACCTCCTAAACACACTTTCAGTTTTACCAACCTTGTTTTACTTTAGATAAAGCGACATCTGTTGAGACAGTTTGGAAAAGTTACCACTCCTTTTTGGAGCACCTTGTAACTTCAGCAGAATGATACAAATGGAGACATTTTATGCTCGTAAAGAGACTGATTTAACAAATACACCGCTGAGCCCCAGAAGCCATGCACACAGTTCTCATTGATTTTTATCAAAATGTAGCATTGGCATTTCTCTATGTTTCGTATTCCATCACAAACACTATACAGTGTGTTTCACTTGTCATGGGGACGGTCATGTATCACAGAAGGTACCCAACCAATTTTGTTCAAATTTGCAAGGAATGTATATACCCTTAGTGCCACCCAGGACACAAGGACACATAAGAATGGGTCCATAGGCATTCGTCTTAGGACGAAAAAAAGGGGCTACGTTTTCACAAAGTAATATTAGCGATTTTTTCCGGCCAAATTTTTTAACATAATCTTAATCCGCGCCTTTGAAAACCCTTGTGGCCAAATTTTCATGCAAAAAGATATTAAAACGCAAACTTGAAAAATACTGTTCATTTATTTCGTCATTTTTCGAATAATAGCGAATTTTAAACATTACTTTAACTGTTTTCGTTTTTCTAAAGTGTGGCTATAGCAAACACATAAAGTTTTTTTATTGTTGTTAAATAATTTACTTGGAATTAGAATAAGAAATGTTATACATTTTATTCCCTTTTGATCAAGTAGCTTTGGTAGTCGGTTTTTAAGAAAACAAATGAGCATCGCAGTACCTTATGTATCCTTGTGTCCTGGGTGGCACTAAGGGTAAGGTATATACATTCCTTGCAAATTTGAACAAAATGGTTGGGTACTTTCTGTGATACATGACCGTCCCCATGAAAAGTGAAACACACTGTATATTTGTGACAGCAATATATTTTGTTCTATTTAAATTGATCCTGTCTAGTAATTAAAAATATCTCTACAAGCAATGCTACTATATCGTAATGATTGACGTCAACTGTTTTGGAGATATTAACGATTTTATGCAAAAAAATGCTGAACTTCAGGCGGCTGCTGTAAACGCTACCAAAAAATTATGATTTTCGTGAACTGCCTTTCAAGTGTAAAATGGTAGGTCTGGGTATTAATGCTATACAGGGGGCTCAACATTTGCTAATTTAATGATTTCGAATCGTTTCAAATGGGTGCGTGTTTGAACATAAAAACCATTTAAGCATCTTAAGATGCTTTATTACAAGGGATAACAAACAAACGCCATTAAAATAATGATTTAAACACTTGAGTTCTCCAAACAAAAGATAAAAGCAAGTTTAGAAAACAAAAGTCCAGCCACTACACAAAACTGGAAATAACAAATACGGAAAACAGCAGGAGAACATTAAATCTGAAAAGCAATTAAATTTAGGAATAGGAAAGGAAATGTCAGAAGAAAGCTCATTAAAAGTACTTTTCAAAAATATCGGCATATACAGGGTGTTCCATTTAAATAAATTTAAAAAATTATATTTGCTGATTATGAGTTCTCTGTACAGCTTTAATACTCGGAGCAGGAAAGATGAACTATTTAAACATTTAATGTAATTACGTATAGGATCTTGGCTATTGTTTTTTTAATCTGATTTTATTTCACCTTGGAATTAATTTATTCCTGCGTTTATTGCTTTTTTGTGTTTATTATTCCTTGTATCAACACTGAATTTATATTTTCTAAACCTGGTTTTGTGTTTATATTTTTGGAGAGCTCAAGTGTCAAAATCATTATTTTAACGGCGTTTGTTTGTTTTACCCCTTGAAATAAAGCATCTTCAGGGGCTTAAATTGTTTTTTATGTCCGAACACGCATATCTGAAAAACAGTTGAACTTAGTGATATAAAGTAATGTATCAAAAGAAAGCTCAATAAAAGGGCTTTTCAAAAATATAAAAATATACAGGGCGTTCCATTGTAAAAAAAATTGAAATCACCAAATTTGCAAATGTTTGAGCCCCCTATACAGTATTATCCACCATTTTACACTTGAAAGGTAGTTTACAAAAATTATAATTTTTTGGTAACATTTTTCTTCATTCACTTGTTTTCTGTTGCTTACAGCAGCTGCCTGAAGTTCAGCATTTTTTTGCACAAAATCGTCAGTATCTCCAAAGCAGTTGACGTTACACCCATACAACTTTATATAAAAATGATGAGCATTTCAATGCAATACTTTTAAGCTACCCAAATATAGGGCATTCCATTTAAAAGAAAGCAATTTGATTTGTCACACTTGGTTGTGCCACCCTGTATAATCAAAACTACTTGAGTAGTGTGCACCACCTTCGTACCTACAACTTTTATATACACCATATTCATGTAACTCTCATAGTTTTTGAAATATCTTTCACCCCTGCTTCGTTGCCGGCCTTGTATTTGATATATCATTGAAAAGTGAGGTTAGTGTTTTCCGGCCCTTTTGCAAAGCTTAACGGTAGGTTAGGATGCGAAAGCGCATACACAGTGGGTTTGCCATGGTATAATTTTATTAATGTAGTGGTTTTTTCATGTGCCATAATTTTTTAAATAAATAAAATATAGCTGAAATCAAAATTACACACTATCCACAACAGAAATGAGGATAAGTATTAAATGTTTTAAGCATATATTTAATAGTAAGTGAGACAGACAACCAACTCTTTCGCACGTAGTGAGCTGTGCGCAAGCGTCGTCCACGTGGTGGGAAAGTGGTCAAGTTTAAAATCTGCTTCTAAGGCGGAGTTCAAATTCTCAGGCATGCGCACGAGACGCGTAGTGTTCAGAGTGAGACTATGGCAGCACCGTAATGTTTTCGTCCGTTCCCAGACCCTGCTAGCAATATAGAAGTAAAAATATATGGTTTTAAGTAACAGTTTCACACGTAAGTGTGTTTTCATCAAAATTATAGGGATTTTTCTATTGTAAAGACTTGTATAGATATTTTATGTGACATTACGAAAATAGCATTTATAAATAAAAAAAATTTTCTACGACCACCATTAAAAGTAGGCCTTTTAGCGCTAGCTTTTTTCATGAAAAATGACTTTTTATAATTTAGCGTGTTTAAAACGAGATCAGCTGTTTACTTTTAGCACGTGTTATAAAGTGAAGTGAGGTTATAAAACTACAATTTCGAACTGGAAATGAGGTTGTAAAGTTATTCTAGTTACTTCTTGCGTTAGAGGCAAAGTGTTTTTTAAGTAACTAAAGCGTTATGTAATGAATAAAGTCAGATGTGTACAATTATACTTACCTTTGATAACTGACTTTGACAGTACTGGCTCTACAAACATTCATCTGCGCGTCAAGGCCATCTCTTTAGTATGATGATATAAATATCAATATAAAACTGTCATAAATGCAAACCTTTGTTAAATCGACATTTAAGAACTAATAACAGAAAATTTAAGTTTGTAGATAAAATATTGTATGTAACGTGTGCTAAAAGTGTTATTGCACTCGACATGATATGAAACTCAGCCTTCGGCGTCGTTTCATAATTTTCATGTCTCATGCATAAACATCAACTTTTAGCACTTGTTGCATAAATGCTGTTTTCTTCAAACGTCAATTAAATGTGACATTATACTGCTTGATAAAAGATGTTCAACTGTCACTTCATTGCCATGGCATGTAAACACTTTATCTTTCGCTCGTCAGCAGCAGATATAGCTGTTTAAGTAACAAGGAATGTAAGGACCTATTAACATTTAAGGTAGGCAAGTACAAGCCAAGGCAAAGCCGTGGCTTGTTGCCTGCCGAAAATGTTAATAGGCGATACAGTCCGAGTTATCTTATTATATCGAAATTTTCCTAGATTTTTGAAAAAATCGTTTGGTTTGTCACCTGTCACCAGGATTAATTTTTGTGAGTCGTGTTACCTGTGAGTGTCACATGTCACATAAACACTTGCAATTATAAACAAAATGTCTAACACCCGTATGCATAGTTGTTCGCCAGCGGCTCGTCGGAGTTTCGTTATGCATAGTATGTTGGCGGCACTGTACGTCTATGTCAAATTCAAGGTTATCAGGTTAGGTTTTATGTCAGTTTTGACAGAAACTGACACGAAATCTAACCTGCTAACCTCAAATTTGACATAGACGTACACTGCTTTTTCAAAATTATGGTTATGTGTCAATTTTGAATATCAAAGTTTCTTAATTTGAACTCTTGACAAATGAAGCAAGCAATATTAAATTATGACATATCTGTCAAAATGACAATCATCTTTTTGGTGGAAGAAAAGAACTAAAAATCTATGTACCAACATCATTAAAACTAGGGACCCTGCAGGAATGCAACTTATCCCCTAGAAAGTTGACCTTGAAAATTATTATAGAAAAAAAATGTACTTTAGTATATACGGATGGGGCCATAATTATATATAACAGCAATGAGATAACATGAATAACAAAATAGAATGCTTGAGTAAGAAAGAAATTACCATACAAAAAACTTATTTTAGTAGGCATGTTTAGTTGACAAATGTCATAATTAAATTAAACGTCAAGCCTTCTCGAATATTTGCTACTACGTTTATCTCTTTCTTACTCAAGCAATACGTGTTATCTTCTTGTTCATGTTATCTTATTGCTGTTATATACCGTGCGTCCACGAGACTACGCACCATGGCGCTGGAGTGATGCTAGTTTATTTTAAAGATCTACGCTTCCGGTGGTAATAGATAGTCAAACGGTTGCTAAGCATTGACCATTAAAATTGAATTTGCAAGTAACAAATAAAGTGCCTTCGAACGTTTTTGAATGGTCATGGCTATACAACGTATGAATCATATGTCAAATTCGAGGTTAGCAGGTTGGGTTTTGCGTCAGTCTGTGTCAAAACTGACGCAAAACCTAACCTGCTATCGTCGAATTTGACACCATACGTCAAGTTGAATACGACTAATCGTTTATTGCCATAGAAAAATAAATATAATCGGGTTTGTCATTAAGCTGTTTTCGTAAAAGCAAGAGCTGATCTTTGGAATAAATTAACGTTGCTCTGATTCCATGGTGCGAAACCCTGTGGCCCCATCGGTATTAAATATGTCGAGCATTTTAGTTGGCTTTTTAAATTTAAAGTGAGGGGTTTCAACATCTTAAAACAGTAGATGGCAGCAGGCTTCAGGGATATTTTATATTACATAGTCAGCTTTGAAAAAAGAGATGGTTCCATAGAGTAGGTTAATCAAAATTAAAAGTATCAATTAATAAAAAAAAACAATTAAATTTTTTATTCATTTATAAAACTATGTGGATTAAATTATTTCTGTATTCTAACCTGATGATATTTATCGGGCAGGCTTTGTAAATCGTACCTCACGCAACTCTGTTAAGCTTGCGTGCATCGCAGTATACAATAAATTGCTTTCTCTTATTTTGTTATGTATTTTTTTGGATATAACATCATTTTTTGTCAAGAGCAAAACCAACGGAAAGTACTATAATTTAATAAATATATCGGAGTGTGTGGTTAGAGATCAAATATTCAAACTCCAAATATTAGCATTTCCAAATTTTGATGCACAAAAAATAACATTAACATTGAAAAAACACTAATATACAGTTTCTCTGTTATTTAACATTCTATCTCGGTAAATAACCTTATGCACCTTAATTTTCAAAGTAACATCGAAGAGCTTTAACTGGTGAAGGAACTTCATGTTATTAAAAGATATTGAATTACATTCAGTCATCACAATCATTGCTGTACAATCTTCAAGAACAATACTGTAAATACACACGCATTCATAACAGTTTAACCAAATTTGTGGCTCGACTAACCCAATTTCACACTAACTTTCCCTCTAGGCTCCAGCACCGACCAGGACAGCTTGGCATATCGGTATGGCGATACGGACTCGGGACTAGGGCGGGCCACGCCGCCCCGCAGGGCCGCCTCGCCTGGAATGGGCCCCATGCGCCATCTTCCATCTCCTTCTGGCCCGGGCAGCCTGCCAGGCTTTATGACCAAGAGGCGCATGTTTGACGACGGCTCCAGCGACATCAGCTCCACACCCAGTAGCATGATGGACTACACAGGTAAGGCCGCGGGCAGTTCGATGGTAGTGAGCTACAGTTGCACAACCAGATCCGTCTAGATTCTTGTAAGTGGTTTTTGTGTTGTGTTGTGCTGTGGCTTTGTCGACTCAGAGTTTAGGGTGAGAGTTCAGTGTGATGGAACTTGCAGGGCCGAGGCTGTACAAGCAGCCCACCACCAAGTCGAATAGGGGCATTATGCTGAATGCGGTCGAATACTGCGTCTTCCCCGGTGCTGTAAATAAAGAGGCAAAGAGGCGGGTCTTGGAGGAAATCAACCGCTCAGAGGCCAAGCACTTCCTCATCCTGTTCAGGGACGCTGGCTGCCAGTTTCGCGCGCTTTATTCCTACTGCCCTGAGCGCGAAGAGGTGACCAAGCTCTATGGCACGGGCCCCAAGCAAGTTAATGATAGGATGTTTGATAAATTCTTTAAGTAAGTTGTTTTGTTTCCTTAGAAATGTTTTGCTGTGAAATTCTCAGAAATACTAATCGATAGAAATGGGGAAAGTGAGCTTTAAGAGTGTATTTTGAAGTCAAAAATAGGTTGAGCTGTTTTGAAATATTATTAAATGGTTAATACTGCGCATTTTGAAACGGAAAAATAGCTTCGTTAATTGTAAACCGTAGAAACTCGAGTATGCCACGTTTTGATGTTGTCAATGATAGTTAATTTTTTGGAATTACTTCAAACTTAAATTATACCCAGAAAGCCTAAATACTCAAGAACTTGGTTGGCTGTAGAGTGGTTTACATTTTGTTCTTTAAAGCAATTGTTTTTAGAATATGGTTTAACACTGGCATTTGTTCAATTTCTGGAATTACTGATAGAATTGAGTGATCCACTAAATTTCCGTTGTAGGTTTACTTTTGAAGCAAGATATATAAAAGTTGTGTCCTAAATTATACTGTACTATTTTTAAACGTTAGAAATATCAACTAATTATAATCTCTTATAGTGGGTGATTCATGGGGTTAAAACGGCGCAACTACGTATTGTAGAAAGTAGTGGCCACGTTTAACTTTGCTGCAAATTTTTATATTTTCCTTGAATGGAAGTTTATTGTTGGATGACCCAAATATCGTATGAACAAGAAGAACGTTCATCAAAGATGCCTTTGGAATTTTAAAGTCGTGTCTATTATAAAACACCAGAAAATTTTACCTAATTCTTGTCACTGACTTTTTATAGACTTGCAGTGGCTAATGTTGCAACTTGATCATCACCGTGATCAACACTTCCCGGAATAAATACAACGAAAATAGTTGCAAAGCCTGCAAAAGAAGATCATAACCTCACTATGTAACAAATCTCAATGACTGCCTCAAATTTCCTGGTGTCGCAATACACATTACTTCAAAATTCCAAAGGCACCCTTGATGAACTTTCTTTTTGCTCGTACAATATTTCATGGCATTGAAAACGTTACAAATTCAATGGGTAATAGTGGAGAGTGATTTGTGTAGAGTACTAAGTGTATAGGGTAAGCCAGAAGTATGGGATAAAGGGAAGATAGAAATGCATCAAAACATAACTAAAGTATAGCAAAAATTAGAAAGTGAAGAAATATTGAAGGACCAGTAAACTATTTAACTCTGGAAAGTGGAGAATACAGGATATATATGATGTAGTACTGAAGGCGTAATTAAAATACGGTTGGAAGATAATAGGCTCGCCAAATAGAATTTTGTGGAAAAAAAATTAAACTAAAAGTGTGACTGTATATGGTGAGAAAGTATGGCAATTGTCAGTAAAGAAGTATGTATGTATGTATTATTTGTAACCTCATTTACTTTGTGATGGTGTAGAGGCTGGTGCTTTATGCACTGGCATCTGGCGGTGCAGTGCTCAACTTGTCCCGGATTCGGGATACAGAGTTGTCTTGGTGATGTGTTGATCTTGTTACTCTATCTCCTAGGTCGGTGGTTCTGAGTAGAGCACAGTTAATTTGGTGCCCAACTGTGAATGGTCTCACCGAGCCTGATTCCAATCGCCAAGGCTATAGAAAAATTCCGATCCTCGCGGGATTCGAACCAAGGACTTGCTTACTGCAAGCCTGGCCTTTACCCAACTACCCCACGCGGTTTCTCGGTAAAGAAGTAATGGAAATAAAATATGATATAGTCGACGAAATTGAAAGAAGACAACTCAAATGGTACGGTGATATTCAGAGGGTGGGAGATAAAGGGCTCTAAAGAGAGTAATGAATTGGATACTACTGCATAGAAGCAAAAGGGGTCGACCAAGGAGATGGTGTTCAAGTCTGTATAACTTGATAGACAATATAACCACATTGAAGATGGGGCGTGAATGTATAGTAGTCTATGGAAAAACATTATGAACCTCATAAGATCAATATATGGTTAACCGAGTGAAACGGAATAAAGGAGCATATAAAAGCAGGAGTCGAGAAGCTCTTTGGTAAAGAAATGGAAATTGCTGCGAAGCTTAAATCAGCCTTCAAAATTGGGAAAGAACAATCGGAAGCGGTAATATCAGTCAAATTCAATGATTGCAGTGAAAAAGTGTAGTAATGTAAAACAAGAAAAAACATACATGTAGAAAATATAAGGCAACCTGCGTACCAGTAAACATCAGAAACATGAACTGTGAACATTGATTTCAAGAACTAAATCTGTATAGTGGAGATTTAATCGAAACGTATAAAATCCTGTAGGGCTATTACAACACTCCAGATCTACGTAACATAATTTTTCTAACCCAAAATTCTCCATCTCTTAAGACACAATATGAAACTAGTTAAATCAAGGTAAAAGAATGTTCTACCTTATAAAGGGCGAAACCATCAAATCCAACATTGCAGAACACGTCTGGAACGAAGAGCACCACATACAATGGGATAACGCATCAATTGTAGCGAAAGAAGCTGAAAGAAGCTACACCATTACAATGAAAGTAAACTGCTAGTGAATTAAAATAAAGGAAAGCCAAGACAGAGAGTCAGCAGCAGTACAGCATCAATAAAAGATTTTTACAAAAGGAAACGAGAAAGCGACAATACGGAAGATAAAGCAGAAGAAGAATTACAACAGCAACTGGAAGCTTTCAAGAGAAGCAAGACAGTCGCAAGAACACCGCCGAAAAGTCTAGTAAATAAAGCAAAGAGAAGCGATCTAACAAGAGTGTAGAGAGCAAAGATCCGCCCAAAGACCAGCAAGAAGACATGGATAAAATCATTCACAAAGAAATTCGAAAGAACCATGAGGAAATAAACGACATAAGGGAAAAGATGATCAGGTTGTCTAGCGACCGGGAATTCCTGGAAAACCGGGAATTATACGGGAATTTGAAAGTGCCCTTGAAAATGCGGGAAATATGCGGGAATTTCTTAGGCAACCGGGAATTTTTTTTATCAAAGGGAATTTGCATAAAATTTTGCCATTTTACGGAAATAATAAGCGAAATTTCCGTAAAAATTTTCGGATTATCCGGAATAATTGCAAAAATGTCCGAGACGCTCGTTGTTGTTTTTTTTTTTTTAATGAATACCCGAAAAAGTCAGACCGGAAGACCAGAAAGTATCCGGGAATCCTAATAAAATGACCGGAAAAATACGGGAATTATACGGGAATTTTGAATGCCATATCTGCTAGACACCCTGATGATAAAGAAAAATGCTGAATGGAAACAAGAAAAGAGATGAAACGCAGAATATACAAACTAGAAAAGGCAATGGATGGATAAGAAAGGGAAAGGGAAGGCAAAACATAATAATCAAAGGATTGCGGGAGAGAGAAAATTGAAGATTAGAAGAAAATTTAGAGAAAACGATTGCAAAGGAACTGGGTATAAATGTCACTATGACAGGGGCCTTTGCAATAGGAAAAAATAAAGAAAGAAAAGTTGTAGTTGCCAAAGTACTAACATGGAATAAAAAAAAAGAAATAATAATGAATAAAAATAAACTCAAAGAGAAAACAGTATACATCAAAAATGACTGCTAAAGAAGTGTTGATCTAAAAGACGATCAAAGAATATGCAAAAGAAGAAAAAAAAAATACCGGTCGTGTAATAAAAGTGGGGTATAAGAAACTATCAATAAACGGGCGAAATTATGAATGGAACGAAGAAAATTGAGAAACCAACTCCAGGATGGACCGATAAAGATGACTACTAAGGCAATGGAAAAGGTAAATGAAATTAAAATTGACCAAACGATACAAAAAAAGGAAGCACAAAAGAAGAAAGATACATCATACTTGATGTAACACAACATGCAAAGAAAAAACGAAGGAAGAAAAGGAACACAACAAGAATTGCAACATTGAACATAAGAACTGGAAAAATGAAAGAACTAATAAAGGAAATGATACAATATGGAATAGAAGTACTAGCAATACAAGAAACTAGATGGATGGGAGTAGGAATATTTGATAATGATCTCTTTGTGGTATTTTATGCAGGAGAAGAAAAACAGGGACGGAATGGTACAGCATTTATTATCGCTAAAACGTTGAAAAGAAAAGTTATAAGTTTTAAAGCAATCATTGGGAGGATCTCATTTTTGATTGGAAAGTAGACAAGCCAACTGGACAGTAATAAACGCATACTCACCAACGGAACAGAACAGTGAAGAGGAGAAACAAATATTTTACGATAAGTTAGAAGAAATCTGTGAATCTATACCAAATCACGATGTGCTGATACTAACAGGTGATGTCAATGCGAAGATAGGAAGAGAAGAAAGTATCAAAGAAGTAATTGGAAAACACTCTCTGCACAACAAAACAAATGATAATGGCACGAGATTATGTAACCTTGCAGCACTAATGAACATGAGGATAATGAGTATGAAATTTCTACACAAAGCAGAACACAAAATAACATGGCTGCTGCATGGATAAACAACTGGTAACCAAATTGACCATGTACTGATAATACAAAAGAGGGAAAGATGGATAGAAGATGCGAGATCGTACAGGGTAGCAAGTATAGATACAGACCATATACTTGTAAAAACAAAATTAAAGATGAAGGTAAATAAAGAAAGGAAAATAGGCAAGCAAAGTATAAAATGGAATACAGAGGAGTTAAAAGTAGAAAAAAGTAAACAAAGATATGTAAAAGCAATTAACACAAAACTACTAGCAAACCAAACAGAAACGAATACCGAAGAATAATGGAATAAACTGAAAAAAGGTATAAAAAATACAGCAAACGAAGTAATGGGAAGGTGAACAGAATTGCCTGAAGGCTCGATCACGTTTCTGTTACTGGCACTGGTTCTTTGTCCCTAATATTTAAGCACAGAAATGAGACTGCATTCCTGTTTTAAGACAACTTAGTCAATGTCACTTAAAGGGACGATAATTAGATAATTACTCAAAGTGCAGCCTCACACTTCGATATTTAGGCTTGGAAAGGTAGTATCGATGTAATTGATTCAAACAGTCAATGTCGATCGATTTTATTACAAAAATAAATGGGCTTTTATACAAATATAACTGCTTACTTACTACCATTTAAAGTACAAAGTATAGTTTACTGGAACGATCTAATATTTCATAATAATCTGTCAGCATTAAGCAGTATCGTTTCCTCCTTTGTCTGCAAGTACGGACGCTGAACTCTGATACTAGGTCGTACATTAATGCAATATGCTTGCGCCCGCAAATGACCTTTAAACTGGCTGATCATGATAGCGGAATTCCATTTAAAACTTACGAACTATATTTCGTAAATTTGGAATTGAAATTTATATCTGTTTCATCCAAAATTAAACAAAGGAAAACAAAGCAAAGACGAAATGAATGGTTCGATAGGGAGTGTGAAGTAGCATTTAAAAGAAAAAAAGAAAAAGCTTAAAATGGTTAAGTACAAAAAAAGAAAATGCCATATAAGATATAAGGAATTAAGGAAAGAAGCAAATTTTGAAGCGGAAAAAAGCGAAATGGATATATGAGAACATGGATGAAGTTGAAGAAAATAGCAAAAACAACTGCAAATTGTTTAATCTCATCAAGAAACAAACACAGAATAAGAAAGTAACAATAAATATTGACAAGAGCAAATGGAAAAACATTTTGAAGAGCTACTATCAAATACCTATACGAATGATGAAGCGGAATATAATTATGTAGCCGAAGAAATTGAAACGAGAGAGGGTGACGAAGGGCCACTGCTGCGAACAGAATATGAAGACGTAATAAAAAAATTAAAGACAAACAAAGCAGCAGGCCCAGACAAGATAAACAATGAACTCATAAAATACAGCAGAGAACAACTGAAAAATAGACTGTTGAAGCTAATCAGTGAAATATGGAGGAAGGAAGTGATGCTAAACCAGTGGAAATCAGGTCTGATAGCTCCAATATTGAAAAAGGAAAACCCAGCAACATGCAGCAATTATAGAGGGATAACTCTGTTGAACGCAGCATATAAAGTGTTAACATCATTAATCCAGAAAAGGACTACAAACATACACTGAAAAAGAGATTGGAGTGTAGCGGAGCAGTGATGAATGGCCCGTAAACATCAGTGCTACATAAAATGTGAGTGTATAATGTGTGTCGAAAAAAAGCGAACAAAAAGTGTTTGCGAGGTGCAGCTTTAGAAAGTATTTATTATGTGCGTGCAGCAAGAGACATATGAGATGCCAAGTGTGATTTGTGTCGTCATGTAAACAATGCAGACTAACTTGTCTAAAATGTCAAAAGTGCAATTTAAAGAACAGCAGGACGGATGTCACACACGTAGGGGTACCGGACTACAAAAGAAAAGGGTTGCGTAAATATCCTTGTGACCCCAAAAACTAACAATGGAACAAGCAGACAGGAAAAGTGGACCCCAGTCACAATACAGTCATAAATACTCAAATATGAAAGAAGCACACGCAATGAGGGAGACTCCTTTTATTAGCGGAAGTGTCACAATAGAGCGAAGGATCAGCCGGACAATACCATTGTATCCGAAAGAATAACCGGCGTTCCTTCCATTCAAGCACTTCTTATATAAACTCAAGTAGCCTAGTTTTGGGGATCAGTTTGTACCAGATCAGTTTGATCACTTCACTTGCACTTGTACGACGTGCACACATTTTGCTGAGTCGGTAACGAAAACGGGGCTACTTACAATTCGCATTTGTATTTTTTTGTAATATTAACGGATGTGTACATGTGTGTATTTGTTTGTGTTTAAATTAAAATAAAGGAAGGTTATTGTTTTCCACAAACATGTGTATTTTACTGAACTAAATTCTACAGTAAAAAATTACTGCACACCAATCAAATTGGCAAATGGTAACCAAAGGAGAGTACCAGTATGGATTCAGAAGAGGATGCTCAACAGTGGATGCAATACACATAGTAACACAAACGATAGAGAAATGTCACGAGCACGGAATCGGAATACATATGCTATTTATCGACTACAACCAAGCTTTTGATAACGTATGTCCAGAAAAAATAAACTGCTCAAGTACAGGTCTAAAGAGTAGCTTCAGCACTGCGAAAATATTAAGTATTATAGTGCAACCAGAATGTGTAGTTCAAAACGTGACCACCGAACTTCTGTAGATGGCGCCAAGTGGACAAGCCGCCACTGTGCTACAATGCTTGGAAATTTTGCAAAGTGGAAAATCGCCACCTTTCGCCATAACCAAATAGCGCATGAAGGTGCTCGGGACCTTAGCAACAACTTTGCCCCCTTTCAAAATTTCGATATCTGTAGCCGTTCGAAAGTTACAGGCGATCCAGACAGACAGACAGACGGACGGACGGACGGACAAAACGTTCGCATAAGTACGCTGAAGCTACTAATAAGTGAAGATGCTTTGAAAGTGGGAGTGCCTACAAAATTGATAAGGCTAGTACAAATGTCAATGGAAGGGTCGAATGCGGTGGTGATAACAAGAAGGAAGCACAGAGGAGTTTGCAATAAATAAAGGTGTGCAACAAGGAGATGCACTCTCAGCAATGATATTTAATACGGACCTAAACAGAGCAATGAAAGCAGTAGGAATAGTAGCCTATGCTGATGATATCGTGGTGCTAATAAGAGACCGGAAGAGCATAATTGAGGCAGTTACAAAATTAATAGAAGAAACAAGAGCTCGAGGTTTAAAAATAATTCAAGGCAAGACGAAGTACATGCAGTGTTGCAAAAAGATAACGAGCAAGTTAGGAATGATACAGATAGCTTCAAATACCTAGGTACAGTAATCAATGGAACCAACGAAAGAAGCAAAGAGATTGAACATCGAATACAAGCAGGAAACAGGGTATATTACAGGTACAAAGGATCATTGATAAACAAAAAGCTGAGTAGAAGAACAAAACTTAAAATATATAAAGCTACAATCCAAACTGTTACTACACATCCAGCTGAAACGATGTGCTTATCAAAAAAGGACGAAGACAAGTTAAAAATATTTGAAAGAAAAGTAATAAGAAGAATTTACGAACTAAAGAATGTAGGAGAAAAGGAGTATAGGCGCTTAATGAACCACGAAATAGAAGATTTACTAAACGGTGAAAATATAGTAAGATTGAAATGGTACGGGCACATTTACAGAAAAGATAAACAAGCTACAGTGAGAAGAGTCACAGAATGGAGGCCAGATGAGAACCGACCAAGAGGAAGATCAAAGATAAGATGGGAAGACCAAGTTAAAGAAGATATACGGAGAATGAAGATTAAAGAATGTAAAATGATACTGAGTGATAGGGTCACATCACAGCCTGTAGTTTATCAGAAACAGAGAAGACTGTGGAATAATCCACCACAACGAATAGATCAGCAAGCTTCAACCGAAGTGGTGCTACTCCTAAGGGAGTGTTTAACCATATATACAGGGTGGCCCAAAAAGAATGGGACATCGATTAGTCATAGATTCCTTACGTCATAATAAATCGATTAAACCCAATATACCTTAGTACAAAGTCCCTTCAGTAAGAAAACTGTAGCTTTTTTTGAAATTTTAGGTTATCTGAAAGAGAATTGAAATACACAAAAATAATGTACTCTTGTGTCATAAGCTTCGGAGCAACCGTTTACCTTAAAATGCCCATCAAAGGTTTTTGGTTGTCATTAAGATGTGCAATTATCAAGTAGTCGTGATCACAAAAACAATGGGTAATGATTTTAATCTAGTAAACAACAATAATAAATCAATTAATGACGTTGGTGACATTAGTTATTTGTTGCGGCATTTTCTTAAACATAAAAGAACAAATTCTTATGTCACTAATGTCATTAATTGATCTATCATTGTTTTTTACTAGATGACCATTGTTTTTGAGATCATGGGTACTTGATAATTGCACGTCTTAATGACAACCAAAAACCTTTGATGAGCATTTTAAGGTAAATGGTTGCTTTTAGGCTTAAGAACTAAGAGTACTTTATTTTTGTGCTTTTTACTCTTTCAGAGAATAACCTAAAACTTCAAAAAAAGTTACAGAAAACAAAGTTAGAGCTAAAAAAAGTTTTCAAAGATATGTAAAATGCCTCTTACAGTCAAGTCTAATGTATGAAATTTTTGGTATTAGTGCAGTACATAATAGTAAGCAAAAAATTGAACTTCAAGGCCCTAAACTTTACTGACGGGACTTTATAGTAATGTATATTAGGTTTAATCGGTTTATTATAACGTAAGGAATCTATTACTAATCGGTGTCCCATTGTTAATCTTACCATTATGCCAAGTGGCTAAACTTTTTCTAAACATTATTGTTAATTTGTAAGTATATAACCTCGCTTCTTACATGCTCGTTACATCAGTAACGTTTTCACGTCTGAAGATGGCAACATTTTATACTTTTAATATGCTAAAACATACCGGTATGTAACAACTAAAGTAAAAATGATTACTCATGTGGGCCAAGAGAGATTTGTTTATTGGCGTAACTAGGATTTTTGGCTGGGGAGGGCCAGGCCCCCTCAGCCAACCATTGCCAATATTATGCATTACTTGTTTGCATAAAGTTATTTGCTTGTTTTATATGCTGTTATAATATTACATGTCTAAGTAGCATATCAATAAATTATTTAGGTTCATAAACAACATAACAAAATGTATAGGTTACCTCTCGCAACTCGCAACAACAAAAAATATTATTCGAGGAAAACACTTTTTGAGAAACATCGCTTGGTGTACATTTGTACGTTTTTGGGTCAATTTTCTAATTTTTTCTCAGTAGAATTGAAAATATTTTCTTGAAAACGTTAATATCCTCTTCATTGTTATTGTGATTTCTTTTTATCATAATATCTTGGGCTTGCAACCGTAAAAATTCAAGCAGTTAGAGTCATTTACATTCGTCAATACCACAAAATTATCTTTGCTACAATACCGTAACTATAAAATTGAAGTCCTCCCCAAATAACAAAGTATATCATACAAGTATAATTTGAAAACAAAGTTACGAGAAATAAAACTATACTTTCAAGAACAAAACCAGTGGATAAATAAAATAAAATTACTTTATTCTTTTATAATAAAAAAACATTTTACGTATGTGCAAACTGCAAACTGTGATAGGAGCGTCCTTCAGTTTTATTTATCGTTTATATTCCTGGAAATGCATTTTTTGCTTTATGTATGTCTATAGTGTTTGCTGCGTCATTCGCTATAGCCAGAAGAGTGTGATTCCTGAGAATTTCTTATTATTTTCAATTTATGTAAGGACCTCCTGTATTTACGTGTTCCTTTGTTTGCTATCTCTGGCGGCATCCATATATATAATAGACTTGTCCGTCTGGGACGCTGTTTCAGCAGCCAAACCGTAAGAGATAGAGAAAAAAGTTATTAAAGTTATATGTTTGGAATGGTCATGTCAGGTCAGGAACAGAATTTCAGTCACGTGACACTAATTATTATCTTAATAATTATCCTAATCCTAACTTTTTAGGTTAGATTCTAGGAAAATTTTATCAAGGCGAATGCGACTGGTAGTTTGCTACCAACAATGACGTCATATACGTACGTGTGGTGAATATGCGTTCTATTTGCAAAACGGTCTTTTTTGTTTTATTAAATGAGACATTTGTCTCACTGGACTGCTAGTTTAACTTTAATATTTTAAAAATAGTACTTTCAGTGTTACTTTGATCTCCTCGTATTTGCAATTTGGTAAGTTGCGAGTTGTTTTTTTAATTACGCAAATTATTGAGTCAGGAGGTCCTGAGTGACAACTGACGCCCCATTCCCCATAATGCACCGTGTTCGGGCATGCGATTTCGATTCCGTGCTATGAATTTCAATTTCATCTGAAAATTTAATAAAACCGTGTTAGATTTTTTAAATCTTTAGAAATTAGAGTAAAAAATTTACGGTTTCTGTTACTGGGTCTAAAACTTCTTAAATATTTCTTGTAACTTTATGGGGCAACGCTAAACTTGATCTTCAATGTTCCATACCTTAGTTATTTGTATTTCAAGAAGGCGTAATGCATAAGAAGACGTGTATGGTCCGCGGCGTGAAACTTAGAGCCCAAGGGGTAGTCGCAGGCTTTAACACACCAAGAGCCATAAACGCTAGTTGCGCACGTGGTGCATACAACATTTTATGTACAGAGTGGGATATTCATAATTAAAACCAAATTTATAATTTCTATAAAATTTGACAACCTAGAATGTCAGACTGACAAACAGAACACTAAACGGGCAGTAATAGTACCAAGAGGATTTTGAAGATCTTTATGCCCTTTTCGAGGGCGACAAGTTTACAAGCCTGAGGGCCTCTAGCCCGAGGGTTAAGTGGCCCGAGGGCTATAAACATCAAGTAATACTCGTGGTGCATATAATGTTTTATTTTCCACTTTGATTGCTCAAATAACATGAAAAGATTGCAAAGCAGTCCATAACGCCCTAGGGTGTAAAGAGCGGGCGTTATGATCACGCCTCTAGGGCGGGCATTATGATCAGGCGTTATTATTAAGCCCGCTCTTTACGCCCTAGGGCGTTATGGACTGCTTTATATGCCTCGTGTCACATATATAAACAACAAATAAAAGATCAGTGAAAAAAGTACTTTACGGCCCACTTAGTGTCATTTAACTGTAAAGTGACACATTACTCCCTAAAAAATAGGGTACAACGTGACCATTTCCGCGCGGTCGTACATAAATGCATTTATATCGATAAGGGTCTCTTTTAAAGCAGTAATTTTGAGAATGACACTACTTCAAAATTCACAATCATATTTCTTTCATTAATTTTATTCATAATGTCGTAGCAAACAAACCTTTTCATGTGTATATATATGCCCCAAAGCTTTTAACAGTACACATTTTAAATTGACCCTCTATTGATAAAAAACTGAAGAGCAACTGAAAGGAATGGTTCATAATTAACTACAAAAATTCAGACGAAAAAAATCTTATCAAAAGATTAGCAAAACTAAATTGTATTTGTACACCCATGATGTTTTACTTTCAATATTACTTTTAATTAGAACCACCCGTTCAACATATGTTATTTACCTATACTATAACATTTTTTAAAGTCAAAACAAATAATAAAACCTGAAAATTTTAAAATGTGTATCGGCTGTTAACGACCCGCTAGGTTTAAATGAGTTAATACAAAAGTTAGTACAAAAGCAGATTTTTAAATTTATTCAACTTTTATTTTATGGGGTGGGCCAGACGCCACTCTGAGGAGCCCCCCCCCGCTAGTTACGCCTATGGATTTGTTTTAATTTTATCATTATTAAACCGGCCAACCCATGATGAGTTTGGATCATTTGATGCTTCCTCTTAATTCTTTCATGGTTTGCCAGAATTTTCTTTTGTTACATCGCAAGGTAAATGAGGTTACATTTTAGGGTCCCCTGAGCCCAAAAAAACATGTTTTTGTTCATTAGTCTGTCTGTCTGTCGTGTCTGTCTGTGAACAGAATACCTCAAAAACCAAAAGAGGTATGACGTCGAAACTTCACATATAAGTTTTGTGTACTATCTAGATGCAACAGCAAGCTTTTGAAGAGAATCGCATAACCGGAAGTATGGTGTTTACTCTTGAGATTTTTCAGTTTTTTCGTATTTTTCAAAAACGGCTCTAACGATTTTTTTTAAACTTTACATTTTTATTACATTTTTAATGTGTATTGATGTGAGATAGGTGATTTTCCAGTTGAATGAATGCCTCTTAAATAATTTCTTGTTTTTTTATTAACTCCTATTTTAAATAGAACACCCGGTATATTATTACATTTTTGAATTCAGCTTAAAATTCTAGAGAAAATTTGTCTCTTGGACTAACGCTCTATTTTGTACCGTTTTTGTAGAATTTGTAATTTTTTTTCCAAATTCTTCCCAAAAACTTTAGTTTTTAAAATATACTCTTAAAGCTCATAAAATAACACATTTGATCTAGTTAAGTGTATGTCTCGCAGTATTTCTAGAATTGTAATATGTTTTTCATTTTACACAAGAAGGCATATTGGATAAAAACTGTTGTAATAGTAATTAAATTTTATTAATAAAATTTGTTAATATTGTAGCAATTTGAGAGATAATTTCATCTTGTTTGAATTTTAGTAATTTTCATTGACTTATTAATTTAAAAAGTGTCTGTATAAACTTTTCTTTGGTAAAAATGCGACCTGTTGCCTTCTTATTTGAAATGAAGTAAAGAAGCATCTTTGCTATTTTGACTAAATCGAGTTTATTTGTTTTTCAGGTATAATTCAGGTGGAAAGTGCTTTTCCCAAGTTCACACGAAGCATTTAACAGTCACAATCGATGCCTTTACTATCCACAACTCCTTGTGGCAAGGTAAAAAGGTTAACCTCCCCAGTAAAAAGGACATGACGCTTGTCATCTAGTTCGATATCGTTACTCAACTGTATTGTTATTTATTAGTCATCTAATCTATTAATCGTTTCAATTTGAGTATTCAGGTTGGTTTGTTTTCTTCGTCGGAGTTATGTTTTGAACGTTTCCTTAGTTGAAAAACGAATAACTGACTGAGATCAATTAATAACAGTATAAGAATGTGTTAATTTTTTATTATTTTATAAACGTGTATTAATATTTAAATATGCCAATGATCGAGCGTCTGAGATATTAGATAGCTAATTTTTTTACCAAGAATGTATCTTTTTTTATGTTGTATATTATACGTTGCACCTTTTGATGGAACTGATGAGTTACTTTTCCCGTACACTTTTAAGTTTAAAAGTCCACGCAAGCTTTATTACGGAATACCGGTTGCTTTTCTGCGTAATTTTGTATATTGTTTTTGTGCCAATACACCCGATACGTTTTCAAATTGTCCAAATTCCGGGAAGTCCAAATTTATGTGTTTCGTTAGAAATCGAGTTCACGCAAATGCAAAAACAACTCAAAAAAAGTCCATGTTCGAACAATAAATTTCATATTAGTGTCATTCCAAATAGCTATAAATAAATAATAGTATAGAAAATGTGAGGGCTGTTGGATTCGCGGCGGATGCTTAGGTAGGCCCACTTCCAGATGCGAATTTAGGAATAGTAACGATTTTTCTATTTTGGTAACGAATGCCGGAAGCGGCCTCCACCGCAAGCATCCCCCGCGGAGCTCTAAATCAGTCACGATTTGCTTGAATATTTTAAAATGGTTTGTAAAGGTGCAGCAGCCTGAAGTGCTTATATTTGTTGAAGATATTTTATAAGGAATTGTAACTATTGACGATCAATTCGATTGATTATTAAGATATATATTTGCTTAACGAACAGTGCACTCCGAGCCACTGTGGAACGTAACAAAGAGCATTTGTTATTTTTTGTAGTGATTGTGCAGTGCTAAACATCTAAATCTTTTTTACCTAACGCATTGTTGTATTACTACACTGATCTATGTTGTCTAACAGCTACGTTACACTAATTTTTGTCATATGTCTGTAAATATTATGTTTTTATAATATATACATATATTTATTAATGATTCACGTAATATCAGATATGGGTCCTTGTTACGCGCAACGTCATCAATAAAATTGTAACACAAAGGTTGTTCGTGTATTGAACTTTATGCATCCACCACAACACGCTTTGCTTTATTAATAATGAAAATATCATTTCTTGTAGACGTTCAGATCTATAAATAGGTCTTAGGTTTAGGAAACCGAAAAGCTTTTGAAATATTTAGGAAGATGAGCTATTAAAATTACACGGGAGCTATGGGTAAGTTCTGTTCCTTAGATTTGTTGTCAAATTATAAAAAAAATTAGCATGAGATACAACTTTAGAGTGAAATCACATGAAAATAATTTAGTGAAGTGGTATACTGTGTACTCTTAAATTACATCAATAAAAATACTTGATCAGCAATTTGGATGCAAAGAACGCTCATAGGTAAGTGCCAGCGAAACAATTATATACATTGAGTGATACTACTTGCACTGCTTATTTATATTGTGCAAGATAAATGTGAGTAGCAGCACCCTGACTGTATTTTTTGTTTAATATTTAAAGTAATAGCCAGCATATTTTTATTTAACGGCTTTTGATGGAATAATTTTTTCTGCATCTGTCATCATGAAGATATTGGGTTACGGTCCGGCTATATTAAGGCATTTTCTACTTGGATTGAGTTGCTGAAGTGAATGGTGTAACAAGAGTGAATTTGTGCTTGTGTCAAAATATTGGTAAAAATGAGGGCAAGTGGAGTGTAAAATACGGAATATCTGACTGATGAGGCAACTAAGAAGCCTACGAACTGTGAGTACTAAAATATATACTCTATAGTGGATGGTAAACAACAAAATAGTGAAGTTAAAGTTAAGAACATACAGACTGGGAAAACATGAAGCCGATAGACCAATATTAGTTGAACTGGAAAAGTGGAATAAGAAATTAAGTTCTGAAAGCAGCTAAGAAACGAAGAAGGAAAAGCATTTGGATTAAAGAAGGTTACACCAGAAGAGTAAGAGAACAGACAAAATGCTTGGAAAAATCGGATGAAATAAGCGAGAGAAAGGGGATATAGAGCACATATTTCTAACAAGCTAATAACAGATGAGGAAATATATACTATCGAAACACTGAAGGAAAGCAAAATAGAAGATGGATCAGCAGAATACGTAGAAGAAACTAAGAAAAACGAAAGATTTGTAAGTAGAAGATCCCCAAAAAGGAAAATATAAATGTAGAATATGTAGATGAGAAAAAATATTGACAACCCCAGTGAGGAAAAAACAAATGAGAATGGAAATGAAAAACAGGCAAAAATAAAATAAAATAATTGGTAATAGGAACATGGAAGAGATAAAAATAACAGAAGAGATGAATAAATATGAAATTGGAATAATGGGGATAAGCGAAAAAAGAAATGAAAATATAAAACTGACAACCAGACATAGTCAATTAGTCAGGTGTACTGACAGGTCAAAGGGCAAAGGAGGGAGTAGGGATAATTTTAAAGAAGAGATCAATTAAAGAATAATTAAATTTAGGTGGTAAGTTCCATAATTATAGTGTTACACATACAAATGGATGAAAGAGTAATAATAATACAAATATATGCACCGGTAGAAGAAATTTAAGAAGAGAAAACGATAGAATTTGACTAAGAACTGCAGAATGTCTTGGACGAAGTAAGATAAGATAATGAAACAGTAATAATAATGGGCGATTGGAACGCCAAAATAGAAAGGGATGAAAACAAATAAATGGGGGGGTTACGGAGAGGAAACAATAAACAAAAATTGATTTAAAATTTCTGCCAATAAATTGATTGTTGATAGGAAACACATTCTGATACTAAAAGTTGGAAGATTTACGTTTGTGGTAGAAGAAAGAAATGCAAAAAGTATAAGAAACTAAAAGGGATTCTTCAACTATTAATGAATGGGTCAATACCGCACACCAACTAAGGTGGAGAAACTACAATCAAGCAACACACTGCAAAGGATTGTTAAAAACCACAACCACAAAATCCACAAACCACCAAAACCCTGTTGAGACTGAACAGAACTCGAATCAAGCAAGTAGTCAGTCTACTAACAGGCACTGGAGCATTCAGAGAATTTATGCACAGGATCAATATCTATAGAGATGAACCTGTTTGCAGACTATGCCAAGAGGATGATGAAACAGCCTATCATATCCTCTTTGAATGCCCAGCATTAGAGCGTAAAAGACACCAACTCGATTGGAGCCTTAACTCTATTGACAACCGCAAGCTAGTAGGGGACATTGCAAGTCTAGTAAAAGATACGGATGTTGGCCTGCTAACTTGAAAACTCCAGACAGTACAAAAAGCCCAAAGGGCTGACGTGCGCATGCCAGCAAAAGTCAGTCGTGGAATCTAAATCTATTCTAATGTAAAAAGGGGAGTCTTATAAAAATTAATTAGGAATTAACTTTAATGCTTTGTTAAATAAACAATAGAACAACAAAATTTGTTTACTAATTAATAAAATGTCATAAGCACTAACATTTTGATGCATTTACTTTAACAAAGAATTAAAGTTAATCGTAAATTATAGTGGTCTTTATAAGACTGGCCGTTTATAACACTGATAAAGTAGCAGAACTAGCAGCTAATCATAGACTAGTAAGAGCGATAAGGAGAGTATAGCAACAAAAGGTAGTGGAGGAAACGGAATTAAAGGTGGCAATAAATAAATTAAAGGATGAAGACAAAAGAAAGAAATATCAAGAAGAGATTGATTTCACAATGGAAAATATTCACTTATACCATGAATAGTCAAAGTTATGTCTATTATTTTTGCTGTGGTATCAAGAATGTTCATGGCGCTTCGGGACAATTAGAATGAGTGCGCTAGTACTGATACCACCGCAAAAATAATCTGCTTAACTTTGACTAAGAATGCTATTCGAGGGACTATTCAATGAACCAAACTATTTTTCAAATTAGTTTTCAGTAAATCTAGTAAGAAAACACTTAATTTCGATAGTAACAAAACTAAAATTGATTTTTTCTAATAAAATAGTAGTTTATATACCAAGGCACTGAAGTTTAGCTTTTTATCCCGAATGTGGATTTAGTTGCCGAGTTCCGTAGGGCCAAGGCAAATAAACCACATGAGGGATAAAAAGGAAGTGCCGAGGAGTACTTTGTTTTATTTGAAATGGAGAAATCGTAAAATTACAACATTTTAACCAACATTTGTAGGTTATGTTAACGTCAGTTGACATTTATCTGTTGCCTTGCCACCTACAAAAAAGTCATAAAACAATGGATTACGTTACTGCCGATTTCTCGTATTTTAATGACGATTTCGAAGTACTTTAATGCTGATTTCAAATAAACTACATTTGTTTAAAATAGTCACTTGAATACTTTCTAGGAAGATATAGTCGGTGATATTTTTTGATTGGTCAAGAAACGTCAAATTCTGGATTTTCATTGGTCACTTGTTGACAGGTGAATTGAATAGTCAAGGAAACATCGTACGGAAAAGCAGTAGCAATGTATGAAATAAGAAGGGCGGGCAAGCAAAGAAAGAGAAAAAAATGGTGAAGTAATGAGATATACCGGAAAGTGAAAGAAAAGAAGAGATCGTGGTAGAAATATATGCGGACTGGATCACAACAAGACAAGGAAGAATATATCGTGTGTTAAAAAAAAACTTACATGCAGCATGCCATGATCAAATTGAAGTTTTCTGTAACTTGATACATATCCATTGAAGCAAATGAACTACTATAAGTCAGAAAGAACTAAACTACATCTTGACCTTGAACTATTTTCCTAAAAATATACAAAACATTTAACCAAAAAAATGTTATTGACTGTTATGATTAATACACTCGTTGCTGTTGTGTAAATGCCATCTTATTTTCTTTTTTGCTTGATACAATTACACTTAATGCAGTGTAAACTTTTACCTGTCACAGTGGCAGATGTTTTCATAAACAAAATGCAATCTGACATTCACCTATAGACTTAAGACATGACTAGATTTTCATCTTTCTTTCCAAGGCCTGCCCTAAATGAGTTTTTTTTTTTTGGAACACAGGATATAAACAGAAGAACGAGCAAAAGAAGTAGTAAAGAAAGCAAAACAGAGAAGCTGGAAGGAGTTGAGTAAAAAAAAACGAAATGATAAACAGAAGATAAAGATAAACAGAAGGACTAGAATAAGAAGAATTGGGGGGCATCAACAAAAAGAAATCGAAGAGATCGAAATAATTATGTCAAGACAGACAAAAATGACATACTGGAAATATGAAAAGAATTCTATTCACAGAAGCTTGAGCAACAACTGGACACTGAAGAAATGAAGATAAATCAAGGGCAACGGGAACAAGAAATAGAACAAATAAGAAACCATTAGAAGAGAGGAACTTGAAGAAGCACTAAGAGAAATAGAAACAGAAAACATGTGGAGAAGACAATTTAGAACCAGATATGATAAAATAGATGGGAGCAAAAGGAAAAAAATGATTATGGAGAATTTGCAATGACCCATGTAGACATCAGTAAATACTGGAGGATTGGGAAAACACTTTGATTGTGCCGATTTATAAAAAAGGATAACAAACGAACTGTGATGTCTTTCATCAGTATGTTTCAAGATATACACCAGAATAGTTGAAGAAAAACTGAGAAAAGTGTTAGAAAGTAAAATAGATGATGAACAACCGACATTTAGACCTAATAGACATTTTGTATAGTGAGGAATCTAATAGAAAGGAAAATAGAAGGTAAGCTTTTAACATTCATAGATTTAAGAGTGGCGTTAGACACAACGGATAGAAAAAGTACCTGCAGGTGTTTAGAAAAACTGGATGTACCAACTCAACTAATATATATCACAAGTAGTATATATAAAACAGTAAAAGGAAAGGTACAAATAGCAAGAAAGAGATTCAATGAGTTCAAAATGGAGAGAGGACTAAAGCAGGGAGACTGTGTAAGTCCAGTGACTACTTTGTTGTAGTTATGGACAGAATAATGAAAAACATCAAATGGAGAATAAGTGGATTAGACACAGTAATTGAATACAAAAACTTAGAACCGGTAAAGATGAATAGTTTAATGTATGCCAACGATATAGTGATAGTGGCTGATACAAATAAAATGCAGAAACTAGTAGACCTATGGGGTGGAAGAAATAGAGAAGATGAAAATGGAAGCAAGAACAAGAGAATGTTTAAAATAGAGAAATAAAATGCAGAGCTACAACATATGAATATTTGGAAAGCATAATTACCGAGGATGGGAAAATAGAGGCAGAATTAACAAACAGAGTGAGGAAGAGAAACAATATTTATTACACTCTAAACAGATCAATACTAGGAAAAACAGATAAAAATGTGAAATTAATCGTACATAACACTATTAGAATACTAACAGTCGTATATGCCAACACGAATCGACACTTCAGACAAAGCATATAAGAACAAAATAACAGCCATAGAAATAAAACATTTGAGAAAAATAGCTGGTAAAACAAAATAAAGATGTTAGATCAAGAGTCAATACAGAAGAAGATAAAAAAAAAACAACCAAACTGGTACGCACACATATTACGGATGGATCCAGAGAGAACATGCAGAAAAGTAGTGAAAACAAGAACACTAGAAGAGAAGAAGGCGAAGACCTAGGAAAACCTAGATGGCACAGATAGCAGAGATAGGAAGAGTAAGGGGAAAGAATCCAAATGAGATGAAAATATTAGCAAGGAATAGAAAAGAATGAAAGACGCATTTTCTATTTATAATTTAAATTATAAGTCAAGTTCCTTCACAGAAAGTGCAAACAAATGAAATAACAAAAATAATCCTCTTAGTTTAGTGGAAGTAATAATTTCCAGAGTAATTTTAAGGAGGCATCAGGTAGGTTTATTCGTGAAACTTGAATGTGATTTACTGTCGTACAGAGCGACCAAAAATAAAATTGATCGTAGGAGCCCTTTAAAATTATGACCACTGTCTACACTGCACTTTATAAAGCTGCATTTGAACTACAATTAACTGTATTTATTAGTTCATCTGACTTTTAACAGTCTAATAAGCTATCCAATATGTAATTTAAACCAAATTTATACATAAAATTGATAGGTAATATTGTGTATAAGTTGAACAAGATGTTAAAAATTAATTTTAAACTTAAAATAAATTGAAAGTTCTATGTCAACAAAAAGCATGCTACAGATTAGGCAAGTTTTATTGTTTTTAATGGCTCCCGCGATCCAGTTAATTTTTGATCTCCCTGTATTAGCATCAGGTTGTATGGGATTTTAAGTAAAAAACGACTTCCGGGTTTGGACCGTGTCATTATTGAGGTCGAAGAACTCAATGTTTCGCCCACTTTCGTAAAGGGCTTCATCAGGAGGAAAAAAGCAAAAGAACATGGTAACTCCACGTGTTAACCACGCCAGAGGCGAAACTCTGCGAGGGAAGGGATAGAAGAGCACGGTAACTCAACGTGTGAATCATGTCAAAGAGGCGAAACTCAACTAACGATCAGAAGGAGAAATGCGAGAATTTACAGGCAAGCGCCGTCGCAGTTCAGCAAATGATGTCGCGGTTCAGTGGCGGTGGGCGGGACTTTCCAAACCTGAAAATGTGCACGCTGAATTAAACCACATTTGGAAAGCTTTCAGGAACAACGGTTACCGTGACTGCCATCAATCGCCATCTTCATCCACGGCCACCCAAACCTCCAAAAACCGATCCTCCTGCAGCAATAAATAGCCTTTCTTCCCTATATCTACCAAGTCACCGATTGCGTTGGAAAGTTTCTTCGAAAACAAAACATTAAAACGGTATTCAAACCCCCGAGCAAAATCTCACAGGTTCTTCCTTCACCTAAAGATAAATTAAACACTATGTCATCTAAAGGTGTTTATAGAATCCCTTGCTCTTGTAATGCTGTGTATATTGGCAAAACAGGACGTTCAGTAAAAACTTCAAATCGCTGAACACCAGCGCTGTCTCAAGTCGGGTCTCGTTTCATCATCAGCCATCGCTGAACACCAGTGTGATACTGGCCATAAGATCCTTTTTGATGAAACTTCCATCATCTACAAATCCCCATTCTTCTTTAGCAGGAAGATTTGCGAAGCCATTGAGATTTACAAACACCCTAACAATCTCAGTAGGGACAAAGGCTTTCCCCTTCCTTCTATGTGGAAAGAGCTAATTCCTAAGCCCCGCTCATCGCCACTGAACTGCGACGGCGCTTGCATATAAATTCTCGCATTTCTCCTTCTGATTGTTAGTCGAGTTTTGCCTCTGACGTGATTCACACGTTGAGTTACCATGCTTTTCTATCCGTTTTCGCCTCTGGCATGCTTCACATGTTGAGTTGTTTTTTCCTCCTGATGAAGCCCCTTACGAAAGTGGGGGAAACGTTGAGTTCTTCGACCTCAATAATGACACGGTCCAATCCGGAAGTCGTTTTTTACTTAATGACAATGGTCGTGAAAGCCTCCGAAATCATCTGTATGGGATTTTGTTGGCTGAAAACGTTCATTGTGAACAGTGTTGTTCTTGTAGGCACAGTTATGCTAGATCTAGCACAATCATCAAAAAGCTAGACGCTAGCACCCCAATCCAAAAATTCAGCACAATTGCAGTTTGCTTTATTTCCAATAAAACATTTCAAATTACAGCATCTGATGGGCAGAATTTTACTTGTCAGTTGATAATGAGTTGATATATCAGTGACGACCGCAGCTGCAATTTGACTTATGTATAGGTATAACCACGACCGATGATACTGGTAACACTGAATTGATATTTATTTAAGTGTTGTGATTGCTATGGACTGTTTTCTGATGCATAGATGGTAATTGTAGTCTAGCACAAACATTTCCCTATTTTTGGCAACAAACATTTTACGCCAGAAACAACACTGATTGTGAACGTACCCCAAAACTTACCTAACCTTACTTTTGTAATCAGATTTGTTAATTACTATTTGCTAATTACTGTTTATTAATGTTATTTTTCAATGTTTGGGTTTGAATTCTTTTCAATCTAATTACAAAAATAAGGCTAGTTATGTTTTGCAATATGTTCACAATGAACGCTTTTGAGTCAACTTTGACGTCAAATTTAAAAAAAAAATTGTTACCTATTACACTAGTGTTTGACATGCATCAAAAATCAGTAAACAGGTGGAATTGTCATCACAGAGAAGATTCCATGGTAAAGAGGGGTTGGAAGATATTTTATCTACTTTGCGTTTGTATTGAGGCTATTACGATACTCGTTTGCGTATCCTAATAGACAAAAAGCGATGCTATAATAAAAATACTAAAAACAGAGTAATTCATAGCACTTCGCTCCGTGTAGGTACTATTGTGGAAAAAATATTTCAGTTGTACAACTGACATTCTGCCATCGAAACTTAAAATTCCATATCACGTTCTAAGCGAGGCCGAAAAAGGCTTTGTTATCACAAAACTAGAAGAGGGATGGCCATTGCAACATGTGGTCGATGAAGTTGGTTGGGGAAGAACCTGAAAAAACTAGTAATACGACAATAACCCCAAAATGTGTAAATGATAAGTAGTCAGATACACACTAAGCCATTGTGGATAAAACCAAGTAACTAGATTAAGTATCGTGCGAAATATTTTTTCCGCAATAGTACATATCGAACTGTCAATAGCCACCTTTATTTACAGTTAGCTACGTTCAGAAAGTTACCTCTGACAGCTCTGCTTCCTCAAAATTATTCGCAGAAAGAGATCGATAATAGCCATCGGCGCGGGCGGAAGTGAGATGAATGAACAATTTTGAGGAAACAGAGCTGTCAGAGGTACCTTTCCAAACGCAGTAAGTGACTATATTAATGACAGTGTGGTCAATTTTGGTCCTGTTTCTGATTGGTTGTTTTAAAATCCGCCATTAAGAGTCATTTCAATGTCCTATTGAATATTTTTAGCAGTGTATGCATATTTAGTTACAAAAAGTTACTAACGTCAAAATAAGACATTGACATTTTATAAATTATCTAAAGTAGCTCAGTTACTGAACACGGCCTAATCATCAAAATAAATATTGTATCATCATTGAATTACACTTGTGTTATTTTATATACAAAAATAAAGTAAGTACGAATGCAAACTAAATTTTAACCAAGCAATAATTTTGACTTGAGTAATATTTTGTTACTAAATGTCATATATATAATACACATATATTGCTGGTAGGGCCTGGAAACTTCAGAAAACATTACGGCCCTGACATAGTCTCACTTAGAGTATAACGCGTCTCGTGCGCATGCGTGAGAATTCGAACTCCGCCTTTAGAAGCGAATTTTAAACTTGACTTGACGCACAGCTCACCGTATACATGGAGTTGGTTGTGTGTCTCACTTCATTGGTGAGTTTCCCACTCATAGCCGCTAGCAATATAGTAAGTATTATACTCTGTTCACTATAGTCCCGCATTGTCAATGTCAAAATCCGATTAAAAACAATCCTTTATATCATGGTTAATACTTTTAAATCAAGCTATGGGTAACTAGAAACAATTAATTGAGCTACTAATGTCAAAACTACAAATTATAGGTTATATTTCAAACTGATTTAAGCAAAAATAAATAAAAGTTGCTAGGTAACAAAAACCCAGATTTTCAAAATTACGCTTTTGCGTTGTCCAACCTAGCAGTACCAAAAAAACCAATAGAAATTCAACAGTGCTACCATAAAACGTCATTTTTGACAATCCCGGACCATAGTGAACAGAGTATAGATATATGCTAAATGTCAATGAGACCTTTAAACAAATGCACATGCAAATCTTGTCACAGTGTAACAAATAGAGTGAATGTGGTACAGACGACTCCTGCAGGTTACACAGGTATTTGTAGTCATATTTCAGTAATATTTCAGACGTTTTCAACTGAAAACCATTATTGTTAGTTTCAGTATCACCGTTTTAAAACAGTTTTTTTTATAAAATCGGAGTTATTTGTAGATAAACACCTGTGCAGGTTTTAATTGATGTTAACCATCTAAAGGAGAGAATAATTGTTAAAATACTATTCTCTACATTTAATATGCCTGTTTATTTACAACCGCTGCCTCTATTATTGAAATACAGCGAAATATTGTTAGATTTGTCTATGCAGACTGTTGCAGAAACGCCTCAAAATGACCGCCACCGAAAATTGACCGCACTATTGTACCACACAACTGCCGCGAAATTCCCTAGATTTAAAAAAAATTTTTTTGTTTAAAATAGTGGCAAAGTAGATGAAATACTGTATGATACTCGTTTATACGGCATTTTGTCGCACTTACTCCTTTAGTGCACTCCTCACTTTATTTTGGTCCCCTCTAGCTACCCTTCCCGGCCCCTCCGTACGTTATGAAACACCCTGTATAGATGTCCGTGTTGTCGGGAAAAAGCTATATAGTGTTCTGCTGAATTTCAGTAAGATTAACTTTTAGTTCCGTAAAACAACTATAGAGGGCGCAAAAGATGTTACAACAAAACAGTTTAAGAGGGGGCCGTCAGACACGATTAATAACAGATGGCGCCGTAAGCGAAAAGCAGACCTTTCTAATAATGTCATTATTTTAAATTTAAATGAATATCTAAGTTTGGAGGAAACACTAAAGCCATGAAGAAATACCTATAATGGCAATAACAAAGTTTCAATGCGAAATGGATTGTTTTAATACAGTAACTCATCGTCTGAAATCATAAAAATTAAAAAAAAAAAATCACCTACAAACATAATAATTTGTTATTGCCACTAGAAGGCTAACCACATAAATTACCTAAAATTTGAAATCAATCTATACAGTCTTTATTGAGAAAATGGAATTTTTGGGCAAATTATTTACAACTCCATGACCTCTACATGCCTTTGTGCATATAACGTTTCAGCTATTGCCACTGAGATGGCGCTGGCTATTATATGGATAGCTATACAGGTTGCATAAAAATTTACACTTCCCATATCTTTTTTAATAACTGGAATAATTGCAATAAAGATTTGAATTTTTTTATGTAATACAGTAAAATCTCTCATAAGCATACACCTTCGGGACTGTAAAAAAGGGTCGGCATAATGGAGATGTCTGCTTATAGTAAAAAGTAAAAAATTAAACCTACTAATAGCTAGTTGATAATTTGTTACATTTTTTGCTTGATTATTTCCTTCATACCTAAACTGGCCAATCATAAAGTCCGATTTTCTGTTGTTTATGGCATTACATAGTGAACAAAATCCTTGCTAAAACTTAGGGGCGATTAAGGCCCGCCAATTTGAAAAGGGTAATTTTGATTAGGATAATGGAATATCTGGCCTAGAACACTTTCCAAGTGATAGTAGCATCGAGTATGATGTATTTCACTAGTTTGACTTTCAGAACTAGGTACTTTCTGAAATATTGCTTGGTAGAAATTAATTTTCTGATGTTTTTGACGTTTACATTGACAAATATTTTAGAATTACTGAGCATCGCAGTGCTTCTTGTATTGCGTTATTATGTTAAACGAATACAAACAAACAAATTCATTTCGTGTCTGAAAATTGCAAAACGTCGCACCATTCACAATGAGTACCAGTAAAGATTTTTTGTAGTTCATTAATCGACAAAGCAATCAAAAATAGTGTCCCCGTCAATACAGGTACAACTAACAAATCAATATGGAGGCAATTCACAGCATTTGTGAAGAAAAAAAGTATACTTTGCACCAGACTGCATAAATGGAATATATTACTACTGTATTGAAAAACTGGAGGTTCAAGGTGAAATTGTTGTGGGAGAACATGCAAGACCAGAATCTTCCTGACAATCATGAATTGTTTACTAAAATTGAAATAGCTTCATCTATTGTACAAACTTTACCAAAAATAATTAATACCTACTATTCCTTACTCAGGAAACTATATTCAAAATAAAATGTAAATATGCTATTTTGATTTAATTTAATCTCATTCAAGAAATAATCTTTAAATATAGGTACCCCTCATACAATTAATTCAATCTTATCAAAATTATGCAAAACTACATTGTTAGCAAAATATTACTTTTGAGCAAATGTTTTAGTTATTAATTCAAAATAAAATCCCTCAACCTTAAATTTCCCTAACAACCAGCTTTGCATAATTTTAATTGATTAAATTCATAGTACTCGGGATATAACCTATGATTACAGATTTATTCTTCTTCGCTGATTCATCGGAAACATACAAGCACTATGAAACAAAGAGATATAGTATCTGAATTCAAACCGACATTGAAGTTGTACCTATATAACTATATTTTATTTAGATACATAATAATTGACAAAGTAGATAGATAACTGCTCATTTATTTACAAAAAAGAACCAACAGGGTGTAAAACAATGTTAACAAAATAGTTAAAATACACTGAGTTTACAATAAACATATTGAACAATTTAAAAATACCTGGCTTTACAAATGAGCACAATTTATCATAAAACAACCGTTCCCTTTCTATTTTTAAACATTTGAGGAGTATTTTCATTATCATTACTTAAATGAAATTAATAAAATTGTCTATGATCTTTTAAATTTTTTTTGCAACCAATATTTATAAAACTCCGTTATTGCTGTCCACATAGAACTCAAAATAAGCCGATGTAACCCAAATTACTTATACACAAAAGTCCACCCCTGAAATGATGAAAAATGCTTTACCGCGTCTCTTGTATGAAATTAAAATAACAGGTAGGCTTTGAAAACATCATTTTTAAAGATTGACAGTAAATACAATGTGATTGAGGTCATCGTCCTGAGCCAAAGTGGTCTAGAATTTCCTCTTGACCTTGTACCTAAAAAAAGCTTAATAACATTTTAATTTCCTTATTTGAATAGATACTCACTTGATAATAATATGAATGATTCCTTTTCAAACGTATTATCGGTCCTTTCTTTTCTAAACAAATGCTACTTTTTTTCAAGTTTATCACCTCATCCAAATTGCCCTACACAGTTTAGTTGAATTTGGTCCCAACTCTACTACTGTGTTTCCAGTAACCGGACAAGGTTGCTTTGGAGTAGTGTCACATTCCACTCTTAATGGATCATTCCAAATTCTAAAATCAGAAATCACAGTAGAATATTAATTTACATACTTTGTTGTACTCTTACTGGCCATATTCCGAAGATGATGAGATGATATAACGCCATATTCCTTTTCCTGTAACTTTCTTAACTCCTGCTTCGTATGTCCTTAATTTCAGGTTTGGAGTCCTAAAACTGCAACAATGATCATACATTGATTCTATTCAATAGTTAATACCTGTTAAGCAACTTACAAAGAATTTCCATAATTACTGGTGATGTCATCAGTGTTATTGGGCCCTTCATAACTAATATTTTCTGTCAATAATCTTTGTGTGTATGTGATTTTATTTGATGATACAAACCAATCTAAAATTCTAACAATATCATGTTATAGCAACTAATGACACACAAAAATCACTTACTTATATTTCCACGCAACATCACTGCTACCAATAAAATCAACACTTATTCACTATTCACATGCACCGAAGGCTCGTTTGGTTTCAAATTGCGTTCGAAACTGCTGCACAGGCAGAAATCCTTGAGTAAACACAGACAGCAAAACAAACTTGTGGGTCCAGGCCCAAGTAATTCTCAAGTTGCAATTTCAAATAAGCAATGCGAAAGTGCCATCTGTTATTGTGTAGTGGCAACCACCTATCATACTGCAGATTTCAACATACTAGTAGAGCCAAAAATAAATATTCTTAATAATGAACATTACTGCCATCTTACGGCAATTTAATACGTCAAACTCTCCCACTCCTCTGACAGCCTGCTCTTTTTTGTATCATGACTGCGTGAAAATCAGGAAAATACACTAAAACGCTGCACTGCTGAAGATAGCGATAGATACATTATTAGATCATTACCCACATCTCCCTACGTACCTAGGCATCATTCTTTGGTACCTATAACTTTTTTATAAGCAAACTTTGTAATCCTCATAGTTTTAGAAATATTTCCCCCCATCCCCTATCGTTGCCCCTTCATTTTATGTGTATTACGGATTCCAGTCTAATAAATTGTTATTGTACCGATGGTTCGTCTACAACGCACGAAACATTAATGATTTACGGAGTTCATGAACTCCGGCGGCTGTAACGCACGCCCCTGTCTTACGTCCACGTGGGAATACATTTTTTTAAGTTGGCAGGAATGGGAAATTTTTCGTGAAGTGTCAGCTGTGTCAGTCCGCATCGGTTTTGATTAATGACGTTCGAGCGCAAGGACATGATTCAAGAAAATTCTGATATGCCAGAAAACTTCTGTGTGCAGTAAAAGGACCCTCGAGTGAAGTGCGGATCGCTGCGGAGTATCAAAATAATGGGACTATTTGGTACCACTTCGCCATTTGACAGTGACGTTGGTGAGTCATTAGTTCCAAGTAGCAATTGCAATTGAGCGATTTATCTTGTTTACCTTCGCGCGACAATGGTGTTTTAATAATGTTTTGACAAAAAGTGAACCTCTAACGATCACATGACAGCCGAAACTCGCATGAGTCACTGAGTCATTCACTTTCTAAACATTGCTCTTCATTTTTTGTGCTAGAGAGAGCGACCAGCGAGAACAACACGTCGGAACAATGGGGCTTCATCCTAGACGTTTGTGATAAGGCCAGCAAATCTGCAGAGGACTCGAGGAATTGCCTGCGGTCGATTTTCAAGAGATTGAACAATCCAGATCCGCACATTGCCATACAAGCAGCAACGGTAACAACCTCCCCTTTCACCCGACCAACACTTTAAAACGCTTTTGCAGCTGTTAGACGCCTGCGTGAGCAACTGCGGCAAGACCTTCCACATAGAAATCGCATCGAGAGAGTTCGAAAACGAATACACTAAGCTAATCAAGAAATCCCATCCCAAAGTGCAGCAGAAGCTGAAGGAGTCCTTGAAGAAGTGGGCCGAGAACGAATTCAAGACAGACCAGCAGCTGAACCTGATACCTTCGCTCTATAGCAAGTTAAAAGGCTCGGGAATCGACTTTTCAGTAGAAATGGTAAGCGAGTGAGCATGTATTCAGAATTAGGTGAACCGGTGTGGTTTCAGCCTGCCAAAAAGGCTGTGACGCTTAGCAAAGATCCCAATGTGGTTCAGTCGCAAGAGGAGGAGGACCAGATCGCGAAAGCTATAGAATTGTCGCTGAAGGAAACTTCGGGGTCTCCGAGGAACTCTACTGCGGCCAGCTCTCTGTACCCCACGAATTTGGGAGCCTCGGCGTTAGGTATAACCACTACTACAGCTGCGGCTACACCTACCAAAGAACCACGGAAAGTGAGAGCTTTGTATGATTTCGAAGCTGCCGAAGACAACGAACTGACGTTTACTGCTGGCGAGATTAGTGAGTAAATCTTTGTTTTTAAAAAATTGCTATTTTCATATTAATCATGCTTGAGTGTGTCATTATTTGTGAAATTGCTAAATTAAATATAAAACTTCTTTACCATAACATAAAATGCCTCGTTAAATCAAAAAGAAACCTTATTCACAGTGCATGATATTAACACATTTTTGAAGAATTTCCAACTAGAAATAGTGACCATCGTTGCAAACGATAGATATGCTAATAATGGTTCATTTGTTTAATTGAGTCATCAAATATGTATATTGTTTTCATTTGCAACGTTTAGTAAACAACGGCTTTTAATTTTTTAATAACAGATGACCCCATGATGGCAATAAATACCATTATTTAACTGGCATATTTAATTGTCGTGCCGTTGGTCAGTTATCAACAAGAAATTGCTGTTTTAATCCAAGCAATTAGAATGTATACAAACACTCGTTAAACTGCATACGGAATGTCTGTAATTCAGCTTAGTTTGTTGTTAGGCTGGTGAAGTAAATTGCTATTTTAATAGATTTTAAGGAGTATGCCGTATCTGTTATTAGTTCAACTAGAAGAGTTTACTCATTATAGGCTGAACTTTTCAGGTGCAATACTACAGAAAACAAATATATCTCTTTCAATTTCTGTTTTGTCTCTTTCAAGCTTACATCTAGTATGGCACGTATTTGATATTTTTGATCATAAAACTTTCATATTTCAATTTTGATCTCTTTTATATAGTCTTTAATTGCCGAATTTGTAATCAATGCTGTTCTATTCCATTAATGCTATAGCGTTTGTGCTAATCTTTTTAATTTTTTGTGTTCTGGAAGATTTTCTTCTCACCAAATAATGCAATTCAATTCTTCAAAACACACTTGTTATATATTTTTTATATTTCCATTTTTGCATGGAAATTGCCAGTAATAATCACGAAGTGTGCTTTTTCGGAGCTATTGGCTCGACTTCCTCATCAACAGAAACTCTAGTCGGCAAGTACTCATGAATTATCTAAAAACCGTATCTTTTGAGTGACGTTAGTACTATTGGAAAAATTCTTCCTGTTTATTGCATTACATTTTACTACAATGGTCCAAGAGATGATACACTCTAAAACTAATTTATAACAAGTGATCATGCCAGAAGTGCACACGTACAAAGTGTAATACTAATTTGCGAGGCGCCACTGGATTATAATATCTCGCTTCAAAGATGATGGGTGTCTTCTAACCAGTGGTCGGAATGTACCGGAATGGACCGGAACGGCGTTCCGGTTCGTGAAATATTATCAAGAGTCGTTCCGTCTCGTGAAATTTAATCAAAATCCGTTCCGTTTCTTGAAAACATTTCCAAAAAGAGATGGAAAAGAAAGAGGAAAATATAGCGGCGTTCACAAAATGATTGCATCGGTACAATTTGTCAGCAACCTTAGCGCAATAGTCTGATGCTCTCGATGAATTGAGCGAAATGTATTATCTGTTATGTTACCTTACAATATTTAGAGTTTTGAATTTTGTTGAATTATTTTGATTTTATTGCCGATTATTGAGTTATTCTAGAAGGAAATGAATAAACTTTATTTTGTTGTATTTATACCGTTCTTGTTTTTTTTTAATTAGGATCTTTTCACTTTGAAATAAAATATTAAATTAAACTGGTTTGTGTCGACTATTGACGGAAAAAACACATATTATTATCAACATTATTATTATTTTCCGCGAAAATTTTCGCCTGAGGCTAAAACGGGGGGCATACTCCCCGGTCCCCCCGACAGCGTTCCGGTTTGTCAAAGTTTACAATCCGACCACTGCTTCTAACCCAGAAGGAGATGCCTCCATTTGCTTAATAGTCTAGAGAAATTAGACATGGCCCTTCGGAAAAATTTCCGGAAAGCTGGATTTTGGTATGAGCCATGATATTGTGGTTCTAAACAAAATGTCAAAAGTCCCCTTTGATCCGAGTGCCGCTAAAAATTTTACTTGGGGTCAAAGGTGACCAAAAACGGTGTTTCGTGAATATCTCGTTAACGGTCACTTTTACAGAAAAAAATATTAATTATAAAATTTGTAGCTTATGAAATTTCTTACAAAAAAGATATTACGACTTTTAATCATAAAAGTAACCGTTTTGAGGATAATTCGTGAACAGGATTGCTTGGAGGCTGAACAGGTTTTCGTTACTTGCGCTGATTCTGTCCCTTTAATTCTGAGCATATGGTTGAGACTACAACCGTGTTTTAAGACAAAGCAGTCAGGCCACTCAGCTTCACACTTCCAAATTTTAGGCTTGGTAGAGTAGCACCTCGATGTTAACCCTTCAGTACCCGTTTACGGTCTGTGAGACCGAGCAAACACATAATGCAGTATATTACTTAATGTTCTAGCGTTAGTTTACCGCCCATTTCACTACCTTCCTATATATTGCCATTGAAGATCCGTATGCAGTTTTGAGTTCGTGCGTGCAGTGGTTTAAAAGTTATTTATAATTTCGGTTTCAGAGACCGAAACGGGTACCCGAGTTGTTTTTATTTTTACCTTTGATATACGACTAATGTGAGGAGAAGGAAGTATTTTCGGCATTTTTAGTAACACTGTTATACTAAAACATTATTATAGTCATGGCAGATTTTATGAGAAAGAACAGGCGCGACTAGAACAGACGATGCGAGATATAATAGCGGAGGAGGATGTCGACAACGCGTTTTATGATGATGTGCGATCGTCTGACGAAGATAATTTATTGGAAACTAGGGAAATGAACAGTGACACTGAACAGGAAATATCTGATTATGAAGACGTTAGTGAACAAGAAACTAATGCCATAAGATATCTTATTATTTTTATGGAGGTGGCAGAGGGTGTCGGACTGTGAGACCGGAGCGGGTACTGATGTCTTACAATTTTGAACGGGTACTGGAGGGTTAATGAATCAAACATTCAATGCCGATCGTTTTTATTATAAAAATATTGGTCTATATATACAGATATATTTGCTTACTTCTAAAATTGCATTATATCAAAGTGCACGTTTATTTTTGTTTGAAAAATGTTTATTTTTTTAAAAATTATTATGAACTTGTTCATTAATCAATTTTGGATTCAAAACAGGAGTTATTAATCTCAATAATTAATATTCCTCTTGAGACTATTTCAATTTGTAAGCTTTCCTCTTCATCATCTGCTTCTTCTCCTTGTTCTTCTTCTGCTGTCTTCTGTATTTCCATAGATTCGGTCAGAAAACGCGATGGACCTACATCTTCAGTGAAGTCGCATCATTTATATTGGGTGTTACATTTAAGCATGACTGAGCTTGACAATTTCCACAAACTGGTGAACAATATAAACCAATCACGTCTGGAGAACATTCTGTCTTGTAACGACTTACTCCTGAAGACCGGGGATGGACGTTAAGGGATAACATTTTGGAGCCAATTCAAACTCGGCTTTCACCTGCTCCAGACATTCTGCTGAATACTATTTTTTGTAATTGCACCAAGGGCTGTAGCTTAAACTGCGGCTGCAGAAAAGTTGGTTTATATTGTTCACCAGTTTGTGGAAATTGCCAAGGTCGGTCTTGCTTAAATGTAACACCCGATATAAATAACTTTGATAATTGCGACTCCACTGAAGTCCATCGCGTTTCCTGACCGAATCTATGGAAATACAGAAGACAGCAGAAGAAGAACAACAAGAAGAAGAAGATGATGTAGAGGAAAGCATACAAATTGAAATAGAGTCTGAAGATGAATACTAATTATTGAGATTAATAACTCCTGTTTTGAATCCAAAATTGATTAATGAAGAAGTTTATAATATTTTTAAAAAAATAAACATTTTTCAATCAAAAATAAACGTGCACTTTGATATAATGCAATTTTAGAAGTAAGCAGATGTATCTGTATATATAGACCAATATTTTTATAATAAAAACGATCGGCATTGAATGTTTGATTCATTAACATCGAGGTGCTACCCTACCAAGCCTAAAATTTCGTAAGCTACAAATTTTATAATTAAAATTTTTTCGGTAAAAGTGACTTAACGAGATATTCACGAAACATTGTTTTTGGTGACACTCGGATCGATGGGGACTTTTGACATTTTGTTTAGAACCACAATATCAAGGCTCATACCAAAATCCAGCTTTCCGGGAATTTTTTCGAAATTTTGCTTTTATTTTGTCTAATTTCCCTGGATTATAATTCATTCAGAAATTTATCTGCATTATGGTTGTATAAAGTACAGTTAAACACAAGGTACAAGTGAATATTGTAATAAACAGACAAGAGCACAAGGGAAATATTCGACGGCAGCTGGAGCTTCCGCTATTCAGTTTTATTACTATCAGAGAAACTTTCCCAAATGGTAATGTCACGGGTTACAAACTTGGATTTATAAAACCTATTAGGCTGGTCACAATCCAACGTGTATCTTAACAACGTTCACTGCCGTTCCTGATGGGGACAAGCTCAAAACTGGTGTTTGTGAGGTGAACGCTCTGATATACACACATAGAGGAGTAATATCAGATTTAATGCTAATTATAAGAGGTAGATATGCTCTAACCTCTAGCTACAAGGCTGGGGTGGTAGATACTTGCAGAAATGACAAGCTTTGTAGAAGCTATCCAGAAAATATGGTAACTATAATGTAATGCAGTGATAACAATACTGATATGGAAGCAACTAGTCTTTAGTTGGAAGTAACGACGTTCAGAGAGCTATAGCTTCCTAAAGATTCACCTAGTATTAATGGGGGGCTTTCACCAGATCGAGGGATCGAAGTGGCCCACAGAAAGGCCATCTTGACAACAGAAAGGCTGGGGTTTTATTTGGGGTACGTCTGACCTACGAAAATGGTCTCTTGGATGATAGAGATGCGGGATTTTTGACCTGAGACTTGGCTAACATGCGAAAATAGTCGTCTGTCGTGGGTCAGTCGTGCCGGGCATAGGGCACAACGCCCACCGAAGACACTGTTCGGACCATCTGAAGTGAAGCAAATGATCAAAGACTGCAACTAAACTAAAGCTAGAATGAGACATCATCTTTGAACCACTTCAGGCGGTCGGCATGAAGATCGTCGCCTGAATGACAGAGATGGGGTATCTCTTGACCTGTGTCATGTGGTTGACAAATGTTTTGGACCTGGGGCACGACTGGCTCCACGAAGATGATTGTATGGACGGTAGAGATGTGGGAATTTTGAACTGGGACACGACTGACCCTGCGAAAATGGTTGTTTGTCGCGGGTTGCTCGTGCCAGGCATAGGACACAATGCCGACCGTCTGAATTGAAACAAACTATAAACGACTGTAACTAATCTAAACAAGCTAGAATGAGACTTGGCATCTTTGAACCACTTTAGATGATCGGTGTTGTGTGCACCCACCGTCCAAACGGCAAATATGCAGGAATTTTAACCTAGGACACGACTGACCTACAAAAATGGTCATCTGGATTGTAGAGATGTGAGAATTTTGTCCTGGGCATCACTGAACCACGAAGATGGTCGCCTGAACGGCAGAAATGCGGAAACGTCAGTGGAAGTTGACGCACGAGGATAATAACTCAATTGGATCTAAAAATTTACAAGGGTTAAGTATTTAAGCGTTGCACATAAGCATAAATCCCACTGTAGATTGAGAAGTTGCAGCCCTAACAGAGGATCTTGTACATGTTATAAATCATAGTAGCATGAAATATGGTCTTATCATATATCTAATACTTACTATATTGCTAGCGGCTATGAGTGGGAAACTGACCGATGAAGTGAGACACACAACCAACTCCTTCATGTATACGGTGAGCTGTGCGCAAGCGCGGCGGCGTCGTCCGCCCAATGGAAAAGTGGTCCCGCCCAATGGGGAAGTGGTCAGGTTTAAAATTCGCTTCTAAAGGCGGAGTTCGAATTCTCACGCATGCGCACGAGACGCCTTATACTCAAAGTGAGACTATGTCGGCGCCGTAATGTTTTCTGAAGTTTCCAGGCCCTACCAGCAATATATGTGTATTATATATATGGGTCTTATGTTTGTTTTCGCAGACGGAATGCCTCTTGCTCATCTTCCAATTCTCTTTTGGTTTATAATCAGTTCTTAATAATTTTTGTCAAGGTCACTGATGCCTGGTTCGATAATTATTAGTTTGTTATTTCTGCTTTCCTGTGAATGGGTACTGTGATGTTCTTCTCCCATTCTTTTGTTACCCAGGCTTGTTGCAATATTGTTTTCAGCCATTTGATGATTATTTCGCATCCCATTTTGGGCATTTCTGATGCAATTTTTTCTTGTTATTTTTCTGCTCAGAGTGTTTCTGATGGATTCTCAATTATCCTCTTGCCTTCCTCTATTCCTGGTTCTTTCTTAAAATCAGTCATAGTTTTTATCCACTGGTTTTAGATGTTTTGATCAATTTCCACAGCTTCTTTGGGGACCTCAAATCTCTTATTTATGTAGTTTGTTCTATCTTCTTCGGCATTTATTCTTTTTTCAGCTATGTTTATTTCGTTTTATGTACGTTTAACTTCCGTGTTCCACCATCATGTTCTAGCTTTTATTCTACATGTGTTTTCCGTTGCTTTGAATCTTCTCCATCTGTAGTCCATGGAGGATTCTGATGCTTCTTCCTCTAGTTCTAGTTGGGGTGTTCTAGCCCATCCAATTTCTTGAGCTGCAATAGTACATTTCTTGTTTTCTCTGTTTTGGATTTAGTAAAAATTCTGTTCACTGCTAGCAACCTGTGATTCATATTTATCTGTGCAGATTTGTTGCAAAAGCTGTTGATATATACATTTTAACAGCCAAAAATTGTAGCTATGCTAAAAATATCTTCATAGTAATTACAAAAGGAATTTTTTATGGTAATTGCACAAGTTCTGTATTATGTATGTGGGCCAAGCCACGCAGTGGAAGTTTAATCAAATACTGATAACCTTCGCTTGAAATGATTACATTGAATAATTAGTTTGCTATTATGACTGACTTAAAGCGTGAAATGTGTAATTTTTTAATCAGTTAATATTTTATGGTGTTGTTTTGGTTCTGGTTTTGAATATTTTGAACTTGAGTGACCATTACCTTGGTCTTGATTCTTTAATTATTACTGTTTTGAATTTGTTTATATTTACAGTGTTCCAGACATTTATGCAAGACTTATTTTTGTCAATTTCATAGTTCAACATTTCTGCAATTACTTTTCAACAGTTGATTAAAATGCATACATTATTGCAATAAATGTTTATACATCCAACACTATTACATTTCTGTTTACAGTTGTCGTCATCGATGACTCTGACGCGAACTGGTGGAAAGGCAGTAACCAGCGTGGCGATGGCTTATTTCCAGCAAATTTCGTCACTGCGGATTTATCCGTTGAGCCCGAACAATTAGGTGAGTCACTTTACGAATCTTATTCAATCACGCGCCTCAACATTTTTATCATTGCTAGTCTACGAAAAGGCAAAGAAAATGGTTCAGTTCAAAGAGGCGGAGGTGAAGGAGGAGAAAGAGCCCGAAGAAGTAGAAATAAACGAGGACAAAATCGACAGACTGATACACTTGCTGCATGAGGCGGACCCCACCAACCCCGAGCAGGATAGCCAGGAAATGCTAAAATTAGAGAGTAAGCCTTCCGGCGCCCCTAAATTTCCTTAATAATTGAAAACGTTTAGGGGAAGTCAACGGCATGGGCCCCCTTATTGACACAGAGCTGGAGAGAGTCGACCGAAAGCATGCCCAGTTGACGCAGCTAAGCTCCGACCTGGTGGAGGCCCTCAGCTTGTACCATATGCTCATGAGAGAGCCCCAGTACGCACCTATCAACAAGATGCCTTACGGTTATCCCCACGGCGTGCCATCGTCCGGTTCTGTGGTAAGAAGCGACTCTTATTTATTGTAGTTTTTAGTGAAATTTTCTCATATTTTTTAGCAAATTATATATCAATAAATATTTCGGAGAGCAAATCTATAGGTTAATAATGAGTAATCATATGTCCAGATTTGCGCCACGATGCCAGAGATTATTTTTTGTACCCTTAAGCATTTTGTAGGTAGTTTAAAATAGTAGATTTACCAATTGTACATACCTATCTTTATATTTCTTTGATTCTACGGCGCTCTAGCTGGAATGGTAAATATTAAAACGATTAATAAGTATTTTTTTATAGAAGATATTACTAAGTATAATTTTGAAGTTGGTTCTTTGCCTAATTGATTGATCTGTCAATATGTGCTATTCATCTATTGAATTACTACTTAATGAGTTCAGTTACCCTTCATTAGATTAATTTGATAGAAATTCAAAGTGTGGGTTCAAAATTAAAATAAGATCTGAGTACTCCAAAAAATATTCTTCATAAAAAACTGTAGATTGTTGCAAGACGTTCAATTGTTACACAAATATTAAAGCAAATTAAAAGTCAAGTTTCATTCTTTCACTAGGCTGTCTGTATCCTCGAGGATTATATAGCCTCTTGCAAAGGTTTTTTTCCATTTTCTGAAGTGGATTACTTCTCTTTTCTCATAATTACTACCTTGTCTTTTCCATTTCCTTCTTCCTCATCGCTATCTTGTTCAGTTAACTGATTGTTCGTAAGAAGTGACGGAAAGTGGTCTTCCCAGTTTTTTAAATTTCTTCTAGGTGTAATATGAAGTTTCCCTTCTTTATTTCTAAATGCTCGTTACAGATCTTCACGTTTTAGGGTCCCTAGATGACGAAAAACAGGTTTTCTCAATTCCGTCTGTCTGTTTGTTGTCTGTCTGTCTGTCTGTCTGTTGGCGGTATAACTCAAAAACTATTTGTCGGAGGAAGATGATATTTTGCATACGCATTATATATATATATATACACCTGGAATGAAACCGGTAAAATTTCAGACAAATATATACAGGGTGAGCACCTTAAAAAAATAAAATTTTGTTTATTTTTTATTTAACTTAGCAATAAATACAAGTAATAATTTGTACATAGCGCAGGCTTTATTCTTAACAAAAATGGATCGTGCGTTACTTAATACAGCTGTAACGCAGGAATTCGAAGGGTCGGTGCTCCGTAGCTCAGGTAGAAATAGCCCGTTCCCTTGCAATATTCCACAAAACGTTGGGACTGCATACGCGGTCCGCCTGCCCTTCGAATTAGACCACCGGTAACGCTTTTTTTTATTTGAAAATTCATTTAATTAGAAACGTGAAGATGTTTTTTAAAAATATTTAGTGTCACAATGTCGACGAGGAAAGTTCTGGGTAAAGCCTTTTAGAGATTTTTTTATTGTATCCTTACCTTGTAGGTTCTTTAGTCTCTGATAAAACAGTCCTGTGTTATTGTTCATGTTCTCGTTCTTGATTTTTTCCACTTCTTGGTTCATTCGTGCATTTTTTTTTTTGTTTAAATATATTTTGTTTCTATAACATCTGTATTGTTTTTGTGTTCTTCCTGTCTGTAACCATTTCAAAGTAGCTTTGTTTTTTCATCTGTTCTTATCGTACATATATATATATGTTGTGTGTATTCACATGTGCTTTCGTTGAAGCTTAAAAAACTTGCAATATTTTTGCTTGGATCAACTTCTCAATCAACAATTCTCTTAAAATATTACGAAATTAGTAAAGCTCAACCTGTGTGATACTGAAATCTTCACAGTAATCGTGCCCAAAGTCTCAAAATTATTAACTTAAAAAGTGAGGTTAACCTAAAGCAAAATATGAGTTTCCCATGCTTTAAATGCGACTTAAATCTGGACAACAAAGGATACCTACGCTGTGATGGGTGTAAACGTCCAATTTGCCACCAATGCTCCAAGTTATCAGCAACGGAGATTCGATGTATTGAACTGAAAAACCGCGTACTGAAGTTTTTTTGCTCAGAATGTGAAGATAATCTACTCCAAGTGCCAGTGTTGAGAAACCTGATTACTGAACTACAAACCGAGATCGAAAAGCTTAAGAGTAAGCAAGGTTTGGAACATCTTCCTTCTGAAGCAATTATTAGTGAAGTAGCCGATAGGCAGAGGCGTGCACGTAACGTTATCATATTCAACGCTGCAGAGTCTCCGGGTGATGATGTGGAACAGTGTAAAAACCATGATAAGGCAGTAGTGCAGAAGCTAATCCAGGAGCTGTCGAGTGTTTCAGCTGATGGTGTAAAAGTCTTTAGACTGGGTAAAAAAAGCAACAACAAGGTTAGGCCTATGAAGGTAATGTTAAACAGCTCTGAAGATGCCCTAACTCTATTAAAAAATAAGTCAAAGATCTCCTCGGCAAGTGGTCTGAAGATGTCTTCGGATCAAACTCCTATACAGCGCGAACACCTGGCTAATCTAAGGAAAGAACTGGAGAGCAGAACTAAAAATGGTGAGCAAGATATCACTATTAAATATTTTCAAGGTGTCCCAAAAATTACAAAATTTTCAAAAAAGTAGCTGATAATCATATTCTCGATGTCACAATATTTTATACCAACTTGAATTCGATAATGGCAAAGTTTGATTCTCTAATAACCGAAATTGATAAACTTAAACCTATGATCATTATAGTCACAGAAACATGGCTCAACAGCAAAATACCTGATTCTCTCATTCAAATTCCTGGATATACAATTTATAGAAAAGACCGTGTTAACGGAAGGGGCGGAGGAGTTATTGTTTATGCACGGATCGCCAGTGGTTCGACAGCAATTAACAACCAGTTCCATGATGATACAGAAACAGAAGACATTTGGCTAAACCTTACAATAGGCCGAACCGAATTACTTCTTGGAGGAATATATAGATCTCCTAATTCAACCCAAACGCTGAATTCAGCAATATTTCAAAAAATTCAGAATGCATCAAGTGGTAAGACCACTATCATAGTGGGTGATTTCAATCTACCTGAACTTACATGGCCTATAATCAATATCCCTAATGCTACTAGAAATGATGTTACAGCCGAGTTTGCAAGAATGTTCCTTGACAGTAATCTGTATCAATTAGTGGACCAGCCAACTAGATTCAGAAATTTAGATACACCCTCAATTCTTGACCTGGTCCTAACTAATGATGAAAACATTATAACAACTGTAAAATATCTTCCACCTGTTAGCATTAGTGACCATGTAGTCATACTAGTAAATATGCAGCTTACTGTATCACAGGGCAGTGTTAAACACTACCCAACAGGAAGGAAAAATTTTTCACGGGTAGCATATGACGAAGTAAACAATTCTCTTCTGGCAGCTGATTACTCATTATTTAACCAAGCAGATGACACTGAATCGAAATGGAAGGAACTGGAAAAAATTTTAACAGATGTTATTGATAAACATGTACCCATTTACAAACCTAAAAGTAAAAAAAGAATTGCAAAACCATGGATAAGTCAGGAAATAATAGAAACTATATCTGATAAAAAAAAACTATGGATTATGTATCGCAGAGATAGAAGTGAAGCTAATTACTTAAGATATAGCACAAAAAACAAGGAATTAACCAAACAAATAAGACTGGCTAGAAAGCAGTACGAGAAAAAAATTGCTGAAGGAGGGGAAAAGAAATTTTATAGTTACGTACGAAGACAAATTTCATCAAAAGTTTCTGTACCTTATCAGCTTCGAAATGAACATGGTGAAATTGTTAGTGATGAGAAAAACCTAGCCAACGAGTTTGCCAGACAATTCCAAAAAGCTTTTACAATTGAACCACCGGGTCTCATGCCTCAGATACACTCCCTCCCACGAGTACAGGAATCTCTAACTACCATAGAATTTCTTCCAGAAGAAATTGTAAAAATACTATGCAGTCTTAGTGAAGATTCTTCTCCAGGTCCAGACCAGCTTCACCCAAGCTTCCTAAAAAAATGTGCAGTAACGCTAACACCCTTCGTTGTTGAACTTATGGAAAGCTCATTTGCAACAGGAATCCTTCCCTTGTCCTGGAAAGTAGCCCACGTTACCCCTATATACAAAAAGGGCGATAAGTTCTTAGCAGTGAACTACAGACCAATTAGCTTAACCGCTGTTTTGTGTAAGTGCATGGAGCGGGTAATTGCTGACAGACTAATCGAATTCCTAATATCTAACAAGGTTATAATAGATGAACAACATGGATTTATTCCCGGAAGGTCAGTCACTACAAATTTGATATATTGTCTAGATAAATGGACCAAATTGCATGATCAGAACGCCCCATTAGATATCGTTTATCTAGATTTTGAAAAGGCATTTGACAGAGTACCCTTCAGAAGACTCCTGTATAAGCTTGAACATCTTGGAATCCGGGGCCAAACGCTGAAGTGGATTCAATCGTTTCTGATCGATAGAACCTTTAAAGTCAGAGTTGGCAATTCTTTATCTGACAGCCACGAAGTTCAGAGTGGTGTCCCCCAGGGCTCTGTTCTTGGACCGATTCTTTTTACAATATACATAACGGATCTCAAACAATGCATCCACTCACATTCCAGTTTCTTTGCAGACGACACTAAGTTTTTTGGAAACCCTACTCTTGGGAATACTTTACAAGAAGATCTGGACCGTATTTATCTGTGGACGCAAATATGGCTGATAACCCTAAACACAGAAAAGTGCTCAGTGATTCATATTGGGAAGTCAAACCCAAAAATCGTGTACATGTTTAACAACAATGAAATCAAATCCGTTGACAAGCAGAAAGACCTTGGAATATATGTCACGTACAACTTAAAATGGGAATGTCACATTGCAAGTATAGTGAAAAGGGCAAATACATTGCTTTACCTAATTACAAAATCTTTTTCTGAACTAACTCCTATGTTGCTATTGAAACTGTACAAATCCTACGTTCGACCGATTTTGGAGTACGGAGTCCAAATTTGGTCACCATATTTCCAAAAAGACATAGATTTACTGGAAAAAGTGCAAAGACGTGCGACAAAACTACCAAGTGCTCTTAAATATTTATCATACGAGCAAAGACTTAAGCATCTTAAACTACCAACACTTAGTGCTCGAAGGATGCGTGGAGATTTAATAGAAACCTTTAAAATACTTGGAAGTGATCACTATACATGTAAAAACCAACTTCAGTCAGTTTATGTGCGTAGTCAAAACAGTCAATTACGAGGTCATATGCATAAGTTGTGCAAAGATCGTTTTGTTACGAACCCCAGAAAAAACTTCCTGTGCAATCGTGTTGTGGATATTTGGAACAGCCTACCCGAAGAAGTAGTCAGTGCCGCGAGTGTCAACCAATTTAAAAACAGATTGGATGTTTACTTAAATGTTAATGTGATATAAAAATTAAATATAAATATACAATTTTCCTTTTAAGAGATATGTACAAAGCTAATCTATTCTATACCATAGTAGTTTAGTATTTAAAAATGTTTGAAAGTACGCAAATATTTGGTGTTAACAGCGTTTAGCTGCCTACCAAATTACTGTAAATAAATAAATAAATATTTTCTTTCTATTTGATCTCATTTTTCTGCGATATTCATACTCTCTTGTATGCAATTTTCACCTTGTGCTATGCAATCCATATATTGCGTTTTAACTTCTTTTACTTGTAGTTTTTAAACTACACATTTTTTACTTTGCTCTACTCTAGCCCGTTTCGTCATTATTAGCAAGTAATGATCTGTATCCCAATTTGCTCCCCTGTTTATCTTGTGTCTTTTACCTCTTACATGTCTCTTGATTATCAGAATGTGAAGTTTGGGTTTCAGTATTGCCATCTAGGTCATTCCAGGTAACTTTACGTTGCTTTGGGTGTTGAAATCGCGTTATAATCACTTAACATTCTTTTTGATTTTATGCACTTTGGCAACGCTGACGTTTACTCCCACTTCTTTGGCCTCTAGCAACAAAAACAATGTACTACGTTGGGTTGTTGCAACCACAACATGGTTCTACACAACAAGAACAACAATTGGTTACAATGTAAATACTCCTAACGACACAATCCGTAAATTTAACCAAATTTGCAGCCCTAATCTCCGTTACGATGGGGTGTAACACAAGGGTCTGGCTTTAGGGATGCTCAGTGATAAGGGTGGGTTCTTTACTACCTTAGAATTAGGGCTACAATTTCATTAAACGAGATAAAAGATGTTAAATAATCAAGACGCCACCACGTTCAGACTAAATCGGGAAAATCAGCAACGCAGGTAGGCCCACTTTAAAAATGGAAGGAAGTGGGCCCACCTTTCTACTTCTACCTTGGCACAGCTTGACGTAGCGACTGCAACAGCTGAATTGAACGTAGCTTTTGTTAAACTTGCATACAATCATCTGAATTCCTGTACATCGAAACAAAACACAAATATGCTTGCAAACACTAATGAAAAACGTAAATAATTAACAATGAACTCTATTGGAATAGTAAATATGAAAATGACAATAAACATGAAAATGACAATAAACATGAAAATGTTTACTCGTTACAGTTAAAAATATATGCGAAAGGGGTTAGTCATGTTAAATGGCGACGTTTAAACTAAATGCAGCAGTAAAGTGACAATCAAACCACATGGCTACATTACATGATCAAAATTATCAACAAACCCTCAAATAGTGACGCAACGACAATGTTTACTTGAACTTACAATGCAAAACAACATGTGAATGATAAAACTTGCCGGTATTGTTCAACATCTCACGATATAAATCAACCAATTGCACAATTTGCCAAGACAACACTTTAAAAATCACTTCACTGTAAAGCTATGGACTAACAAATATCTTGAGTTGGAGGAATCCGACGTTCCATATTTATGTCCACTTCCAGCTGCAGGTCGCTCGCATCCCAAACTATTGCCACGAAAAGAACGGCAGGTAAATACTGGAAACCACATGGAAGAGGCGGTATTCGAGCAAATGTGAGCGGCATTACATCCCCAAGATGAGGGTTAACTTGAACGAACCCCGGGCAAACAAACAGACGGTGGTACAGTATCGGGTCTTTGTTACACTGGCAGGTTTAGCACATAGTTGAGAATTCCAAATAAGATCCGTTGGGGACAGCGTAACAAAAGTTGCTTAGCTTCTCGGGACGGAAAGCTCGGCTAAACGTTAACCAAATGGCCACCACTACACACTGGCTCGACGACAGCAACACTGTAGTTTCACAACTTACAACAATTTCAACTTTCGACGAGGCAAAAGCCTCGCTGGTATCAACACCTCTGAACGTTCTGAGTGTCCGTCGATGATTGATGCTTCGGGCTGAGATCCGGAAATGGAATAATAAGGCGTACGCGTGACTAAACTCATTGTTTGCTCCTCTCACGAGCCTCGCGGGAAAATTCCAACAAGCTGATGAAATGCTGACTAAACAAATGCCTGTGCCCTCGGGGGAAGTTTTGGACTGTCAGGCAACTGCGAAATTCTTAGCATCCGATAAGACAGATTGCAACATCCAGGCAGCGTGCGAGAACAAAGCCTACTTTTATACCATGCTGGAATAAACTTGAATTTATGATCTTAAATACTGCAAAGCGCTAGCATGCGAAACGGGCAGAAAGAAGAATCGGATGGAGTAAAATTTTGAGCCCTCGTCAAACTTTTGATTTAGGCATGGCTGAACTGAGAAAAGGATGAAAAACGAAGTTCAAATTGGGCGGAAAGACGCAAAAGGGCGAAAATACAGCAAATTGTCTTCACAAACTTTTCTACTTTTTTCCTACCTACCTGTAATTAATCAACTAATAATCCTTTTATTATTATGATCTTTCTTTTTCTTTGCATTTTCTGTGCTTCCATGTTTTCCAACTTCCATTCTCTTTGACATCTCGTTTTTCCTCACCCTTTTATCCATTTTCTCCTTTCTCATAATAGATGTGTTGCTGGTTTTTTTTTTAAATTTCTTTCAGCTCTTTTATTTTTCACATTTAGTTATCTCGGCGCATTTCTTCAGTGTCTGTCATGGTTTCTTCATCATGTTCTTCAATAAATTCTGGTCACCTTCTCCACTTTCCACCTAGTGATTACTGTCAGCTATGCCTGCATTTACTGCAATTTCATGTTACTTGTATCCATTAATATGGTTTATTTGGTTGTCTGATCTTCCATTTGGATGTCTCCATGTTGCTTTTGAATTTGTTGTATGCTGAAATTTGTTAGTTATTATTTATTTATTTATTTATTTTACAGGTTGTAATAACATATTACAAATAACATTTTTTAATATTATTTCGCGAAGGAAAATCCTTGAGTGCGAACCTGCAGACAATTGACAGTGTTTAATTCAACATTATATTTTCACATCGTTTTTTATAATAGAAAGAAAAATATGTATATATATAAAAATGAACATTTTTTTAAATCTGTCACAAATATTACAAATATTACTGTAAGGCATGGAAGAAGGCATTTATGCTACTCTCGTCCAAGTGAATTATCCACTATCTCAACATACGTTTATATTTGGTTTTGTCTAAGTCGGAGTTTTTCAACTCTATGCTCAGATCATTGAATACTTTTCTACTGACCGATTTATGACTTCGTCTAGTAATTTCTTTGTTGAATCTCATTGGAGTAACCTTAGTCTGTCTTCTTCCATTTCCTAATTGTTAATATTCTTCTAGTATATGTTTATGGTTGAAGGTAATTGCTTTTTCTACAAAGTATTTCCTTATAGTAATAATATTTGTTTGTTTGAAGAGTAGATTTGACGAGTATAGTCTATGTTTCTTAAATATTATTTTGACAATCCTTTTTTGAACATCTGAGAGCGGTTTCAATGTGTTATCATAAGCCCCACCCCAGGCTATTATACCATAGGTAGCTATAGACCAAAATAAGGCGTAATATACAGTTAACAACTGCTCCATACTTAGGATATGGCTCAATTTATAGAAAATGAGTATTAGATATCTGGTCTTTTTTACAATCTGGGTAATTTGATAGTTCCATTTAAGCTGAGAGTCTATATATACACCTAAGTATTTTGCTGTTGTTACTCTAGTTATCACAGGACAATCACAATTACAATTTGTTGGGTGACATGAGTCATTGTGTATTTTGATTTCGCAAATGTCTGTTGTACTGTTCGTGTAGCTGCCATATGTAGTAAAAACTGTTTTATTAATATTTAGACTCAAAAAATTTACTTTTAACCAGTTCGCTATTAGTTTCATTTTTTGTTCTGCTTTTGATATTACTTCCTGCCAAGTTTTGCCTTTTACAATGAGAGCAGTGTCAGCTGGGTCCTAATATTGTTCCCTGAGGAACACCGCATTCTACAGTCACTTCTTCACTTTTTTCGTAATTAATTCTGACTACTTGTTTTTTGTCAGAGAGATAACTTTTGAATAACTCGTAAGCCGTGCCTCTAAATCACAACTTATTTCTGTAACAATTTGACAGTATCAAAAACTTTAGCAAGATCCAAAAAGATTGATACGCATGGTTCATTATCTATCAATTGCACAACAGATTTGATCAGTCACATATCTAATAGCATCTTCAGTGCTTTTGCCCTCTTGAAACCCAAATTGAAAGGGATTTATGATATTGTGTTTCAGAATAAAGCTACATATTCTCATCTTAATAACGTTTTCAAATATTTTAGCAAAGTTTAAAATTAAAGAAATAGGTGTGTAATTTGTAGCCTCATCTTGCATCCCCTGATTTGAAAACTGGAATCACTTCAGCTTTTTTAAAATGATTTGGAACAACTCCATTCTCCATGCAATTGTTAATAATGACCGTCAATGGCTTGACAAGGTACAATGCAGTGTGTTTAATAATTCCAACAGAAATATGATCAACACCTCCGGACTTTTTACAATTCATTTTCTCAATAATTTCCCCAAATTTCATTTTCATCAGTTTGTATTAGAAAAATAGAGTCAGAAGGAGAATGGTCAATATCTATGTCATTAGTTATAGACGAATCAAATTTTTCATCCATTTCAGGACCTATTTTGATGAAGAATTTATTAAAAAAGTTAACAATCATGTACAGATTCATTTCTTTACTCACTTCTCTTAGATAATCTTCCTTCCCAACTTGGACATGGAAATCGCCCAAGACAATTATTTTCTCATGTCTTGTTATATATTTGAGGCAAATTTAATTAGGTAATTTTAAAATTGTAAGTTATTACTGTATTTACAGTTTGATGAATGGCAATGCATTTTTGTAGTTGCAAAAATTGTTCTTTTTAAACTGATGCTTTTGCTTTTGCTAACAAAAGATATAACTACAACGTCATCTTTTTAATTTGTTATATTTTTTCATATGTATACCTTTGTAAATATTGAATATTCAGAAACTTGTTCCAATCAATTAATCTCCTCAGAAACGAATGGGTACGATCTATAAAGGGTTTGAATTTGTAGACTTTAGCTCTTCCTTAAAGTAAATTTTGCGGTAAACGTGTAGTTTACCGTTGCTTTTATCATTGGTATGAACTGGGCTTGAAATTAGTATATTAATGTAACAAGTTGTATAAACGTCACTTTCGTCACAAGTTTTTTTAGGCACGAGCGAAGCGTAGTGCAGGAAGTGTTTAATAAATGAGTGTCTAGACGAGTTTATGTAATGTGTTACATACTATACTTTTTCTACGACCACAAATGTAAACAATATAACATCATATTATATCATTAAGATTTTGAATATTAAATTACGTCAAATTATGCTCGACAGACGTCAACGTTGACTGTTGAAAACTAACTTGATTTTAGTTTTGACTATAGCTAATAAAGCAAATACTGTTTGAACCTAATTTCACCTCATGACTAAAACGTCATTGCTAACTTCAGCTCGTGAGTAAGAGGCTCTTTAGTCACAGGTTATGAAGGCATGATTAAAAGGTTACTTAGCGACGTGTATGTTAAATGCCATTTTAGTTACAGGAGTAGAAAATAGCTATTTATGCAGCAAGTGCTAAAAGTTGATGTTTATGCACGAGACATAAAAATTATGAAACGAAGCCTTCGGCTCGAAGCCATGTCTCGTGCATACAAGTTTGCATACAATATTTTTTCTACGACCTTAAATTTTCTGTTATTAATCCATAAATGTCGATTTAACAAAGATTTGCATTTATGACAGTTATAATTTATGCCAAATAAAGAGTTGACCTTGATGCGTAGGTGAATGTTTGTGGAGCCAGTACTGTCAAAGTCAGTTACTTACTTATACTTACTTATCCACATCCTCTTTTACCGTTAGGTGTCGAGGTTTATCTCTTTTCTGCAAAACGTCTTCCACTTATTCCTGTCTTTGGCTTTTTCTTTTGTACTGGCCCATGAACATCCTCTCCTACTTAGTACTTCTGCTATTTCAGTATCCCAGCTTTTCTTTGGTCTGCCTCTTTTGGATTTGTCTTCTGATCTGGCTTCCCATACTTCTTTAACTAGATTCCCTTAGTTCATTCTGATTAAATGGCCATACCAGCTTAGTTGTTTACTCTGTATTTCTTCCTCCAGTGATTTAGTGTTTAGTCTTTCTCTGATATCTGTGTTTCTTATTCTGTCATACCTAGTAACTCCTTCAATCCTTCTTAAAATTTTCATTTCAGCAGCTTGTAATTTAGATTTTAATTTTTTACTTAGCACCCACGATTCACTACCGTATGTTAAGACCGGTTTAAAAACTGTTTTGTATATTTTAACTTTCACTCTTTTACTCACTTCTTTTTTGCTGAGGAACACAGCTTTTAGTGCATTAAATAGTCTTGCCGCCGCACCTATTCTGTTGTTGACATCACTTTCTATGTTCCCCCCTCTATCGAATATGGAGCCCAGATATTTCATGGTATTCGTTTGCTTGATCTGATGTCCGTCTAGATTTATTTGAATCTGCTCCTCATCATTTGATATTACCATGATTTCGGTCTTAGTGTGGTTTATGGTCATTTCAGTTTCCGAGAGTGCCGCTTTCCAGTTTTCTGCTGCATGTTGGAGGTTACTTTTGCTACTAGCTATCAACATTAAGTCGTCAGCATATAATAGTTCTTTAACAATGACAGGTTTAAGTTTCCTTATACCCACCCTGCATCCTTGTGTAGTAGCGTTGGCCTTTCTTGCTATTTCGTCAATTACCGTAATGAACAGCAAAGGGCTTAGGATTCCCCCTTGCCTGACACCTTTATTAGTAGTGAAATTTTCCGTTGTTCCATACTTAGTTCTTACTTTGTTTGTGGTATTTTGGTAGAAGCTCTTCACTGCATTTATTTTAGGCTATTAGGTACACCCCGCTTTATTAGGGTCTCCCATATACACTTTCTCGAAATTGTGTCGAAAGCTTTCTGGAGATCTATTGCACACAGATACACTTTCCCTCTTTCCCTTTTTTAAGAACCGGTACTATAATTGCCGCCTGCCAGTCTTCTGGAGTCTTCTTTGTTTTCCACGCCAAGTTAAACATTTTTTGCAGCATTAGTCGTCCTTCATGTGGCATATACTTGATCATTTCGGGTTTAATTTCGTCTTGCCCGGCAGTTTTTCCAACTTTCAATTTTGAGAGGGCGTGTTGCACCTCCTCATACATTATGTCCCTCTGGAGTGCTTCATGCTGATTTAAAATACTTTGTGTATCTCTGCCATCGCTGTTGATTCTATCATCACATTCAAACAATTCTGTAAAATACTCATACCAGCGGGATTTAATATCTATTTCTGAAACCAGCATTCTTCCATCTTTACTCTGAATTATTGGAACTCTTTCTTTCTTTTCATTACTCAGTCCTTTTATAGTCCTATAGAGTAGCTTTGAGTTACCTTGCCCTTGTGTTTCCATTCTGTCGCCAAAGTCTTCCCACGTTTTCCTTTTGGCTTCTTTTAGTAGTTGCTTGACTTTTGATCGGTTATTCTTATAACTTTTGTGGTCTGCTTCATCTTTTGTACTAAGATATTTTTTCCAGCTAGCCTTCTTTTGCTTGATTGCGGCCTTGATTTTATCGTTCCACCATGCTGTTTGTCTTCTCCCGTTCGTATGATTTGAAGTACCACAGACTTTTGCTGCCATCTTGATGACTATTTCTTTGAACTGTTCCCAGCTATTTCTATGTTTTCACTCGTAATCTCCTTCTTTTGCTTTATTTCATGTTCCAGTTCTTCTTGATAAATAAGTTTTATATTCTCTTCTTGAAGTCTATAACTCTTTATGTTATTAAACGGTTTCTTCTTAATAACCCGCTCTTCTGAGTACTCTTTGTCTCCTTTTATCTTTATTTCTACTAGATAGTGATCCGAACCTATTTCATAACCCCTTTTAACCCTCACGTCTTTAATTTTAGCTAATTTATTCCTTTTTATAAGTAATAAGTCAATTAGGGATTTTTCATTTCTTGATTGGACTTCTCTAGTATACTTATGAATGGCCTTGTGGTTAAAATATGTGTTAGCTACTAGTAACTCATTTATTATGCAGAAGTCGATAATTCTATCACCATTTCTATTCTTTGTAATTTCTCCAAACTTACCTACACTGCCATCAGTTGACTCGTTATTGTTGCCAACTCTACCATTTAAGTCGCCTACCACTAGGGTTTCCATTGAATTATCTACTTGGTCCTGTAACTCTATCCAAAATTTGTCTTTTTCTTCGTTTTTATCGTTTTCGTTCGGTCCATACACAATTATAACCTTATATTTCAGTTTTCCTAGTTTAAGGTAAATCCACATTATTCTTTCAGAAATAAAATCCCAGTTAATTATTGTTTCCTTAAAGTTTTTATGTATCAGGCAGGCAACTCCTGCTTGTGCCCATTTTTGTTGATCTACTCCACTGTATAATAATAAATGCCCTTGCAAGTCATCAAAGCCTGTCCCTTTTTTTTTGGTCTCCGTCAGGGCTAGAATTCTTATTCCTGTTTTTTCAAACTCACTTATTAGTTCCCTTTCCTTTCCTTTCCGTTTAGACTGCAAATATTCCATGTACCTATTTTTATTTCGTTAACGGGGCGCTCTCCTACTACTTGCCTTTGGCTGTCTTTTGAATTTCCTGGGTTCTTCACCTCTGCTCTTTCGTAATGACCATTTCTCGGTTCAGTCTTTTTGTTAGCCCTGATTTTTAGTTCCATAGTTCTTTTCCTCCAGGTGGGTTTCTCTATCCTGCTGTCTTTTACTTTTCGCAACTGTAAGAGCATCTCTTCTGTGTAAATTATTTTCGTCACCTCGCTAGTTGATCTGTGTTTTTCCCACTTTTCTTTCAGTTTTGCGAGCTTTACATACAGCGCCTTCCTTTCCCGCTCGATTTCTTCTTCTCTTGCGTGTATCTCTTTTGTTAAATTACTTAGTTCGTCTAAATTCCCTTGTATTGTCCTCTGACTGTCTTGCATTTCATTCCGAAATTCCATTTGCATCAATCTTATTCCCGCTATTAATTCTTCAGTCATCCTCTCTAGCTCTTCTGCTTGCATTTTTGCTTTTAAGTATGAGCTGATTTTTTTAAAATTCGATTTCAACGCTTTCCGATACCCGGTCGCATGCCGGCAATCTTATGCGTCCGCCCACGCACATGTTGCCCGGTCAAGGTTCTCGCAAACGAAATTACCGCCGCGCTCCTCCATGTGCGTATCTATTTTACGCGGCTTTGACCCTTCTGCACCGTTTTGTTTATTTGTTTCCCCTGTGTAAATTCCGATTATTTCCGTGAATGCGTGTGTTCTTAATTATTCCCCTTTATTCTATCCGCTTCTAAATCACTTCTAACACTAAACTGATTCTAACTGTTCACTTTTCACCTTTAAAATCACGATTTTTAAACGGAGTCGAGGCTGTACATGTCAGTTACTCGGCGTCCATCGCGACTCAGTCAGTTATCAAAGGTAATTATTAATCCTACACATCTGACTTTATTCGTTACATAACGCTTTCATTATTTAAAAAACACTTCTAATGCAAGCAGTAACTAGAACAACTTTACAATCTCACTTCCAGTTCGAAATTGTAGTTTTATAATCTCACTTCACTTTATAACACATGTGCTAAAAGTAAATAGCTGATCTCTTTAAACACGCTAAATTATAAAACGTCACTTTTAGTGAAAAAAGCTAGCGCTAAAAGGCCTACTTTTAGTGGCGGTCGTAGAAAAAAATATTGTGAATGATACGGCTTGGCTATTGTGTTGTAATATTTATTAATTTATAATAATTGCTGCCTATAGTTTTATTTGTCCGGCTCTTGCTAATATTGTATTTTTTAAATTTAAATTTAATTAATGACTATCTCATGGGTTTGGTTGTTACATCCTGCCAATTTATTATTTAAATGTGTAAAATTATTAGATAATATACTGGCTTTTACTAAATTTTTCTGCTTTTTATTGAACGCGATCGTTTCTACTCTGCTGATTTAACTAATGGGATCATTTTGTACAGAATTTTTAAAATTACTGGAAACGTCTCAAATGTCAAATAGTAGTGACCTAACTGCACATTTATAACACACAAACAAATCAAAGCAGGCTTATTTTAAACAATTACATCTGCTATTACGTACCTATGTATTGCCAAAGTGATACGACGTAAGTACACAATGCCACTTTAAAATAAAACACTCAAAAGGACACTACTGGAAATAAATCGCTGAATGTTTAGCAAAACGTGCGTTTGACTTTGATTTTATGTTTCTGCGATGGATACTTAGGCCTTTATTGGGCGCCCAGCAAGTCTCTTGATGAGGGAGCTTTCTTATTGTCGGTTATCTTGCCTTGTAAGCCACCTGCAACTCGCCAATGCAACGCTTGTAGCGTGACCGATGCTTTCAGCTCTAAACTCAGCTCCTGCTAGGGCTCGGCTGGGATATACGGTGATTCCTGCCTACCCTGGCCTTCAATGCCTCTGCTTTTTATTTAGACCGTCAACAAACAATGGACACATCTATACTTTTTACCAGAGACGCAAGGAATGTATGCAAAACCTCTGCAGCCTAGCAAACAACACTCTTCTAAGTGTGAACACTTTTTGAAATTGGATAAATTGGTATTTATTACCTTTTAATTTCGACTTTTGTGGGATGCCAAAACATACCCCAGCTTGGCTTCTCCCCAATTGTTCTTCCAGAGTTCTTACTTTGTTATTTACAAGTCGGAGCTTGCTATGATTACTGTTTCTTATATTCAAGTCGAGGCTAATGCTATTTTTACAGTTTTAAAATTCAAATTATTTCAAGGCTAATGCTATTTGAGTACATTTTTAAATTCAAATGGTCACATTTATGGAATATTTTAAATTAGTATTTGCGATGCTTGAATTATTTTATATACCTATTATAATTGTATTAGTAGCTTAAATTGTGTTCATTGCAATATATATTTTTTTTAAAATCATCAGCTTCTAGGTGGTTACACCAAAAGAGATCAAATCGTAAAGTCCTCGACTTTTTTATTATTAAATACACAAAGAGAAGCAACTTTTGGCAAAAGTACCTGGTGCTCCGCCTAGACCTTGTCCATATCAAACAAACAAACACAGTTTAAAAATTTCAGTATTAAAAGTCACTAAATTTCAAAGAGTGTTTCAAGTTTATTGTAATTTTATCAATTTGCAATTTCAACCAGAAAACACTATCGAATTCTACAAACAAATGACAGCTTCCCTTAATGATTATCTTTTTTTACTGTGCTCCTCCATGATTAAGCACAATAAGCTCGGAGGGTGAAAATCATTAACTGAATCGGTTTAAGCATTGGAATGGGCCCAGAAGAGTACCCAATGAGATTGTTAGGCAAACTGCAATTGATGGTAAGAGTTCGAAGGCAATTAAAACCCACGGGGTTCTGAAGGAGCCCAGGCAGGACTTGCTGGCAACATGTGCAGCAAAAGCAAATTACAAAAGTACTAATAAATAAATACAGAAAATCTCTGCAAAATCTGACACTTTCTATGAACTTGTCATGTTACCTAGCAACAGCATTGCAGTTTCGTTTGTTAAAGTGACTTATTAAACTGCGATGAAATTTCGTATTATTTGAAACTTACCTAATTAAATAAATAATGACAAAAACCGATTGTGAGTAAAATAGTATACATACCACGGTGAATGGAAATGAACAAATTTGACGTATAACCTTAAAAATAATAAACGAGATGTGGATGGTCAAACTATACCTCTTTTTCTATACATTTGCATTCAGATCGCCCATTATTGTCTTTATATTATTGTTATGAGCTTTAACTAGTTTCTTCTCTACGAATGTATGGAAATAATGAACATTTGTGTAGAAATGTTTGTTATTACTGTTATTAGCATTCTTTTTGTCTTCCATTGCTGTATGAACTGAAAATTCCGATTTGTTGTTGAATTTAATTGTGATGGGAACGTAGCAGATTCTTTCGTTAAGGACAAATTCTAGTATCTTGTTTTTATTACGTGGACCCACAATACAGCCTGACCCCACCTTTTTGAAATATCTTTAAAAACCCAAGCGTCAGATTCTTCTATAAGTACAAATGCTAGAACAATAAACGTATACTTGCCCTGCCTCTTACATGCAAACTATATAATGCAACCTATTTTGCAGATATACAATGGAAATGTACCAGCCTCTGGCCCAGGGTTGCCACCCTTCATGGGTCCATACGGCCTGCCACCTGGAGCAAACGCGCATGACAGGCCATTCATACCTCAGCAGCTGCCGCAAGGTCTCCCTTCACACATGCAGTTGCCACCGCCGGGATTGCCGCCACCCGGACACATTCCCCCCGGATCCTTGCCTCCGCACATGCTGGCACAAGGCATGCCGCAGGGACAAAGTATGGGCGGGCCTGGATCGCGTTCAAATTTACCAAATTTTTCTCCACATACCTCCCAACAAGGGTGAGTGCATTGAACGTCGAAATATTTGATGGATCTATGACATTCCTCTTGTGTTTTCAGAATCCCCAACTACGGACCCCAAAGCATTCCCGCAGGATACCCCGCAGGCGCGCCGCAGATGACACAGATTGGCCACCCGAACGGAACTCCCCAAGGCGGCCATTTCCCAGCAGCGTCTAATACTCATATTATGTAGGCGCGTTTTGTTTCGCCCTTAGGATTTTGAATATTGGGAGCGTATAGCTATTTTATGTGAAATGTGATGAAGCTTTAACTTATTTTGGATAGAAAGGAAATATAAATTAGTTTACCTATACTGTTTCCATTATACGTATGTTATGTACACAGTACACGGATGGTAATTTGAACCTTTAAGTATGTTAGTCATTATATTTTATCTAATACTTATTATTCGGCTGTAATGTAGATACCCCATTTTGGCTGTTTTTATAGTCCCGGCTTCATGTTCATAGTTATTATTTAATAACGATACCTTTTTGTATAATAGTGTTACAGTGACAACTGGACGAGGAGTAGATGATAGTTATAAGTCGTGAATGTATAAAGGTTCTGGTCTGTATTTTAATACTGTATAGCGAAGTCTGCATTGCAACTATTACTACTTGATGTAAATTTACACTAATCAAATAAAATTTAATTTTGAAATATGAAGATTTTTACTTATAACTAAACTCTTAATTAAAGAATGAGCTAAAAGCTAAAAAAAAAATAAACTGCTATTTTTATAATGTTGGGAGGTATCGAGATTTAAAAAAAAACATCCTCAGTGGGCTGTGGAAATTCAAACGTACAAATAATATGTTGGTGGCACGGTAAGTCTGTCTATGTTAAAGAGTCCCTGTATATAGTAAGATAAGAGTCGGGCAAACGCGGGTCAATTTTTTCCCACTGATCGATGGTTCCAGAATATGCAAAGTGCATTTTGATAAAAATCAATGGGAAAGGCTCGATTAGACATAATAAAGAAATTTACTTTATTTACCCACAATATAAGTTTCAAAGTTTTTAATGTAAGTTTAAATAATCATCGTCCACTTCACGGATTAGACCACCAGGCCTGTTCCAATTCAATATTCCAATCTCATTCTAGGTTATTCGTCAAAAATTGATGTGCTCAGAAACTGCGACACAAGAATCGGCATCCAAACTGATGCAATTGGCATCAACAATAGACACCTGTTTAATAACGGGCGACTTTAATTTCCCTGACATTGTTTGGCCAATCAACACTATACCCAATGCAACAAATAGTGAATCGGAATTCTCAAGAGTACTGTCAGAATCCAACTTACACCAACTAATTCTAGAACCAACACGTTTCAGACACCCTCATTGTTAGATCTACTGCTAACCAATGACGACACATTAATTAGTGATGTTTGCTACCTTCCACCTGTGGGTAAAAGTGATTATGTGCAACTCCTAGCTAAAATCCAGATAATGAATAACAGTTTGATGAAAAACCTACGAAACCAAATTTTTGCAAAGCTGATTACAATATTGTAAACACTTTTCTTTCTCAGGCAGGGTACTCTGAATTCTACAGAACTAATAATACAGAAGAAAAATGGGAAATATTACATAACATTCTGAAAACGTCGATTAACAAATTTATACCAAATAAAAAAGCATGTGATAAAAAAGATCGTTAAAGCCTTGGATCAATTTGGATTTGATAAAAGAAATTCGTGAAAAAAGAAGGCTATGGGACTACTATCATTACAATCGCAACCTTACAAACTATACAGCATATAAACATAAAAAAATCACGTGACAAAACTTATACGTCATGCAAGAAGTGAATATGAAAAGTTGATTATATATAGCCAGTGACAGCAAACCATTTTATAACTACACGTACATTCAAAAGCAAATCAAATCTAGAGTCACAATACCACCTGTTTTACAAACTACAGCAGGAGAAGTGATTGAACCAACACTTATTGCAGAAGAGTTTGCCAGTCACTTTAGCGAAATGTATATCAGAGAGGCAGATGGGGCTATACCCATACCCAACATTAATCGAATGGGTAATTCTTTACACACGGTTGAATTTTCCCAAGACACTGTAGCAGATGTTGTAATGCTACCTGGGTCTTTACAATGATTTCTGGTTTATATTTAATTTGTAAAAGTAAGTCTGTAGCATTATTAATTGTGCCCTTTATGAGTGGTAGCTTTTACTTGGGTTAGGGTTCTGATTGCTTATACTTTGACTGATTTAAATGAACAAGACTTAACAGAAGACACGTTTATTACATAATATGTACAGAATAGAATAAAATATATCATATGCTGAATTATGTACAAGTTAGAATCGTATTTTGTTTTAAATCCTGCGGCTGGTCCCTGGATAGGTAGGCTGCCTTTCTTGCATCAGTGTGTGCCAGCGATTTTCCCCACGTCTGATTACAGTACAGGACAGTGTCTTCTCATCTACGTTGGCGGAACTGTAAAACCAAAAATAACTTAAAAATTACAACTAGTGCAGATGTAAATAAACGGGAGATTCTAATTTGATTCGATCATAAAGTGACTTGACTGAAGCTATAAAGTGATTCCTTTATGCAAGGATCTGTGCATGTGACTGATATGATGATAACGTAGCTGTACTTGACTTCGTGCCTGGATTAAATTTCAGTCAGCTGTTATCTAGTTTCCAGCGCGAGGCAAGGTTATTTTACTACTCGGACAAAAATGTTATTTAATAAGGTGAGTACGTCGTTTTACTACCTTAGGGAGACAGCCAGTTTCATCGGGGAATACTTGCTGGGTTTTAAGATCTAACGATCTACACTCGGGGAAACTTTAGTGACACAGTACTCAACTGTACGTAACTTTAATGTTTTTACTATGAGCTTTTAATACTTCGTATGAAATTGAATTATTGCATTCCCTTATTCGAGTGTGTTTGCCATTGAAACTGATTTCTTTCACGTACGATAATTTTAATTAACGAATTTCGAGTCCAACTATTCGTTAATTACATTCTAGGAGCCTCTGCAAACTGCCAGGCCGGAAAATGAATCGAATTAATTTACTACGATATGCCATTTATAAATTAATTGCACACAATTGGCCGGAAGGGACTCAGAGGAATTTGAATGCAGCTTATTCCGATTCCAGATATAAGCTGATTCAAATTTGAGTTTTGAGCGTATCTTTGTAGCTACACGGTCAGGCGGGGCTTCGATAAATTTGAATGCAGTTCAATCCGACTCCAGATATGAGCTGATTCAAATTTGAGTTTAGACGGATACCTGGGAAGTTATTTCGAGTTTCTCTGGTAGGTTTTCTGGTCCGCGAATCGGCTGAAAGCCCGGGTTAATTTCGGGTGGCACAGCTGAGGCAAGCTCGAGGCTTTCCTCAGCGGAGGCCGCGGGACCGGCCTGGAGAGGCGAGGTTTGGAGTCCGCGGCGCGATTCCCATTTATATGCTGGGATCGGCTACTCGGAACTCGTCGCGTGTAGGAGAAGGGATGCGCTGAAAACGCGTTTAGGATCGGCTAGCGCATCGCCGTGGTTCTGCGGGTTCGAGCGTAATGGGAACTTCCGATTGTTGTAACGTGCATTGTTATAAAAATGCGAATATTGAGCGCTTTTAATTTTAAATTAAATTTGGTAGCGCTTAATTACTAGCGAAACGTTACAATGTAATTTCGAATCTAAGAGATGACGCCGCACCAGGGCCTGACTAGGGTTGCCATATTTGAAAATAACAATTTCGGGACAAGATTAAGACAATAGAGCGATGGGGGGGGGGGAGTTTGATTAGAAAAGGTTATTCAGTACTTGAATTTTAAAAAGTTTTTTTAATTTGTTCATAGTTAATTTTACAAATACTAGAAACTAACTATTAAAGAAACACATTAAACTATTATGTATTCGCAAATGAAACTAATAATAAAATCAATTTAACCCTTTAACGCCCTCTGGTATGACAGTTATACGTACCACTGTGCATAATAGTCAATAATACTTGTTTTGAAACTTAATACTGCTCTGAAACGTCTTGTTTCCGTTTTATAGACATTGCAGTTCCTTTGTCTAATTTTACATTTTCTAGAATTATTGTAGTTATAAAACTACCTCAATAAACCTTGGTGTAAATGTGCAGCTGATATGACAGTATTACCAGAGTGCATTCTGAGTCACGACTTTTGAAGTGTGTACGTGCATTGGTGAATTTTTACTTCCTTTTACAATAAAGGAAGTATTGGATTCACCCCAAAAATTCGAAATTGAGTTTTCAACAGATCTTCACGTTTTAGAGTCCCCTGAACCCAAAAAACATATTTTTTTTCATTGGTTTGTCTGTGTGTGTGTCGGTGTGTGTGTCTGTATGTCTGTGAACAAAATATCTCAAAAACGAAAAGAGGTATGGCGTTGAAACTTCATATATCAGTTTTGTGTACTATGTAGATGAGACAGCAAGCTTTTGAAGAAAATCGCATAACCGGAAGTAGGTGTTTACTCTTGTGATTTTTCAGTTTTTTTCGATTTTTTCAAAAACGGCTTTAACGATTTTTTTTAAACTTTACATTTTCACTACATTTTTAATGTGTATTGATGTGAAATAGGTGATTTTCTAGTTGAATACTTCTAAAGTGGGTTTCTTTTGTTTTGTTTTCTATTTTTTTATTAACTCCTATTTTAAATAAAACTCCCGGTATATTATTACATTTTTGAATTCAGCTTAAAATTCTAGAGAAAATTTGTCTCTTCAACTAACGCTCTATTTTGTACCGTTTTTGTAGAATTTGTAATTTTTGAAAGTTTTTGACAAATGCTTAAAAATTAAAAATGAAATTTTTGACTAATTATAAGAACACTGTAAAAGGAAGTTGTGTGAGTGTATCACACCAGATTTTTTTGTTTCTTACTATTTTGTAGAAGCAACTTTGAAGTTTTCAGCTGATAAATGTTGTGGTGTAATATGTAAGCATTATAATATTGATAAGTAGTAAAAATTATTTTGTCCTGATTTTGAAAAATAGTCTTTATTTATGTCTAATTTTTTAGTAATGACATAGGTTTTATACAATTTATTTTTGTGTTTAGAGTATTTATAAACATATCTACTAAAGATATAATAGAATTGGTTTTGCTACTATGTTGCGCTAGGAAAATATTTACGTTCAAACCCATCTTGGTCGCATTTTAGCTTAGATTCTTGAGGTAGGTCGCGGCGGAACAAATTGTTTACGATAGGGTAGTCATAAATTTTAAACAGAACGTTAGTGTTTCACTCGCAGGTGTTTATTTATTCAGTTCAAATTTCAAAAACTATTTTACTTTCTCCATTTGAGTAACTTATGTTATTTACAACCTCTTGAAAAGTGTATGTTATTTCTGTTCAAGGCAGGTTTTTTTGTATGTGATCAAAAAGTGGCTACTAACTATACAAATAAAAAACATGCCAATGTAGTTGAATTTGTTGTTAGAAATTTTACCAAGAAACTACTTCAAACAATTAATTTATATTTATAGCAAGAGTTTTCACGATTTTTACAAAAAATACTTATTTTGTCTCTGATTGAACAAAAAATATATATATATAGTTCAGGAAAATTAGTCAGCTAATTATTTTCTTATATTAATATTGTTGACGTTTCGTCAGCTCAGCTGACTTCCTCAGATATGCATTGTTTAAGTGATCTAACCTTAATCTCATTTTCCTTTTAGTACCTATATTGTATTTCAAAGTGTTATGTATCTTCTGAGGAAGTCAGCTGAGCTGACGAAACGTCAACAATATTAATATAAGAAAATAATTAGCTGACTAATTTTCCTGAACTATATATATACCTAACAAGCAGCTGTTATTAACAAATATAAATTTAAAAAATATATACTTTTCAGTCGTATTTCCATGCCGAAAATGCATGATTTCGGTATGTTTACGTGTTGCTAGATAACAAAAACTAACAGTACGCAAATGTATTCATTGCTAAGACGAAAAAAATAACAGTAAAAAATAGTATATTTTACAAGAAATCAAAGTACCGTTTTTTCGTGAATTGAAAATTTTGATTTCACGAACGAAAAAAAAAATTCATCGCGACTAAGAAATGCTATATGTTATTTAGTAATTTAGCAAGCATCTAAATAAATAACTCCACAATATTATGAAATGGTATAGGCCTACCTGTTATACCAGTGAACAGTCACAACATATTTTACCCTGAATGCTCACTGGCAGAACGGTTTACCGGCATATTTTAAAAAACTGAAAATAGATTTTTGATAAAAACATTGTGTTTCGATTTCCTGGCATATCAATGAAAGCATACGAATTAAAATGTCGATTTTTTTCTATAAACTAATTTTGCCCTTTAAAGGCAACACTAATACGAAGCTCTAATAAAAATGCCAATTTAACAATTTGTGGTTATTAATACATTAGACACTATCTCTAACTTTAATTCACATTTGCATCTGTTTCTGCTGTAGTAGCAGTAGTTTCGCTGAGATTCATGTATCAATCATATTTCTTGGAACTTTATATTTGTTTTAAATTTTACACATATTAAATGTGGATCAATGTGCTATCAGCATAAACCCATAATTAATCGCCTATTTAAAAAAGCTTTTGGAACTAAGATTCAACAATAGCGAATAGCTCTTAGACCACTTTTCTGGTCTAAGGAATAGCTAGATACTGTATACACACAGTTCTTGTTAAACAACTACTTCTAAATTCTATTTGAGGTATTGAACAAGAATTAGCTGAAATCTCTCGAAATCGGTAAAGCGTAAAATTTTCTTGGAAAATCGGGACATTTCGGGACTGCACTTTGTTTCGGGGCAACTAGCTTCAAATCGGTAAAATCCCGAAAAATCGGGACGTATGGCAACCCTAGGCCTGACATGATTCCTGCAATATTTCTGAAGGAATGTTCTGGGGTAGTTGGACCACTGCTGTCATCACTGATGGACAACTCATTTAACAATGGATTTGTGCCACATATTTGGAGAGAAGCTTGTATTTCACCAGTCTACAAGAAAGGAAGTAAAGTTACAGTAAACAACTATAGACTTATTAGTCTAACACCAACTATATGTAAAATAATGGAACGCATTATCACAAATGCCATTATAAATTTTCTTGTAAGAAACGGCCTAATCATCGACGAACAACATGGTTTTGTGCCTGGTAGATCGGTAGTTTCAAACCTCCTAACATGTCTCAATGAATGGATCACAATGTGGGACAAAGGTGTGCCATTGGATATAATATACCTGGACTATGAAAAGGCACTTGACAGAGTTCCCAACAGAAGACTTATCTATTGTAATGGTCTTAGGCCCTAAGGCTCTACTCTGCTTCCAGTACAGTTTAGAAAACAAGTCAATAAGCACAGAGTTGGGGTGTTTTATCATTCAGTAAATGCATTGGAAAAAAGATGCCAGTATTAATAAATGAATTGAGAAAGGAACGCAGAGGGCAAAGCTTGTTTTTCACAGGGTTGAAGTCGAAGTTCAAATTAATTAAATATTAGATTTGGGCAGAATGAATAGCCAAAAGAAATGAATAATCACAAAAACGTTTGCTATGTGCAGATCAATGAAGCGTAGATTTTAATATAGCTAAGTAAGTCAAATTGTGAACAATCTAAGAAGGTATAAGAGCCAGAAAAATAATAATGTTGCAACGAGCAATTAAAAAGGCAGACATAAAGACAGAAAATAGCAATTGTGGGAAGTAAACAAAACATTATAAAGTGAGTGAAAAGCAAACAGCAAGACGGGGAAAAACGAGTGAAAAGCAGACAGATGGACATCCAAAGCATTTCTGAAGAAAGTGAAATCTTTAAAAAAGGATCACTGCAATTACGCGAGTGAACAGAGCAAAGCAAATAATAAAACGTGTAGTGGCGCAAAGAGACATTTTGACAATTAAAAATGTAGACAATATTTTAGATATAAGAAATGTTTAAATTCAATCATTTGTAAGTAAATTTATTTCAAAATGTATTTGATTTGAACATGGCTGATTTCCGTTTATATAGTATTAGATTAGCATTTGTTTATAGCGGACTTCTTTAGATAACAATTGAATAAATTATAAGATTGACATGTAGATTTGTGCTCCATATTTAATTGAAGTTTTTACATAATAAATAATAATTTTTATCTACAAGAATTATATCATTGTGTTAAGCAAGTGGTCTAGTTCATATGTGAATGTTTCTGGCGATTTCCGCAACAATAAATAATTTTACCAAGAGCATCTCCGAAGAAACGTTTGCTACCCACATCAAGATTACGAAGAAGGATTCCAGCCGAAAAGAGGGTCCCGAGTGCAGGACACCGACCAACAGCACAGACACCGGGGGAAACCGTTTCAGACGAAGATACGAGCTGGGGCCCCCTTTCAGAAAATTGAAGCAAACACGAAATCTTAAGGTACTATCTAACCCTAAAAATATTAGCGTGAGCATCCAGAAATTTGTGTGTATGCGAGACAATACCGTACTGAACAAGATTAAAGCATCTTCAAGCCTCCAGCGAAAGTGCTTTTCAAATTATTAACCAGAGTCCAAGTGTGAGATTAGGTGGAGATTAAACAATTGCAGAAATTCAGTTGGCGTCTCTTCTGACGTCATAAGACAAATTAATTCCTGAAACAAATGAGAATATCTCTTCGAGTGTTCACAAATTTGATTTTTCAAGAACAACGCTTGAAGCATAATACGATTTTTTTTTGTAATTTTGACAGCAGTGCATATATTTGAGGTTGCGTATTTGGAACTAATTCGGGTGACCAGTGGCGCACCAATTTAGGTAAAAATTTACATATTATTATGAATTCACCCCTTTGAATAGAGTCTACCGAGCTAGCGTTAGAATAATAAATTGCAGATAAATAAAATACGAAAAAGGGCATAATACTATTTATTTGAGTCAAGTAAATCAATAATACAAATCAGCAAGATTATTTTAATCAGTTTAATCAGTGGTGCATATCAAACCATAGCACTATAAATTAGAACACATAGGTGTAAGAGGTCAACTACAAATGGATTGAATCATTTCTTAATGATAGAATTTTCCGAGTGGTTGTGGGTTCAACTACTTCATCCTCAAGAAGTGTGCTCAGTGGCGTTCCTCAGGGTTCTGTGCTATGGCCACTTCTATTTCTCATCTATATCAACGACTTGAAAAACGAAATCTGTGTTCGGTCAAGTTTCTTTGCCGATGAGACCAAAATCTTTGGCCATCTAATTCTGACACCAAGTTTGCAAGATAACCTGCACAAAATAGAAGACTGGTCAAAAAAGTGGTTGATTACCTTGAATAGCAGCAAGTGCACAGTTATGCACTTAGGGAAGAATAACCCCCACACTTTATATACTACAAACGAAGAAACATTAGAACAGACTATGGCGCAGAAAGATTTGGGAATTACTATTGCTGTTAACTTAAAATGGGATTGCCACATCACATCAATTGTTAAAAGAGCCAACACAACTTTATATTTAATAAGAAAAGCATTTGTATCAATTGACATCGAACTGTTTATAAAACTCTACAAAATATATGTGCTAATTTGGCTTTCAAATATGATCCCCTTAATTCTTGAAAGACATTGATATTCTTGAGTGAGTGCAAAGAAGAGCGACAAAAATTCCATATAGTCGTCATGACATGAGTTATAGTGACAGACTTGCAGTGCTTAAACTTCCCACATTGAAAACACGTCGTATTAGAGATGATTTAATAGAAACATTTAAATTTCTAAACGGATTTTGCACATGTTCATCTCTTCAGTACATATTTGCACCTAATACGAACACTCGGTTAAGCGGCCACAGCTTTAAACTTTCCAAAGACCGTTTCCGAAGTAACCCTCGAAAAAACCTCATAAGCAATCGTGTTGTCGACATCTGGAAAAACCTACCCAGACTGTGTTGTTAGTGCTGAGACTGTTAACCAGTTTAAAAATAGACTGGACCTTCATTTTGAGGAAGTGTCTTTAGAGGATCTTTAATTTAACTTAATTCATGGAAAAATAAATAAATAAATAACAGAAAAATTATTTAATTTAAGTTAATTTGAGATTTAGTTATTTAATTTTGGTTATATTCTGTCTTTAGTTTTTTGAATTTTGGTACGGTTTTTTACTTTTTATTCTAGTTTTCTATTCTATGTATATATGTATTTATTAATTTTAATTTCATAGTTTATATTTTGTTGTTTATACATAATTCAACCTCAGTTTTGTTAATTATAATTTATTTTTGTTTTCTATCTAATATATCTGTAATTTATGATAATTCGTAGTCTATATTTAATTTCAGTTATATTCTATTTTTAGTTCCTAATTATGGTTAGTATGATCTGTTTATTTATTTACTTTTACTTCTTACTGTGTTTTCCACCTTTTACTGTTTTTACTTTTATTTTTGTTTTTATTCTATATTATGTACCTATTTCATAATTTTAATTTGATAGTTTATATTTTGTTTATACAACTTCAACTTTATTTTTTTTAATCATAATTTATTTTTGTTTTCTATTCTATATATGTATAATTTATGTTAATTTGTAGTTTATATTTTGTTATACTTTATTATTATTTTCTCACGAATTTTGTTTGACATAAACAGCAATGCTGCCTGTCATATAAATGTAATAATAATAATAATAATAATAATAATAATAATAATAATAATATCCAAGTGACACATCTTCGGCATACCGTGAAAATTCGTACCCAAAAGTAATTGGCTAGTTTTTCGTTCTTTGATGATATTTTTTGCTAAAGCTCCGAATATGACACGCGTATGTATTAGACATTCCTCCAAAAGAAGTTGTAAGAATCAGAATTGGTAAAAGAATTGCGATAAGGGGCGAGCAGTTTCATAGTGAAGGATGCGCTATTACAGGAATTAACAGATGTACTGAAGAAAGTTAAAACGTTAAATAAAAACTAACTGTTTGAATGTTTTACTTTTCATACAGCTGTATCATTGTACATTTAATATGGAAATTAAAATTATAGAACTTGTCCTCTTCTCTTGTAATATATAATTATTATATGTATTATCCGCAACCTCTTGTTACCGAGCGCAGTAGAGGCTGGTGCTTTGTACGCTTTAGCGTCTGAATTATTATTAATATTATTATCCGATTCGACAACGACAAGACAAGTTTTTAGAGCTTATATGTTTACTACACCACCAAAAAAGCTCTCTTAATTACTCAATCCGATCCACGTATCGCAAAATCAGCTGACCACCAATCGGTAAACAGTAGATACTTACCAGAGCAGTTTTCGTACATGCTTTACATTTACCATCATTGGCGTAACTATGATTTTTGGCTGGGGAGGGCCAGCCCCCCCCCCCCCCCCCCCAGCCAACCATCGCCAATACCTATATACAGGGTGCCCAACTTAAATGTACGCAGCTCTAAGCAGGTGAGTATGCAACACACATTACGGTCGCCATTGAAATGTAATGTGTGTTGCATACTCACCTGCTTAAAGCTACGTACATTTAAGTTGGGCACTCTGTATATCTATGAAAACGTAAGTTTGCATACATTACTTGTTTGCATAAAGTTATTTGCTTGTTTTTTATGCTGTTATAATATTATATGTCTAAGTAGCATATCAATAAATTATTTCGGTTCATAAACAACATAAAAAAATTTATAGGTTACCTGTCGCAACTCGCAACAACAAAAAATATTATTCGAGGAAAGTACTTTGAGAAACATCGCTTGGTTTACATTTATACATTTCGAGTCAATTTTCTAATTTTTTCTCAGTAGAGTTGAAGAAAATATTTTTTTGTAAAATCGTACTAAAATATGGTCATTTATGCATTAATTTGCGGGCGTAAATAGTGCCGTTTGCGCCCTAAGGCCTAAAAATAATTTGCGGGCGTAAATAATGCCTTTTGCGCCCTAAGGCCTAAAAAACCAGCATCACATTGGCAACCAACAACAATTTGATTTTTGAGAACGAATCGTGCCATTTATTTTTCCAAGCTTTATGGTGGATTTTACAAAAAATCTTGTTTGCATTTCGGGCGTGAACGGCGATTTTGGCCCTTTGGCGTTTTATAATCCTTCGGCCCTTCGGGCCTCTGGCTTATAATTCCGCCGCGGGCCAAAATCGCCTCCTTCACGCCCTTAATACAAAAATAGCTATTTGCACTACTAGTCTCAGAACGCACCGTTATTGGCCTATTTTGAGGTTGTGAAGTTGATTTTCTCCACCAAGGGAGAGAAAGTAAAATAAACAATTTTCACCGTGGTAACTAATAAATTGCTAAGTTACCAAATATGACTATTTTAATTTTGAATTTTTAAAGAGCTGTATTGTCAGGTTGACAGTTAAAATATTTTCGTAATTTGTTGGGAATTTAGCTATTAAGCCGTTTGGTAGTGCAAAAAATAGTATATACACCACGGTAGCGAATCGTCTTATAACCTTCGCGCTTTAGATACTTCGTGCTGCGCGCTCAGTATCTAATATGCGCTCAGGTTATAATACTGCGCTTCGCTACCTTGATGTATAATATACTATTCTTGAAAACGTTAATATCCTCTTCATTGTTATTGTGATTTCTTTTTATCATAATATCTTGGGCTTGCAACCGTAAATATTCAAGCAGTTAGAGTCATTTACATTCGTCAATACCACAAAATTATCTTTGCTACAATACCGTAACTATAAAATTAAAGTCCTCCCCAAATAACAAAGTATATCATACAAGTATAATTTGAAAACAAAGTTACGAGAAATAACACTATATTTTCAAGAACAAAACTAGTGGGTAAATAAAATTAAATTATTTTATTATTTTATAATAAAAAAATTTTTTTACGTATGTGCAAACTGCAAACTGTGATACTAGGGTCCTTCAGTTTTATTTCGTGTTTATATTCCGGGAAATGCATTTGTTGCTTTATGTATGTCTATAGTGTTTTTCTGCGTCATTGGCTATAGCCGGAAGAGTGCGATTCCTGAGAATTTCTTATTATTTTTAATTTGTGTAAGGACCTCCAGTATTTACGTGTTCATTTCTTTGCTATCTCTGGCGGCGTTTAACTTTAATATTTTAAAAATAGTACCTTCAGTGTTACTTTGATCTCTGTAATGTGACTTTAATTATATTCCGACCTCGTTCGTTCTACCTAAAATTTCACTGAATTCGGCCCTGTACTAGTGACTTTCGAATTCATTTCAGCCAGCGTTCAGATGCTCGTAATCTGTAAAATTCCTTTATAAACATTTTATTGGGACGGCGTAGTTTCTCGCAGTAATTTTCGTTTAGGTTACATTTCGCCGAATTGTAAATATGAGCTTATTCTTTGATTTCTTATTGTCGATAAGGCGTGCTAACATTTTAAGTTCTACGTATTGCTGTTTGTTGTTTTTGTAATTTGATATTTACGCCCGTGGACTTGCGTGCGTGGCATGGCAAGTGTGTTAAAAACCTTTCCTTTGTGCTTTATTAATTGGGGCTTCTTAGAAATCTTATTTAAATTTTGCCAAGTCAGATATGATCTCAGTCGTTGAAGGCTTTCTTTGTTTGCATTTTCTACCTACGCTTTTACGCTAAGTTTTGGGCCAGGGAAAAGAAAGTTTCGATAAGCACTTGGTTAACCGTGCATGTGGGATTATTAATTTTGGAGTTCAAAACTTTCTTCCGTGACGTTGTTCTTAAGCCCTGTGCATTTGAAATAAGGAATCAGTATCCGACACCCACAGAAGAGAGTTGTGTGAAGTTTTGCACCCCCTGGTCTTCGGAAGCAGGGGGTTGCGCTGATTTGCGCATAGTAGTTTTGGAGAACCTTGTGAAGCAACTAATTGTGTTCTTGTGGATTTTTGAGTGAAGCTCGAACCGGCGAGCGGATTGAAGTAAAGTAATGTAGCCGGCATCGTTACGATAGGCAGTGGCGTCTCATATAGTTTTGCTTTCCGGGGGAGGTCTTGGCTTTGATTGCCGATTTGTTAAGAGACGTCATCTTGAAGCCTTTAACTAACTTTTCCTTGTTAAGGGGGGAAAACCATTGCTTAATGCATATTTAAGTATCAACGCCGTGTTTGAATTAAATAGAGTACTCGCCGCGGGACATTGTATTGTCTGCTGTCATTTCTTCTATAACCGTTGAGGGGTTCCGGCCCACCCTTGTTTGCCTCCTTCTTGGGGTTTTTCGCAACACCTTCGTCACGTTTCACCAGAGCTTCATCCCAACAACTCCGTTTGCACTGCAGCCCTCACTCTGCCAAGTGACTCCACCGGGACCTGGTTCACCGCTTCCGCCGAAAACACGCTTTGGGGCCAAGGTAAAATTGTTTACAGTAAATATGTGTTTTCGCTTTGTTTAATTATGTGCCGTGTGAAGTGATATCGACCATTTGTCGTGCGCTATCTAAGTTTATATTGGACATTGGGTACGCCCGCTCGATTAAACTATTCAAATTAATTATTATACGCAGGGGCGTTTCTCCTGTGATTTTGTTCCGCTTACTTGTTAATGATGCTTAGATTAAGTTAACTTTTGCTAGGGGATCCCGAAATTCCAGTTAGGATGTACCCTTTGTATTAAATTCAAACTCACCGCTGGGTGGGCTATTAAACATAAATCTTGGCTAATTTCAGTCTAGTTATTTGTTGTTGCTGAACCCTTTAATCATTAGTTAATTACGGCAAAAGCCGGGTGTAATTAAGTGTGAACCCAAAGCATGCCCTTCAATTAAGAACGCCCCTAGATTTGGGCTTGTGTCAGTGTTTTCTTTTATTGCTCTAGAGGGTATGGCCATCAAGGTAAGTCATTTTTCGCAAGGCCACACCGGGTATACACCAACAGGCCCGAAGGAGCTTGGCGGAGGGGACGCTGTAGCGGAGTGCAGTTACTTAGAGAACCTCCCCATAGGCTACGTGTGTGTTCTTGTTTCTAACACGTTAGCCATTCCCTACCTAGAAACAAGTGGCGCTCTAGGCATCTATCTTAAGCAATCCATCAGGGTACGTGCCGCCGGTTTTTTTTGTACTTTCAAACTACGCCTTCCTGATTGAGCTAAGTGCGGGTAACCGGAGCAACAACATCTGTTTCGACACATTAAGATCTGTGTTTTCTGGTAAAGCCGGCGAACCCTGTAGTTTGTACCCGATTTTGGACCGTAATTATGATCAATGTCGATCTGAGGAATTAAAACTGTAACATCTCCTCGAATTTGCAATTTGGTAAGTTGCAAGTTGTTTTTTAATTACGCCAATTATTGAGTCAGGAGGTCCTGAGTGACAACTGATGCCCCATTCCCCATAATGCATCGTGTTCGGGCATGCGATTTCGATTCCGTACTATTAATTTCAATTTCATCTAAAGATTTAATAAAACCGTGTTAGATTTTTAAAATCTTTAGAAATTAAAGTAAAAAATATACAGTTTCTGTTACTGGGTCTGAAACTTCTTAAATATTTCTTGTAACCTTACTACTAACTCTAAAATTGATCTTCGATGTTCCATACCTTATGGTTATTTATATATCAAGAAGGCGTAAGGCGTAAGAAGACGTGTATGGTCCGCGGGGTGAAACTTAAAGCCCAAGGGGTAGCCGCAGGCTTTAACACACCAAGGGCCATAAACGCTAGTTGCGCACGAGGTGCGTACAACATTTTATGTACAGACTGGGATATTCATAATTAAAACCAAATTTATAATTTCTATAAAATTTGACAACCTACGATGTCAGACTGATAAACAGAACACTAAACGGGCCGTAATAGTACCAAGAGGATTATGACGATCTTTATGCCATTTTCGAGGGCGACAAGTTTACAAGCCTGAGGGCCTCTAGCCCGAGGGTTAAATCGCTCGAGGGCTATAAACATCAAGTAATGCTCGTGGTGCATATGTTTTATTTTCCACTTTGATTGCTCAAATAACATAAAAAGCTTGTAAATAGCGAGCGTTATAATCACGCCTCTAGGACGGGCATAATAATCGGGCGTTATTATTAAGCCCGCTCTTTACGCCCTAGGGCGTTATGGACTGTTTTATATACCTCGTGTCACATATATAAACAACAAATAAGAGATCAGTGAAAAAAGTACTTTACGGCCCACTTAGTGTCGTTTAACGGGCTATAAAGTGACACATTACGCCCTAAAAAATAGGGTACAACGTGACCATTTCCGCGCGGTCGTACATAAATGCATTTATATCAATAACGGTCTCTTTTAAAGCAGTGATTTTGAGAATGACACTACTTCAAAATTCAACAGTACACATTATAAATTGACCCTCTATTGATAAAAAATCTGGTGTGATACACGCACACAACTTCCTTTTACAGTCATCTTATAATTAGCCAAAAATTTGATTTAAAATTTTTAAGCATTTGTCAAAAAATTTTAAAAATTACAAATTTTACAAAAACGGTACAAAATAGAGTGTTAGTTCAAGAGACAAATTTTCTCTAGAATTTTAAGCTGAATTCAAAAATGTAATAATATACCGGGTGTTCTATTTAAAATAGGAGTTAATAAAAAATATACAAAAAAAACAAAAGATACCCATTTTAGAAGAATTCAACTGGAAAATCACCTATCTCACATTGATACACATTAAAAATGTAATAAAAATGTAAAGTTAAAAAAAAATCGTTTGAGCCGTTTTTGAAAAAATCGAAAAAAACTGAAAAATCACAAGAGTAAACACCTACTTTCGGTTATGCAATTTTCTTCAAAAGCTTGCTGTCGCATCTACATAGTACGCAAAACATATATATGAAGTTTCAACGCCATACCTCTTTCCGTTTTTGAGATATTCTGTTCACAGACAGACACACAGACACACAGACAGACAGACACACAGACAGACAGACCAATAAAAAAAATATGTTTTTTGGGATCAGGGGACTCTAAAACGTGAAGATCGGTTGAAAACTCAATTTCGATTTTTTGGGGTGAATCCAATACTTCCTTTATTGTAAAAGGAAGTAAAAACTGAAGAGCAACTGAAAGAAATGGTTCATAATTAACTACAAAAATTCAGACGAAAAAAATCTTATCAAAAGATTAGCAAAACCAAATTGTATTTTTACACCCATGATGTTTTACTTTCACATATAATCTCATAAGAGCATTAATTCTTTCCGGAAATTTTTTTGAGTGCGGTCCAACAACGTCGTATTAATTAGGACGTTGTTGGAATACACGAAAATAATTTCCGGATATGAATTGATGCTCGAATGCAGATTCGGTAAGAAAATCGTAACGCCACAAACCCCCACAGTTAGGTTGGTCTACCTACAAAAAATTTCCAAGAAATTTTTTTATTGTCTTGGTTACTACTCGTGAACTAATTTTTCTATTGGTCATTAATGAGTGTCGTACGATTTTCAATATTATTTTTAATTAGAACCACCCGTTCAACATATGGTATTTACCTATACTATAGCATTTTTTTAAGTCAAAACCAATAATAAAACCCGAAAATTTTAAAATGTGTATCGGTTGTTAACGACCCGCTAGGTTTAAATTAGTTAATACAAAAGTTAGTACAAAAGCAGATTTTTAAATTTATTCAACTTCTATTTTCTGGGGTGGGCCAGACGGCACTCTGGGGGGGGGGCTGCCTCCCCCCCGCTAGTTACGCCTATGTTTACCATTTATTGACAATGTCAAACTAACAAGTAATTAAATTCATCAAAGTGACACATACTAAGGAAGACAACTCCGGCCTTGAACGCTATCATTTATTTTCAGATCAGTAATGGCCACTGACATTTGTGTTTGCCCGACTCTTTTATAACTACAGGGTGTTAGGGAAGTCAATACCATAAATTGTAGCGATGAAAGAACTGTAAGAATGGAGTCAAAAGTTCCTTAGAAATTTTTTTATTAAATGTACAGATTCTTCACAACTCGATGTTAAAAAATTTTACCCTGCATTTTTTGTACTGCTGAATGCATATTCATACAATCCGTTTTTGGAATTTAGTGTGCTGTTGTCACAAGCTGGGAGTTTTTGAAAGAGTACAAGGGTCTATGTTACGCAGGGCCGAAGCTTGCATTAGAGCAAATGGGTCACACACAGCATTTCCTGTAAATAATTTTAATTTTTAATGTAATAATTTCGTTTTCGTTTATTTGATTTGTTAATGTTTATCTAAGTTATACAGTGCATAATTGTTTAGTAACAGAGGATAATCAAAACTTGAACAATGTTCATGCTCATTATGTCAGCAGTTCCAATAATTTTCGGCACCCTTTTTAACATCCATCCCCAAGAATCTCTGCATCTAATAAAAAATTGTCTCGGGACTTTTCAACTACATTTTTGTCATTCTTTCATCCTTACAATTTATGGTACTGACTTCCCTAACACCCTGTATATACAGGGACTTTAGTCTATGTCAAATTCGAGGTTATCAGGTTAGGTTTTGCGTCAGTCTATGTCAAAACTGACAGAAAACCTAACCTGAAAACCTCTAATTTGACATGGACTTACAGTGCCATCAACATATTATTCATGTTCTTTATTTCCAACATTGTCAAACAGAAGTCTTCATGCAGTATACTAAACGTAGACCTCCCCTTAAGTGCTTAGAATATGCCAGCCATGGGGAGTATTTTTCAAGCCAGTTGTATTAAAATTTTCTCTTAAGATGTTTCCAACTTTCATTTTGTTGGACTGTAGTAATGAGGGAAGATTTTCCACCCATTTGTCAATATCATCATCGCAGTTCACCTTTTGAACTGATGATGATGATGGTTTAGAATTCAGTCCAGGACTTTTTGCCTTCTTCTCGACATTCCCATTATCATTTTCTGGCCTACTCCTTTTCTTGATAGGTGAAATAAAAAAAAACAATCATAAGTACAGGGGTTCCAAAATGTACTGACAATATTTCAAGGATCAATTTGGGAAGTCTATATAAACATATATATTTCCAATAACCAGAGGACTTCGACAAGGGGATACATTATCTCCTAAACTATTTACATTAGCCCTAGAAACCATGTTCAAAACATTAAATTGGGAAGATATGGGAGTAAATATAGATGGACAGAAGTTAAATCATTTAAGATATGCAGATATTGTAGTCTTGATAAGCACAAGTGGACAAGAAATCGGCGTTATGTTAGAACAACTTAACGAAGTATCAAGAAAATCCGGTCTTCGTATGAATATCGACAAAACAAAGATTCTAACAAAAAATGAAAACGTCCTGGACATGTGTGTAAATAACGAAAAAATAGAAAAAGTAGACAGCTACGTCTATCTAGGACACACAATTAAGATAGGAAAAGAAAATCAAGAAGCAGAAATAGATCGAAGGATAAAAATGAGCTGGACCGCATTCGGTAAACTAAGTTTTATTCTAAGAGCAAGATTTTCCACTGAAATTAAAAGCTAAGGTATTTGATGCTTGCATTCCTCCTGTTTTCACGTATGGAATAGAAACGATCGTATTTACACAAAAAATTGTGCGCAAATTCGCTGTTTCACAAAGATCAATGGAACGTAAGATGGTGGGAGTTTCCTTAAAGGACAAGAAAAGAAACACCTGGATACGAGAGAACACTGATGTAGCAGATGTGATCGAGAGAGCTGCGAAACTCAGATGGAGCTGGGCTGGGCATGCTGCCAGATCAACTGACGATAGATGGACCAACAAACTCTTAACTTGGAGACCCAGAGGCAACGCTAGAAAAGTAGGGCGCCCCACAAAAAAGTGGGCCGATGATATTAAGGAAGTAGCTGGGAAAAGATGGATGCGAAAGGCTCAAACCAGACAAACATGGAAGTCAAAGGGGGAGAACTATGTTCAATATTGGACAGGAAAAGTTTGAAAAAGAAGAAGAAGAAGATATAAACATATGTTCGTAATCGTTAGCAAGTTATTGTTTGTTTCATAATTGAGTTCAGCGGAGGCAGAGGCCATGGCTATCCACATCAGAATGCGGGATACGGGGCTTTGGAATGACCAAGAAGTTCGCACAGGCCATGCTAGGATCGCCGACATGGCTGCTAGAGAAATGCCTCTATCAGCCTACAGGGTAACTCAAGCAGAGGACCGACTAAGGTTAGAAAAAGGATACTCTCTCACTATCCCAACAAGGGTTAAGCTCCAGACGAATGCCTTGATATGCTACATAGATGGTGTTTGATTCACACAGATGCGTGCATCAAAACCTTTTTGATTATAATTAATCATGTAATTCAAGTCATAACTGTTCTATCTCATTCAAAGGTCGTGGTAAAGCTAAATTTGCATCTTGCCGTATTTGTTTGCCTCTGCTAATGTTGGAAAGGAATTTGTAAGCTTCCCTTAATGGCTTTTAGCGGATGGATACATTTTCTACTAGAACTTAAGCTGACTTAGCATATTTGGGAATCATGGGTTTATGGATTTCGTTCAATTGCCTCATTGAGAGAGCTTAGCATTAAGGTTTCTTAGAATAAGCATTTTTCCTAAATAACGTGCGACGCTCCGATTAGCTACGCAGGATCGCCTCAGCCAATAGTGTTTGAGCTTGCCCCTCCTTGAATTGGCGAGTTCGGCTCGTTGTAAATTCAGAGTTAGTTAGATTCAGAACTTCGAGGAAGCAAGCAGCTATGCTTTGTGCTAGGTTGCGGTCGTTCTAACTCCCTGGAAAAGACGTTTCCAGGTTGTTTTGTGTTACGGTTACGCGCAATTCGCTATTTTCGTGTGGCCAATCCAAGCGTGTCACAACAGTTGAAGCTTTTGTAAAAAACCATCGGTCCATCAGTGACGTTTGTAATCGTTGTTACTCAATATACTCGTGTTTGTTAAGTCTTGTTTCACTCCAACAACTAACTGAACCCAAGTCAAGGGTTATTAAGTGGCAGTTCCCGGCAATCCCATTGAACCGGAATTCGCAGTGGATTAACTGGGGGCCCCATTCGTGGAAGCCTCTTATCAAGTTAATCGTACAAAAAACATTGGTCCTTCGAGCCGGATTTGGAAGAAGCTAAAAAACGCGAGTGTACAAGTTTCCAGTAGCTGGTGGATGCAATCGCTCCAACATCATTTCGTCGGAGAGCGTCAAGAAGCTTCGCGAACACCAGGAAATTCAACCATCGAGAGCTTACACCGAGTCCAGGTCCCACGTCAAGCGGCAGCGATCGGCAGCGGGTTGGTTTTCTGTTCGTCAAGAAGTTACTGCGTTCTCAAATCAAAAGTAAGTCCTTTTCCATTACACCTTCGTTTAGTGTTGTTTTTTGCTTGTGTCAGTCATGGTGGAAACTCGTTCGGCATCAGCGGTCATGTCGGAAACTCGTGCTTTAATCACTCGTTGCAAATTCATAAAAGCCAAAGTAGATCGTTTCGAAACTCTATTTCATAGAATTTCTTCGTCCAGCCCCGTGAAGGCTCACGAGGTCGGCAGCTTGTCAAAAGAGTTTAGTTGTTTCCAAAATTTGTTGGATGAGTATGAGAAGTCAATGGAGGGCCTAATGGAGGCCGACGCTGAACACTTTGATGAACTTTTCAATGAATTCGACTCTTTTATGACTCATTTTAGCGAGATTAGTAGCACAGTCGAGGAATTCTTATCAAAAAATAGGATCAGTCCGGGTATAAAACCGAATCTAGGTCAAAATTCTTTGCAAAGTGGCCCTTCAGGAGAGCTCGCTGGATTAAGATTACCACCCTTAGATTTGCCTTCATTTTCGGGGAAATTCGAGAATTGGGTTCAATTTCATGACTCCTTTACGTCGCTTATTCATAACAACGCTAATTTGACCAACGTTCAGAAATTTTACTATTTGATTTCTTCCCTTAAGGGAGAAGCTGCTAGTTCAATCTCGTCGTTAAAAGTTACCAACGATAACTATACCATTGCTTGGGACATCCTAGTCAAGCGCTTTGAAAATAAGAAACTGATAGTAAAATCAAACATAAATGCGTTATTCAGTTTAGAGAGCGTAAAAAAGGATTCACATTCGTCTGTTCAAAGGCTGCTCGATAGTGTAGTTAGAATTTTGGAAATTTTAAAGGCGTACGGGGAACCCACAGTCGACACCATACTAATACATATCATAGTTTCGAAGCTCAGCTCAGCAATGCAGACTGACTGGGAATTATACAAACATACCGGACAATTTCCTACTTTGCGAGAGTTGTTAGATTTTTTAGAAAGCAAAAGTCACTTATTAGGTTCGCTGGAAGCTGCGAAAATAGGTTCGAGTTTGGGAAATCAGGGATCCGAGCAAAAAAGTCATGCACGCGCTCATGTAGCCAGAGAGCAAGGTAATCACTCTTGTGATTTTTGCAAAAATAGTAATCATTCGATTAGCGCTTGCGAATCTTTTTCAAAATTGTCGGTTAACGCTCGTATCGAAGAGACGCGTCGTTTGAAACTATGCAACAATTGTCTCAAGCCCGGACATTTCGTGGTAAAATGCACATCGTCGAGATGTCGCGTATGCAGAAAAAAGCACCATACTTTACTGTGTTTGCGTCCAAAGCGCGACGCGCACGAAAATATTCCGTCGCCGCGTCCTGGACCGCCAGAAACCAGCAGCTACGCACGGGAGGTCGGGGCCGTCGCCCCGAGCGAGGCACCCGTCGCATCCGTTTCAGCAGCTTGTAGCCGTCCTGCAATCGCGGCGCCAGCGCAAGTTTTATTGTCCACGGTTAGCGTATTCGTAGAAGGATCCTCCGGGTCATTTTCCCGGGCAAAAGCTCTTTTGGACCCCGGATCCCAACTTAACTTAGTTAGCGCCGACTTGTGTCAAAATTTGAAGATTGCGAAACGAGGTAATATCACCTCACTGTCGGGTGTTGGTGCCAGGGCTCTGAACGCTGAATTCAGAGCAAACGTTCGAATCCGCTCCCGCAACGGGAAATACGAGGACATTTTGAGCTGTGTTGTGTTAGACAAAATTACGGACCCTCTGCCGGTCCTTGCTTTCTCGTTGAGGGATTTGAAGATCCCACCAAACATTGTGCTAGCCGATTCAGATTGTAATACACCGGGAAAGATTGATCTTTTATTAGGCGCGAATGTCCTTTGGCAAGTGCTCTGTCAGGGACAGGTGAAATTGGGCCCAGAGAAGCCATTCTTAACAAAAACTCTTTTTGGTTGGGTTTTAGGCGGAAACATGAATGTCGAAAATCGAGCGCTCATTCGTTCAAATAGAGTTCATTTAAGTGTAACCGGCATCGAGCACGGCATTCAGAGATTTTGGGAAATCGAGGGGGCGTACGGTTCATCAGGCCGACTCTCTGCTGATGACAAATTTTGCGAAGACCATTTTCAATCGACTACGAAACGGGCGTCGTCGGAGCCGCGTAGGTTCATCGTGAGCATACCTTTCAGGAAAGATGCTCCATCGCTGGGAGACTCGCGCGGTATAGCGTTAAAGCGTTTCTATTCATTAGAAAACAAATTGTCAAAAAATCCCGAGTTGAAAACCGCGTATTCCGCATTTCTCAAAGAATACGAGTCGCTTGGTCACTTGAGCAAGGTGGACGACGAAGCGAGCCTTCCTCATCCTCGGTTTTATTTACCACATTTGCCAGTCATAAAGGAGGACAGTTCAACGACCAAACATCGCGTTGTTTTTGACGGCAGTTGTGCGTCCTCCTCCGGAGTATCGCTTAACGACCTTCAACATAAGGGCCCAGTGGTCCAGCAGTCGTTGTTTGCAATTCTTTGTCGCTTTAGGCAATTCAAGTACGTGCTGAAAGCAGATTGCGCCAAAATGTATAGGCAAATTCTCGTGGACCCCTCGCAGACGCAATACCAATTAATTTTATGGCGTGACGACAAAACCTCAGCGGTAAAATGCTTCAAATTATTAACGGTCACCTACGGTACTAAATCAGCCTCGTACCTAGCAACTAGGTGCTTGATACAAATCGCCCAGGAAATCGAAGCATCGCTTCCAGAGGCCTCATTAAGAATTAGCCGGGATTTTTATGTAGATGACCTACTGACTGGTTTTGAAAATAGGGCGGAAGCCATAAAAACGCAATTCGAAATTAGTAACGCTTTGTCGGGGTACGGGTTTGAATTGCGAAAGTGGGCATCCAACGACAGTGAAGTAGCTAGCGCCATTGGTGTGGATCGCGGCAGCGTGGAGCCCATTTCTTTGACGGAAGACGCCACGGAGAAAACTCTCGGCATTTTTTGGGATACTCGGCGGGACGTGCTAAGTTACAGAGTGAACCCTAGCTGTTGCAAATCAGTTACCAAGCGGGCTATACTCTCTAGTATGGCTCAAGTATTCGATCCCTTGGGACTACTTGGTCCAAGCGTTCTAACTCTGAAACTTCTCGTGCAACGGTTTTCGCAGTTGAAGTTGTCATGGGACGAAACGGTGCCCATGGAGATGCTCTCCAGATACGACGAACTCCATTCTTCATTACGCTCTTTGGGCTCGTTGGCAATTCCGAGACGGGTAATTTGCGATGACATAAATTCGATAGATCTCCACGGATTTGCGGACGCGAGTTCTGTAGCCTATGGGTGCGCCGTGTATATACGTTGCGTTGACGCGCGCGGTAATGTCACCACCAATTTGCTTTGTGCTAAGTCAAGGGTCGCTCCATTAAAAACAATATCCTTGCCTCGTTTGGAGCTTTGCGCAGCCTTACTGTTGACTCGTTTGATTAAAACTATACTCGATTCCTCCGCATTTAAATTTGACCGCGTGTACTATTGGTCGGACTCCACCATAACTCTGCACTGGATAAATAAGGATGCGAGTAATTGGAAGACGTTCGTCGCGAACCGGGTGTCCGAGATTCACGAACTAAGCAATAGGGAAGAATGGTTTCACGTGCGTACAAATTGCAACCCGTCCGATATAATTAGCAGGGGAATGTTACCCCAGGAGTTACTCAACTCACGCTTGTGGTGGCACGGGCCAGAATTTTTGTCACAGGCGGACTTAAAACCCCAGCCCGTTGAAATTGATTCGGGTGAGCTAGCAGCCCAAGAGTCGCGCCCAATAGTGGCCACTCTTCACCATCGCGTCCCAGAATTTGAACTTTTCTGGCGCTATTCCAGTTTCACCGGTGCCAGAAATCAGCTATCGGAATTTAAAAATATCCTGTCAGGCTCTAGTGAGCAATGCATAAGGGACGAATTGTCGAAACATAGCATTACGTGGAATTTTATTCCGGCACGCTCTCTGCACTTTGGCGGCATTTGGGAAGCGGGGGTAGAGTTATTGAAATATTATTTAAGGCGAATATCTTGCAGTGCAAAGTTAACTTTCGTTGAGTATTACACCATGCTGACTCAAGTGGAGGCGATACTAAATTCCCGCCCACTCTGTGTTCTCCCTACCGACGCCTCATTCCCCGAAGTCCTTACTCCTGCCCACTTCTTGATCGGTCGGAAGCTGACTTCGTTTCCGGAAGCCCAACTCCAGGGCATACCGGAAAATCGTCTCAGCCGCTATGGGCTGGTCCAGCGGCTGTCTCAGCAGTTTTGGGATCGTTGGTCCCGGGACTACCTCCACCTCCTGCAGCGCCGGCCTAAGTGGAAGTCCTCCAGCACTTCTCTAGCCCCCCAGGTGGGCGACGTGGTACTCGTCCACGACGAGGCATCTCCAAGCTACCGTTGGCCACTGGCAATCATCTCGGCCACATATCCAGGAGCGGATGGTGTTGTGCGTGTGGTGCAGGGGCGCGATTCCCGAGGGAATCTCCTGAAACGCTCGGTGCGTAAAGTGTACATCCTACCCAAAGACGATCATTGCGATCAAGGGCAATAAACATTGACTTTGCTCTTAGTTGGTAGTTTTCGCTAATTGAACATTTTGCTAGGTTTAGTTGTTTCTTTGCTTGTATTCATGCTAGTTGTAAGTTATCTGTAAGGCTCTTGGATTATCATCTGTCATTAGTTCTTGTTATGCATTTAATTATTTGGTAGTGTTAGATTTCAGTTTAATTTTGGGATTTAATCACGTCGTGCCATATTCGGCACTTCGGGGGCGGCATGTTTGATTCACACAGATGCGTGCATCAAAACCTTTTTGATTATAATTAATCATGTAATTCAAGTCATAACTGTTCTATCTCATTCAAAGGTCGTGGTAAAGCTAAATTTGCATCTTGCCGTATTTGTTTGCCTCTGCTAATGTTGGAAAGGAATTTGTAAGCTTCCCTTAATGGCTTTTAAGCGGATGGATACATTTTCTACTAGAACTTAAGCTGACTTAGCATATTTGGGAATCATGGGTTTATGGATTTCGTTCAATTGCCTCATTGAGAGAGCTTAGCATTAAGGTTTCTTAGAATAAGCATTTTTCCTAAATAACGTGCGACGCTCCGATTGGCTACGCAGGATCGCCTCAGCCAATAGTGTTTGAGCTTGCCCCTCCTTGAATTGGCGAGTTCGGCTCGTTGTAAATTCAGAGTTAGTTAGATTCAGAACTTCGAGGAAGCAAGCAGCTATGCTTTGTGCTAGGTTGCGGTCGTTCTAACTCCCTGGAAAAGACGTTTCCAGGTTGTTTTGTGTTACGGTTACGCGCAATTCGCTATTTTCGTGTGGCCAATCCAAGCGTGTCACAACAGTTGAAGCTTTTGTAAAAAACCATCGGTCCATCAGTGACGTTTGTAATCGTTGTTACTCAATATACTCGTGTTTGTTAAGTCTTGTTTCACTCCAACAACTAACTGAACCCAAGTCAAGGGTTATTAAGTGGCAGTTCCCGGCAATCCCATTGAACCGGAATTCGCAGTGGATTAACTGGGGGCCCCATTCGTGGAAGCCTCTTATCAAGTTAATCGTACAAAAAACAGATGGTTCTCTAGTGGCGGAAAGGCAATCCTCTGGAGCAGGAATTTATATGGCAGGCCGAGGGGTACAAGAAAGCTATGCTTTAGGAAGATTCACCACGGTATTCCAAGCAGAAGTTTATGACATCCTATCGGTGGCAACAAGGAATGAGGTCAGGACATCCCCAGAGCAAAAAATTTATATTTGCTCTGATAGTCAAGCCACACTAAAAGCAATCTTTCCGGCCAGGACAAAATAAGCTCTCGTCCAGGAATGTGGAGACGCTTTAGCTGAATTAGCAAGGGAAAAGGACGTCGAGCTCATCTGGGTCCCGAGACACACAGGGGTCCAAGGCAACAAGAAGGCGGACAAACTAGCCAAACTCGGAACCGGGGAAACTTGTTTTGGACCGGAACTCTTTCTGGGTATAACAAGGGATGAGGAAAAGTTTTTTCACTACTTGGAAGAATACGAGGCTTATCAGCGACTAAGGTATAGAACCTTTGGAGCAGCTACGCTTGGAATGGAAGAGTTCAACCTATCCCAGACCGATATTCTGATCTTCATTAGAAAATCAGGAAGGTTTAAGCAGGGAGAAGAACCCATCGAAGAGGACGATAATGAAAGTGGTTGAGGGGATGGCATGGGGTTGGCAAAAAGGGCATATGGTGGCCTACTTGCTAGACTTCGGTCTCACCACAACTACTACTACTCAGCGGATTTTATTAAATAGTTTTTTAATACATTTTTAATAGCTTACGAGGGGTATTCTGTTAATAGTTCGTAGCAGGCCATGGAAGCTCAATTGGCTAGAAACAATTTCAACAATTGAATGTCGCATTATTTGACCTTTGTTACCCACAATTGTCAAACGTTTCGATTTCCTTGTGAAACGTAGTTAATTTTGTAAGTTAAGTAGTTGTGCATTTTTAATTCAGTTGGCGATGTTGCCCCTTTATTATCTGCTGTTAGTCATTGGTTTCGTGAATTTCGACGATGACGAGAGCTGTTAGAAGACGAAGTAAGACCTGGAAGACCTGCAGAAGCTGCCTGTCCAGAAAATGTTGATCGTGTGGCAAGCTTGATTCAGTCCACTCGAAATATTACTTATAGGGAGATTCAGGAGGAAGTGAAGATTGGATCCTCGGCGGTGAATACCATTTTGCATAAACATCTTGGGGTAAGAAAGCTAGCAAGCCGTTGGATACCGCATTTGCTCTCAGAAAGTCAAAAACAGGATCGAGTAGACTGGTGTAAATTTATGTTGCAAAAATTTTACGGAGGAGCTTACAAGCAAGTGGCATACATTATAACAGGTGACGAATCTTGGATATACAGTTACGACCTTGAAGCTAAACAGCAGTCTAGTGTTTGGGTATTCGAAGATGAAGACTTGCCCACAAAAGTAATTCGTGGCAGAAGTGTCAATAAGAAAGTGATTGCTGTTTTTTTCCGCCGAAGTGGTCCTGTTGCTGTTATTCCACTGGAAGATCGCAGAACTGTTAATTCTAAATGGTACTGCAATGTGGCTTTACCACAGATGTTTGAAAAATTACAGACAGGTCGCTAAAGGACCGGTTTGCGTAACATCTTAGTCTATCATGACAAGGCATCCTCACACACTGCTGCCAGAACTTTGGATTTTTTGAAAGATTCGGGAGTTCAATTGGTAACTCATCCTCCGTATAGCCCAGATCTGGTGCCGTGCGACTTTTTTTGTTTCCAACTGTTAAAAAAATGATGCGAAGTAAAAGATTTTCCAGCGCAGATGCAGCAGTTACAGAATTTCAAAGAATTTTTGAGGACCTTTCAGAAAATGAATTTTTCGAATGTTTTAAAAAATGGTTTCAAAGAATGCACAGCTGTATTAGTCGGAATGGAGAATATTTTAAAAAACAGTAAAGATTTTTTGTTAAAAAATGCAACGGTGTTTTAATAACTAACAATTTTCAGCGCAACGACGTTATAATTTGGTAACTACCCAGATATTAATGAACCAAACACTTAATGCCGATTGTTTTTATTATTAAATCTTGGTCTATATGTACATATATACATTTCGCTTACTAGTTCTAAAAATTGCATTATTTTAAAGTGCAATGTGTTTATTCTTACTAGGTCGTTATAATGTGTCATAACAACAGAGAGCGTTTAAGCAAGCCTGCTTCCGCGATATATATACTTATGATACATTGAACTTTTATTAAGCAAGGCTGCCATGCGATTCTACTAACATGCAGTTGTGACATATTAAACTTCCTGAACTAATGCATGTGCTACTATTTTGCATTTTTAAACATACTGAATTGTATTTCTTAAATTTTGTAATGAAATTTAAATCTGTTTAATTTGAGATTAAACAAAGTAGATAAAACTTTCTGTGGAGTTTTATCACGATACTCTATTTTCTTCATTGTTAGTAACACAAATCATTGTAATTAATTAGAATTTTATGTGATAAATAAAGTGTCTGTAACTGAATGGTGCAAATTAAAAAGATGTTCTTGATTTTTTTTATCAGTATTATTGAAAGATGAGTTTTCACGGTAGATACCTTATGTTTCTGTTAAAATTATTAGATTGTGTAACAACGGATGTCTACGACCTGCAATCAACTACATAAATTACTTCGTTTTGTTACTGTACAGAAGTATTTTGTATGTGTGTATGTATTGCAATGGTTTACTGCTCACAGCAATTCCGGTTGCCTAACTAACACGAAAACTAAAGAATAATTGAAAGTGAAGACAGTTGTGATGAAGATGATGAAAAAATAAGGGATTTTCTATCACATATTCAACGAAAATTCAATAAAAATCATAGCATACGTATGTATACCTGGAGCTGAACAAAAGAGCACACATATTTCTGCTTTACCAACGGCAATCCTTCTGTACATATTGCGATGGGTTGTATCAAGTGATTTGGACATGCGGTCGTTGGAGATGTGTTCTCGCACTTGTGGTTTCTATCTGTGCTGCGGTGATTCTGAAATATGGCGGTTGGCATGTGCAAGGGCATGGGGATAAACACAGAATTAATGTTAGGTTTATTGCAAAATGTCAGTATTTTACACTAATAAATGCACGTGATATTATTAGCAGTAACTATAATTTGATTGAGAAAGGTTAGCATTAGATAAGGCAGAATCAAAAGAGTTACGTTTAACGTTTTATTCATAATTGATTTTCGGAATGGCAAGCGCACTTTAATTTATGTATCTGACAGATTTGAGTGGTAAAATCAATACAATAATGTGAAGTTAACATAATACAGAGATAGTATGTGAATTACAAGAATTATATGAGCGTTAGTATTTAAAATTATATCAGCCAGCCAACGACAAGACAGCTGACGGGTAAAGAAATGGTGCAAAGCCGTACAAGGAAGCAAAGATTGCAAAGAGCAATGATAAGGCAACCTATTATACGACACAAACAAGAGTGAAGTGGTAATTGTAAACATGTGAAACAGGGCATTTAAAAGCTAATTGTGAAAAAGAAGAGTTAAAGATTGACAATTTTCAAGAAGAAGACAGTTTAGTTCTTAAGAAAAAACATTATATCAGCACATTTCATAAAATAATTGTAAACCTTTGTTGCTAGGAAACGTGACATTAATTGTTAATAATAACAAAACAAGCCTTGTAAAATTTTTGCTAGGTGCAAGAGGTGCTCTCAGCTTTTTTGTAAATTTTTATATTAAAAAGTTATTTGTGTGAGCCAAAAAGTAGTTTTTCATATTCACTCGTCTGCAGAGCATCTGTGTGTCGAATTTTCTTCGTGGTGACACATGCCAGTGAAAAGAAATCAGCTCTGTGAAGATTCATACAAGATCGTCTAACATTGAGGCCAATTTTTGAATAGTTGAGACATCGGCCAGCTAGAATTTTATGTGCTACATTTGGAGCAGACCCTCCTGAGTGCCTAGGTGCAAAAATTTGGAGCCGGAAGCTGTCACCAAGTTTGTAATTGCCGTGGCGTCCCTTCAGTCTGTGAGAAAACATCGGAGCTGCCTTTGCAAGGTAAATATCATAGGCAAGCCGTTGCAGAAGGCCCACTAGCTTTGGGTTTCATCAAGATTAAACATCGTACGAGGTCGTGAACGTTATCCCAACTGCATAGATTCATCCAGGGTTTTATAATCGAGACAGCGTTCTTTGATTTTGCGAATTGGTCCTGAGATTTGGAGAATTGCAAGAAGCTAAACAAATTCAGGTTTCGGCGTCCCTACGTTACTGAAACAAAACCAGGTTAGCCGGAAATTACGTCAGATTATTTGCATTATATTTAACTGATGTGAATTTTTCAATTTTGGGTATGTGAATTCAATTACGCTATTTTCGTGTACCAGTAGATCATCTTTGTGTACAGTCAATTTTAAGGTTAGAGCTGTTAGATACAAATTCAAGCCTTTGCCATGCATGTTAATCAGCCCTATTCGAAAGTAATTGTAATACTGAGTGTTGAACCTACCCCTTTGAAAAACAGTTTTTCTCATGCTAGACCGGAGCTTTAGTTTATTGATTGCAGATGAATAAAATAGAAAGAGTAATAAACCATTTATTTTTACAAATATTAATTACATCATTTTAATAAGCTCTGAGATTGACACAGAAATTCTTTATTAAATTATTTAATTTGTAAATTGTGGTGATTAGCCCTATTTATTTATATTTTAACTAAAACCCTGTATTGTTAAGAGCATCATTACAGTATTATGTTTAACCTCATTTACCTTGCAGTGTAGAGGCTGGTGCTTTGTACTCTTGCATCTGGCGGTACAAAGCTTAACTTGCCCGGATGCGGGATACAGAGTTGGAGCACGCCTTTTGTGCTTGCGCAGCAACCATTGTATGAGGTGTGTGTCATGGTGATGTGTTGACCTTGTTACTCTATCTCTTAGGTCTGTGGTTCTGAGTAGAGCACAGTTAATTTGGTGCTCAACTCTGAATGGTCTTACCGAGCTCGATTCCAATAGCCAAGGCTGCGGAAACATTCCGACCCCCGCGAGATTCGAACCGAGGATTTACTTAATGCAAGCCTAGCGCTTTCCCAACTGCGCTACGCTGCTTCTTCAGAAGTTTTTACATTTATCAACAATAAGAGGCTATAGATTATGAATGAACGAATGAATCAAGGTACATCACAGTGTAAAAAAACAACTGCCTCGCATGTCCCTATGTTCGCACTAGCTGGCATATATAATATGTATACTCACAGGCGAGGAAAATGCATGAGTGTCGAACGAGAATAGAGAGAATTTGGAGGCTGACAACTAAACGATTGCATAGAGGATGACAATAAAGAAAGGAGGGAAACCGAAGAAAAAAGGAAGGGCAAAATAGATAAAATAAAAGTTTTAAAATGGAGTAAATTAAGACGATCTACACATCCAGGAGAAGGAGGGAAGTAGAGCTCAAGGTCAGTCCAAAAACGAAGAAAAAAATCCGGAAATTAGAAAAATTAATGTACACAAATAATTTGTTGTAAAATTGCTGGTTTTAATGTTTAGACTTTTGTATGCTATTTTATAATGTTATATAACTGAAATATATAACCTAATCCCAGTGTCTTATCCAGTGATACAGATCAGACTACATATCAAGTATGTTGCGACTGTAATCATTGGTTTAATCCCTTTCTAAAACATTGCTGGGATTATTATTCCAGTTCTAGTTCACGTCGTCAGCAGCAACGTGTTTAAAATAATTTTATTAGTCACGTCGTCAGTAGCAACTTGTTTTACAATGTTTAACCACGTCAAATTACGACCGGTTGCTAGTAATCCTAATTTACATTTAAAATATTTTTTATGTATGCCGTGTTTTCTAGATTCTAGCGTAGATAAAATATTATACGATAATCACTTGCGGGGCTTAAAAAGCTCGCTAATTCGCGTTTTAACTCTGCCCCACTCGTGACTAAAGACTAGCTTTACACACTTGTATCGTAAATTACTATTTTTGCACTGCTCTGTAGTCACAAACATAACAATACAGTATCTTCCCCGTATGAGATCTGACGTGCATTGTTAAATCACCGTTTTGCTCTATATTCATACACAGAACAAGAAAACGGCGTTTCTCCTGTATGAGACCTCACATGAAAAATTAAATTACTAAGTTGCGCTGATCTATAATCACAACTAGAACAAGAATAAGGTTTTTACCCCGTATGAGTCTCATATGTAATTACCATTACGATCATCCAAAGTTGTAACTTTGCCTTTTAATCATAGGCATTACAAACTTTTTTAAATGTCACTGTCATCACTTTATTTTTAAATGATTTGAAAAAACCGTGCACCTTTGGATAATCGCAATTGTACATCTAAACTATTTTTCTTACTGTCGATCATGTAAGTCAGTGATACAGCCTTAGTAACAAAGCGTGTAAGTCGGTTATAATATGTGTTTGCTGCTTTCTCTTGACAACGGAACTTAATATTATTATTAAGTTCTTAGGATAATATAAATAACACCGCAAGATGCAGGCTTAAACGTTTTGTTTATAATTGCAACTGTTATTACACGATAGAAGGGGATTACGACAATATTGGGTGATTACAAACCCAGCCCGCCCGGAATGTTTGTAATAAATAAGTTTTCCGGCAGCTAGTCAAGAGGGCATAGGTTATTTTGGGATTATCCTTTACACCGGGCAGGGATCGATAACTTAAAAGGGGGTGAAATGCCTGGAGCCACCACTTTTCGAATAATAATACGGAGCGATTTCTTAAAAGTGGAAAGAGAAAATCACCCGTAAGTGTGTTGTTGATACTGCTGCAGCGAAGTCCTTCCTTGCGCTGTTCCGGATGGAACCTACCTTTTAAGTGATTTCCTACAGCTAGAATCTTTTACACTTAAATACATGAAAGACCGCATGCAACAACCGTCAAATCCAAGAAAACATAGAATAATTAAAATTCAATATATTAACGTCAAACACAAAATTATTACGTACAATGAAATCATCTGATCTAATTACTTGAATTCTAGGTCCTACATAACGTATAGTGTTTTTTTTTATTAGGTATTGTGCCAGATCAGCAGTTTATGTGCTATACATGGCAGTGTTATATGATTAACAAATCAACACAATAGAATAACAGAGTGATTTTATCATCACATATGAAATTAAAATTAATGTTAGTAGGTGTATTTTGATTTAACACAATAGTTTATTTTGTCTAGTTTATCTAGTCGTCATCACTATCACTATCACTTTGTGTTAGATAAATGTCTTGTGGTAGATTGCGTTTTAGTCTTGTATGTATTTGTCTTTGACCTAGTTGATAGAGCACTGCACCAGCACAATTCCCAATGTTTGCGTGAAAGTTTACGGTTAACTTTTTGATGTACTCCGAGATAGTAGATAATCCGAGTTCTGTGTGAAGTTGTCTGTTGGTAACATACCAAGGGGCATTCACTGAGATTCTCAGAATTTTGTTTTGTAGTACTTGGGTTCGTTGTATATTAGTTTTGGATGTATTTCCCCAAATTACACAGGCGTAAAGTACCCATGGTCGTATTAGTGCTTTATATAGCAACATTGTACATTCAGGTTTTAATGACGATTGCCTGTTGATGAGGGGATATAGCTGTGCTAGTCTTGAGTGGCCTTCATTTAGTTTTTTAAGCACATGAAACCTCCAGGTAAGTTTGGTATCTAGATATACTCCTAAGTATTTTACCGCTTCCGCAGTTTGTGTCCACATAATTGGGATTTTGTTGATTATTATTGCCGGTGGTTCTTTGATTTGTCTGAGGGTAAAGATTTTCGCTGTACACTTGTCGTAGTTTATCGCTAGATTCCAGTAATTGAACCATCTAGTCAGTTCATTTATCGCGTGTTGTAATTGTGTAATTGCATCTAAAAGGTTGATGTTTTTAGTTAGTAATGCAGTATCATCTGCGAATAATGCTAAGTCTGCTTTTGTATTAGGTATATCGCTGGTATAGATGTTAAATAATATAGGTCCTAAGATGCTCCCTTGGGGAACTCCTGCTCTGATATGCCTCGTTGATGATACAGTTGCATGGATTTTAACTGCAAACGTTCTGTTGTCAAGATAAGAGAACAAGATAGCCTTCAAGTATCCTGGGATGGTAAGATTAGTAAGCTTGTATTTTAGGCCCTCAGTCCATACGCGATCAAAGGCCTGTGCCAGATCCACAAATAGTGTCGTTGTATATTATTTATTTTCATAGCCCAATTCTATTGTTTCCACTATAAGCTGTAGTTGGTGACATGTTGAGTGGCCCTTTTTAAACCCAAACTGAAAGACTGGTATCAGTTGCAGTCTTTCGATTTCTGTATTTAACTTATAATTGATTACTTTTTCAAGTAATTTTGATAGAGTTGTTAATAGACTAATAGGTCTGTAGCTGGAGATGTGTTTTTTTGTTTTTCCGGGTTTGGGAAAGAGGAGGATTAATGCGTGTTTCCATTTGTTTGGAAAATAGCCTGTTCTTAGGCATGCGCTATAGATGGTAGCTAAGTATGCTAATCCTTTCCGGGAAAGTTGTTTAAGAATTACGTTGGGTATTCTGTCTTCTCCAGGAGTTTTTTTTTAGTGGGAGAGTTTTAATTATTGTAGCTAGTTCTATTGGTGAAGTTGGTTCCATTTGATCTCCGGCTAGTGGAAGGTATGTTTCTATGTGCCTTACTACTATATTTGCAATGCATGTGTCTTGATGATTGTTGGAGGTAAATGTTTTTTCGAGGTGGTCGGCGAATGCTTCGCATTTTTCTTCGTCAGTGTTATAAGTTGCATTGCCTGAAATTATTGAGGGAATTTCTTGCGTCTGTTGTAAGATTCTCCTTGTGGTTTTCTAGAGTCCCGGGTCGCCTGGTTCAAAGATGCAGATGTACAGTCGTGTGCAAATAAATCTGGGACAATGATTTTTTCATATGTAGGTTTCGTTGGAAATTGAAGAATATCTCCATGGATTTTATGCTACCAGAAAGAGCTACATTTTCATTTACTTGTCAAAGTTTAATGTAACTCTTTCTGATAACAGGAAATCCATGGAAATATGCTTCAAATCTTATCTCAATTTACATATGAAAAAACCATTGTCCCAGATTTATTTGCACACGACTGTACTTCTGGTATGACCTGATTCTGTGTTCATCCAGTTCTCTTTTAATTCTGTGTGATAGGTTGTTAACCGCATTTTTAGTTGCAGGGTTTCTAGTGCGTTGCCACTCCCTACGCAGCTGGCTTTTTTGCTTTATTAAGTTTATTATTTGCTGTGGTGGAATTCTGTAGTTTGTGGATTTTCGTGGTTTTCTTGGAGATGCGGCTGTTTGTACACTTTCTGTTATTGCTGTTGTATAGTTAGATATTGTTTCGTCTATCTCTTCCGATGTTGATATTAGTCCATTTATAGTACAGGCGCCAGGGAATTTTTACATGCAATTCTTGGTACCAGCATTTTGTGTTAATGGATGGGTGGGGGGCTGTGCTCTGAGTCTAATTTTAAGTTTTCGGATCGATCGGAGAAATTGTTTTTCCGCAATATCGGAAGAAGTGTTGAAAACGGTTTTTCAGCAATTTCTCGTTTCCTCTTGCTCTGGCACTGGAATTGCATCAGTACAAGTTTGTAGTTTATGAAATTCCTTACAACTTTTGGAAATGCCTTTTTCTCGTGCGCTCAACAATTTAAAAGTTGTTACCCCATAAAGCCAAGAAATTAAGGGTTGAAATGGGTTTTACGTAAATATATCGCTTTCAGTTAATCCTACGATAAAAAATACTCTTATATTTTTTGTAGAACAACTAATTTGCATAAAATTTGTGTATGAGTATTTTTCCATTTGGACAATTATTTACCGTTCTACAGCGCCGCAATGTCGCAAGTCACGTAAACCGTACATTTAGTGTGCACTTTCGAACGGCCCTGTTCCTTCGAGTGTGTCGCACCAACTGTTTTCCACACCACCTTTGAGGTACAGCTTGTGACGCGTTTTTTTTACGTGGTCTCCCCTATAGGCCTAATCCACGAAGTGTATTTCTACACTTCCCTTGGTCTTTTTGATGGGCCGGGTTCTGCATCGTCAATTCCAATCATTGGAGAATCGTTGATTTTGTAGCCCTTGTTAAGTTGTTTCCCTTGAAACAAACTCGGGAAGAGAAAGTATGTCATCATCGTAGCTGGTGTGGTATTCGTCTTCATCTGTAGCAAGCATTCTGGAGATTTCTTGCACGTTCTCACAGAATTCCCCGGCGCATATGGAGCAAATGGCGGTGCACTTTAAACTCGCTTTGCGGCAGCCACAAACCTTTCCACATTTGGTCTTACAGCCGCATGAAATTAATTTAATTATTGCAGTAGGCGCGGGAGACTCACTGCTAGGCACCGGTGTAAACGTACGGCCACGTTTCTTCCAGCCCCATCTTTCCGCGGGTAGAGTGTCATTTCCAAGCCAGGATTGAACTTGATGGTATGTCCGGAATGCGTGCATCCTGGCCGTGTCTTTTGTAGGTGGCAGGGATGCCAGATTAAACGTTGACTTCGCAAGGGATTTCGCGAAGTGTTTGTATCGCAGCAAGTTGATTGACTTGTCTTTATGGATGTCTCCACCGTACAACGCAATAAAAAATTGCTCTCCCGCTAATGCGATGATATCCGCGTTTACATCTTTCTGTACAAAGTGATTCACTGCAGATTCCAGGCTAGGTGTCTTTTCTAGGGTTTTAAGAAATTTCACTTTGCCCATACCGTAAGCAGCCGATGTTGTGTCACAACCAGAAAATGCATGCAAAAACAAGATATGCTTTGATACAGCATCGCCGTGTTTCACGCATGATGTATCCTTCGTATTCAGTTTTCCGGGCTTGCAAAGAAAAACACACTACAGTCTAGATTCAAAAAATTAATCAAATAACAGAATAACCGAGTTGATTGTTCTTCACATGGTGAGTCGTGAATCGTTCATTTTGAATATAAATTTTTATTTTGTTTAAGTTTAGTGACCTCTACCCGCGGGAAGATGGGGCTGAAAGAAAAGTGGCCGTACGTTTACACAGGTGTCTAGCACTGAGCCTCCCGCGCCTCTTGCAATAATAAAATTAATTTCATGCGGGTGCAAGACCAAATGTGGAAAGGCCTATGGCTGTCGCAGCGGGTTTAAAGTGCACCGTCATTTGCTTCCCGCCGGAGAATCCTGTGAGAACGTGCAGGAATTCTCCAGAATGCTTACTACAGATGTTGACGAATATCACATCAATTACGACGACGACATATTTTCTCTTTCCGAGTTCTTTTCAAAGGAAACACAATTTGACAAGGGCGATAAAATCAACGATTCTGCAATGAGTGGGATCAACGATGCAGAACCCGGTCCATGAAAAAAACCATGGGAAGTGTGAGACTGTTAGAAATACACTTCGTGGAGTAGGCATATCGGGGAAACCACATAAAAAGACGCGCTACAAACTGTACCTCAAAGGAACAGGGCCGTTCGAAAGTGCACATTAAATGTACGGTTTACGTGACTTGAGACATTTGCGGCGCTGTAGAACGGTAAATAATTGTCCAAATGGAAAAATACTCATACACAAATTTTATGCAAATTAGTTGTTCTACAAAAAATATAAGAGTATTTTTTATCGTAGGATTAACTGAAAGCGATATATTTACGTAAAACCCATTTCAACCCTTAATTTCTTGGATTTATGGGGTAACAACTTTTGAATTGTTGAGCGCACGAGAAAAAGGTATTTCCAAAAGTTGTGAGGAATTTCATAAACTACAAACTTGTATTGATGCAATTTCAGCATCAGAGCAACAGGAAACGAGAAATTGCTAAAAAACCGTTTTCAACACTTCTTCCGATATTGCGGAAAAACAATTTCTCCGATCGATCCGAAAACTTAAAGTTAGATTCAGAGCACAGCCCCCCACCCACCCATTAACCCAAAATGCTGGTACCAAGAATTGCACGTAAAGCCCTGTTAACGATTTCCCTGGCGCCTGTATCAATCTTGGTTCATTAAGTCTTCTAGAAGGAGCTGTTACAAAAGAGATTATTACTGGAAGATGGTCCGAGTTAAGTTCTGTGCAAACTTCTTGAAATATTTGTTTCTTAAAATTTTTTTGGACTATTATGTCCAGGATATCCGGCTCATGGTCCAACCGATATGGGTAATATGTCGGTTCTTCTGGGGTTATTATTTGTAGAGCGTGTGCAGTTGCGATTGCGTCGAGTTTTGTTCCTGCTGGGTTACCTGCCCTACATCCCCATATCATATTTTTGGAGTTGAGATCGCCAATTAATTAAAATTGTAGGTTCATTTCCATTGACTATTCAATTCACCTGTCATCTGTCAAAAAGTGACCAATGAAAATCCAGAATTCTGACGTTTCTTGACCAATCAAAAAAATATCAGTGGATATATCTTCCTAGAAGGTATTCAAGTGACTATTTTTAACAAATGCGATTTTTATTAGAAAAAGTAAATATTAGTGTTCTGTTACTATAGAAATTGCGTAGTTTGTTGCTAGATTTACTGAAAGCTAATTTGAAAAAGTAGTTTGGTTCATTAAATAGTCCCTCGAATACCATTCTTAGTCAAAGTTAAGTAGATTATTTTTGCGGTGGTATCACTACTCATGTCCATTGCGTTTGGGATTAGGACTCGTGCTAGCGCACTCGTCCTAATCGTACCCAAGCGCAATGGACATTCGTGACACCACTGCAAAAATAGTCGACATAACTTTGACTACTCATGGTATTATAAGTGAATATTTCGCATATGTCGCTTTCGAGTAATTGTTTGTTCGGTTGTCTATATACGCTAATTATTTTAATATAATTATTATCTTGTGTTTTTATTTTGACAGCTACTCTTTCTAAATTGCTCACATTGATTGTCGTATCTTCATGATGAATAATTTTTTGTTTTATGAAAATTGCTACTCCACCCGAGGCAAATCTTGCTGCTCTATCATTTCGATAACAGGAATAGCCAGGTATTTTGATTCTATCATTGTTGGTCAGGTGTGTTTCCGATATGCATGCTAGATCAATGTTGTATCTTGCTAGAAAGGTCACAAACTGCGTTTGCTGGGCCTTTAGTCCATTGGCATTCCAGTTCAGGATGTTTGAATGGATAAGTGTCTTGTTGGAGTTATGGTCCATTGAGGAGGAGTGGTAAAAGATTAGTTAACAAGAATTGTTTTATTTGACCAAGAAAGGGTTGAATTAGATTTAGTATTGATGTAAGAATTTTGTTGGTTATGAGTTCGGTTTCGGAAGGGTTGTTTATTGGTTTCCAGGGTTGATTTTGTTTGTTTAAATTTCTGGAGTTTTTGTCAAGATGTGGGAAGTTTATGAGATTATTTTCTGGTGCTGGTTGTGTGTTACTATTAGTTTGTTCTTTTCTTGTATATGTTCTACTTTTGGAGAATTTCGAGTCCTGGAAGTGCTTGCAGCCTCTAAAGTTGGCTGGGTGATTTTCTCCGCAGTTAACGCAGATAGCAGGAGTATTTCTATCTTTATCACAGTCAGTATACATGTGGTTGCCCAGACACTTCACGCATCTTGGTTGCAAGCGGCAATAGTTTTTAGTATGGCCATAGCGTTGACACCTATAGCACTGAGGTGTGCTGTTCGATGTTTTTCGTGGTTCCACTCTGACTAGCGTGTGGTAAATGTAATCGATTTTAAAGATTTCATTTGCTTTATCATTGGCCGTTAGTCGTATTGCACATACAGGGATTGGTGTTTTGTCTCTATTGTACAGTCTGGTGATACTAATTATGGGAAGGTTATATACAGAAAGTTCATCTTTTAGATCCTTTCCCGTTAGGGAGATTGGACATTCCTAATCACTACAGAAAGTGGTCGTTCATTAGGGTGTTGAAAAGAGTGGAATGCAATTTGATTTGTTAAATAATATTTTGCTAAAGCCCTGTAGTCGTTGTCTGTAGAGAGTATAATTTTTAGTGAAATACCACTAAGGCTGGTAGAATATTTATCCTTGACAATACTTTGAATGTCTTCAATCACTTTTTTGTGATCAACTGGGCCGTGTAAGAATATTGGAGGGATTTTATTCTTGTTTTCTTTGTTGGTTTCCGTAGATGCATTAGTGCTCATTGACGGTGCGTTTTCGCTTGACGGATCAAGGTGTTGTGGTAGGTAAAATTTGTTCTTTTCCAATATCGATGTAGGCTGCCATTGGTATTTTTTCTGCAGTTCACTTATAGGAGGTGAGAGGTGATCTGAGTTTCTTTTTGTTGTCATAACTGCTTTGCCCCACTGGGGGGAAGCGGTTAGAAATACAATATACTAGTTCAACGTATAGATATTTCGCTAGCTAATAAACTATAATTGTGAATTTTGCTTACACAGCTGACTGCTGATAGCGCGCTCGGGCTCGTGATATCGCTGAGGTCACTCACTCGCACGTCCGTTCAGCAACAGAACTCGCGCCGAACTCCGTATAGTGTTTTACAAACTGCTAATATGCTCATTCGGTAATCTTGATTTAACTATTTACAGGATTATGAATCCGTGAAGTGATAATGACGATAATATTCTCATTCGCTAATCTTAATTTAACTATTTACAGGATTATAAATTTGTGAAATGATACTGCCTATTTTGTCGTTATCTGAACGCTCTATGAGGGTTTTCAATCGTGCGCCACTTAATTTGCTTCCGCAACACTATTTCACTTAGCGAAAATAATGGATCCTTGCTATGACTTGAGTTGCTTGATGTCCCTCCGGGAATGCGCTTGAACGTGTCGCTGCAGTGCTGCAGAAAAGTCCGGAGAGCTCGATGGAATGAACTGCCGCAAGCGGGGTCGCCGTAACTGCTTGTGCAAGAGAATCCGGGAGAAAAATCGATAACACGGAATGCAAGTGATGGATGCTGCAGTGCGAGAACTTGGTCTTCGTGTCTGGTCCCTTGTGCAGGACAATTCCGGAGTGCCGATATAACGAGACGAAAATCCGGTAAGCACTCCAGGTTAAATGACTCAAATCGATCCGGTCCCGTAAATTAAATCACGCAGAGCGGATTGAGAAAATATCTCCGGAAATTATAAACGTCGTGGTCAAAACACGCAAAGAACTCGGCCCCAAGCTACGCGGCTTGCTTCGATGCGGCAACTGAAGGAACTATTCGCAGGAAAGTGTGCAAGACCCTTTTAAGCGTTGTAGTGGGGAAACAATTAGATGTTTGCGATTATTGGTTTAAAAATGGAGCATGCGGTGATTGGCTGAGCTGTTACGGGGGGAGAAAGCCTGACTGATTTTGCGAGAAGGAATTTACTGCTGAACACGTGTTAGTTTCATGCTCATATATCAATCTTAAAATGATTGTTATGACTTTTTTAATGGCCCAACGAGAGTTTTGATTGACATCTCGAAATTGACTGCTCAACGTGTGTGTTCTCTAGCCCATATCTTAATGTTGAAGTAACTTTTATCTTGCCTTTTGACTGATTTATGAGGCAACAGCTGGTCGTTTGGGAACGGAATGAACTTCAGCTGCAAACTGCCTATTTGTGTGCTTGCCTTGTCTGAGTAATTTATGAGAAAGCGATTGTTTGAACACGTATAACGGAACATAGGCTACACAAGTTGAAATTCATCTAACACTGTCTATGTGACTTGTGACACTCACAGCTAACATGACTCAAGAAAAGGTATTGAAATCAACATTAATCCTGGTGACAGGCGATAAACCAAACCCTTTCTCAAAAAATCTAGGAACATTTCTATGAGCAGCGAAAAGAATATAATAAGATAACTCGGAATGTATCGCCTATTAACATTTTTGGCAGGCAACAAGCCTCGGCTTCGCCTTGGCTTGTACTTGCCTACCTCAAATGTTAATAGGTCCTTACATTCCTTGTTACTTAAATAGCTATTTTGCGAGGTGCTGAATTCACAAACGGAACAAAAATAAGGTTTTTTTGAATGAGACTTCAAATGTCTGTTAAAACTGCCTTGGTGTCGTTTTGTAATCGCACAGTGAACAACCGTACGGATTTTCTCCTGCATGAGATCTTATATGTGTAACTAAGTTACTTTTTCTAGCTGCTTTGTAGTCATAACAATACAACAATACATGTTTTTCTTTGTATGGGGTTTGGTATGGCTAACCAGATGAGCCTTGTTGCCCGTTTTATAGTCACAATCGGAACAACTATAAGGTTTCTCTCCACTGTGAGACCGCAAATGTGTTACTAAATTACTACCGTTTTATATTCAGAGACAAGACTACGGAACGGCACAATTACATTTGTTTCCATCCTAACCTATAAATAAAAACATCAATTTTTCAGCAAATATATTCAATACAGGTATTATTATTATGGTGCGGCAACACTATTATGGACTGCTTGATATACCTCATACCACAGATATAAACAAAAAATAATAGATAAGTGAATAATAAAATACATTGCGTCGACATTCACATGCATACTCCGAAACGTAAATTTGGAGTTACAATGTACTACTTTATATAATTATAAATATTTATGTTAATTCATGCTGTTATTATTTAAAAATTGTATATAACTAATTGTGTAACAATTTTTCAACAATACAAGTTAAAGTATACTATCTGCTTCTGTTTTATTCTTATTCTAACCAAACATGAATTAAAATTCTTCAAACTCTTTGGGATAAATTTCTTTAGATGCAACACGCAGCGGTTCTTCATCATACACATCGAAGTTACTAGCATCTCCCACATTTCTACAAGTTGGAATGAAGGGTGCTACTATTTTCCTGTTGTAAACGTTTAGCCAGTGGGTGTCCTTAAACCACTTGTGGTTTTTGATATCCTGTATTCCGTCGTTCAAGTTACCAAATCTACAGAGGAAGCTGAGGAATAAATAATCAAGGCAAGGGTAAGTATAAGTGCACCTTCTCGACAAATCAACCTGAAGCATATTACGCAAGAAGTCTTTTAGCTCCGTGCTGAAGTGGGAAGCGAATCTATATTTACCAGACACTATCTTTTCATATATTTTCATTGGGTCATTGGCGCTGAATGGAGGGTAGCCAGCTGACATTTCGTAGACTAACACCCCAAATGACCACCAGTCTGCCGATTGCCCATAACCTTTGCTTAATATGATCTCAGGTGCCAAATACTCTGGAGTGCCGCATAGTGTCCACGTCCGACCTTTGATCATCTAGCAGTAGATATTTATTTATACTATCAAAACGATATTTAGTCTCATTAGAGGGATTAATAGCAAAGCCACTATATATTGGACCGTGTTCTCACTCCATGATTAAAGCTGTGTTTAACTAGTTACGAGTATTACTTACTAGTTTCCACGTCAACGGTATTATTTTGTTTAGGTTTTTGTTTTACATAATGGGATTTACATAAAACCATCTCCCTTTGTTTACTTTAAACATGACAAAGTTACGATTACATTTCAATACGAGTTAAGAATACGGACCATTAAATAAGTAACTAAAAGACAACTTAAGCTAAACTGACATTTACGGGGTAATACAGAGGGCCTAAAAAGTAACATGTAACGATTACAAATGTTTATAACGGGTGTTCATAAACAGTCGTCATCCCAGTAGGTTTTGACTTCAGAAACGTATGTCTATTAAAATTGAGAAAAAATGCGCTATGACAGTACTCAATGACGTTTCATTGTGTTGCACGAATTAATCAAAGACATAACATTTTGTTTTTCAAAGCAACTGGGATGACGACTGTTTATGAACACCCGTTATATTGTTTGGATTAAAAATGCTTTACGTATTTTTTTTAAATTTTCAAACGTCATAAAGTGGCAACTTATGTGACTTGACTCACAAGGTAAATGCGTTACTTTTATGCCTAGGCATAAAAGTGAATACTTTTGCGCCGCCGGAGTAAAAGTAATGCTTAAAAACTTGAGTAGCTTTCAAATTTTTTGACATTGGTCTTCTTGATTGTCGGGAACTGACGCAGACGTCAATTCGCAATACTCGTAATTTTTGAAATATACATTTATTTATATTTGTTCGGGAGTCTGAAAATAAAATAGCATATATGCTATTCGGTGTAAAAAAGACTTTGTTTGCCTCGCCCGGACTTGTCCAACTCGCTTACGCTCGTCAGTCAAACGTGTCCGGTCTCGCCACACAAAGAATCACTTTTACTCCTAATAACACTATTTCATTATTGTTATATCTACTGAAACCAATTTAAGATACAGCAACAAGTCAAACGGAGATTCGATAGCTCAATGGAGAAGCGAGAGGTAATACCATATTTACCTACCAAAGAGACAGAACAACCCGAAAAATTGATGAGCGCCACCTACAGATATAAAGCCTGGAAGTGAAGTGGAAAATCTTTCAACGGGACAAGGACTTTTCCTGGCTTCTGATATGGCTAGGTCGAAACTAAATAACACGTCAAATGGACAACAGCAACAAATATTAAAACATTAATTAACTTCAACCGTGGATAAAATTACAAGAATCTCTGTAACAATACAGTGCAGATGCACCTGTGCGCATTATCATCTAACATGGCCGGTAATTGACGTATAAAGGAAAGGAACATAATTTCCGTGCGATGACACAATCTACAACTTACAATTTCTAAAGGTCTTTTATCTTCATCGGTGTTGCTATAGACTATTAATCAAATTACTTTTAGTATCATTAAAAGCTTTATTACTGCACTCGCACTGGAGGAAGCAAGAAGGGCTGCTGCGCCCAACAGGAGGTGAAAAAGAAATGGATTGCTGTCCTAGGATAGATACGATGGCGGCAAAGAGGTGTTCTAGACAAACAAATTTAAAGTAATTCGAAGGTGAAGTGCGGTACGTCAAGGTCACTTTGGGAATGGTTCAGTAGTCTCATTTTATTAATTCAATAATCTCTCAACGTTAATTTGGCGGCGGGAATTCAGTACTGAGCACGTGAGGTCTGCTCATAATTTCAGCACCAACCATATCTTTTCTTCGACTCTCGCTCACGGGAAGCGTGACGTCTATATCTTTAGCACTCAGTAGCGAATATCTGGACTGGCCGGGGTTGACACACACGGAGGAAAATTACTTGGATATCGAACACATCTGTGTGCAGTTACGTTGAAGTTATTACGTATTTGTGCTATTTTTAAATGTGTATGTTTGAAGATTTATATGTATAGGTACCGTATTGAACCATTCATGACTTAAATATTTACTCTCCTAGTCGCTTCAAAATGTTAACGAAAGTAACAGTGGAGATCGCCTTCAGAGGATAATTTCGGCTTTTCTTTCCATTGTTGTGTTTATTTAGGGCGCCTTACGCGTTTGCAGGCATGTTTGGCCCCGTTAAAATATTAAGTTGTGGATTGCACCATTATATACCTGTACGCTTTCAAAAATATGTCAATTTGCTATAATTTAGCGGCTCTCAAAGTTTTACCTTTAGTTTTTAACGCTACTTTATCAAAAAACTACGAATCACCCTTAGGGGAGATTTTACAATGTACCTACCTCTGGAAGTCACGAGTTCAACTTGAGAAACATCCTGGATACCCCAGACGGATTCTAATTGACGGTCGAATAAAGAAACACTCATTATTTAAAGCTGCTACATGGTACATGAGAACACTGTTCAATAATTCAAATGTTAAGAGGCTCGAACTCGAACCAGCTCGTATTATTCACGAGTTTCGAAGGTATGAAGTAGATATTGCATCTATTAGCGAAACAGAAGGACAACTTACTCAACAAGCAGATTACTGAAAAGGTAAGAGTACGCATGCACGAAATCAACCATGATCTCCAACACATTACATCAATGCTGACTGAATTCTCGATTGGTAAAAGCGAACTCTAAATATATTGCTCGATGTATAATGACTGAAGAGAGAAGAAAAAAATTTACTCTCAGCTAGAACCAGTCCTTGACGAGATACTAAAATGAGATAAGATCTTGCTTCTGGGATTGAGAGAATTGAGATTAATAATAATTAGTAAACAAAAATAATTATTGTTATTGTTCAGCTGCACACTTTAAATTTAATATTATTAACTCAAATCACGTCCTCCCTCAAACTAGTCGCACATGGAACTGGATTAAAGAAGAAATCAAAGATATAAGACACAAAATGCAGCACATCCACTTCGCTTAAAAAAAGTTTCACTGAAAACCAACGCATTGCGGATAAAACAGGTATAGTTAACAGGTGTAAAGAGTATTATGAATATTTATCGAACCAAAATCAAATGGTTTCCTCAATATTCTAAATCAATAGAACAAGCAAGAGAATGTACCTTATTTGAAGTTCAACAAGTAATCCAGAATATAAAAACAATAGAGCATCTGGAATTGTTTTACCATCTAAAATCTATAAAATTCTGTAGAATTTGAAGAAACTCCGAGAAGACTTTCAGGAGTTATAGTAAATATAGAAATAAGGGAGGCAAATTTTATTGGCAAGAACTACAGAAGTATTTTTCTACTGTCCACAGCATGTTACGAGTGGAAAACCATTTATGACCTGCAACAGACTTAAAAGATGCACGTGGTTGGCAACAGTGGAATTGACGGAACCTGAAACCGAAAAATTAGTCGGTAGAAACGTATGGATAATGTGTCAATCATTAACCAAGGGTAAGGTCCCACCATAGACTACCTGGCTCTGGGCTTCGGTAAATGTGATGCTTCGGTAGGCTGAGTAAACCTATGTTTCCCTTCATCTGCTTGAAATCCTTATAATTCCTGAACACGCGACTGCATTTGCGTCTTACAATAAACTCACATGAAGTAACATGATATAAGTATATTCAACACACAAATTACGTGAAAGTTTTTAGAGGTCTGAACTGGCTTGTTATCAAGTTACTGTTACGGTAATTTTATTAAATGTTACGGTCTCTTCAAGAAACATAAATTGATAGACTGGCCGGAAAACCAACCAACGCTCCAAATATGTTTCACCCTCTCAGACGGAAATAAGCTCTAAATTTAAGTCCGTTAGGCGGATGATCCGTTGTATCTTACAAATAGTACAACATAAATGCGAAAATATTTAGTGAAACTAAATAATCCGACAAAAGCCGTAGTGTTGCCACGAGGGCCGTTAAAGCATTTTGATAAGTCAATTTCACAAAGCCTACCGTCACGACATGATCTTTATTGTATGCTTATTCGTCTCTCTCAATTAATTTTAACATATATCTTACATTTGTTTGCATTTTTTTAAATTGATATGGGATAATTTGCATGGTATACAGGATGCAAGAACTAAATACAACTTTTATGTAAACGATTTTTTATGCTGAGCAGTAAGTAAGCAATTCTAATAGTTATGCGTTACTTTTTAAACATTCTGTATATTTTTAAACTAAAAAAGCGTCTATGAGCCCTAATTACATAGAATAATTTGAAATTTACCTTACAAAATCCAAAATCTGTGATTTTTAAATATCCTTCATGGTCAATTAAGATATTTTCTGGCTTCAAGTCACGATAAATAAGGTCCAGGTGATGCAGATATTCTAAGCTTAAAACGACCTGCGCAGCATAAAACCTTGATAAATTTTCGTCGAATCTGTGTTGCCTGTTGGAAGAACCAGGTAAGTAAATTTCTAGCAGGTTTATTGGAGTTTACCTGCGCAGATGAGTGAACATCTCACCACCGTTAATGAAAGGTAGAACGAAGTACAAGTAGCTGTTATCTTTAAACGAGAACTCCATAAATACGACAAAAGGATAGTTTATGGACTGGAGAATTCGCTTTTCGTACAGGGTATGCTCAACCTGCTTCAATTTTACAATTCTTGCTCTATCCAGGATCTTTATTGCGTAGTATCTACTGGTTGCTTTTTGTTTTGAAAGCATCTACGTTAACAAAAATTTTTAAAATAAAACAATGATTTAGAGAATGTAAGTCTGAATGGATATATTAATACCACGGAATCCGTTCAAGTTATTATGGCAAAAATATTTTTTTACGTTTAAACATTTAAATATCTATGCATTTTTTCCGTTTTCTATCGAATTCATTTGTGACTTATACTGCACCGATTTGCCGATTTCGATCATTCTTTTTAATCAAGACCATTAGCGTATTACATTCGTTTTCCCACGTTCTCTCTTTCACTTCATCGAGAAATTTGGTGGAAATCGAAAGTTAATTATGGTCGACTTTCGAACTAATTTTGTCGATGCTTAAAACTGATACATGCCATGGTGGAACGAAAACGGCCTTTTTTATTTTTTTTTCAATTTTAGTTTTGTAATAGTCGGCAAAAGTTGCCTTTTAGGTTCAAAAAGAAGAAAAAAAATGGTTGCCATACTACAATATCTTGAGCAAAGAGCTTAAAGTTTGTAAAAAATTTTAAACAATTGAAAAACTATAAACTTTGATAAATTATTTTTTATGGTTTTGTCGTACATATGTTACAAAATATAGTTGTAAATACATATATAAGCAATAGAATTGGAAAAAATTATTAATTACAAAACATAATAATAATAAAAAAAAAATTTTAATGTCAAAAAGTTTGTATTTTTGCTAATTTTGAAACTTTTGCGAACTATTTTTGTTGTTACAAATAGTAGTAAATAAGGTTGAAATAAAAGCTCGTCAAATCAATTATATATTTTTTTTATTAGAGCACAAGTAAAAAATATCATAATACACTTTTAAAGACATTGAAAGTTCCTTTTTATGATTTAAAAAACCCTTAGTAATTACAAATGTTACAGCTGCAAAATGTTTGTTTCTACTTCATTGACACATTAAACTAGTGCTTCGTCTCGTCGAGACGAGACCGAGACTGGGGTAGTCTCGGTCTCGACGAGTCGATACCTATAGTGGCCTCGATCTCGATCTCGGTTCAAATGCCAAGTCTCAGTCTCGGTCTCGGTCTCGAAAAATTTTGTAGGTCTCGGTCTCGGTCTCGGTATCGACGAGAGTCTTAACAAATTTTAATATGCAAACTAAAATTTGATGTTACAACATTCGACCTTGCTTCGTATACCGATGTAGATGACGTTGTACTAATCGCAAATCTTAAAATAGAACATATTGTGTGCGAATGAGGTGTTTCATTAGTCGATACTTCCCCCAATTCGATTTTTAAATCAAGTCAGTGCAGCATTTTTAATGTATTTCTAGCGCCTGCGAATACTTGCCCTCGGTATACAAATAGTACACATAACTGCCTTTTTCCGTATAACTTAGAATAAGTAATTTTTTTAAGAATAAAATGTTAAAAAAAATCGAGACTCTCGACGAGACCGAGACCGAGACCGAGACCGCTCAAGTCTCGGTCTCAGTCTCGAAAATTTTAACAAGTCTCGTTCTCGGTTTCGTCTCGAATTTCAAGACGAGACCGAGACCAGTCTCGTGGAACCGAAGCACTGCATTAAACTATTTTTTTTGTATCAAATTTTGGCATGTTCTCATGTGAGTCAATTTTTGCTCTCATATATCCTTCTCTTGCGATTGAACCACAGACATTTTGAGCCGATTGGGTCACCAGTTTTACAGCTTGCGTGTGACAAGGAAGCCGGGGAAAGTCGATAACCAGGTCTACTTTACTATTTGGTTGTGCTTCAGATGTCTTCCGTATGAAGTCTTTGAGTCACTGGAAACATGTTTTACCAGGGGGGGGTTCAATGACATCATTTTCAGCCCATGAGATCATGTCGATGTAATCTATTGCGTCAAAGTTTATCTGTGGAACTTTAAACTTCCTGGCTCCGGCTCTACTTTCTGTTCTTGCTTTTAAAACACGTCATAAACCAAGTTCTCTTACATGTTTGTGCTCATCACATAGCATGGACAAAAGGAGATTTTCTGCAACAGCAAAGTACCCATTTCTTTAAATAATCGGGTCTAGAACGTTCTTGAAATCATCAGAGAGATAGCGTGAATATGAGATAAGCTTAAACAGATGTTTGGAACCATAAGTACATGAATGTTTTAACTTAATGTTAAACCAAAGAAGATATAACACGTTATATGCTCTTTGGTTAAACCACACAGGTGCATACACTTTAACAATGTACTTAGCCAGAGTTTTAAGGTTTTTAATTGGATTTTTAGTTGCCACTTAAATACAATCTAAGTATACGGTTTGCTAATGTAAGCCACCTGGAGTGAGGAAGTTTTCCAGGGTTTCTTAAAGATAAATCTAGTTGGCAATTTCCACTTGATACAGCGATATACATATCCAATAAATACTTCTGATCTGTACTTAAATCATTTATGTTCTCCAAAAGAGGAAGGTTATTTCAATTGGCAAAAGAGTAACCACAGGAAGATTAGCACAGTTTTCCATCTGCTGGGCTGTTTCGCCTTTAAACTCAGTCTCTTTATTTTATCATCTAAATTACAAAAAACATGTCGTAAAGCTCATTTCCAGGGAACAAACAAACTAACCTTTATAAAAGTCTTCCTATTTCATTTTCCATCAAAGAAATAATACCATTATTATGTTCAATATTTACAACGATTCCATCACACCCAATAGCAGTAAAGTTCAAAAGATGTTCGTTATGTTCTCTATCTTCAAGAAACTCCAGTCTCCTATGTCTTTTCCAGTGCCAGATTTAGGTGTTACGTGGTCTAAAAACTTTGAGTTCGGTTTAAAAACTTTGAGTTCGGTTCCTCTATTAGTGAAACGTGCTCTTCTGAAATAACTTTTTGTACAACTTAGTTCCTTTCTTTTCTTGAACAATTGTTTTGTCTTTTCTTCCATCAAAAAACAATCCTCTATTTTCGGTTATCTGATCGTAAAGGCTGTCATTAATGAGATCTCTTCGATTTTTTTATATCTTGCTCGTCTAATTTCCAATCTGTCTATTACTTTGGTTTTGTCTTCCCCTGTGATTACACCCAAGTTCTGTAAAGCCCCCCCCCCCCCCCCCAAGATCGGCTCCGGGCATGACTCATGCTCCCGGATGCCAATGCAATAGTTAAACTGTCTTTATCTTTCTATTCATATTAAAACGTCGATTTGAAACTTTTTACTGCATAATCGAGAAACATAAAAAAAGTTGCAAAAAGTGTGTTTTTATATAACTTTATCACTCTTGCGGCATCTCAAGATAACCCAAAAAGTTTTTAAAAAATTGTATGTGTTTTTTTATATAAAAACTGCCGTTTTGACAGTATTTGAAATAAAAAAAATATTTGACAACTTAAAAAAACTTAAAAATGTAGCAAAAATTGCAATTTTATGAAACTTTATCGTCCTTGCGACACCTCAAGACGTGCTCTAATATTTTACATATATTTTTTAATCCAATCTACACCAAAAAGGCAACTTTTCCGCGCTATTAAAAAATAAAAATCAAAACTTGTTTTTTTTCGTTCCAGCCTAATGCACAGAATAGTGAGTCCATTCTTTCTTTGTCATTCCCTATCAAAAGTCAATCTGTGAGTTTACAATATATTGATGTAGTTTGGTAGGTATCTCTCTCTATCTGTTTTGGTGGTTAGAAAGTTGTTTCTTCGTTCTTCATCAAACGACTATTCTTTGCATTGTCTCTTATCCTGCCTCTGTAAGATTTCATTTCCCCGCTTCTGTATTGCTTGTTAAAATTTTCCCCACTCTTTCTTAAGGTTTATTACCCTTTGATTTATTAGCTTAGAAGGTATCTTTTTTCAAAAGTATTTTGAATATTGTAACTGTTCAGTAAACTTAGATTATATACTCTTTCTGATTCTAAGGGGTCTAGTGGTTGTTTTTTTGATTGGGTAGTCACCATCAGTGCCCTTTAACAAAAAAAACTTATCGTCTTGTTTTTATCTATTTTCTTGGCAATATTTCGGGTTTAATTTGTAGTTGCAACCTTACTGTTTACAGAATTCACTATTAAATTTTCAATTCAAACCATTTGATACTGGGCGGGGTTTCTAGACCATGAATGATGTTTTTCTTACGTTGTTCACTTTCTACCTGGTCTATGCGTTTTTGTGTTCCTCCAGATTTTCTCTCATCTCTGCTTGTAGTTTCGTTCACGGTTCCAGGTTTTTTTTGTTTTCATTTACTGTGTTAATTTGCATCGATTCCATTTGACCAGTAGCTTTTTCACTTCGTTACCTATCCATTTTTAGCCTTGTTCTATATACCTGTCGCACGGTATGGTTACTGACTCATAGATAAGAAAGCAAGATAGTCTGCGCACAAACGATCTTAGCAGCAACCCGGAAGGCAGAGGCCTAACCAAAGCGGTAAGGGGAGATCAAAGCTATAACAGGACCCAAATCGATGATCCAAATAAGTACCAAAGATCGCCAAATGCAAGACATATATTACGGAAACCCAAACAAAGAAAATAGACTACGAAAAAATACATGAATTCAAACGGATCACTGAAAGGACAGCATTTTTGGTGTTAAAATTATGTAATAAGGTGATAACTACTACCTAAATATTATATAAGTCTACACACCGACAAAGAGCAGCTCCACAGAAGAAATAGAAAGTTGTTTTAAACATTGAAACAAATAACTATATACAGTGTTATATTCGCTTTATTCCATGTATTATTGCGAGCGCAAGATGCTGATCTTAACTCGTTAGAAAGGATGATTCTGCGCTGAATGCGAGACAAGTGACCGGCGTGTGCAAAACGGTCAGTCTTGCCCTCGTCTTCAAGCATGGAGCTGCTCCTATAGCGGGCGCCTTTACGCCCGGCTTGTGCCGCGGGCTAGTTATTTTCGGGTAAAAGTAAAAGGCTAACAGAAAGCACGCGTATCGCACGTGTTTCCCATTGATGCCTAAGATTGCAGAAGTACATTTATGATCGTGAGAACAATTCGGTTGTTACCCGATATTCAAAACGTATCCAGTGCTTAAACCCTTGGATTTCCATTTTTCGCTAATTTATTTACCGCCGGACTGCGAAAATTGGCCTTGGTTTCTTTGCAATGCCGATTGAATTCCCAAAATTTAGTGAACGCAACCATACCTTCAGAATTTTGGTTGTCGTAAATTACTGCATTACGTTGTATGTGTAATTCCTGCATGCATATATATCAACTTCCTCGTACATACAATAATAGTTACGCCTGTTTTTGTTTTTAAATTGACATTTATGATGTTTACATAGATGTTATTGGTAATTGTGCACGTAACGAACATCAGGCTTGAGTTTTCCTCTTCTGTATGTTAAATATAAGGTTTTAATTTACATTTTTCTACTCACTGTATATAAAGTTGGCTTTTCCGCCCTAGTTTTAGGAAACAAAACTGTCAATTTCCAACCAGCGGGAGCCAATTTTTACTGACTCCCGGCGGGAGCCAATATTTTTTTGCTTCCGCATTTGTGTTTATGTCACCATGGATATCACACCAAAGCTTTACAACGTTATGCTGATTTGGAAAATAGACAAAATATCACTACAGAAATCTAGAGTCACTATGATGATTTCCTAAAGCAAACTTTTTGAAATTTCGCGCAATAGAACATGCGTTCGAAGAAAAAATGATATATATATATCACTGGAGCAAAGGTTCACATCCTCCCTTGTGTGTTTAATCCCCGACGCGTTAGCGGAGGGCATTAAATTCACAAGCGGGAGGAAATGAATACCTTTGCTTCCTAGATATATAAATAGCTATTAATGTATCTTATTACTGCCTCCTACACTTACAAGCCATGCTGTTGGAGATTTGGCAACGCTGATCGTAGACCAATTTTTGTACTGTTTATTTAGAAAAATGTCTGTTGAAATGTGGGATGTGATTAAATATTAATATGTTGGACTGCTCTAAGTTTAACGAAATACATTTATTTATATTACTGTACTGTTCGTGATAAGTGCAAGTAAAATTGCTGCTAGAATTCATGGGGTTTATTAAGTATTTCACTGAGGTAAGTAACAACCTAACCTCATTTTTAGGGCATTTCTTGTAACTTTTAATTTTATATTTAGAATGCCACGAAGACGCTGTGTACCAACCACAACAGTACCTTAAAAGAACATCGTATGCAAACGCTAACAACATTTTCTTTTCAAATGAACGAGATCCGAAAGAAAGCATGGCTTCGTGCAACAGCACGAGAACGTTGGACCCTAACAAAAAGTTCTGTCGTGTGTAAAATACATTTTAATGGAAAATACATTTGAAAACGTTAGAAATGAGAGTGGGGAAATGCAGAACTGTTGATGCATTACCCTCAATTACCTGACAAAGCTGTCCCAAGCGTATTTCCAAATTTACTAACATATTGTCGTCGAAAGCGCCTCAAGAAAGGAGAAATCCTGAATGTAGAAGAAGACAAATATTGGAAAGACATGCACAAACAGTGAAAGTGTTTTTAAGTGATGACACCAGCAGTTTTTTGAAGTTTATGGAACAATTTGCGTCACACAAATTTAGATGTTACCAAGCAGATAAGTTTATTATGTTCACATAAGATTATTTACAGCTGTAGCACCATATTTTTGCATATATGTTGTACTCTCAATCAGTAGTGGTGTATAGAAAGTTACAAACTTTAAAATAATTACAGAAATATTCTTTTATACATATGTTACATAGGTTAGGTTGTTTTATTTTTATAAATTTATTTTTTATTTTATTTTATTTATTTTATTGCAGAAACAAATTAAACGTTTATACAAAAGAAAATATAGTACTTCAAAATAAAATAAACAGGAACTACTCACTTAAGTTTATAAAACTTGTACGTGAGTCTAAAATAAATAATTATTGTATAGTCGCCCGAGATGGACAGTATTGTAATCAACATATTTTAACTTAAGACTATGTATTGAAAAAACCCATATAGGTTAACAGTTACTATGTAGCACCAACAACACAGGATTGAGTAAGAGTTAATAAGAGTTAGAATTACGTTAAGAATTAGGTTAAAAAATTTCATGAAAATATTTGTTGCTTGTACAGTCCAGCAGCCATTTCTTAATTTTTTGTACATAAATTTTATAAATTGTTTCATGTTTAATTTGAAAGGGAACTGAATTATAAATTTTGATTAACAGATATTTGTAACTTCTTTGACCGTGGGACTTGTTAACAATAGGAAAATTCAAAATTTTGTTTTTGTGACTTCTTGTCCTATAACAGTTTTTATCCTCATAATAATTAGCAACTGATTCATTATAAAAGGCTCGCAATAAAACAGACTTGACAAATAGTGTTTTGACGTCGAGTACTTGGGATAACTTAAAAACTGTTAGAATAGTCATGCAATCATTATAACTAATGTAGGTATTAATGTATGAAAAATAACCGATATATATACTGTCTGTATCGTCTTATGAATATAGCATTTACCGTTGCTTGTGTTACTTGAGTTCTTATCAAATACTTCCATTTTATTCCATCAGGTTATGGCCCCAGTGTCAAACAAACTCAAAGTTAAGTTGTAGAGAAGTGAAATACGTGTTATCAGAGTTGAGGGTACAGTGTAAAAGGACACTCCGGTAAAATTGTTACAAGTGCAGGTTAACCTCAAAATAACAAACGTTGACGTCACCTGCAGTGGACAGTTCTCATACAGCAGTGGACAGTTCTCATACAGCAGTGGACAGTTCTCATACAGCAGTGGACAGTTCTCATACAGCAGTGGACAGTTCTCATACAGCAGTGGACAGTTCTCATACAGCAGTGGAAAATTCTCATACAGCAGTGGACAATTTTCATACAACGGTGGACAATTCTCACACAACGGTTGTATAAGTAAAAGACACTAAGGTTATACCGCGCAAATTATTTTGAACAATTTCTCATACTTTTGTTTATAACCTCAGTTACTGTGCAAAACAAAATAAAATGGAAGAAATGCAAAGACAGTTAGATTTGTTGCAGGCTCAATTAAATGCAAGGAAACCTATAACAACAACGCTAGCAGTAGGAGGGCTCCCGGAATCCAAACATTTAAATGAATCGAACTATAGCGATTGGAAATTTTGGATGAAGAACTTTCTTATTGATGGAGGGCTCTGGAGCTGCCTGGAATATGCGGAAGGTACCGAGGTAGATAAAGAGCTAGATGCGAGAGCACTGGCCAAAATTAATTTGTCACTTAAACCTATTGCCGCTAAGGAGACAAAAAGGGCGAAGACAGCAAAAGAAGCTTGGAAGTGCCTACAAAACAGATTTGAAGATACCGGTCTTGTTCGACGTATCGGGCTATATCAGAAGTTGTGGCGCACACGATTTGAAGATTTTAAATCAGTTTCTGGATATATTGATCACATTACATCAATAGCTGAGCAGTTAGAAAGCATAGGCAAGACGATGGATTCTGAAGATATAGGAATGATAATTTTAGGTGGACTTCCAGATAGTTTTCAACCGCTGATCTTGGGGATACAAGGATCGAATCAAACTATCACTGTAGAGTTTGTTAAAAACTTGCTTCTGCAAGATAATGTCAAAAATATTGGAACAAACCAAGAAAACAATGCATTTTTTGGTCAGAAGAAATTTCAATCAAACAAAAACAAGGTTCCACAGAAGCCGAAAGGTAAAGGGCCCCGCTGTTTTAGTTGTAACAAATATGGTCATATTAAACCCAACTGCCCAATAGGGAGAGCAGAAACACAAGTTCCGAATACCAAACCAAAAACTGAAGAGGCATTTGTTGCAGCAGCATGTGGTGGTAAGCGTTCCGAAAATAACTGGTATCTAGATTCTGGTTGCACATCGCATATGACATCACAAAAGGATTTAATTGAAAACTACGAAGTTGACGAAAACAAAACAATTGGAATTGCCAATGGAAGTCAAATGACAGTATCCGGTAGTGGATTAGTGCGACTTCCACTTACCACTGGTAATACGGCTATAGTAAAAGAGGTAGTTCACGTTCCAGATCTATCAGTAAATCTTTTATCAGTCGCAAAAATTGCTGAGAAGAACAAAACGTTAATATTTGACAGTGAAGGATGCAGGATCGTTGGATGTAAAATCAAAGTTGATGATAAAAATATCATTGGAACGGCATCTCTTGACAGTAACATGTATCGATTAGATGCTTCTGAATCAAATTCAACTTTCATAGCATCAGTTGCAACTTCACAAGAAATTTGGCATCGAAGACTTGGACACTTGCATCAGCAGTCGATGATTTCACTACAAAGGCACATGTGTACAGGTATAAATTCATTTTCCGATTCAATGACACAATGTGTAGCTTGTATCAAAGGTAAGCAGAATAGATTACCGTTTGTAACATCTGCAAATGTAAGGACAAATGGTATTCTGGATTTGGTTCACTCAGATGTTTGCGGACCAATGCAAGTAACCTCAATTGGAGGAGCGAAATACTTCTTAACCTTTATGGATGATTATTCCCGAAAATCGTTTGTGTATTTCTTGAATTCCAAAAATGAAGTTACAGAGAAATTTGAGGAATTCAGAGCTCTAGTAGAAAATCAAACTGGCAGTAAGATCAAAGCACTGCGAACTGATAATGGAGGAGAATATATAAACAATAAGCTTCTTACAATCTTAAAGAGTAATGGAATTCAACATCAGACAACTGCTCCTAGGACCCCTGAACAAAATGGAGCTTCCGAACGTCTGAACCGCACATTAGTTGAACGAGCTAGAACCATGCTGATGGATGCCGATCTACCCACCGAATTTTGGGCAGAAGCAATAAGCACAGCAAATTATTTACGAAACAGAGCTCCAACTAAGGCTTTGAATAGGGTGACACCCGAAGAGGCATGGTCGGGAAAGGTGCCAGACTTGTCTCACCTTAAGGTTTTTGGATGCATCGCCATGGTTCATGTATCCAAGGAACTAAGACAGAAGTTAGATGCAAAATCAGAACCACACATCTTTGTTGGATATTGCGAAAACACAAAGGGATACCGAGTGATTCACCCACAAACCAAACGCTTAATCAAGACACGTGATGTGATATTCTTAGAAAATACATTTGATATAAATAATGTTCAGAATGTGCCTTTACCGCAAACTGAAGAAAGCACATCAACAGAGCATCAGATTTTTGAAATAATACAAGCAAAACAAAATGATCATCACGCAGGCGAAGAACACCAAGAAGATGCAGAGACCAAAGAAATAGTTGAAGAAACACAAGAAAATGAAAGTGAAGTGCAAACTAGGTCAAGTCGTATAATAAAACCAAATCGTAACATTTTTAATGATGATTTCCTTATCTATCAAGCAGAATTAACATCTAAAGCTGATCCACAAACCTTCGAGGAAGTTATGAGATCAGAAGCGATTGAAGAATGGAAAGCGGCGATGGACCAAGAAGTGCAAGCCCACTTAGAAAATGGTACATGGGAATTATGTGACCTTCCCCCGGAGAGAACAGCCATCAAAAGTAAATGGGTCTTCAAAGTCAAATATCAATCTAATGGAAATATTGAACGTTATAAGGCAAGACTTGTAGCAAAAGGTTGCTCGCAAAAATACGGCATTGATTACCAAGAAACTTTTTCACCCACAGTTCGTCATAGTTCTATAAAATTTCTAATTGCATTAGCTGCAAAGTATGATCTTGAATTAGATCAAATGGATGTAATTTGTGCTTTTTTGCACTCCGATTTGGAAGAAGAAATATACATGGAACTACCGGATACATATCATTTCACACACCGTTATTGTCGCTTAAAGAAATCGATTTATGGGTTAAAACAAGCAAGTCGAGCCTGGTATAACAAGTTGGATAAAGTACTGAGTGAAATTGGACTTCAGCAATGTAAAGCAGATCCCTGCATCTATTTTAGAAGTAAAAATGGAAAGTTAATCATTCTGGCCATTTACATAGATGATATCTTGTTATTAACGAATGATAATTGTGAAAAAGAAAAGATCAAAAGGGAATTGATGCAACACTTCAAAATGAAAGATCTTGGACAAGCTCACTACTGCCTTGGCATCAAAATAGTGCGTGATAGATCGGCAGGTACAATCAGTATAGATCAAGAAAGGTACATAGAAGATATGTTAACAAGATTTCGAATGAGTGATTGTAAAGGAAGTGCTACACCTTTTGACACCAATCAAAACCTCACAAAGGAGATGTCACCGAAGACCCCGGAAGAACGTGAGAGAATGCAAAAGGTTCCATACCGAGAAGCAATTGGAAGCTTATTATATGCATCACAGGGGACTCGTCCAGACATAGCATATGCAGTGGGAGTATTAAGTCGTTTTGCTAATGACCCTGGAGAAGCACATTGGACCGCATTGAAGAGAATTTTCAGATACCTAAAGGCAACAAAAAGTATGAAGATTCACTACTACCAAAATGGTGATGACCTGATCGGCTATACCGATTCCGACTGGGCCACTGATAGGGATTCTCGAAAATCCACTTCAGGTTTCGTATTCTGCCTCTCAACTGGAGCAATCAGTTGGGCTTCTAAGAAACAACAGACAGTTGCACTATCTACCACAGAAGCAGAGTATCTAGCAGCAAGTACGGCAACTCAGGAGTTAATTTGGCTACGTCAACTCCAAAAGGAGATATTGAAAAGAGCATCAGGACCAACCAAGTTATTGTGCGATAACAAGAGCACATTACAACTGGCAGCCAATCCTGTTTTGTCATCTAGAGTTAAACATATAGACATACGACACCATTTTGTTCGTGAGAAGATTACACAAGGAGAAGTCAAGATGGAATATATCGACACTCGCGAAAACGCTGCAGATGTTCTCACCAAACCAGTCTCATCTGATACACTGAAGAGATGTGGTCGCTTAATAGGACTAGCATGAAGTGGGGGTGTTAGAATAGTCATGCAATCATTATAACTAATGTAGGTATTAATGTATGAAAAATAACCGATATATATACTGTCTGTATCGTCTTATGAATATAGCATTTACCGTTGCTTGTGTTACTTGAGTTCTTATCAAATACTTCCATTTTATTCCATCAAAAACTTCATCTGAATGAGTCAACATTGGTTTTTTTAATATTATTTTTAATATAAGTTTTTGAGCAACTTCGAGATTATGCAAATATGTTTTATATGCTCCACCCCAGCCTATAATGCCATAGGTGAGATGGGACTCAACCAAGGCTTGATAAATCCTTTTTAAGACTGGGAAAGGTAAAAATTCTTTTAAATTTTTAAAAACATAACAAAAACCACGTATTTTTTTTACTAATAGCGATAAGTGGATATCCCATTTAAAACATGAGTCTATTGTTATACCTAGATACTTAACTGTAGTAGTTTTGTTAATGAATGTAGAACAATTACAGTTTTGGCTCACACATCCTTCATCATGAAGGATTATTTGAGAATAATTTGGAAGATTTTTTTTGTATGAAGCAAAAGTTATAAAATTTGTTTTTTTAATGTTCATTGACAATAGATTCAAATCTAACCAAAGTTTTATTTGCGTCAAGTCTTTTTCTACAAGTTCTTTTACTGTTTCCCAATCTTCCGCTTTATATACCACTACAGTATCGTCAGCGTATGCCAAAATTTCACCAGAACGGTTAGCTAAAAGTAGATCGTTAATATATAGAGTAAATAAGATTGGACCGAGGATTGTTCCTTGAGGTACACCAGATTTGATTATCAAACAATCACTTATTATATCTTCAACTTGTACATATTGCTTTCGGCTAGATAAATAACTTTTAAGTAATTTATTTACCTTGCCTCTAATTCCCATATGTTCAAGTTTTTCTAACAATCTTAAGTGGCTGACAGTGTCAAAGGCCTTAGCTAGATCTATAAAAACTGCTACTGTAGGACTACTGTCATCTAAATTATTATATATAATGCTAGTTAATTTTGCTATCGCATCTTGTGTACTTCTTTTTTCACGAAAACCAAACTGATTGTCGGATAAGATTTTATTTTTAGCAATGAAATTATCAAGTCTATGTTTAACCGCTTTTTCAAATATTTTTGCCAAATTTGATATTAATGATATTGGACGATAATTTTCTAGTATTTCTTGGTCACCGTTTTTGTATAGTGGTTTGATAACAGCAGTTTTAAAGTGATTCGGGCATTCTGCTTTTTCGAAAGATAAATTAATTATTCGAACTAACGGATGCACTATTTGATCTGCAATTTCTTTTAATACGTTTGCAGTAATACCATCTAGACCTGGTGATTTATTACCTTTAAGTTGTTGTATATATTTTTTTATTTCAAAAATATCTACAGGAGAGAAAAAGATAGTATTATTGCACGTCGGCAGGTATTTTGTTTGTGTTTGCGGATTTTTAATTTTACTTGCCATCTTTTCTGCAATATTTATAAAGAAATTGTTAAATTCATTAGCTAGCACTTTTTTATCAGATACCATATGACCTTTTATTTTTATATTTTTTACTTCCTTTTACTACTATAAAGGAAGTATTGGATTCACCCCAAAAATTCGAAATTGAGTTTTCAACAGATCTTCACGTTTTAGAGTCCCCTGATCCCAAAAAACATATTTTTTTTCATTGGTCTGTCTGTCTGTCTGTCTGTCTGTGTGTCTGTCTGTGAACAGAATATCTCAAAAACGAAAAGAGGTATGGCATTGAAACTTCATATATAAGTTTTGTGTACTATGTAGATGAGACAGCAAGCTTTTGAAGAAAATCGCATAACCGGAAGTAGGTGTTTACTCTTGTGATTTTTCAGTTTTTTTCGATTTTTTCAAAAACGGCTCTAACGATTTTTTTTAAATTTTACATTTTTCTTACATTTTTAATGTGTATTGATGTGAGATAGGTGATTTTCCAGTTGAATACTTCTAAAGTGGGTTTCTTTTGTTTTTTTTTCTATTTTTTTTATTAACTCCTATTTTAAATAAAACACCCGGTATATTATTACATTTTTGAATTCACCTTAAAATTCTAGAGAAAATTTGTCTCTTCAACTAACACTCGATTTTGTACCGTTTTTGTAGAATTTGTAATTTTTGAAAATTTTTAACAAATGGTTAAAAATTAAAAATGAAATTTTTGACTAATCATAAGATCACTGTAAAAGGAAGTTGTGTGAGTGTATCACACCAGATTTTTATGTTATCATTTTTATTAGTCTTACTTAATGAGCTTTTTACAATATTCCAAACGGCTTTGTTGTCTCCCTGAGTTTCAAAAAATCGTTTTTCATAGTAACTAGTTTTAGCCTTTGACACTAGATTATTAAGCCTGTTGCGATAGATTTTATATTGCTGGTGTACCTCAACATCTTGAGTTTTTTTGTATGTTTGGAAAAGATTATCTCGTATTTGTATTGATTTGACCAAACCATTGGTAATCCACGGCTTTCTATGAACCTCTTTCCTATTTTGTCGGTACTCCATTGTGCTGTCTTTTAGGTAACATAAGAATTTTCCAACAAAATTATCTACAATTCTATTCAAATCGTCATGCTCAAACGTCTCACACCAGGTTTCCTTACTCAACATTTGTTTTAATTTTGTCAAATTAACAGTTTTTTTGATTTTGTGTCTAATTACCGAGTTTGGAATTTCTAAAAAATTTAGACAAAGAATTATAGGAAAGTGGTCAGTTATTTTAGATTCTAGTATTATTGAATTAATGTTGTGTAATGGATGTTTGGTTTTGATAAAGATATGGTCAATACATGATTTACAGCCATTTTCATCCCTGGTGTAATCGTTTACACATGACGTAAATCCCTGTTCATACAAAGAATTCAAATAAATATTTGTTTTCAAAGAATCATTTAAAATATTTATATTCATGTCGCCGGCAATTATTTCCTCCCCGTTTATACAGACTTGTTTTAAAAATAAATCAAAGTTATCCAAAAAGCTATCAAGATTCGTGGAAGGCGGTCTGTAGATAATACTTAGAAAAATTTGTCGGTTGTTTATTTTAACGTTGAGTCGTAAACATTTTATTTCGCCTATTTGTATTATAAAGTGCTGAAAATTTAACGTATTCTTTATTAAAACAATAACTCCGTCATTTTGATTGATTTCACCTTGATTGTAAACAACAGCGTAACCCGGAAGTATGAAATTATCACAGTTCTCCACCTTCCACGTTTCCGATAAGGCAATCACGTCGAATTGCATGTCAAATTGAGATAACCATACCTCTAAATTTAGAAAATTTTTAGCGATGCTTCTAATATTCGTATGATATATTTTCAGACCTGGATTAGTTTTTAGTTTAAGATTACATTCTTTAATGTTTGTTATACGGATACTACTTACAGTATGAAATTCATCATTTTCTATTAAATTAGCCATTGCACAATATGGAAGAAATACATTTTTAAGCCGTGTATTTATTATATTTCCTTGATTGATTTAATACGAATCACTGGTCCATTTTCGCTCTTTCTTGCCAGCAACTTTGAGTTTTTAAACCACACAAATTTATATACTTTTTTGTTATCACTCACTTTTGTCTTTGCCTCGTACATTAAATTTTTAAAATACGGCGTGAGGTGTTCATTTACGTAAATGGGATTAGGACGTAAATCCGGGTATATATTTGTAGTGGTTGGACGCCGGGACTTACATTTTTGTAAAAATTTGTCGCGCACTATTCTATTTGAAAATTGTATAATCACGGGCCCAGCAGTTTCAGTTTTAATTTTAGTATTCATGCGATGGATTGATGGATAGCTTGTATATCACTGATTGCAAGAGGAGCTTCGACACTGTTACCTAATGTTATGGCAAGATCTAACAAATTTTCATTTTTCACATCAGGGATTCCGCTGATAATGAGATTGTGATTTCTATTATATTGCTGATTTTCTTCAAACAGTACTTTAAGGCCATCATTTTCCTTTTCCAGCTGTTTGTATTTATCTTCCAGCGCATTATACTTTTTGGTTAAAATTTTGTTCTCTTCTGTAAAGGTTTTTATTAGCTTTGTGAAATCATCAATTTTACTACTACAAAATTCAACGGATTTTTGGTATTCCTCCATTTTAGATGCAAGTTGACCATTTTCTTCCTGTATTATTTGTCTAATCATATTTCCCAAAGCATTAATAGATACACCTGGTAGATTGGCGTTTAGAATCTTAGAAGACTTTTCGTGCTCATTTTTTTCGGTTACTTTCACTTGATCTGGTTGACTTTTGCATGTAATACATCTCCATGATGCTTTACTTTCAACAGTGTTCGTACGCCACTTAGATTCCCGTACGCCTGCACATAGATAGTGCATTTTTGCCTCACAACCTTGACATACCACAAAATCATTATCTTCTGGCAGAGGTTCATCACATTTAACACAGGTACTCATTTTATTAGCAGTAGCTACATCCAAACGTAAACTTTATTTAAGAGCTTGTTAAAGACACGTCCGGCCAACTCAGCGACAATATTCGCATACAATATACTGTTACATGTTTGTATTTCTTGACTATGTAAATAAATGTCACCATTGCAGAAGCTATCTTTAGTTAATTACAAAGTAAAATTTGATAAAGAGTAAAACTGCTCTTTAAAGCAAAATTATTTCAATTGGGAGTATTGTAATTTAGGACCACCAACTACCAGAGATGCAATGTTGCCAAGTCTAACAGCATGGCTTGTAAGTGTAGGAGCCAGTGATCTTATTCATTGTAAGACAAATATACAGACGTGTGTACAACTGATATCAGCACCAAGCAGACAAAGGTAAGGTAAGTTCATACAGCCACTAGACCAAAAATTCTCAAAACGCCTCGAACGTTTTCTTTTGAGTTGGGTGTATCACAAACATCTCTAATAATCACCTTCTACTTTTACTGAAATACAAAAAACAATAATCCAAGTAGCCACCCAGCAGTAAAAGAAGACAATATCAGAAATTAAATGTTCAAGGCTGGATTAGAAGACACAGCTAAACACTATTCAGCACAGTACTTGAGGAAGAAAAGATACTAGAACAATCGGCCAAACCCGTGATAATATTGATAGGTACCATCCATTAATTGTTAATATTTGCACTGCTAAATATATTAGGAAATTTAGTTGACTGCCTTTCATTATTAATTTGATATTGGTGGATAAAGGTTAAAATGTAAAAAAATTAAATGCAGCAATATCCGTAGCTCTAACAGAAATACGTTAGGTATACTAAATTCTATATATTCCAGAATAACGTGCAGTAATTTTTATGATAATTTGCAATAAAATCTAAAATTACATATTAAACAATACTTTCGAATATAAAATCAATTATTCTTATTTCCCTACTAAACATTCGTTTACTGAACACCAATTCCGATTTCACATAATTTGTCAAATGGCAATTTGGAATACTGACAGCAGTACTGTTGCAGTCCTATCAACTTCTATGTAGAAGAGTGAAAATGTGTGAGCGCGACATCTTGCAATTTCTTATTCTCCTCAGTAAAACGGGTTGCCTATCTGAGACTTTGCAAACAGTAGACTGGTGAAAACCTTTGTCCTTGATAATACAAGAGGAGAAAAACATCACTAACTACTGACCAATTAACCTATGTCAAACATCTGCAAAGTCTTTACGTACAGTTAGAAAAGAGGTTCCTTCACTACAAACCACCTCCATACACCCAATCCTCTGATAATGAATACTAGATTTCTTTACACATAAGCCGAAATAGACAAAAAGTTTCCAATTCTGTGATATGCAACTATATCATCGAAGCGTTAGAGCACTATAAAGTAGACAAGAACCCAGGCAAAACTGGATAGTAACAGCTGAAGGTAGGAAATGTTGAAAAAACGTGGAGGAAGCCTTTGTTCATTAATGAGATTCATCCAGGCTACTAATAATAATAGCCACGCAGCTCGCTTTCTAGCATTAATAAGAATATGGTCTATTTGGTTAATTACTTTTCTTTACATATTTCCTTATAGTCAAACCTTGCACATACTTATTATTCTTTACTTCTGTTGTCAGCTTTTATATCTTTTTTCGACTCACTAGTATTTGCATCTTCTAATATTTTTTTATTATTATTACTAAACGCCTTTTGCAATACCTACAAACTCCAATTTTTCATAAAACAGTTTTTACCTTCTCAATATTATCCCCCATTAGTGGGTGCCTATTTATCAATTTAATGATTCTGTATTTTCCTTTTATCACATAATCTATCATTACACCTGACGTTACTGGTAACTAAGAAACCCACACCAAAATATTTTATGGACTGCTCCGTTGTTCAAGAACGCATATTCTTTTAATCATGTCATTATGAGTTCTTTTTGTTTAGTTTCTTTTAGTGCAATTACACCCACTGCTTAGTTCATCAATGTTCTTAAAGCCCCCTCCTCAGAAGTTTCCCGGATTTTCCATGTTCCAATAATAATTAGCCGGTTCATCGCAACTATTTTTTAAAGGCTGTATGATAATAGTTTTAGCTGCTACTGTTGTTATTACATTCCTACAAGCTCTTCCTTTGCTAAAATGCATTTTCTCCATTCCAATCATTTCAATTTTCTGCAATGCTACTTTCACATTTTCCCTCACTGTTTACCACTTTTAAGTGATAATAATTATTTCTGTAGCTTTGTTATTGGAAACTGTATGTTTACAGTTGGGAATGAAAGTTTATTTTACAACGCTATTTCAGTGCTTTATATTAAAACATGTAACTTTAGTCATACAACCCAGGAGCTCATTTTCATCCATTCATACTAATTTCATAACGATAATATTAAAATTATTTTTGAATTTCAAATATGATTAATAGTCTATTATTGTTTGTGCTTGAATTTTGTTGACTAATAAATAATTTCACTGAAAAATTATGAAAAAACAATGATTGATAAAGCCAATAATTCTATTACACTATAGTTCAGACTTACAAATTGCTAGTGAACTGCATTTGCAAACAAATTTCAAATTTACCACTCGTCCAAACGATCCAGTGCCAAGGGTACGAATCTTCTCAAAATCGTTTAGATCCGCAGTGACTGTAGGCACACGCTGCTTCCATTTCTCATCGAACTGATGTTTCAGTTTGTCAAGTATCTGATCATATTCCGTATCACGGGATTTAATATTGTGCTAAAACAAATTTTTATCTAAAGTAAACATGGACTCAACAACCTTGTTGCATAGTGTACAGCAGATCTGCGTATACAAGCTACCTGAGGAATTATATCGCCTTTGGAAATAGTACGGGGCTTCTTGTAGGCCTCACTAAACGGTGTTGGTGCTTTACCGATATTCTTCATTTTGACCTAAACTCTGCAAATGCTCTCACAATTATTGAGTTAAGTCAGAAACAGTCGCTTTAAGACATCTTTGAGAGGTTGTATGGTATCTTGATTGTATTAGAAAGTGTATTTCTATTTCCATGGTAGTTTCCATTTCGTTTGTTAAGGGGAAAGGTATAGGCTTAAGGTGTACCAGGTATTTTGAATATGAACTGGCATGATTATTATATAATATAAGAAAATATTCTAAAAAAATAAGTTGCAGTCTAAGGTCTGATGCATAATGTTGATGCTGTGGAAATATGACCCTTAGCAATGTAACCATATTTTACTTGAGTCATTGTAATAAGAACCGTTTTAATGTGAGTCAAAGTTGATTATTTTTCTGCAGATTAAATGAGCAGTTATGGCAAGAATGCTATGAGAAATTGCATGGTTCTGAATCTGAAAGTATCAATTTCAGACATATTAGCTACAAATGTTAGACCCCCAATATGGTTTTCAATGGATCCATCTATTTGTACAGAGTTTGTTTAAATTTGAAATTATAGTTAAATCTGAAACATAAAGAACAAAATAAAACAAATTGGTTATGTTTTAATTTAATTCACTGTACTAGCCTGAGGTACAGTTTGATAATTTATAATACAAAAGATAAATCATGGCTAATTAAAGGCTGCAGATTGGAACATGTTTTATATAAAAAAATATTTTATTACACTAGTAACTCACCTCAAGCGTGAAGGACTAAGCCTAATTGGAAAACGTATGCCTAATACTGATTAAACTGATTGAAGATCGTTTAGAAATAAATAAAAAGTGTCTTTTTAATCTTAAAACTTAATTTAAATTGAATTACATCACCTCAAGGGCATGCAGAATTTAAAAGAATTAATACATATAAATGCTTCTAATAATGAATAAACCGATTAAAAATTGTCTATCAATTAGTGACATAAGTATTAAAGGCTGTAAATAAAAACATTTTTACATCATCCTGAGGAATTAACACAACTGGCACTGAATAAACCGATAGAAATTAACAGCTCATTTAAGACCAATTCAAAGCTGTCGATTAAAGCATTTTTAACATTAAGGGCCAATTCTACAAACCAAGGATAAAGTTATCCGGGGAATAAATACCCTAGAAACAATTGCTGTAACAAAGGAAACTATGACAACTATACCTCAGATAGTTTATTCTAGGTATATATCAGTGATGGACACTATCGAATAATTTTTACTATCAAATACTTACTAAACGACTAGTGCCAACTATCGAATTAATTTATTCGAATATTTTTATTCGTTTTCCCTGTATACGCCATTTGCTTAAGAATATTTACTATTAAATGAGTGCTCGTAACTATTGAATGCATTTATGCAAATATATTCGCTTTAGAATTCAAAATATCTTTAAAGGTGTATAACAATAAAATAATAATTGATAATACTTGTTGTAATATGTGAAATTGTAGATCCAATGTCTAATTTGCTATAGAGTTCCTGTATAATAGGTTAGTGTAAAGGATATCTAATTCGCTTTAGCGGTGCCAATGTGTTTTAGAATAGACAATGGGGCATGTATGGGTGGCCGTCGATTAATTTAACATTTTGGGTTTTTGTTTTGGCAATCAAATAACCTGTAGTTTACTGCGAAAGTACTGTACATCGCAATTCGATAGATAGCAACCGGCGAAAACCGAATGAATAATATTCATTCGTTCCATTCGGCTTTGTGCCACCTACGCCTTATTAGTTCGCTCATTTGCCATTTCGATTGTTTCTCGATGGCGTACATGACGAATGAATAAAACCATTCATTCGTTTTACCTATCGAATAATTCGAATAATCGGTGGCTATCGAACTATTCAATAGTTTTCATTCATTCGTTCCCATCACTAATATAGGTATATGACCTGCATTGTAGAACTGGCCCTTAGAGGCTTAGAAAATATTACATTTTATTTATGTAAGGATCGTTGCTATGGAAATGTCGGTTCCTTTGATGTCAAAATACCGATTTGGATGACCTTGAACGGCTCCTGGGGGGGGAGGTACTTTCCGATGGTACTAACAGATGGCGCCACTACTTTATCACATATGATTGGTAGCAGAGCCAGTAACTGGCTCTGATTAGTAGCAGACTCAGTAGATATTACAGTGCCTTTATATAGACAGTGGCGACAATACAACTAAGCCACACCCCCGCCGCCATATTTAGGCAAATTTCTAACGGGTGTTTATTTAAATCCGTGATCAGAGTCGACTGTGATACGTGTTTTACGTTTGGCAGTACTGAAAACATTCGAGATTTGCAGGTTAAGATTTGCGTCAGTTTATGTCAAAACTGACGCAAAACCGAACCTACTAACCTCGAATTTGACATAGACTGACAATACACTTCAGTACTGCCAAAAGTATAACACGAATCACCGGTGATTTAGCATAAACATGGCGGCTAAAACCACGTGATCTAGGCAGCCAATCAAAAATAGGACACCCCATTGTCGCCACTGTCTATATAAAGTACAGTGACTATATAATCACAGTGTGGCCATACAATTGTTGGCTGGTACTTTTGAATCCAATGTCAAAATCAGATTTTGCGAAAAACCATGGTGATGTAATAAAAAAATAGAATTTTTTTAACGGTGTAAGCGACGTTTGGTAACAAAAAATTACTAAAGTCAAAATAAAATTTGACAGTTCATTTGCTGAAGTGAAAGATTGTTATTCAAAATGACTGATCTCTCAAATACAATAAAATACCACAAAGCCGTTTAAATTTTGAAGAAATATGAGTCATAGGGTGTCTTCAATTTATTACAATTAATGGAAATTGGAAAGTTCAAATCCAAAACACAAATGATATAGCATCTTCTCGGTAATTTAATATGCTTTATTAAAATCTAAATTATATTAGATAGGTACATGGGCTAAACCCCAATATAGCCCACTGGTGCTTAGGTGCATGCGCGTGATAATGTGATTCTCAGTTTGTCGGAGGTTCTACAAATGTTCAGACAATGGAGGCAAAACACGGGAGTCTCATGCCGGACCCAATCTTGACAAGGTCAAGGTGCGATATTAAGTTAGCTGCAGTTGAAGATTTGTGTGCAGTGTTGAATCCAGGGGGTGACCCATCCGGACAGTACAGAATTCCCTCCCGGAAACATTACCATATCATATTCATATTTTTTTAATCTATAAAAGAACGGGTGAATTGCGTAGAAATAGGTAAAAATACCCCCCAGAAGTTTCATTTCCCCCCCCCCGGAGTAAACAGTCTGAATTCAACACTGTTTGTGTGTACTTAGTACAAAAATACCTGTGCATCACCGTAAAAAAGCAGTTAGTCCAATCGTCGTATATAATTGTGAATTTGAACTTCCCAATGAGTATATCTCTTATTTATAGCTTAAAATCCAGTTTCACCACTGGCATAACAGTTCCTTTATGTTCATATTCCGTAAATGTCAAAATGTACCAGTGGGCTATACTGGAGTTTTCTCGATACATGTTTTATAGGTGTAAGTACTGAATATTTTGAAGCACGATGAACAACAAAAAGAGATATAATTTAAAATAAGACAATTAGGATTCCTTGGAAATCTTTTCATCGTGTACCCTTGCTCTGAACGATTGGAGCAACCAAATGCGGAACAACATACCATTTTACGTCTTTTTTTGGGTGGGTTTGTCGTACACTAAAATGCTGTAAAGTGAAATTATGAACTACATAATTTATATATTATATCTGTCATTAAGTTTGGACTAACAAGATATAAGTAACTTTTTTTTTCAGTAATTTCAAATTGATTTGTAGAATCATATGTTATTCAAGATAATATGCAATTGTACACCGCAATAATCTATTGAGCAGTTACTTACGATATTTAAGCAATATAAAACTTACAGGAAAATATTTATTTCTCTGTTAAATGTTCTAGTTTGTTTGATGTTAATACTAAATATCGTAACTAACTAATTGGCAAACTATAGTTTGGAAAACTCACGGCCACGGGAAAACTAATGGCGGATTGCATCACGTGATGCGTCGACTCAAACTTTTGACAAGTTATAAAATGCCAATGTCTTATTTTGACATTAGTAACTTTTTGAAACTAAACATTTTATACACTGTTAAAAATGACAATAACTTGGAATCCTTTTGCCTTCAACCAATAGAAAACATGACCATCGTATGGCCACACTGTGATTATATAGTCACTGTATATAAAGGCACTGTAGTAGATATTAGTAGAACTTTGTGCTGCCATCTGATAGTCAAGCTTAGAAATACCCCCTGGGTTACTGTTCCAGGCACTCTAGACAGGTTCCAACATTTGGCATGAACATCTCTACTTATTTGATGTACCTATGTACCTATGCTGGTATAGTGTGGCCATCCAAATCTGGTTTTTTATTTTTAAGGTTATATGTCAAATTTGTTTATTTCTATGCACTCTTTGTAGAAATGTATAATATACAGATTTTATATTATAAAGCATCAAGCAACCGTACGTTAATTATCAGGTCCGTATTGGTTAAAAAATGGGCTAAACTGCAGAATTCGGGGCATATTTCCCTCCTTTTACTTGCTTCCCTTATAATTTTGGTTATGGTTACTAGAGAAACATGGTTAATAATAATTAATATTAACAATAGTAATTTCAATTTTATTCAGAATTGACGTTTAATTTGAAAATGTGGCAGCCTTCACCATCCGTTCTAGAAACTGGTAATGACTTTCGTATGGAAGAAGTTTTAGAAAATGAGGAACCAGATCTAAGTAAGAGACCCGTTGTGCGATTAAGTCATACTGCTAAACAAATAATTGTGAACGTGTATAATACGTTAACAGAAGATGGTGTTTAATTTGCTTTAAAGGAAACAGCGCGGTTAACAAAAAAGCCATATTCAACCGTCCGAAAAATTATAATACTTTCACAAAGCGCTAATGTGTCTGATACCAGAATTGAAAAGAAGATATCGCCCAAATTTGGAGATTATGATACGGAAGTAATTAAAAGAATCATATACGAAATGTACAGCAAAAATGAAGTAGTAACACTGGACTTATTAAAAAGTAAAATAATGAGTGGGCTAGAACATTTGCATTTTTGTAAAGAAACATTAAGAAAGTTTTTAATTAGTAATGGTTTTACATATAAAAAGTTAGACAGGAGACAAGCGATACTAGAAAGTGAACGCATTCAAATACTCAAAGTACAATATATTGAAAAAATTAGAGCATTTAGAGCTGAAAAGAGAAATATAATCTATTTGGACGAAACATGGTATGACACTCACGACACCATCAATAGAGGATGGGCAGATGATTAAAAAAAATGCTTCTTGAATGTTCCTGTTGCCAGAGGCAAGAGGATCATAATTGTTCATGCTGGTGGTGATAATGGATGGTTTAATAATGGGCTTCTTTTATCTGCCAAACAAATTCAAAAATCTTCGGCGGATTATCACCAAGATATGAACTCGGAATTATTCGAAAAATGGTTTTCTGAGCAACTAATTCCTAATTTAGAAAAGAACTCCGTTATTGTTATGGATAACGCAAGTTACCACTCACGCCAGCTAACCAAAATTCCAACGAGTTCTACGAAAAAGGAAGATATAATAATTTTTTTTAAACTGTACAATCTTACTATCCCTGAAAAAAGTACAAAGAAAGCCCTTTTAGATATAGTAAAAACAAAAACATTTCAAAAAAATTTTGCAGTTGAGGGTATAGTTGCAAAACACGGACATATAGTTCTACGGTTGCCGCCCTATTTTTGTATATTCAACCCAATTGAACTTATTTGGAGCCAATTAAAACAAAACATACGAAAAAAAACACAAATCCTTCTCTTAGTGCTAAAGTTATTGAGCTAATCAGGCAAGAAGTTACTTTCATAGGGAAAGATTTATGGAAAAGCTGTATAAGACATGTGATTGATGAAGAAAACAATAGTTGCTTAATTAAAAACCCTACGAAAATAATAATATCCTTAGGAGATAGCAGTGATGACAGTGGCAGTTTCTATGCCACTGACGATACTAATTGAATTTATTCTTGTTTATTCTTAAGTAATTTTTTATTGTTAGTAGATATTCATTGATTATACCACAATAGTTGCTCCTTTTGCATTTTGTTTCGTTTTTTAGATAAGGTACAATCTTATTAGTTACAATTGAACAGGTTAGAAGAACGGCCCAAACGCAGATTTTTAATTTTACAGGAGAAGCAAAAAAATGCACCACTTAAATGCCTTTGTTTAAAATAAACATATATTTGCTTTAGTCATGCTTGACAATATAGGTAACTGGGCCCTTTTACTTCTAACCTGTTCAATTACTTCTAGTTTCTATTTATTTTGAATTTTTTGCTTGCAAAGCTTTACAAGAAACAGGTTAACATGTAACTTTCGCATTTTTTTTACTAATACAGACCTGGTAATTAACGTAGTGTTATTTGATGCATTATATATATTTACACGAAGAGTGCATAGAAATAAACAAATTTGACATATAACCTTAAAAATAAAAAACCAGATTTGGATGGTCAGACTATAAAACACTTTCTGCTTGTCCTTAAACATTTTGTCAAACTGACAATTGATAACTTTTGACAAAACAAGCTTATTCATAGCAACTAGATTGCACAATGCTTGTTTTGAATTATTTTTAAAGTGCTAAATTATGTACTATTGAACAGTTTCTAAACTTATTTAATTACGCTTGTAGAAAAAATCATGTGCATAATGCGCATAGAAAGTTATTTGCTGAAGTCGTGCCCTTGCAATCCTCTCCATGGTCGGATTACAAACGATGCACTCGGTGCAGTAAATTTTACTGTCTTTGCTTATTATACAAATAACTATTTTTTAATTATAAAACTTATTTTCCGTTCAGTTATATCACACTAACGGAACGAGGAAGTAGTGGAACCAGTATAAATGCATCTAATGACGAATAAACTGGTAGAATAGGGTCTAGAAATTAATGGCTCATTATAGGCGACTTAAGGCTACACAATAAAACTATTTTTCATCTTAAAAGTTATTTTTTATTCAGTTACGATATTCCAAGAAAGAACAGCAATTAGCAGAACTGGTACAAAAATGACAGAAAGTAAACTAGAAATTAACAGCTCATTTATGACCAATTAAAGGCTGTCATTTAAAGCATTTTTACTTAACTCGTCTGAAAGACGAAGAACGTATTGTAATCAGGAAAAAATCACCTTCCGAGATTTCTTCAGATCTTCATGTTTCAAGGTCCCCAGATGATGAAAAGCAGGTTTTTTCAATTCTGTCTGTCTGTTGGTGCTATAGCTCAAAAACTATTTGTCGGAGGAAGATGATAATTTGCATACACATTATATATTTACCTGGCATGAAACCAAGAATATTTCAGACAAATATATACAGGGTGAACACCTTAAAAAAATAAATTTCGCTTATTTTTGCTTTAACTGAGAAATAGTAATAATTTGTACATATCGCAGGCTTTATTCTTGATAAAAATTAGGCCCAACGGATACAAGATAAATTTTGTACGAGACAAAAAAGGGCAAAGAATAAGTGCATTATGTTGACCCTTTCAGGTCAGGAGTCGCATAAAAACGTAAATGTTCAAATACACGGGAAACACATATTTGCGCGAGCTGTGCTTCACATTATAGTCAGAAATTTGGGGCCATAAATTCGATCATAGGCTGTGCACTCAAAAATATAGTTTAAAAAAGACATACTATCTTGCGGATCTAAATGTGGGGGATTCCATTCTTTTTCTTCTTCTCAAAGTGTCGTATTCATTAATGAATGTTGGCAACAACTTCGGCAAAATTTTCTCTGTCTTTAGCTGTTCTGATCAACGAACGGGAACTCATATGTGTCCAGTCTCTGATATTTTTGAGCCAGGAGCATTTTCTTCGACCCTTCATTCCCTTGTCCCCCGTCCCCTTTTTCCATTGATTTTCCCTTCCATAATGATCTGTAAGATGTTATATTTATCATTTCGGTATAAATGTCCTTTTTCTTATAATTGTTAGCAGTTGTTTTTCTTTGTACATTCTTCTCAGCACTTCTTCGTTTGTAATGTGTTCTGTCCAGGATATGCGCAGCATTCTTCTGAATATCCAGAGTTCGAACGCGTTTAACCCCTTTTCCGTATTTGCCTTGAGTGACCAGGTCTCGACTCCGCATAATAGCACTGAGTATATGTAACATTGCACAAATCTGTATCTTGTTGCAAGTTGCAGGCTGCGGTTCGTAAGTAACTGTTTCATTCTTAAAAAAGATGCTCTTGCCAATTCTATTCTTGTTTTTACCTCCAGATCCGGGTCGCCATCTTCCTTCAACCAGCAACCAAGGTATTTGAATTTTGTTACCTTCATGATTTGTTGGTTATATATTGTCAATTGGGTTTGTGCTATTGGTATTTTGCTGAATATCATGAATTTTGTCTTCTTAGTGTTTATTTTTAATCCGGCTGCGTCTCCTTCTCAAGTTATTGCATCCATCAAGCGCTGTAGGCCCTCTAAGCTATCTGCAATCACTGCTGTGTCGTCCGCATACCGTATATTGTTAATTAACTCACCATTTACTTTTATACTATCTTCTGTGTTTTCTAAGGCTCTTCTAAAGATATCTTCTGAGTAGATATTAAACTATAAAGGTGAGAGGACATAACCTTGTCTAACGCCCCTTTTAATTGGAATAACTTCGGTGTATTCATTATCCAACCTTACTGTGGCATTCTGGTTCCAGTAAAGACTTTTTATGGCATTTATGTCTTCATATCCAGGTTTTTCTACACCAGTATTCTCATTAATTCGCTATGTTTAACGTGGTCGAACGCCCTTCCGGAATCCAAATTGTGAATCACTTAGATCTTGTTCATATTTCTTGTATATCTTACGATGTAGGGTTTTTAAAAATAGTTTAAGCACATTACTCATAAGGCTTATGATGCGGAATTCATCGCATTTGTTTCCATTTGATTTTTGCGGTAGTGATGAAAATTGATTTCAACCAACCTTTTGGTAATATTCCAGTTTGATAAATTGAGTTAAATAGGTTGGTGAGTAATTCAATGTTTTCTTCGTCCAAGAGTTTTAGAAATTCATTATAAATCTGATCTGGTCCGACAGCTTTACTATTTTTGTGCGTTTTGTAGTGCTTTTGTGATTTCTGCTTTCAGTATGTCTGGTCAGGGGCGGATGGGCAAGTTTCAAACGGCCCAGGACGGTTTTTGTAAAAGCGGCCCACATAGACTGTTTTACAACACTCCTCCAACCCCTTAAATATTTACCTATAGTCAAACAACGAGCCTTATTTCAAATAAAAAAATACCCTTACAAACACATAATTCAACTTTAAAATTAAAGGTAACATTCTATTAAATGAACATCAATCAGAAAATAAAAAAATTAAACTTTGCATATGAAGACAATAACTAAAGCCATTAATAAATTAATCATCTTGGAAGTAATTGACTGGCTATAGCTAACCTATTTATAACTTCCTTCCTCATTATCTATTTTTTGCAGCATTTTTTTTCAATGTTCATAAGCATAAAAGATTCGAGCTTTTCATCATTAAGTACGTATAATTAAGTAAACGATTTTTAATGTATTTCAATATTGAAAAAGATTGTTCGCATGCTATCTGCGATATAGGAAGCGTTAGAAGATATTGATAAGCTGTTACCAATGCCTGAAATGCGCCTTGATGCATGTTATAATTTATGATGGTGAAGTAACAGCGTAGGACACAATTTTTGCAGCTTTCGCAGTTTTCTTTCTTTTTTTTTTGATCTGTTGACGTTGCAGCAGTCATATTTTTACCAGTGCCATTGCATTCATCTTCAGGGTTTCAGACACTTTAATAAAGAACGAACCAACGAAGACCACCCCTACAACTGGCATAATGAACTAGTTTGACTAGTTTTAGTTAACATGCAACCCGCCCACCGGTGTCGTTCTACTTTGCCGTCGACTCTATTTCCCTATTTCCTCGACTCGGCAGCTCCTACTTTAGTAGATTTTTGTAATCACGAAAAAATCACCTTCCGAGATTTCTTAAGATCTCCACGTTTCAAGGTCCCTAGATGACGACGAAAAAGAGGTTTTCTTAATTCCGTCTGTCTGGCTGGTTGTCTGTCTGTCTGTATGTCTGTCTGTTGGCAGTATAGCTCAAAAACTATTTGTCGGAGGAAGACGATATGTTGCATACATATTATATATCTACCCCGCATGAAACCGGAACAATTTCATACAAATATACACAGGGTGAGCACCTTAAAAAATTAAATTTTGTTTATTTTGGATTAATTTTGAAATAGAAGGAAGTAATAACTTTCACAAAGGTCAGGCTTTCATTTGCCGAAAATAAGACTCAACCGATACAAGATAATGTCACAAAAGAGTAAAAACATTTCAACAATAACAGCGTTCTGTTCAAGAGAGGCACGCGCCGAACTTTTTGAAAGAGGCTCGGTAGCGTAGTTGGCTTTATCGGTGCAGACACGATCTCTATGTAGGGGTGAGGTTACGATCGCTCTGCAGATGCGGCGGGTTTAAACCCCAGCGGGTTTCTTTTTTTTTTATTTGAAAATGTATTTAATTTATTAGAAACGTGAATATATTTGTACTCCTAATTTAAGTTGATTTTTAAAATTATTTAGTGTCACAATGTTGACGACGGAAGTTCTGGGTAAAGCCTTTTACAGATTTTTTCTATGGTTCTCACTACTCCTGATTTAATAGGAGGAAAGACGTTGCGAAATCACAGGTCACCAATATGCAGTGTTTGCGTTTGCGCACACTGGCCACTGCATTTCGCGATTAGGTTTCAAATTTTCAGACCGGCCCAGTAAACTGGGGTCGTGTTAGCCGGGCCATCTAACATAGCGGCCCACCGGGATTTGTCCCAGTGTCCCACCGGGGCCCATCCGCCCCTGTGTCTGATCCATGCTCTGCCAAACTTACATGTTGATATTTTGTTCTCTCATCTTCGAACATGTCTTTTATGTGTTCCATCCATATTTGGTGTAGTTCTTCTTTGTTTGTTAATAGTTGATTGTTTTTATTCATGATATTATTGTTGTATTTTTTTGGGAAGCCTGTAATATCTTTAATTTTTTTATGTATGTTAAAAGAATTGTGTTTTGTTTCTATTTCCTCTATTTCGTTACATTTCTCATTTAACCATTGTTGTTTTGCTTCCCATATTCTTTGTATTATGTGATGTATTTGTCGGAATTGTTGTTGGTTTTTGTTTTTGAAGCTTCTTTTGTCCATTTATGCTAACATTTCTGGAGTCATCCAGGGTTTTTTGTTACTATTGGAATCATGTGCAATAATGGTGTTTTGTGTATTAATGATGGTTGATTTTAACTTATTCCAAACGAATTCTATGTGTTCTACATTTAGTGTATTATTTATGTTATTTGTTACTTCATGCAATCCATGCATCTTTATATTTTTATTTAGTTCGTGCTTTAATGTTTCATATTGTGTTGGGTCTTTCAATCTTTGTATATCGGGTTTTCTGTAAAATCGAGTTTGTATCTTTTTAAGGCGTATCTTAATGCTTCCTATAACCAGATTGTGATCTGAGCCTATAACGCTTCCAGGATATGTTTTGACTCCCGTTAACCCATTTCTATAACTCTTATTAATTCAAATATAGTCTATTTCGTTTAGTTCTTTTTATATTTAATATTAAATTATTGGCAGTAAACCAGTCTTCCAGTAATTTGATAGTACCGAAAATTGTGGTATTTGGGTTTATACTTTTGTCCAGTGAAAAAATTACTGAAGTGTCAACAGCAAATTGAACCATGATTGATTATTTGCGGAAGTTCATTTGTGTATATTATGTAGAAAAGTGGTCCAAACAAAGACCCTTGAGGCACCCCCCGTTTTATAGTTTCTAGGTTTGAGCTCATTCTCCTACTAGATGAGTCACAATCAACTGTACACTGTTGCCTATCTGTAAGATAAGATTTTATCAGTTTCAGTGGTATACCCCTAATGCCAAATCATTCGAGCTTGGACAAGAGCACCCCATGATCCACAGAATCAAACGCCTTAGACAGGTCGAGACACATTGCTATGGTTTCTTTGCCCTCGTTTAAAGATTCTAATATTTTGACAAACGGTTGGTATATAGCACAGACTGTTGACTTTTTTTTCCAAAATCCATTTTGCACTTCTGAAAAGGCATTATTGCTCTCTATAAAATTGACCAACCTTACATACATTACTTTTTCATATATTTTACTAAAATTTTTCAGAAGTGCTACTGGTCTGTAGTTTTATCACACTTTTTGAAAATTGGCTTAATCTGAGCTATTTTAAGCTTTGAAGGAAAAATACCTGAAATTATTGAAAGGTTAATTAAATGTGAGACAACTGGCGACAGTTCATCTGCAGCATATTTAATCAAAGATATAGGAATCTCATCTACACCTGTAGATTTTTTGTTTTTGATACCTTTTATAATTTCAACTATTTCTTGTAGATTAGTTGGGCTCAAAAAAATACTTTTGTCAATTTTTTTAACATGATCTGAAGCTAACTGCTCATTTACACTACGCACAGGGCATGCATTTATGTAATAATTATTTATTTTGTTTAGAGTTTCCGCTTTGTTGCTATTTTTCATGGATATATTTTAAAGGGCTGAGTTGTTACTTTTTTTATTGGAAATTGAATAAAAACTGACTAAATTCCAGATAGTTTTAAAGGGGTTGCTTGATTCCGCAATTTTCTTTATATTAAACAGTTTTTTGGCCACTTTCACTACATGTTTCAAAGTATTAGCACATAGTTTGTACTGATCGTAGGGTATTTCATTTTTTAACATTTTTTTATATAGCTTTCTTTTGTTGTTAGAAGAGATTTTTATTCCCTGAGTAATCCAGGTTTTGGATTTTTTGTTTTTTACAATTTTTTTGGGAAAAATTAGGTTTATAAGGCGCATTAGGATATTTAGAAACAGCTCATAGGCCTCGCTAGACTGTTTAGACTGGTATACTGCTTGCCAATCCTGTTGAAGTAGCTCTGTTTTGAACTGAAACATTTTTGCCTTAGAAAAAATTCTTCTCGGATGAGAATGGGACTCACTCTCTGTGCACACGGCACCCAGATAAAACTCAATGCTTTGGGGTTTGGGGTTCATGGTCAGACAGTGCTGTCTGAATCACTTCAGCCGTAACACTTAAATTGGAGTCAACAAAAATATTATCTAAAAGAGATCAACTATATTGAGTGATTCTAGTTGGAGTAAAAATTGTCTGCATTAGATTACGACTTAGTAGATCTCTGAAAAGTTTACTGTGTAATTGGTCCTGTAGCAGATCTATATTAAAATCTCCACAGAGGACAAGATGAAAATTAACAAAGGTATCTTGAACAAAATTTAGTATATCTGTTAAAATGTTAAAGAATTTATAAATGTTTCCCTGAGGGGGTCTGTAGATACAAATGATAACCAATTTAACAAACCTGCTTGCAATGGAAGAACATTCAATCTGACTCTCTATACTTTTGGACACAACTTCATTGATTTCCTCAAAGCTGTTTTCATCATTTCTAACCAGGATGCACGAGCCCCCATATGGATGGATGTTGTTCTTGAATATGTTGAAATAGTAGCATAGTTCTCGATGCTCAGAGTTTTGATCTCATTACTGGTATACCAGTGTTCGGTACCACATAAAATCGTTGGAGAGTGTAGTTCTTCAGCTATGCTAACTTTATTTTTTAAACACTGGAAATTTTGGTGACAAAGTTTTAATCTTCCTTTCGATTTTCCCACTGCATGGGAGGTCGTCGTAGGTGTAGAAAATGGTTTATTGTTACTCTTGGTCCCCAAATATTAGGACGCATAACTTTTGACTTGATATCAGTTGGAACTTCAATTTTGAAACAACTTTTGAATCTGCTTTTTCGGGTAACAATCTTTTCACATTTGCAAGAGGTGTCCAGGAATGAATGTGTAGCAACCAAAAGATTTTTTTTCTCATGTAATACAGAAGCTACCGGAAACTGCAGGATTGGCAAAAACCCGGGTTTTTTCAGAAAGTATCTGCCCACTGAGTTTTTTGGGGACTTTTCGGGTTTTAGATAGCTTCACTGTTTGCATTTACGTATCCTATGTAAAAATCTGAATGAATATTGATTTTTAATTTTAGGTAAAAGGTAGATACTTGGGTAATTTGTAATTTACCTACAAATATACAAATAAACATTCTTTAAACATGTAAATCTTGTTTCTTCAAGGGGATTTCCCCATTCAATGATTTGCCAGTATAAAAAATTAGATGTGGCCATCACACGACTTTCTTTCAATGCTTGTAAAAATTAAATCTTGTGACTTTTTCATATAAGTTTACGTAGTAAGTCTGGAAAGAGAATTTTTTCAGGACGCATAGGAACATTTCAGGCCGATGCCGAAAGCGAGCCCTAAAAGCCTACAAGTCCTGTAAAAGGCATTTCCGGATGAGTTACAACGTACAACATGTTTTAGGCACCTGTGTTTCTTCTTAATTTTACATATATATTATTACAATAACAAACAAGTATTATATCTTCACAAAAATCGTGATATTATTTGCAGTTTATTTCCTTAGAAACCACAGTTAACCGATATTGCAAATCAATCAATCAGCGTACATACATCAAACAAGTAGAGACACTCATGCCAAATGTTGAAACCTGTCTAGAGTGCCTGGGACAGTAACTCGGGGGGTATTTCTAAGCTTGACTATCAGATGGCAGCACAAAATTCTACCAATCAGAGCCAGTTACTGGCTCTGCTGCCAATCATGATGTGATTAAGTAGTGGCGCCATCTGTTAGTACTGTCAGTACCCCCAGGAGCCGTTCAAGGTCATCCAAATCGGTTTTTTGACGTCAAAGGAACCGACAGTGAGTGTCTCTACTTGTTTCATATATGTACGCTGAATCAATGTAGTTGATTTCCTTAGTAACCATACCCAACAAATATTGTAAACCAATTAAAACATCAATTTTTCAAAATAGTAAGTAAAGTAAAATTTTTCAAAATCGTCTTGTAAAGAAGTACTTTCCGGCCTAAAAATTGTACAGTAGTGCATGATTTTCAGGACAACTTCTTAAAACAATATATTAAAAAAAAAACATTTTTTTAACAAAAGTAATGTAATATTAAAATAGTTTTAAAAAATGTGACTCCCATTATTTTTGTAAAAATCTAACTGCGATTTTTTCAAAAACTTATAAAAAAAAAACTTCTTTGACAAAAGTTTTCAGAGAACAGGAAAAGCGGTCGCCCCATTTTAACCAAAAATCACTGAGATCTCTGAATTTGTATTAGAAACAATGATAGTGAGTGTCCCAGCAAGAGCGCCGGATTTAGTTTTAAAGAAAAACACATTTATTTTTTTAATTAAGCAAACATTTTTATTTCAACATAAAGAAAAATAGTTCCGATTAAACATGAAATACAACATCAGGCAAATGGCCACCACGAAACCTCTGGCACAGGGTTATTCTTTTGTTGAAATTTTGAATAACGTTTTCGCATAAATGTGGCTGTATTTCACCAATAACGCGCCGTATTTCCTCTTTAAGATGTTCAACTGTTTCAGGCTTATTCGCATACACCTTTTCCTTCACATAGCCCCAAAGAAAAAAGTCCATCGTTGTTAGATCGCACGATCTTGGTGGCCAATGTTGATCGCCAAATCGAGAAATGATACGGCCTGGAAACCTGGTCTGCAGTAACACCATTGTTTCACGTGCTGTGTGGCAGGTCGCACCGTCTTGTTGGGAAAACATGTCCTCCACATTAATTACATCCAATTCGGGCCACAAAAACTCCGTTAACATTTCGCTATACTGCACATCATTAACAGTTAACTCCCAAAACTTTCACCATTTCTGTAATGTGTTTTTACAATAATTAAACGTTGTTCGTTTGAATACTTCTTCATATTTTTAAATCGCGTGGTCTGCACGTGACAACTGTTAAAAAAAAATCACCGTACAACACCCATTATAAATTTTCAGGGCTATCCATTACATTGTCTGGGCCATAGAGAGGACGCAGATACTCCAATAGACTCACAGACATCATTTCAAAAACATTTTTTTTTTAATCAGAAGGGATAAAAACGGATAGGTCCACAAAAATCTCTAGTTTGAAAAAATCATATTTACTATACTACTTGATTTTACAAAGTAAAAGAAAGTAAAACTATTGAAATTTTTATTAATGAAAGATTTAATACCATTGACAGCTTTAGAATACTTTTTGTTGTAAATTTTTGAAAAAACCCACATTTAGTCTAAAACCCGTGGGTTTTACCTGAAAAAACCCAGTAGGATTTTTTGGGATGGGGAAAATCATGCCAACCCTGCCGGAAAGACGGCAACAGTTCATTCAAAGGGAGGAAAACCAGTGGCGTAACTTGGTACCCGCAGACCCTGTGGTCGCGGGGGGGGGGGCTTGAGCATGAGGGGGCCCGAAGGGCCTCATAGTTTTCTTTTTCTTTCATTCAATAAACGCAAACAGGAAAAATCTTCCTATATTTATGTTTATAATAATGGGATGTCCACGCAATAGGCAAAAATAGTTTTGAATTGCCGGCCTTTAAATTCAAGCTGATATAGATTGTTTTGTAATATTGGGCATAGGTTAATGAAAGTGGCGAATTTCCTGCAGTCGTAAGACTGATTTGAGTTGACTAAATATTGTAAGAATTCTATGATGTAACAACAATCATTAAATATTGGATTTATGGATTGTTTTAACGCCTATCCCTATACTGATTCTGTTAGCAGAGTTGCCAGCTGTACCGTAATTACCTCATCCGTAATTCGTAAGGTAATTTACAAACTACAATCTCGTAGAAGCATGTGTCCATTATTGTTTACATTTGTGCATTTTAACTTGGTGAATAGTGAAGTCTGGATATGTTTTAGTACTCATTAAACATTTTCAATTATAAATATGTTATTTTTCTCTCGTTTAAATATTGGCGCATGCGTTGAACCATCCAATCACGAGGCAATACGTTTATTATGCTACGCACAACTTGGTGATTAATGATACAGTTAAAGGTGTAAGGGAAATTAAATTTTTTTTTTGTTACTGTTCAAAACATATGCACATTTTTTGTATTAGCAGGTTAGATTTTGTGTCAGTTTCTGTCAAAACTGACAGAAAACCTAACCTGATAACCTCAAATTTTACATAGACGTACAGTGCCGCCAACATACTATTCATAACGAAACTTCGGCGAGTCGCTGGCGAACGACTATGCATATGGGTGTTTGTGTTTTTGTAAATAAAATTTTAAGAGAAATTGGTATCACTTCAAAAATGTTACAGAATCCAGACACGGATTTGAGGAAAACCACAACCTGTATTAGAAAAGTCCTAGAATATTTGAAAAAATATTGAAGTGGGTACCTTAGTGTTGAATTAGAAGCAACCAATTTAGCCAACCACTGGAACATAAATCCCATAGTTAAAAATAAACGCAGACCGAAAGTTAAAAGACATTTTGACGAATTTTTTGGAATATCAAAGATTTCCTATAGACATTAACATTTGCAAAAAAATCTTATAATCTAGATAAATTAAGAGTTTAAAAGCGTGAAACAATTTGCTAAGTTATTAATAGTTGATAATCGGAATTTATCATAATTTTTTTCTGAAATTGCAACAGCACTGTTATTATTTTTAACATTACCTGTTTCGGTCACTTCAACTGAAAGAAGCTTCTATAAATTAAAAATCATGTTAGAAACAATATGTGTACCAGGAATGATTGGAAAACCCTTCTTTATTGTCCACTGAATCGGAGATAGCTGATAAAATGGAATCGCAAGAGGTTATTACAGATTTTGCAAATATTAAGGCCGGCCAGGCGTAAGCACACTGCTTAAAATTAGTTTTATTTTATGTAACCATCTTGGTTAATACCTTGTTTTGTAGTGCCTAATTTTATTATAATTTATTATGTGTTACTATTATTATTGTTTTTGCCACTTTATTAACGATCTATATTACGCCACTGAGGAAAACTATATAGACAAATGGAATGATATAAATGAAAGTGTTGGTGTTTGTTTCTGAATAAATATTAAATTATAATTTATATTTAAACGCTCCCCATACTTGCATTTATCCTGTGTGCTCTTGATGTGAAGTTCTAATCAGTAGCCTCTAATTTATGGTATCTTTTTCAATTTAACAATTTTATATGCAATCCCGTTAACTTTATCTAAAGGCAGAACAATAATTTTTTAAATATGAGAAGCCTATATAAATAATTTTTAATTTTCTAGCTATGGGAAGCGTGTTCTGGCATTTTAGTTGGTCCAATTTTAAGGACGTGCAGTTGAAAACTTTTTCAGGAAGTTCAATTCTTTTCTGTTACAGCAGACACCTGAAATTCAGCATATTTTGCATAAAATTGTTGTATCTCCAAAACAGTTAAATTAAACCTATACAACTTTATACTAAAATTATTAGTATTTCAACACAAAACCTTTAAGCTACCTAAAGATAAGGCATTCTATTTAAAACAAGTACGTTTTGTTTGGCATTTTTTAAGCTACCCTGAATAATCAAAAACATTTTTCTAGTGTGCACCACTTTCATATCTACAATTTTTATATTAACAAATTTTATGTAACTCAGTTTTGCAAATATCTTCCACGCTTGCACTGTTGCCGTGTGTTCTATTTATACCAGGTGTCCACTTTCAAACTGGAACATAGGGATTTAACATTGTTTTTAACAGTTTCATAGATTCCTGCTCGCCAATTCAACCTACAGAAAATGTTTTGGTATTAATGGAAAGAGAAAATTATTGTGCATCTAATGATATCAAAAATTAAAATATTTTTGTCAATTTTCATTGAAAAATATTAATCAAAAGTTTTCAATTTTTTAAATATGAGTTGCCTTGACTTGAAGAAAGTTGACAGCTATACTCTAATTTGTTATTTGTTGACATTCAAAGTTAGTTCAGTAGTTTTTACTTTGTAAAATGAAAGAGTACTCGAACAAAGAGAGAGTTTTTATCGTTAAAACATATTAGAGTGGGGTTAGTTTGCGTAGAGTGAGAGATTTGTTTTCCGTAAAATGTAATAACAGTAACTCATCAAATAGTAAATTCATTTGAGTATAGCTGTCAACTTTAGGCAACTCATATTTTAAAAACATGAAAACTTTTGATTAATATTTTTCAATGAAAATTGACAATAATAATATAATTTTTGAGATGCACATTAATTTTCTCTTTCTGTTGATACCAAAACATTTTCTGTAGGTTGAATTGACCAACAGGAATCCATGAAAGTGTTAAAAACAATGTTAAATCCCTATGTTCCAGTTTAAAAGTGGACACCCAGTATATAAAATGAACTACACTGTTGATAAATAATGGCCTATGTAGGTGCCTAGCTAACTGTGATAAAGTTTAATTATTGCATTTAATTATGCAAGTTACAATCAACAACTATTCTAGTAAATAAAGATTAAGCAAATATTTTTACTTTCTTTATTTTTTCTTAAATACATCTAGCGTACATTTTGCATACATTCAAATTAAAGGATAGAATTGATTTCCATGTAATGTAATGCAAAAATAGGTTTAATATAAAAAACAGTCACTATATAAATGTATGTATAAATTACAAAAATTTAGCATCATTAAAATAACAGCGTATAAAAAAGTATGAAACAATATCAATTTAACCCAAGAAAGAAGTGTTCTGATTGTTCGAATTACAACTTCTCAATCTGGGTGGTTATGTACAGAACAAGAAGTCGTTATGTAAATAAATTACATACACAATTCTTTTACGATTAATCCTAACTTAAGTTTGTTCATCCGTAAAAATTATTCCTAATAACACAGGACACCCTAGTCTTTAAAATTCTATCCTTAAAACAGAGATCAATCGCTACTAGCAAATTACTGTGGAGTAGGTTGGGGAGGATAATTGTATCCGTATTGCCCCTGCGGCGGCGGGGCCTGCCCAGGGGGCGGTCTGGCATACTGATATCCCTGAGGCTGCGAAGCATACTGAGGCTGAGGCGGATACCCCGGCTGTGGTGGATATCCGTAGTTTCCAGCAGGTGGTGCGGGAGGGTAGGCTTGGTTGGGAGGAGTGTAGCCCGGGTTCGGATTGGAAGGCTGAGAATTGGGAGGATAGGGAGGCTGGTACGGCTGACTTGTAGCTGGAGGCGCTGCCGATGTGACAGCAGGATTGCCAGCATTGCTGGGAGGTGTCGAAAACGGCGGGGATTGAGCATTACTGGGGCCATAGTTTGCAGGGCCAGGACTTGGCTGGTTAGCATAAGCAGGTCCGGGGGTGGCTTGCGGTTGATTGTTTGCAGGAGGTGGATATCCTTGTTGAGGGGCATACCCTTGTTGAGGAGGGTAGTTCTGTGGTGCATTGGCACTTGGATACGGAGTTGCATTTGGAGGTGTCCCGTAGGCTGCTGGTTGAGAATGAGGAGGAGCTCCAGGTGGAGGATACGGGTTACCTTGTGGCGGCGCGGCAGATGGAGGAGGGGTCCCATAGCCAGGCTGCGGGTAGCTGTTGTGGCTCGTTGTCGCTGGAGGCTGGCCGTATGTGGCTTGGGCATTTGCGGGATATCCTGGGGGTTGATTGGGTGGGTACTGACCTTGCTGTGGATAAGCAGCGCCTTGGGGAGGGTACTGACCTGGATATTGGCCTTGCTGGAAGCTTCGCTGTGGGTAAGGTTGCGGTGCTGTGGTGGGTCGTTGTGGGCCTGGCGGCTGCCGATAACCGGGCTGCTGTTGGTGGTTGTAATTATTCATGTGCTGCTGTTCCGGGTTGGGGGGCTGCCCGGGAGGGGGCCCTGCACCTGGTGGGGGCTGTGAAAGGCGATGGCAAGTTATAATGGCAAAATAGGGCGATTAATAGCTTACTGGAAGTAGGGCGTGAACGTTTTGGGAGGCATCGGCGATGCTTGCCAAATATACCAGGTTTCGATGCAGTACTTGCTGATATTGCAAACATTCCTGAGATTTCCCTTTACTCTGGTACTCTTGGATTGTTTGAATGAGTTGACCATTCTCGTCCAGCATTTTCTGTATTTGTTGCGGATTTGGAGGCAGCCTGTTGCCTCCTCGTTGAGCAAACGTAAGAGACATCGTTCAAAAAGGTGTTCGATACACTCTTAACGCCACATTTCAGTTTTCGCTTTGAGTTTTTGTTCTGCGGTTTTGACAGTTGAAGCAACGCTTTAACTTAACCAATAAAAGGGTGCAATGGCATCGCAAAGGTCAAACCATTGCCAACATTAATTTAGTGACTTCTAGCATTTCTATGGTGTGGGTGGAGACCCTGAAATTAATGATTTGAAATCATGTATTTTTTCTATAGCACATGTTAAAGTGTGCTTTTATCAACTGAAAACAAAAGGTCAAGTTTTACTTTAACAGCAAGGGTAGATAAAGTAGCACTTTAACATCAAGGATAGATAATAGCTATTAACATATCTAGGAATGTTATGAGTATCATAACTGCCGCAGAAGTTTTGAAATCCGAGCTCGTAGAGCGAGGATTTTAAAACTTCTAAGGCAGTTATGATTCATAACATCCGTGATTTGTTCAATAGTTTATCGGTTGCTATATGGTTATGGTTGCCATGTAGGGTAATATTCTTTAACCCTACAGATAAGTTATGATCTAGTTACCAGCCTACTTTTGTATATGTAAACAAAGGCTTAATATCCTGAAACCGATAAAGTAATTTAATTTTCTAACTTTTGTTTAAATTAAATATGACAGCTTCGTATTATCGTAGCAACCCAATCTAGCTACTGACATTTTGAAATGTGATTAACTGTCATTATTTTCTTTTGAAATTGTTAAAGTTCTTGCTATAGAAAAAAATATTGTATTATACACGACGATAAAGTTATTTCTATCCACTCTTGAATCATTAACGTCTCGACTGCGTCTCGACGTTAAACGATTCACTCGTGGATAAAATTTAACTTTATCGTCTTGTATAATAAATTACTATTTTTGAGACTTTTTCCCCCATTCCATGATTTTTCAAAATTCAACCAATCACGTGTTTTTATAGTGGCAGAGAGTCAAAATTTTTGTTTGGGATTTGATCACTTTATTGCTTCCCTCGTTTGAGAGAGGAAGTATTTTTATAATCACGAAAAAAATACTTTCCGAGATTTCTTCAGATCTTCACGTTTCAGGGTACCTAGATGACTAAAAACAGGTTTTCTCAATTCCGTCTGTCTGTCTGTCTGTCTATTGGCGGTAAAACTCAAAAAATATTTGTCAGAGGAAGACGATATTTTGCATACACATTATATATAAACCTGGAATGAAACCGGTAAAATTTCAGACAAATATATACAGGGTGAACACCTTAAAAAAATGTTTATTTTTCATTCAATTTAGTAATAGATACAAGTAATAATCTGTACATAGTGCAGGCTTTATTCTTACAAAAAATGGGAGCCAATAGATACAGAATAAATGTTGTACGATAAAAAAACGAGCCACAAATTAGCGCGTTACTAAATATAGCTGCGATGCTGGAATACGAGAGGTCGGTTCTTCGTGGCGCAGGTAGAAATTGCCCGTTCCCTTGCAAATCTCGCAAAACGTTGTGGGCTGCACACGCGGTCCGCCTGCCGTTCGAATTCGACCACCGGTAACGTTTTTTTAATTTGAAAATGTATTTGATTTATTAGAAACGTGAAGATATTTTTACTCCTAACTTAATTTGATTTTTAAAATTATTTATTGTCACAATGTCGACGAGGGAAGTTCTGGGTAAAGTCTTTTACATATTTTTTCATTTGCCTCCATGGTAGGTAATCCTAATCACCAAATATGTTGTTTCAATCAAGGCGGTATTTGAAAAACGGCATTTAAATTTAAACTGTTATTGTGCGTCAGTATAAATATGTCACATTCAATGCGTAGCGACATGTAGACCGCCTTGGGAGCGACACAAACAGAACCAAGATTGGGAAACAGTTCACAATAGCTATTTATATTATTAGGGAGTAAATGCCACTTTACTCCAGTGTTATACATATGATTTGACATTTACATTTTATGATAAGACTATCTCGTTTATTCCGCTGCATTCAAAAATATCTAAATATAAAAATCAGGATGCTAGTTATATCCCCCCCCCCCCCCAAGCGCTGCCATTGGAAACCAACAAAAGAGCCAAACATCTATTTTTGTTACTTAACAGAAAATCCCAGCAAGCGAAAGAAAAAAAAATAGTAGTTTGTATAGCAAGACACTAAAGTTTAGCTTTTTATTACGAATGTGTGGAGTTAGTTGCTGAGGACCATAGGGCCAAGGCAAATAAAGCTCAGCTTTGTGTCGTGCTCTTAAACGCGTCGCACGTGTTTTAAAAGCGTACTTATACACTAGAATCATAATATAGGTACTATTTAGGTAAAGTTAAAAAATTAGGTGTTTTCTGGCATTGAGATTGTTCAGTTAGCTAAAAACAACACACTCTAAAAAATTCTCATTGAAATCTTACTTAACTTCCGAAAAATAGCACTTTTTGGATTTTGACAATTTCGAAAAACTCAATTTTCTAAATAAGTAAAAACTACTCGGTATATATGATAGGGGTTTAATAGGTTTTTAGACAAGCACAAATTATTGACGTAAAAAGTTTTTTTGAAAAATCTAAAATAAAAGTTTTTCCCATATTATGACGACTTTTTGGTGGTCACTGTATATGTATATTCTATTATCAACAATTATATTTTCGAATTCTACTTTAACTTCTTTGGCATTCTCGTGGATTACTGCTTGCCTATATCTTTATTTTATCGACTGTCAAATCACTCTCCGTATAGACTTTCTAGTTTTTTAGTTTTCTTTAATTTTCATTTTCTGTAGTTTCTGCTCGACTGCTTCTATCTTTGAAATTATTATACTGTTGTGCTTTACCTTTCTGATTCTGGTCGATTCGATGACCTTTACTTTGACGCCGAAATTATTCACTATGAACTCTTGTACTTGTTCTTTCACGTTTAATGCATTCATTTTTATACCCGTTATTACTATGTTATTTCTCTTCTTTTCACTTTCTTGTTTTTCGATTTTTTCTTCTAGTTTTTCAATTTTCTCTTTGCGTTTTTCCCATTTCTCTTCTTATCTCTGGAATCAACATTGAGCTTTTTCGTTTCTTCACGGTTTATGTAACTCTTGTTTTAGCTCATTTTCCGTTTTGTTTAAAATTCCCTCGAACATTTCTTGAATCTTTTGCAGATGTGGTTTCATTTCTTCGTTGTGTATTTGCGCTTTACCTATGTGTGTGTCTTTATTTGTTCCTAATTCTTTCTGCATTTTTCCTTTCTCACTTTTTGTTGGTGTTCTGCCTTTTTTTTACTTTTCCTGAAAACTGCAACCTTCTCATTGTTTTCTTCAGCTCCTAATCGTTTCTTTTTCAAAAATTCATCCAATAAATTCACGCTTTTTGCTTCTTCTCTTGTCTTCTTGTCTCTCTGACTAGACGATACCTTAAGGAATTGATTAGACAAAGTTGATAAGCAAAATGTTTTAAGAATATGTTCTGTAACCTATACTCGTTTTGGTGATGGTCTTTGTAATATTTGTTAGAAAATATGAGTGTGAGTTTTTTGAAATTACAATTTGAATTAACTAAAGGGCACGGAAAATATGCCACAAAGTGCCTTCTTGTTTGTACAAATACTCGCACTATAAAGAACATGAATAGTGGATAAGTGAGTATGTAAATAAACACATCTGTGAAGGTTAATTTTATTTATAAAAAATATTGAAAGTAATAAATTATTTTGTGCTTCTTAAGAAAAGTATATGTGACAAAAAATGAGAGTCAGTTAATCGATAAACATATCGAAGAATCCCAAGCTATTTTCAATAGTAAACAAGTATGTAGATTTTTTTTCAAATTGAGTGCACATTCACACACTATTAAGAAACAGATTGGCATTTCAGAACTCCAAATAGCTAATACACATTTACTTTACTCTAAGAACTGAAATAGTTGAAAGTATCCGGTACAGTTTAAATGAAGACGAGGAAGATGAACAGATTATGTAAATACGTAACACTCTAATTATTTCATGATTATGCTATTTTATAAAACTTTGCTTAAGTATACAATTTTAATAGTAATTTACGATACAAGTGCGTAAAGCTAGACTTTAGTCACGAGTGAGGCAGAGTCCCGCAAGTGACTAAAGATGCTTTACTTATGTGTATCGTACAATATTTTATCTACGGTAGAATCTAGAAAACACGGTAAATATAAAATAGCTATTTATGCAACAAGTGCTAAAAGTCGACATGTCTCGTGCATAAACGACTTTTAGCACCCGTTGCATACAATATTTTATCTACGACCTTAATTTTACTGTTATTAATCCATAAATATCGATTTAACAAAGGTTTGCATCTACGACACTTCAAATTTATGTCATAATAAACAGTAGGCCATGCCGCGCGGGCGAATTTTTGTAAATGACAGTAGTCAAGGTCAGTTACGAAATGTAATTATTAATCATATATCTAATACTTACTATATTGCTAGCGCCTATGAGTGGGAAACTCACCGATGAAGTGAGACACACAACCAACTCCTTCATGTATACGGTGAGCTGTGCGCAAGCGCGGCGGCGTCGTCCGCCCAATGGGGAAGTGGTCAAGTTTAAAATTCGCTTCTAAAGGCGGAGTTCGAATTCTCACGCATGCGCACGAGACGCGTTATACTCTAAGTGAAACTATGTCGGCGCCGTAATGTTTTCTGAAGTTTCCAGGCCCTACCAGCAATATATGTGTATTATATATATGTTATTAATACTCCACATCCCACATCTGAGTGTATTCATTACATAACGCTTTAATTATTTCAAAAACACTTTACCTGTAACGCAAGAAGCAACTAGAATAACTTTACAACTTCACTTCCAGTTCGAAATTGTAGTTTTACAATCTCACTTCACTTTTAGCACAAGGGCTAAAAGTAAACAGGTGATTTCTTTAACCACGCTAAACTATAAAACGTCACTTTTAGTGAAACAAGCTAGCGCTAAAAGGCCTACTTTTAGTAGTGGTCGTAGATAATAGCTATTTATGCAACAAGTGCTAAAAGTCGACGTTTATGCGCGAGACATGAAAATTATGAAACGAAGCCGAAGGCTGAGTTTCATAATATGTCTCGCGCATAAACGATTTTTAGCACGCGTTGCATACAATATTTTATCTACGACCTTAATTTTACCGTTATTAATCCATAAATATCGATTTAAGAAAGGTTCGCATCTGCGACACTTTTAATTTATGTCATAATGAATAGTAGGCTACGCCGCGCGGGCGATTGATTGGCCACGCCCGTGCTGTCAAGGTGAGTTACGAAATGTAATTATTGATACTCCACACTGACTGTTTTCATTACCTAACGCTTTAATTATTTCAAAAACACTTTACCTGTAACGCAAGAAGCAACTAGAATAGCTTTACAACTTCACTTGCAGTTCGAAATTGTAGTTTTATAACCTCACTTCACTTTTAGCCCGTGTGCTAAAAGTAAACAGCTGATTTCTTTAAACACGGTAAACTATAAAATGTCACTTTTAGTGAAACAAGCTAGCGCTAAAAGGCCTACTTTTAGTAGTGGTCGTAGATAAAATTAATTTTGTTATTTCCTACACTGGTCGAATATAGCAAAAGTTGTCTACGTGGACGTCATTGTCGACACGTCGACAAATACATTGTCTACTCTATTATGTAAGCTACACCGCCTATCCCTGTGCAACATATATAAAATATAGAATTTAAAAAACTTAGGACAGTTATTTTATATAAACAAAGGGTATGCTAAATAGATGTAAAAATTAACTGGCAGGTTCCTTGGCTTATTTTAAGACAAAAAGTTCATATCAGCATGGATCCACAAGTTTTTCATTTTCGAAATTTAAGAATTTAAAAAATTTAAGAGAACAAAAGTAAATTTTTGAAAACGCGTTGAAATATTATTTACAAATTTGGTGTGTGTACATGCAGCTCCAATAACAATTTTCTGTGACGGTAAACTGTAATGCGCCTTGAATTGTTCGGGAATTTTCAAATTTAATTCCAAAAGTTGCAAAGGGCGCTTATTTAAACTTGACCAAAATTCGTTAAATTTGGTTTCAAACTGGTTGCCTCGGGTAAAGCTCAGATGCCAATGATCCGTTCTACTCAAATATATAAAATATAAGAATAACACTACAGAAATAAATTGTATAATGTATTTAAGTAGATACAAAATAGCTCTTAGTTAATGAAAATGTTATGTACATAAATATTATAAATTAAAATTCCTTCAGCGTATTAGTTCTGCGTTCGGTTATTTTTGGGACGTTTGGCAACCCACACTGCACGCTGAGTTGGCCTGGTTGCTGCCTCTGGATCCTTTCAAAGAAAGTAGGTGCGGGGGATTCCTAGCTCTGATGTACTGGAACCCACGGATTTGAAATAGACTATATTTGTGGCGGCAAAGATGGTGTTTGTTATTGATAGTTCACGGGCGGACAAATTCAATGGAAAAAAGTATTTTACGGTGTCTGTGATGTTTAAAGCGAGCGCATAAAGTCTGGCTGGCCGTGGTACATTCTTTGTGAATTAGTTTGAACCACTCGGAGTAATATAAACTGGACATTTTTACCTTACGCAAAAGTCCTTTGACAGCTCGAATCGCTTGGGAACCGCTGGAGATTTCGGTCGGTCCGGACTCACAGCAGGCAGGATAATTTGCCAGCGTCAAGGCATCTGGGTTATGCCGGAGGCTTGGAGGTTTCTCCTAATATTCTGGTAAGCCGTGTTCTAAGTTAAGGTTGTAAAGCGGTTATGGTAATATTAATATGGAAAGTCAGCTGGTGCGGGCATTAAACGGGATTGTTAGCAGGATTAAGCCGAATCTACCGGTGTTAACCTGCTAACTAGATCAGGAAATTGTTTGGCAAGATGGGGCCGAATCCATCGGTGCTAGCCAGGTCATGAAATTGTCTAGCAAGATGAGAACCGAATCCACTGGAGCTAGCCAGGTCAGGAAAAGGGCTCTAAGGCCCCGGGGCCGGGACCTAGAGTTGGTATTCAGGATCAGGTTCAGGTCGTTCAGTGATGTTAACTAGATGTGGAGTCGTCTTTTATCCCCTGGGCCACCTCGTTATCGGACCGTGTCTAGAGGGGGTTGGAGAAGGAACTGCGTGGCGTACCGGTTTACGCTACGTCTGCGCATTGCGGCTAAGATTACCTAATCGAAAATCCGAACGCTATGGAGATGTATATGAAGATTGTACCAGTTTTAGCGCCATTCAAAGTTCTAGTACATTATTTGTGCTTTTGATGCGGGGGCTAGCGTTACAAAACCAGCTTTCAGTTTACCAGTGGCGTGCCTATGAGTCCCCTTTGCACAATTGAATAAGAAAATGAAAACGCGATATGGATACCACTGACTTTTTTAGTTTTGATAAGGTTTTTGAATTCTTTGATTAAAACTCTACAAAAAATGGGTCTAGGATTTTTTGCTAAAATTTCTGTGTAAATTAGAAAAATTCTTTTATTTATTATGCCAAGTGTTTTTGACCGTGTATGTAATTCAATTAGACGAAGAGCTGTGGGGTATATCATGTCAGAAGTTTGCCATTTATAATAGTGTCTTTGCTTCATTTGTTTCATGAAAACTTTGTTTTCTCTTAATTTGAATGTGTTGTCTCAAAAAACACAAGAGGAATTTTTAGTAAAGTTTTGATCAGAGTATTTAAAAATCTTATCAAAACTAAAAAAGTCAGTGGCGTCTCTTTTTTTATTCAATCGTGCAAAGGGGACTCATATGCACGCCAATGGTAAATTGAAAGATGGTTTATCGACACAAAAAACGTTTTTGACGCCTCATGTACACGCACCAAATGTGTAATTAATATTCCAACTAGTCTTCAAAAATTAACAAAATTTACGATTTTTTTCTCTCAAATTCAACATCCTGTATTTTCAAAGCTACGAACTTTCGGACCCATGTTGATATGCACGTTTTGTCTTAGAAGAAGCCAAGGAACATTCTTGTTAATTTTCTAGACGTACTTCGAAAACACCCTGTATGCTCTTGGGGAAAAGAGACTAAAAGATCTTGCCATAACCGCACGTCGAACTTTGACATTTGCAAATTGCATAATTAAGTTATTAACGTTTATATTATTGAACAAACCACGCTCACTAGAAAATAGTCCAGAGACGCTGCCATGGTCTTGCAACAATAGCATCTGTAAAAGTTTTTTTATCCTTTTTAAGGTTGAAAAGTCTGAAAAAATAAAATTTCGCATATTTTTTCTTTAACTCAAGAACTATAATCCATCACGATGTTTCAATCTTTCAGTAGGCTGTTATATGTTTTTAAGGTTGCCCGCATGAATTCTGATAAAATTCAAACTGTGACGTGAAACAACTACCTATGACATTTTTTACAACTGTTTTATTGACATTGTTACAATTTTAATGTCAAAATGCCGTAAAAATTTGAAGGTAAGAGACAAAAATTTAACTGACAACAGGGCAAGCCTTTAAAAATCATAACTACGAAGTGAAACAATATAACCCAATTTTCTCATGTCTAGTTATTTCAAATTTGCACCAGCAAAAACGTCACCCTGCCGAGAGAAAGAAATATCGTGAATGGATTATATTAGTTAAATAACAGTAATATTTTGCACATAGCTCAGGTTTTTACCGTTGACGAAAAAGGATATATTTTGGACCCAACATATATATCTCGTAATTTTCTTCTTTTTTTACCATTTCTTTTTTCAGTTTTCTTATTTTTCAATTTCATATTCATTGTTTTTTACATGGTCTTCTATTTCTTATTACTTCGACACCAAGTGTACGAAGTATTGAAATTCCCCAATTTCGAAAACCACTCTGAATAAAATATCTCTAAAGTTTCGTGACAACCGACTAACGAATCCACTATACCAAATCTCAGCCTCGGCTGTGCGGATCTTTTGGTGAAGCCCACTAGATCCCTCCCTCGTATTGGGGGGTGCGTAAACGTGCTGTGCGGTGTACGTATGTTCGTATGTGTACACGATTCCGGTCGCCAGAAACCTTCCTGAAATTTTCAATCATTTTCATACGATAGGTTTTCCGAAAATGAAGGCAACATCAACTTTTGAGGTATGGTCCAAGGCAAAAATCCAAAGATATGGCACTTTCTGATCTTTTTCATACAACACTAAAGCCTCGCTAAACCGACATCTAAATAAAAATCAAAATCTCGATATACCGACAACAATTCAAAAATGACCGTTAACCTATTCTAAGTTCCCACGTGTGACCCACGTACCATGGGTGTGACCCACTTGCCATGAGCCAAACAATAGTTGTCAGCCCTCAAAATGTCCGTACACGTCCGGTTGTTGTTATTTTCCTTAATAATAATCACATGTAAATATATAGGGCAAATCCACTGATGATGATAATTACAAAAATAATAATATAATTAAACTTGTTCAAAAGTCTTTTTGTCATAACGGTTTTTTAAGGATCGCACACAACACATACAAAGATGAATTGATTAGATTTGCCAATCTTTAGTATTTAAGTTAATTTAAGTTGTTGTTAAAATTTTACTGGAATGAAATAATTAATAAATTTGTTTTGGTTAAGCATTAAAATAAATGTTTGTTTTTAATTTTTTTACATGATATAACGAACAGCATTTTTTTACAGCATTTAACTGATTTCTTACGTACACCCATTAATAACATATTCAATTTGATAATAAACGCCAAGATAAGGTGCCGAAGTATTTTTGGAATGCACCGAAGGGCGCGTATCAATAGTTTTTATAACAATAGACTCATTCATAACACTGAACTGCGAAGCGGAGTGAAGTGCGTATTGATAAGTTTTATGATAAATAACATGGTGTAAAGAATACAAGGTGAAACGTTCCGGAGATGCGAAAATTCTCGACTGTTGTACTTTTTACAACAGCGCGCCCGCCGAAAGGTTAAAATGGTGAAAATGAGATAGACACGCCACTGACTGCTAAGTGACGTCTGAAGGTCACAACTATCATTTTTGTTTTGTAATTTAATGATGTCAAAACTTTTCTTAATTGACCTAATTAACTTATTGTATCGATAGACTGATACTTACTGATGAAATGTTATTCCAGCACTTGAATTTTTCTTGGTTTGTGAACAACCACAAGCCGCGCAACTAACCATAATGACAGCTTATGAATCACTCGTGGGGTTTCAAGATGGCTACTTCCGTCCCGGTAGTTGTTGTACAGTTGAGATACGTAACCTCCTTCCTCCCTCCTATTTATTCAAAGCGTCAGTCTGACACAATCTTTGGCGAAATCTAACCTCGAATTGGACCAATACACTTCAGTACTCCCAAACGTATAACAAGAATTACATTATTTTTAAAGCAAATAGTTTGGAATATTTCTTTAATAAAATCAAAATGGTTCTTGTTCTTGTTCAGTATATCAAAACAATTATACGACACACGGCCGGTATTTGTGTTTATTACAACTGTCTTTTTATTTTCCTTTACGCATCCCCATTTAAAATTAGCGCCCTTTGGCTTTGTAGGCACATTTCGTATTCGTTGAATTTGAGGGTCCGCCCACAATGCCGCCATTCTGCGGAACGTTACACCTTGTATCGAGAGATAAAAAAAAAACTGTTCCTCAGCGGGATGTGGAAATTCAACGTATGAATAATATGTTGGTGACACTGTACGTCAATGTCAAATTCGAGGTTATCAGGTTAGGTTTTCCGTCAGTTTTGACACAAAATGACGCAAATCCTAACCTGATAACCTCGAATTTGACATTGACGTACAGTGTCATCAACATATTATTCATACGTTGAATTTCCAGAGCCCGCTGAGGAACAGTTTTTTTTATCTCTCGATATTTTTACACCATGATAAATAACTGGTTCATAACATTTCATTGTACTAACGAAACGGAGTGATGCTGAGCGTCGAAGTATTCTTGGAAAGCACGGAAGGGCGCATTTCTGGGGTGGGGGGTACCGTATATTTTCCTGTTACATTTGCTCATTATAAATACCATATATGTAATACTTACTATATTGCTAGCGGCTATGAGTGGGAAACTGACGAAGGAAGTGAGACAGACAACCAACTCTTCAATGTATAATGGTGAGCTGTGCGCAAGCGCGGCGGCGTCGTCCACCCAATGGGGAAGTGGTCAAGTCAGTGAACTCTAGTGATTGAGTGCATGCGTGAGAATTCGAACTCCGCCGCCGCGCTTGCGCACAGCTCACCGTATACATGAAGGAGTTGGTTGTGTGTCTCACTTCGTCGGTGAGTTTCCCACTCATAGCCGCTAGCAATATATAAACCGTTCAATAGTTATTTGCCAAGTAGGTAGACATGGAATTTTGTTTTTATGTTTAAGAAAATTAAAACTCCCTATAATCTCTTTCTGACACTTTGTCAGAATCAGCTGTTATGTACAGGAGGCCCACGAAAGTGTCTAATTTGATATTTTGAGGTTAAACGTGCAATGTTGCCAGTGCTTTCACACTTTGTTTGCCACTAGGCATAATATGTATGGACATCAGCGTTATGGATACCTATCTGTCAAATTGTAATACTAGAGCAATATGCCAAAAGTAATTAAAGGTGACATAAAACTGAAAATTACAAAGGCCTACAGGCATTACAAAACCGACAGGCCAGACCTTACGGAAACTGAAATCCTTGCCCGGCTTACTGATATTTGGGATGCAAGTATTTATGCATAAAACTTAACTGTTGCTTTAATTTTGGGCTTTGTACTGTTTTAGGTGTCCGAAAGAACTATAAGAAGTATTATTGGGCGGGACAATTTTGAAATTAAACCTTTTGGCCCACGACCTAAAAATGATACATACTATAAAAATTTTGCATTTCGGGAAGATTTGCAACGACAGATTTGGAATTATCACTTGAAAAATGAGCACTTTACTTTGGCTAGACTATTAAAGGACGTGCTTGAAAATTTCGAATTCGATAAGGGGAAAACGACTTTATATAATATTCTAAAATCAATGGGTTATAAATACAAACATGTAAACGGACGTAAAATTCTATGTGAACAGAAACATGTTGTTGCATCCAAAATTACTTATTTGAGAAAATTCTTGCAATACCAAAATTCTAGTGAAAATATAACATTCGTGTACCTAGACGAAACCTGGATTTATCAAAATGGATCTAGCGTCCGACAATGGGTACACGATTCTGAAATTAAAAGCAATCCGTCTAAAATTAAATCGGAGGGAAAGCGTTTCACTGTTTTGCATGCGGGAACTAAATTTGGGTTTTTGGAAGGGTGTGATCTATTCTTATCTTCAACTAATAACGATAGGGATTATCACAAAACCATGAACGGGGAGATTTTTCAAAATTGGGTGGTTAATCAGTTACTTCCTGCTCTGAATAAAATTCCTGGTAAATGTGTGGTAATCTTGGACAATGCACCGTACCATTCGGTGCAGTTGGAAAAGTTACCCTCACTTAATTGGAAGAAGGATCAGATGCAGGATTGGTTGATTAAACACAATGTCAAAATTGAGGGCAAAATTACAAAAAAAAACATCTTTGGAGTTTAATTCAACCTTTTAGGAAAGACAATAACAAACGTTACGTGACTGACGAATTTTTGAAAGAGAATGGTCATGAGGTTCTTAGATTACCTCCGTACCATTGCCAATACAATCCTATTGAAATGGCATGGGGGTTCTGTAAAACTTACTACAACAAGCATATAAATTCTCAGCTTTCATCCAAGGATAAGGTTAAGAATTTATGGCTTGAAGCTCTTTCAAAGTGTACCTCCGACATGTGGCAAAATTATTGTGATCATTGTGAAAAAACTATTTCGGAAGACTGGGCGAAACATATGGGAAATATTTCGTTTGAAAACATTCCACCTTTCATTATTTCATTGGAGGAATCTGAGTCAGAATCAAGTATTGATAACGATTCAGATACTAGCAATGAAACAATGGAAGTGGAATAGGGGGTTTTTGGCATCAAAATTCTTGTTTATGACATGGAAAATGAGTGGCTATCTTCTGATAATCCACACCACGCAACTCCCAACGCTGATCCGGCCCCAGTGTAAACCAAGCTCAAGACATTTCTCGTATGAAAATTTAAAGCCGCTCGAAGTTTAGACTTTAGACCAGCACACCGACATCCATGCCAACAAGGAATCTCATTCGCAGTCTCATATTCTTTACATTTGCATTTATTTAAATGTGGAAGCATTAATTTGTAAAGTCGATGAAAATTGGATTTATTCTATTGAAGGCTCCTTTAGGAAATTTAATGAGGAGTTTCCCGCGACAGCTATACAATATAAGGTATTTAGTGATGCTTTATCAAGAATGGTCCATAACTTCCGCGAAACTGGAAATGTACACCGGAAGCAAGGCAGTGGTCGACCAAACATAAGCACTGAAGAAGTAGTTAACAATGCGAGACAAATTGTGCAAGAACAACCACACGTATCTGTTCGCCATTTAGGACAGCAATTAAATGTTTCGTATACAACATCTCATAGGATATTAAGAAGCAATTTGCATTATTTTCCTTACCGGTTGCTGCCAAACGATCCTCCGGTTAGATTGGAATTCTGTAACTGGTTTATCAATAATTTAGGAAATAAGGATAATGCGTTTGAGAAAACTGTCTTTACCGATGAGGCATACTTCTATTTATCAGGCTATACTAATTCACAAAATATGAGTATGTGAAGCTCTGAGAATCCCAATTTTTATGTTGAAGAACCGCTTCACCCCCAAAAAAAACGGGGTTTGGGCTGCAATTAGTAAAAGAAGAGTTATAGGTCCTGTATTTTCTGAAGGTAAGTGCAGCAAAACGATTAAATTTTATTTTAATAATTCAAATTTTAGGTTTGCTATATGCACAACAATATCGTATTGACATTTTGTCGCCGTTTTTTGAAGAGTTACGTGACGATGAACTACAAAAGGGTTACTTTCAATAAGATGGGGCAAGACTTCACACAACACAAGAAAATTTAAATTTACTTGGAGAGTTTTACGAAAACAGAGTTATTAGTCAAAACATGTCTACAGTGCGGCCTCCGAGGTCTTTTGACTTAACTCCCTGCGATTTTCTTCTGTGGCCATATTAAAAAAAATATCCATTTTTCAACTTCCACTGGACAATATTCAGCAACTTTAACAAAGAAGTAGTGGAAAAAATAAAGAAATCAATAATAATGCCGTAATATTAAGAGTTGAAAATAGAACGAGTTAAGGAGTTTACTTCCTTAGGAACATTAATCTCTGAAAACTTAACTTACACACAAGAAATTAAATCAAGGTTAATAGCATCGAGATGTGCGGGCGCGTTAACTAGTATAATGTCCTCAAAACAAATCTCGCTAAATGCAGACCTACGACTCATAAGACTGTAATTCGACCCACAGCTACGTATGCATGTGAAACATGAACGATGAATGTGGCAGATCAAGACATGATAAGTAGGTGGAAGAGAAAAATGCTGCGAAAAATATTTGGAGGGACTCGAACGGAGGATGGTTGGAGAAGACTTACAAACGAAGACGTACAGGAGAAGTATGGGGAGCCAAGTATAGTAGACTTCATTAAAGCTCAGAGGTTAAGAAGGTTTAGGCATATATGGAGAATGCCAGATGGAAGAGCTACTAAGATAGTATTGGAAGGCAGAGCGCAAGAAACTAGATGAAGGGGGCGACCAAGGAATAGGTGGGAGAAGGCAGTAATGGAAGACATAGCAAGGAAAGGAATAGAAGACTGGAGAAATAAAATCATGAATAAAGGACAATGGAGATTGTTATGCAATGGGCCTAAAGTGGCTTGTAAAAGCTTTATTTATTTATACTGAAAAAAAAACATAAATTGTAATATTTAAATATTTTTGTATACAATTTATAATTACAATAAAAAAACGACTTTCATTATACCATTATTCCTACTCAACAAAGTATGACACGTATTCAGAATCAGCAAGTTGTCTTTCATGAAATTTATCTTAACCAATAATAAAAGTGGCACAAAATCCAAAACCAAATCTGGCAACCACGTTTTGTACATTAACATAAAATTATCATTTTGTATAAAATGGGCATAACCTAACTTTTCTTAATGACTGACAGCATATTTACAGGGTGAAATTCATCACCCTAACATGGCCTCCTATCTGGCAAATAACTATTGAACGGTTTATAGTAAGTATTAGATATATGACTGGGTCAAGTTTAAAATTCGCTTCTAAAGGCGGAGTTCGAATTCTCACGCATGCGCACGAGACGCGTTATACTCTAAGTGAGACTATGTCGGCGCCGTAATGTTTTCGGACGGTTCCAGGCCCTACTAGCAATATATGTGTATTATATATATGATAAATACTAAAATACTTTTCATGGAATTTTCTTCTCTTTTTCTTGTTTTTTTGGGATAGTAACTACCCTTCTTTATTTCCTTCATTTGATTCTTGCCTTTTTCTGTTTAGTATAAGTGTATTGGTTTATTTTACGGAAACCTATATTCTAACATAAACGTAAATGACTCCTCTAGAAAAACATTCCAGTGCCGCCACTGGCCGCTGCGATTTTCGCTTGTCAAAAGGGACTTCTGAAAGTCAACGAATATAATTATGTCAGGTTCTGCTTCTGTTGATGTTCTCAGCGATACTGCGCAGTGTTTATTTGGGGTGTAAAGTGTAACGTCAAAGGACATCAATTCCAAGCAACCATTTTTAATTTAGAGGCTTCTGAGCACAACAAACGCTGACCCAGGGCTGTTGTCTTCATTGTCAAACCCGCGGGGCGGGCACCGCTTAAAAACCTGGAAAAATGTCTATTCGGACATTGGGAACACGTCTGTTCAGACATGGTCAGACCTACGTTCGGCACATCTGCAGGAGAGACTACAACATCAATATTGCGGAGAAGGTTGGCGGCATCGAGCAAGCAGCTGCTAAATCTGGACAACTATCGAACACTGGAGCCGCTCCCCGAAACTTTGCACTGCGCAATGTCGGGCTACAGTTCAGCGTGCACGCAAGGCGAATTTTCATCGATAATGTGCTTAATCGAGTCACCAACAGCTTGGCATCGGAATTGAGAAGAAAAGCAGCTAGACGGTAAGCCAAGTAATCAGCGTAAACAAATATAAGTATGTGATTTTAGGATTCTGTTTGGCGATTCCGGTCCCTTCTTTGCCTTAGTTGGTGTCAGCTTAGCATCGGGCACTGGAATTTTAACCAAAGAGGAGGAACTTGAAGGGGTGTGCTGGGAAATTAGAGTTGGTTTTTATAATAATGAAGTGATAGCTGCTATGTACTTTTATAACTATTACAGGAAGCAATTTCGAAATTTAAATGGAATGTAGATAAGGAAGGCGATGTGGATGAGGCGACTTTTAAAAATGAATCCATATCTTTAAACGATTTGTCTCTTGGAAATGCGATTGCAAAAGGCTCTAGTGCAGTCGTGTATGCAGCAAGTTTAAAGTCGACCGCCAGTAATAATGCAATTGTAAAGGAAAATAGAGGTTCAGAAGCCATCATTAATGAACCTAATTCTGGTGAATCGTTTGCAAAATATCCGCTTGCTGTCAAGATGATGTTTAATTACGATATACAATCGAACGCTATGGCAATATTGCGAGCTATGTATAGGGAGACTGTTCCAGCCCAACAGTGCAGTAATAAAACAAGTGTGAATTGGGAAATTGAGTATGTCTGTAAGTGTACTGAAGTGTAGTTGTCTAAAAATAGAAATTTTAGATTATCAAAGCGAACCATTCAGTTACCTTCACATCCAAATGTAGTTGCAATGTACAGTGTTTTTGCCGATCGGATTCCAGAACTGCCCGATGCTAGAAAATTGTATCCAGCAGCTTTGCCAGCGTCGATCTATCCTGATGGAGAGGGACGAAACATGTCCTTATTTTTAGTCATGAAACGGTAGGTGATAAATTTCTTTTTTATATAATTCAGTATTAAAGAATGACAATAATGTTTGCAGGTACAACTGCAGCCTACAACAGTATTTGTCGTCAACAGAACCATCGCTTAGAATATCCATTCTTCTGCTAGCTCAGCTCCTAGAAGGAATTTCACACTTGAACCTGCATGGTGTAGCCCACAGAGATCTAAAATCCGACAACCTTCTTCTGGACACCTTGGATGTGGACATCCCCATTCTGGTGATCAGTGACTTCGGCTGCTGTCTCGCTGATAAAAACAAGGGGCTACTGTTGAATTACAGCAGTTATGAAATTGATAAAGGTTGGTAATCGTTAAGTTCTAATAGTGAGGCTAATCGCTGTCATGTTTCAGGTGGCAATATTGCACTTATGGCACCGGAAATTTTATCTCAGACTCCAGGCATCTTAAGCGTCCTGAATTATTCCAAAGCAGATCTGTGGGCTGCCGGAAGCATTGCATACGAAATATTTGGTACACAAAATCCGTTTTACGATGGAAAAGGCTGGAAGAAGTTGATGAGTACTGAATATAAGGAGGAGGAATTGCCAGAATTGCCTGAAGGGGTTCCGAATGTCATTAAGGGTCTTGTTAGAAATATCTTACGACGCAATCCCAATAAGGTAGGTAGTTTTTTATGTTCTGTCAAAAATATGTCTAGATTGGGTTTAAGCGTATTTTCTATTTTAGCGTCTTGATCCAGAAGTTGCTGCAAACGTATGTCAGCTGTTTTTGTGGGCCCCCAGTACATGGCTAAAATCGGAATCTACAAAGCTTCCATCCAGTGCAGAAGTAAGTTAATATTTTCAGGAACAAGATCCACTGCTAATTTTGTTCCTTGTAGATTCTTCAGTGGCTGCTCTGCATGGCTACCAAGGTCCTTTGCGAGGGGCGGCTCCATAATCAACTGAACAGCAGTTCGGAAGCATTTGCCGTTATCAGCAACAAAGCCGGTAGACGGACATATCCCGAATACTTACTTATAGCCAGCTTCCTGCGTAGAGCTAAATTATCCTCGATTCGTGCGGCTCTTACGTGGATCCATAACAACAACTGAGTTGAATATTTATCTTGTATTAGGTTTTCGGGTTTTGTTCATAATTATGTATTTTGTTTCGAGCTTTAAATAACTTAGTTATAATAAATTTAAGTTGAAGCTAGTGACTATTTGTTAGTTTATTCTTGAGATTAACTTGCTTTAGTTTATAAGCTACGAGCTTATAATCCTGGAAGCTGTTTGTATGATATGCTGGAAGGCGATCGGAAAATAGTTGCACTGAAAAAAAATTAGCGTACGTAAATCAGTACTCTTTAATAACATCTGGATTTTGTAACTGCAAATAATTTGCTCGCCATTTTGAAGTTAATGATGAATATATTTATTAACTCTTCTAGTTGTATTAAGGAGTACTACAGAAACCTTTAATCAACAGTAAAGAATCCTGGTTATGCATATATACTATTTTAACTACAATATGATGTATATTTTGAAACAAATAGAGTATTAGTGTTGAAGAATTCCTTTATTTTTAATCCTATATGTAAGCGTATGTTATGCCTGCTTCTTATCATCTTTTCATTGGCATCAATCGAGTGCAGTTTGTTGGCGATCGGGCATGTCTTCACTATGTCTTTTATAATGCTGCCATAAGCAGGTTAAAATGTCGAATTAGCAATCAGATTCTGCCTGGGAGGGCGGATTCGAATCTCGCCAGCTACAATGTGTTTTTTCTTTGAAAGAAGTCAAGAAAAAATGTGAACTTTGATACTCAGTTTGATGAAACAAAGCAGCAAAGAAAAAACAAGAGGTGGTTAAATATGGAAAATGAAAAACAAATAACAGGGTGAAAAATACACCAAAGAAACTTCATAAAGAAAAGAAAAATGCCCGAATTTTATAAGATTAGAATAAGAAACAAAAATGCATAATCACTGAAGGTTTAAAAAAAGTGGACAACTGAAATATGAAGAGGTTGGAGAAGTCTGTAAAAATGCTTTCAAGAGCTCTTACTGAAAATTTACAAGATTCAAAATTACTTTAATGGCAACATTCCTAACTCAGATATGATTCAGCTGGTACCATACCAGGAAATTATGGATTATGGATTAAAAATGAACAAAGCATCACTGATAAGATAAGGTTGTAAATGAGTTATTACAATATGGAGGAAACATTAGAACAATCAGATTGTATAATCTAATTATAGAAATATAGAACAAAAAGATCCTGTCCCATGCCAGCTTACAATAGGGTGAGAGGAGGAGTAACAACCTTGTAATAAATTGGAGTTCAGTTATCCTGAGACTATGTCTGCTACTGAGCAGGAGTAGATAATTCAGAAAGAGCCAAAGCAGGTGTGGCGGTAACGGTAAGAAAAAATCAGCAGGCTGGTCAAAGACATTAAGTAACTACATATAAAGACGCATATGGATATTGCTCAAAATGTATGGAAGAGAAATTGTCATATTAACAATGTATGCCGCAACTAATGACGCACCCGATATTGAAACTGAAAAGTTCTATGATACTTTAAACAAAGAGCTGGAAAATAAAGAGCGAGCAAGAACTTATAAATGTTGGGGATCTGAACACGAGAGTGGAGAAAAGAAATTCTGATGGAATGGTATTTCTCAAAAAAATAAGGACCAATAATATCGTAAGAAATATCACACCACACATTTACGTTGCTATAATATTGTCGCCTAGACTGAAGTCGTTATCTTGGATTATCCTTAGACGCCTTAGACCAATATCTTAAATTTTGAGAACTTATTATTCCATTGGCTGTAAAACTGGATTCATCAGAGCAAATAAAATTTTTGTAAAAACTTTGATTTTGAAGATATTTTTCTCCATACCACAGGCAAAAGTCTAATCGTTTTGCCTCGTCATTTTCCTCTAAGGTATGTATAAATTTGGTTTTATAAGGTTTGATAGGAAGGTGATCCGTCATGCTTTTAGCGGAGATGCCTTGATATGAAGCAATAAAACTCAATCGTCTTCTCCACGAATATTTGATTTAAAGTTAAAGGTTTCATCTTCAGGCCATAATGATTATTAGTAGTAGAAGCACATGTGAAAATTGAGGTTAAAATGAGGTTAAGATTTTAAACGTTGAAGACGAGGTAGAAATAATATTAAAAATAGACCACATTGGAAAAGAAAAATTAATTAACCAGCAAACTACGTTATAAAGATCGCTGTACTGGTTAATACATATAAAATTTAAAATTAAGCAAGTAAAAGAGAAGCTGTCATTGGAGACGTACAGCTCTCAGACTCATTTTCTTTTTGCATGTGGTATTAAACCATATGTTGAGTTGTGACCTCTTGAACTTCTTGGACAGATTTTCAAAACGGCGGACCAGGGTCTGAGACCATTTCTAGCTCCGGCATGAAGAATAATCAGTCATTGCTTTTTACTGATGCGGGATTTTAAACAGTTGTTGGTACCATCATCCCAAAATTTAGAACAGTATGGGAGCTATGCAAGTATGTTTCAACAGTGTAGAAAATATTTCGGCATTCGGCTTTATATTTTCTTAAAAATTCAACACGTTTTGCTGGAATTTCTCACTTCTCTATTAGAACGTGCCTATTGTCTTGTCATTTTCTCTATTGAAAACCCATTTTATATACCAATTGCCTAAGGGAATGTAACTTCTCAGTGAAATTAACACCCCCCTTCATTTTGTTCGACTTCGAACACAACTTCCATTGTAGATCTCTTTTTATGGCAAAGTTATAGATCATACTTCGAATTACTTCTTCTTCATATTGATCGACAGATGACCTGGGTCTAAGTTTAGTAATTTGTTTTCTTGGAGTAGTAAATTTTCTTCCACCACTTTGTTAAGCATCTCTAACAATTCACTTAACTGTATTTAGGCCAACATTGGTTGCTTTAGTCACTCATTCTTGCAAACGACTGAGAGAAATTGCAGGAGTCCCATTTGATTTTTCCTTTATATAGTCGCTATAGATTCTTTCGCGTCCTTGACTACGAATTAGTTTCTACGGTTATGCATAATGCAAGCAGCTGTATGAAAAATTAAAATTTCCTTTAGAGACTAGGTACTTTATAAGTCAATATTTTTATTTGTTCCTCACTTGTAAACGTCAATTTATCAAGTCACTGTATTCACCTTTAAAATGTTTCTTAACTGGCTAGTCTGTAAAATTTTACACCCGTGCTCATAGATAAATGATAGCGTGCAAAGGGGGAGTTGTCTTCCTTAGTATGTGTCATATTGATGAATTTAGTTGCTTGTGAGTTTGACTTTGTCAACAAATTGTAAATTTATAGTTATTTACCAGGGAGGAACAAATAAAATATTCAACAATACACGCAAGGTAACGGGTTTTACTGGCTCCAGAACCCTTTTATCAAGCTAGTAATGTTAAATACTATATACTTACGTGTAACTGTAAAAACAGTAGTAGAAATGTACAATTTAGTCCTTGAAAATGGCCGAATACAGGAACTCAAAAAATAGTATATTATGATATTAGTGTATAAGTACGCCTTTAAAGCACGTGCGACGAGTTTAAAAGCACGACGTACTAGCGGGGTGCTTTTAACGTCGCTAGTGCATTAATGGCTCTTATACACGTGTATCATACGCAATTTTTTCTAGGATCGTAACAGAAATATAAAAACTTAGTTCGGAGACACTTTTTCAGTCACATTGTGTTAGATATTCTAGGTTATGCTGACATTCAAACTTACGGCAAAGCGTGTTTTAATAATTTATTAAAACACGCCTCCAATGGCAACGTGTTAAAAAGACGTAATTCGAGCGCTAATATTAAGAGTGCTACAAACGTCACTTTTTACACTTCACTCCACGCAATAGAGCTTTTTGAGTTGCATATGCCGAGTTTTCTTCAAGGCTCCAAATTTAGATTTATCTGCCTTTTCGGCCATTTGCCATGATGTGCTGCTTCAGAAAGGTTGTTCTGCGAGACTACGTTTTGAAACGTGCCTTATTTTGGTTTTTTCACAAGCATCCTGCTTGGGAAATTAATTTTACCGTATCGTGGGCCTTCCGAAGATCTCAATGGAGTCTTTGTGAGAGGTATTTGTGATAATTTTCCAAGCTCAAACTTGGTTTGGAGCTATATGAGCAGAGCACATGTTACAATTCTGGTAAACAGAGCATAACATCGAAGGGTAGGTTTCTTTTTGGTGCAAGGTAGTTAGATTATATCGCGTTACATTCTTCTAGCTCCTTTTTGTACCTGTGCGGATAACTTTTGTTCCTGTGCGGATAATTATTGTTCCCGCGCGGATAAAATTTGGATCTCACCTGCCGCCTTGAGTATTGTGTGTGTGGAGAATCAATATCTGCAAAAAGGATCGAAGTTAAAACCCTTGTAAAGCCCCCGTCGTTGAATTTCCTACGTGCAGGCCTATAGCTTTAACGCAGTAGCTCTGGTTAAGCTTGACGTAATCACCTGGCTGCCCTGGTGCCTATTTGGTTTTGCTAGATGCCCGCCACCACCTGGACAGCTGCTCGTAGTCTGTTTTACCTATTCTAATATTCCTCCTGAGCTAATTGCACACTTAGGACTGAACCGCAGATTGGGACTAGTTTTTAAAATGTTTTCGTGGCGATGTTTATGTTGTATCCGGAAAATGTTAGATTGTTTTTATTAAGTACCTTAAACGTAATTACTCACCTCTTTAAAGCAATTCATACAATTCACTTCACCACTGTTTTGTTGTAACGAAACTATTGCGTTAGTTTATTTCCGCTAGTTTTAGATTAAATACTGTTTGGGGTAGATGTGCCTCGCCTAAGTGATTGTACCGTTGGGGTTGTAAGACAATCTGCATTAAGACAAACCTAATTTGACCTCGGCTTTCACGTTAGGCTAGTGAAATAGAGCTCGGTTAAATCCAACTTTTGGTTATCCCCGCATTTGCAAGAATTGCGTAGTATTGTCATGCGTCACATTGCAAGCTGGTGAAATTAAATTATCTACAAGTTACTTTTCGGGTTATAAAGCGCCTTAAATCAGAAACAAGATCTTGAGTCTGTGAGAGCGATATTGTTAATTATGGTCAATGCTCTTGAATTGGTGGGTATATAGTTGAATTTAATATGACACCCAAAATTTAATATTTAATAATTTTGTCGTAGTTATATGTGCTACCGACAACCTTCTGGTAGTGCAATTTGCCAACTTAACAGTCAGTTTGTAATTTCTCTATTGACATGAAACTTCCGTACATGAATTAATTAAATTATATCAATATTTCACTCACGCTTTAATTATTCAAATTATATACAAATATTGGGGTGAGTTTTTAATAGAACGCTTAGTTATTGTGATATGAATTGCGATATTTTAATCTGGTTTGCCATGTAAGTTACTTGTACTTTGTATATGTACTACCTATTGCCGATATTATACTGCCTTGACATCTATGCCAGCGTATCTGATTTGTGCCTTTGCCGTTACCTTTAATCTTCAGGTTTGGTTGGTAGCGCCTTCTGTAGTGTACTTTTTGATTAGCAAAGTGCTGGGTTACTTGCCACTTGGCACCCATATTTTATTTTACAGCTGAATATTTGAGTCTTTTGTTTTACCCATGACCAACTCCGGCTGGGTAGTCGGCTGCTTTTCCTTTTCTCCTTTTACAGTCAGAGTAACGGTAACACTCTATTAGTACGATTAGCAGTCATTCGCAAAACTGTTGCAGCAGCCGATAATCTGTAGGAGTCAGTCCTTGCACCTTTTGCAGATAGGGGTACAAATCATTGCTGCTCAATGTGCGCCAAACAAAAGATGGAGAAACTCCAACTTGTTGGAAAATGTTGCAATGTAATGTCGGAACCGCTCGGGGAAGGCAGTTTTGTAAGGTGCTTGGTATTAAAAACTACACTTGCGTTAACAAAAATTCCTGTGCGTTGAAAGAAGACAATCGGTTTTACGCTGTTCTTAGCAAATAATTTATATACGTCAACTCTAAGAAGGGTAGATACGAAACGAAAAGCCGATTACCTTTTGTTACGTACAATTGCTTTAAGATTGGGTCGAAATAAATCAGACTTCCTCAAACTTTAGAAATCCATACCTACCTCATAGGCATTTTGTTGTTTGTTTAATTACATAAATTATACATAATGTAGTACTACAATTAGTTTTAATACAAAACACATTAAATTCAAAACTGGAAAAATTCTAGTAACAAATTATAGTTTTTAATTTTTTGTAACTGAATTCATAAATTCCTTTAATTTAACATAAATTAGTTAATTGCACACATACAAATTAATTTAAATGTATTGGAAAAGGTAAAACAACTTATAAATCCAATTGAATATGCTGTTACGTTTTTACGTTTCGGGCTATTTAAAAATTATACGCCTCTTCTTGTTCATGCATTTATTTACAACGATTTATCTTAACTATTTACAACACAAGAACTATTAGGCAGAACACAAATTATTTATAAACTAACAGGACTATTTTTAACAACAGATATACTTTATTTATTTATACACGACTTAACATTAACGATTTATATGGTTATATTTATTTGTTATACACTCGTTATTTATTTCCTAGAGTTATGTACACACGGATTTATTTAGATTGCATCTTTACGCGCTTCGAGTTGGATGAGAACTGTGGATTTTTCCCATTGCATCGGTTTATATACACGCCGGGTGAGTCATTCTAGAAACGTCCAGACCTTTCTCGATTAATCCAGCGACGCTGACGTGTTCGCATGCAAGGTCGTTCTGGAATGTTCTGATGCGATCGGGTCCGAAGGTCGTTAGACTTTCTGGAACGAACTGGAAGGCTGACTCACGCGTCGCACGGGACGCGGTTTCAAGGTCGTTACACTGCCTTCGCCTTAGCTCGTTCTGTCCCATAACGAGTTGCGTCGGGTGCCTGTCCTCTCACTCTTGTAGGGGTTCGATGGCGGTATTTGCAGGCGGTGCCCTTTTTGCACATGGACTGGCTGAAGGAGCAGCAGTCTACCGTGGGCTCAATGCTTCGCAACAGCTGGAACAGCAGACCTCGATCTGGACGCCGGTTGTCTTTTGTACTGCCGATCGGTAGGCCATCAGGAGCAGGTGAATGCACTGGTCCCAGTCACTCTGGTGCTCGGAAACCACCTTGGACAGATGCTTATCTATGGTTCGGTTCATCCTTTCCACCATGCCGTCCGATTGAGGATGGAGGGCAGTGGTCCGGGTCTTGTATATCCCCAGTAGCTTGCAGACGTTCTGGAACAGTCCAGACTCGAAATTCCGGCTCTGGTCGGAATGTAACTCCAGGGGGACTCCAAAACGGCTGAAGCACTCCTTCACCAGAACATCAGTGACAGTACCGGCCTCTTGATTCGGAAGGGCGTACGTTTCGGGCCACTTGGTGAAGTAGCCCATGCACACCAGGTTGTATTTATTTCCCGATTCGGTTTCGGGGCATGGTCCGGCGATGTCAATGGCTATCCCCTCGAACGGACCACCGACATTGTACTGCCACATCGGAGCTCTACGTCTTCGAACCGGTCCGTTTCCGGTAGCGCAGGCTTCGCACCTCCGGTACCACTCTCGGACGTCAAATTGCAGCTCGCCCAGTAGAACCTTTCTTGGACCTTCTGAAACGTCTTCTTCAATCCAAAGTGTCCCCCAGAGGAGCCATCACGCAGGTGGCGCCAAACCTCGGCCACTACTTCTTGGAACCATCGATTCTGATCTCGTTGCCCTACCGTCCTCATCTTCCAAGATTCTGGTCAGGACGTTGTTGTCCAGCTGCAAGGAGTTCCATTGCGCCCAATAGGTCTCCACCGTTGGGTTGGTGGCGGAGACCTCCTACCAGGTAGGTCGACGGCCATCTCGCTTCCAGGCTATAACTGTGCCTAAGTCGGGGTCGGTCTCCTGGCTGTTCCGTAACTCGTCTAGCTCCCACGAGTCGTCGACTACAGTGGTACGATTGATGGGTACCGCACGACTTTCCAGCTTCGAATAGTGGCCGCAGTCCGCAGGACAGGGCCTCCTGGATAACGCATCGGCGTTGCGGTGGGCTGCGCCAGGTCGATGATTTATTTCAAAGTCTGACTTTTGTAGGCGCTCGATCCACCTAGCCACCTGTCCTTCAGGGTTCTTGAACTGCAGTAGCCATCTTAGAGCAGCATGGTCGGTCCTCAGCAAGACTCTTCTGCCAAACTCGAATTATTTATGTTTTACTACATTAGTACGGCCACTGCGATGATCTCCGCACTGGAAGATGTCTTGGTACAGGGCCACCAGATCTTCGATCTTCCTCCATTCTTGTTGGCTTATGCCCCTTCCCAGGATTGTGTTTCTCCTGACGGTTGCCGGTTCCCTGTTGACGTTCATCATCCTTACTGGCACCTTAAGCCCAGTCTCTACCAACGTCTTCCCAACCAGGATACCATGAGTGACCTCCTTGTCATGATCGGGTTCAATCCTGCGCACTACGTTACCCCGGAGATCGCCATCCAGGTATGCATCCACTACCCTCTCGGTTCGTCCCGGCAGAGTAACATCTTCCGCCAATACCACTCGTTTTGCGATCTCTTCTCTTGGGCGTAGGGAAAGCTCCTCCCCACCCACGTGCAACATGCCGCGTCCCAGGTCTAAAGTGAACCCACTCTTATTCATAACATCCATTCTCAAGATGAACTTGTCCGCAATGTCAGCACTTAGGACCCGATGCTTGAGAGTTTGATTCCCAATCTTCGATGTCAAATCAACTTCCCCATGTGTGATCACTGCGCCTCCCGTGGCCGTGCGAAGGCGCGTCCTGTTGTGCAGACCTGGCGATGGACTTCGTCGCCCCAGTATCCAACAGCAGAGACCGAACTCTTCCATTTATTTTCCCATCCAGTTTTTGGACTACTTTTTCTTGCGCGGCTTTCAGCTCTTTCTTAAGTTCCTCTTGTGCTTTTTCTGCCTTCTTTCGGCTGGCTTTCAATTCCTCAAGTTTTTGGACTATTTTTTCTTGCGGGGCTTTCAGCTCTTCTTTAAGTATTTTCCCCGCCTTCAGCTATCCCTTAAGCCTTAAGCTCATCTTCAAGATCCTCTAGCGCGGCTTTCCGCTCTTCCTTAAGTACTTCCTGCCTGGCTCTCAGCTCTTTCTTAATATCCTCTAGTGCCTTTTCTGCCTTCTCTTGGCCAACTTGGATCAGCTGGAAAAGTTGGCTTAATTGGGCTTCCATCTTGCTGCTTTGGGATCTCGTTACAGACATCCACAATACACACACTTAAATTTATTTATCGGTACTTGTTAATCAATTTATTTAATGTATGTCCAATAATTTTTTTATAGCCCCTTGTACAACCCGACACCTGACGCCACTGTTACGTTTTTACGTTTCGGGCTATTTAAAAATTATACGCCGCTTCTTGTTTATGCATTTATTTACAACGATTTATCTTAACTATTTACAACACAAGAACTATTAGGCGGAACACAAATTATTTATAAACTAACAGGACTATTTTTAACAACAGATATACTTTATTTATTTATTAATTACTTAACATTAATGATTTATATGGTTATATTTATTTGGTATACACTCGTTATTTATTTCCTAGAGTTATGTACACACGGGCTTATTTATATTGCATCTTTAAGCGCTTCGAGTTGGATGAGAACTGTCGATTTTACCCACTGCACCGGTTTATATGCACGACGGGTGAGTCATTCTAGAAACGTCCATACCTTGCTCGATTAATCCAGCGACGCTGACGTGTTCGCGCGCAAGGTCGTTCTGGAATGTTCTGATGCGATCCGGTCCGAAGGTTGTTACACTTTCTGGAATGATCTGGAAGGCTGACTCACGCGTCCCACGGGACGCGGCTTCAAGGTCGTTACAATACGTATAATATTCCATAAAATCACAATTTTCCGTCGGTTTATTTTTTGTCACTATAACTTTCAAAATAATCATCGTCATTTGAATCGTCTTCTAAATTTATCACTATTGGAGGAATATCGTCGATTACAATTTCCCGTTCCAACCAAGTTTCAATTAGTTTAGTGGTATGTTCGGTACATTTTCTTCAATTTTCTGGTAGACATTGACTTAAAGCACGATTCCACATATTCAGCACCTGTTGATCTCTGTGTCCGTCTTGTCCAATATATTTGTCATAAAATCGTTTGTAATTAGCCCAAATTAATTCAAGTGGATTGAAATGACAATCATAGGGCTGCAAAAACAGAACTCCGTGTCTGTGTTCGCCCTCATCAACCACGTATTACTTCCTTTTACAATAAAGAAAGTATTGAATTCACCCCAAAAATTCGAAATTGAGTTTTCAACAGATCTTCACGTTTTAGAGTCCCCTGAACCCAAAAAACGTGTTTCTGTTCATTAGACTGTCTGTCGGTGGGCCTGTCTGTGTGTGTGAACAAAATATCTCAAAAATGAAAAGAGGTATAACGTTAAAACTTCATATATAAGTTTTGTATACTATTTGGTTGCGATAGGAAGCTTTTGAAAAAAATCGTATAACCGAAAGTATGATGTTTACACTTGTGATTTTTCAGTTTCTTTAAGTTTTTTTCAAAAACGGCTCTAAAGATTTTTTTCAAATACATTTTTATTATATTTTTAATGTGTATTGATGTGAAATAGGTGATTTCCAGTTGATTACTTCTGAAATGGGTTTCTTTTGTTTTTGTTCCTATTTTTTTTATTAACTCCTATTTTAAATAGAACATCCGGTATATTATTACATTTTTAAATTTAGCTTACAATTTTAGAGAAAATTTGTCTTGACAATTTAATGCATACACTAAAAATCCCATAAGTCGCGGATTTTTTGTCACTATGACAGCGGCAAAAGTTAGCCCTAACTTTTCCAGCGACAAAACGGAACCTAACTTTTAAAACGGTCTAATTCTAAAATAATGTTTGCCTTGTTTGTTAATTTAGTGACTTCTAAATTACCTAATATGTAAAGTAAATATGTATTCATTAAATTGTCGTACCGAATTACACTCAAGCTTTTTTTTATCGAAGTAAACTTAACATTTATAATTCGAGTTTCCTTGCTTTTGGGCAATTCAACTCAAAAAATTGCCTTCGGACTCGTAATTCTTTCGGAGGCAGTTTTTTTCGTTAAATTGCCAAGCAAGAAATTCTCATTAAAATGTCAAGTTTACTTGGACAAAAAAAATCTCTCGTGTAATTATAAGTGAAAAAAGCTCTGTTTTGTACGGTTTATGTAAAATTTGTAATTTTTGAAAATTATTGACAAATGCTTAAAAATTAAAAATTTTGGCTAATTATTTATAAGATCACTGTAAAAGGAAGTTGTGTGCGTGTGTCACGCCAGATTTAAAAAAAATAATTTCAACTCTTTCAAATTTTTTCCAGTTCGACGTTGGATGTCTTTCGATAACTCGACTGTGGTATGGTGCATCAGAGGTTGAGAGAGATGTAGAGGCAAAAACTAAGCTGACTTGTTGTAGAAAGCCATGATTTGAACCTGTATGTAAAACAATGAATCTTTTCACCTGATCCACTAGGTTTTCTTAAACTTTTAGTATTTTCATCCTGACAGCTTCCACGACTTTCCCCTTTGGAAACAATCCACGTTTCCTCATCACTAATTGTCTATTTAAACCCACAACATTTTGTTTATATATTTTTTAAAACTCCACTCGCTGCTGCACAATTCTAGTTTGTTCACATAAGTATCTAAGATTACAGTCTTTCTTGTACTTAAAACCGATACTTTATAAAAGTTTGGACAAGGTCATTCTACTTCCGATATGCACAATATCTTTTTGTTTTAAGTCATCTTCGAAGGTGTACAATGTTACTGATTTTTTTTTCTGGAGATACATATCGTATATAGCATCTCGGATTTCCATCTTCTGTCCTTCTGAAAAATCTTCCGTTTTGGTTTTGAACGTTCAATACATTTACCAACAGTGTTGAAGATTTTCCTTTTTTGGCAAGCCGATAATAATAATAATAATAATAATAGTGACTTTATTGACTGAAACAAATACAAAACTAAATATATAACAGTTAAAACAAAACAAAATTTCAGTCAAACTCAGGGCGAGGTTCAGAATAGTGGCAAAAGGCCACTTTCTGCTCTAACACCTAAACCCTGCACATATATACTAGCAAGTACGAAACGTAATTTAAAGAAAAGAAGAAAAAAAAATAAGCATAATATAAGTAATCATAATATACATATCATATAAAAGGCTTACAATTATTGTGCTCGTTGTGATATTTTTAAGGAGGAAGTAAGGTGTGCTTTAAATTTTAATAAAGAAAGTTGTTTAAGATTATCAGATAGAGAATTATAAATTTTACAGATATTAAACGAAAAAGAACGTTCAAAAAATGTAGTTTTATGAGAAGGAGGAGTAATCACATTTTTAAATCTAATATTGATGTTATGAATGTCAGTTCTGAATCTGATCTTATTATACAAATAAGGCGGACTTTTTGATTTTATAAGTTTATGAAAGAAGCAAGCGGTATGTAAATAACGTCTGTTTTTCATATTAAGCCAATCAGTATCACCGATCAACTGTATATTCGGCCTCTTTGGTGACGCTTCGCAAATGAACTGTTAATGGTGTTTAAAATTGACTCCCCTATATATATGAACACGTTTAAAACTATTCAATGTTAATGCATTGCATTCAGGTAATTATAGAATCACAAGTATACGAGGGATGTGCAGTATTTATTGTCTCTAGCTCATTCCACTTATGTTCAAGCATAGCAAACACCTTTCTTGAAAAACCCGGAGTCTTGATCACAGAAGAACACTGCTGCCATAACAGCGTCATCGTTCTCAAATTTTGTTCCCCAAAGACTCTCTTTTAGCTTTGGAAATAAATAAAAAACACTGGGAACTAAGTCAGGGGAGTAAGGTTGTTACATGCTAAATCGACAATTACGACAACGTGCCAGTTTGTAAAGGTATTTACGAAAAGCTACTATAAAACTAGACGACTAGCGACTACAATAACTTACAAAATCGGGAATGTAACTCACATAGGACCCCAGCCCCGTCCATAACAAGAGTTGTCGGCTAGGCTTCGGTGGAGTGATGGGTGGTCCAACACGAGATAACACAAGGGCAACGGACTAATAAACGGTAAGCAGATCTAAAATGATAAGGCGCCACCACAATTTCATCACTGTAAAAAATGCACAGGTAAACTCAGTGAGGAAAAGAGGAAGCATATGAATTCACCTTTCAACTTTAAGCTTTGCAGTAATCTGGTAAGCGAGCCGGTTCAGCACCATCGGAGCTACCTTTTGAAAATCCACTTGATCGGTTGGTCAAACTCTTCTCACACTGTAAAATATAATACGCAAATCGCATGCACACTAACAAAGAAACCACAGTTAACATAAACACAAAATGTATTGACAAAACATTTGAGGTATATAAAAAATGCACAAATATGAAATGTGTTAGTATACGGCAGTTAGGTAAGTTGCGTAACGTCTAAAACTATTAAAAATATTCGGTAAACTGACGTCAACTATAGCAATTACTGAAAACGGGGTGAACATCAAACTATGATCAAATAGCGATAATAAAAAGCGAAATTAAACTATATTAAGTAGCGGTTGTGATAAATGACAAGGCCACTGCATAAAGCTAAACAACACCCATGTAAACTGGCGGTAAATGATTTGTAAAAGTCAGGTAACAACTATAATGGTTTGACAAATGCAAAAGTACACATAATAAAAGGTTACAACGGACGCAGCGCTACGTCAACTGTCCGACACTTCGTCGAATTACCCTATACACTTAGGTTGCACTCTTAGACGTTATTACTAAGACAGATTGTGCCTTTAAACAGCTTTGATGGCTGCAAATTGTTGTCCTATGTTACTGCGACGGCTCCTGTTTCCAAATACTGCAGAAGACACCAACGAAGTACTGCATCAACTCAACGTAAGGAAGCGGCGGAACCAACCACGGGCTTGATCCTCTCGTAAGAGCGAAATGCGAAGCTGCTTGACAAAATGGCAGAACGACAGCGATAGTTTCGCGAACACATGACAGGCTGCTAATGAGTTCTCACAAAGAATCCTTTCAAACGACGTATTATAAGGGTTGCCGCCCTTTAACAACTAAAACTCCAAGGCCTACAGTAAACGACACAACAACCCCAATCGGTCACGCCTGCACGTGCAGTAATATGAGTTCAAAAACAAGACGAAACACTTAACTTGCGTTGTCTCATAAAATACGACACTTGCCTTGAAGCTACGGAAGTCCAAATCATACATAAACAGCGGTACACGCACATCCTCAAAGAATAGACCGTTGGGCGATAATTAATACACAATGAACAAACGCAACACCTCGCATGGCCGAAGCCACGCGTGGGCTCAAAAACAGCTCTCCGCGACCTGTTGCTTCTTGCGACGGCGGATCGAATTCTCCTGATTTTATATATAATAAATTGCTCGCCACAACATTCAGAAAAGCCAGTCGCAGACGGATCGATATTTGTACCTACTCTAGCGCGCCGACAGATTGAAAACTGGGGTACACAAAATAAGGGCGTTTTAGAACCGTTGGTGGCAAGCGAAATTCGAGATCGAGATTGACACTTTTCGATCTTGATTTTTCGAGACTAGATTGACCAAATTCTCGATCTCGACATCTTCCCAACAGTAATTTAGTTGTGATGCCGCCGAGACGAGAGATCGAGGTTGACATTTTTCGATCTCGAATATTTCTTAATAAGTCTTAGAAAAATAAAATAAGCAACAACTGCACTATTCTCATAAATTCAACACCCAATATTCACACGATTTCACATCACAGAAGGTGAAAGAATGACTGTGCACCTATGTTAGCAAGTGTGTCAGACTATTAATTCACACAGGGAAATCGGCGAACTGTCGTTTCAAGCATAATGCCTCATAAATATCATCAGGGGAATCCTAAAACCTTAAAGCTTAAAGCATGTGGTTATTTTAGGATTATGCGGAGACTGCATAACTGTAAAATGACCTCAGCCACAATTCGGTACGCACAGTATATATTTAAAATTTGAGGATCTCGATTAACGAATTAGAGAATTTTCAAGTTCGAGGTCAAGAAGCACCTTTCGAGAATCGGTAAATCTCGTCTCGTCTCGTCTCGCAGCAACACTAGTTGAATGGAAGGATCAGAAAAATAAGAAACCCAAGCCAACAAAGAGGGTATTTCTTTCTGATTCGGATTAGTCTCATGATGTGATGAGGTTCTACCCATAGTTCTACCAGGGTTCTACTTGAGTCTGACAACTCTGATAAAGTTGAGCAGTTAAAAAAAAATTGCATTGTCAATGATTGTGTTCTTGTGAAATACAATGAGAGGGGAAAGTAGGCAAAATGTTGGAGATGGTTCGAAAGAGAAGACTCGGCGCTCTACATGATTCCTGCACTTGATACTTATGACATCTAACTTTTGTAGTTTTCATTGTTTTAATAATTGTTAGGTGAGTATTGAATACCTACATTTTTGTTTGATTTTTTCCAATTTGAAACCTTAACAAAGCATCGATATGTGATATAATGCGGTATGAAGTTTAACTTGGTGCTGGGTTTGTTTTGCTGTTTATTTGTTTACTTGTGATCCAGCCCATGCCACTGCCCAAAATGCTCCTCCAGTGCCTTCAGCTTTTTGCACCTTTGTTGGAAAAAAATCCTGACGCAAACCGGTAAGGATATGATTTATGTTTCTATGCCAGTAGGTAGTCCAATGTTAGAGATAAAAGTGAGTGGCAAGATCAGTTTAATAACTTGAACGTAACCTGATATTCGACATTGTTTGTTAAATGCCGAAACTACACCATTTATCTAATTTATCCAATAGATAGCTCGTTAAATGTACCATCATTGTTTTATTGTGTACTGTGTTAACTAATGTACAGCAGTTGGCAGTAGCGTGTCGATAATTAACAAATGGAGGTTTTTGTTGGTGGAGGGCTGGTTTACACAAGAAATATAGTGACGATTCGGGCTCCTGTTTCAACTTCTGGAGGGATAAATGCGGATTGGATAAAAAAATTTGAAGTGTTCTAGGCAAACAACACCTTGTATTTAATTAGCGACTTCTTGGCGTACCATCCTACCCCCTTTGCCCCGACTCTATCTAGCCGTGCAGTTCTTGTTACACAACGCTGGGGTGCGTAGCGTAGAGAGTACTAAAAATATACGATTGGATACAACTTGAGGGAGTTTAGCTTTTCCAATTCGTAGAAACTAGTTTATTTACGTGATCCACTTCAAATAAATGGCGGTGTATTTCAGGATTAGAGAATATTCCAAACGTTTTACAGCTAAGACCAATAGACACATTTTTGTTGCAATTAAAGTAAAAAGTCGAAATAGATGGATGGCAAGCAAAATATTTGGCTGATTTGCAGAACAGAACTAGATTAAAGATTTGCCAGTCCTGGATACCCAATTGTCTGATATAGTTTTTTACTGCTTCTAACCACTTTTTTCTCGGACATCTTTTTTTATTCTTTATTCGTTCTCCTCTGAAGGCTATCTTTCTTGCACATTTACGATCGGGCATTTGACAGACATGACCCAACCATCGCTTGGTTTTCACTGTTATTTATTCTTCTCCAGTGTCCATCTGCACTTTTACTTCTACTTTACTGATGTTCCGGTTCCGGTTCACTGCTCATGCAAATCTTGTGTGTTACCCAGACTTGTCGGTATTCAGCTTGGTTGTTTGTTTTTGCAGGGCTACGTTCTATGTGTAGTTAAGGTGGCAACCGTCTTCTCGATTGAACTTGCTTGATTTTTAATAATCTTTAGAGATCTAAAAATAATAGTGTAAAACTTACTGAAGTGGAAAATGTTTGATTATAGCCGAGAGCTAAGATAGATTACCCAGGGTCAGAGCGCCGAGGTGAGCTATAGCGGGAGGCTGTAATTAAAACTTCCACCGAGGTATATATACTATTTTATCCACAATCGGTAAAACATATTTAATTAAAAAAAGAGTTTGAAACAAGAAATGGAAAATTAATGTATAATGGGTTTCTATTATTGACAGTTCTGCCGTTAACCAAACTTAAAATTCGTTACCATGACGGCGGTCGAAAAGTAAAAGGTGATAATAGTTTGTTTTTAAACAATTTAAAAGTTAAAACTTTATTACATAATTATACCAGTATATAAGACTTTCTCCGACAGGTGAATCTAACGTATGTCTCAAAAGTTTTCGGAAAAAAGTAATGGTTAAAAATTTTGTACAATTTTTTATTTATTTTGCATTTCAACAACATAACCTTATAACTGTGTTTATTACAAAACTGACATGTTATATTAAACGTCAATCAGTTTGATACAATTTGTTTCCATCAGGCAACTGGATGGGACGTTATTTATTGTTCAAAAGGGCCTTTAGAGCTCGGGGAGTTTTTTTTCTAGCTGGGCTCTGGACTCAAGTGTTTCGGATAGGCGCGGCGGCAGCCCGCCTTGCAGAATAAGGTGAGGTACGGACCGGTTCGACCGACAAACCTCAAATATGTTTTGGTTTTGCATGACAACCTATTTTAAATAGGTTATATCAGTTGGAGAACCTTGTATATTGATGGTTGTGAAAAATAGTACATTACACCCCAAAGAAAAAGCATAATTTTCCAAGGTGTAAGTTTAAAGCTCGAGCGTTACAAATGCACTGAGGAAAAATGGCTTTCTGTCTCGCCGTGTATATATTATTTTTTCCACAACCTGGAGTAGAAAGACAAGAAACACATATTTTCAAAAATAAAGCGTTATACCGTCAATCGAAATTATATTGCAATATTTAGCAACGTTTGAATTGTGTTATGAATATCATGGCAGCAGAAATTTATTTTATTGTTTTTACATTATTCTAACATTGTTTATAATGAAAACTCCATACAGAAATAATATTCATATTATCTCCTTACCGAGAAATGTGTTATTTCTATCACAATGTTTGTAATCTAAAAATTGATTTCCTCTTCGGGTCGTGGAAAAATAGGTCATATTCCACATGTGATTTTACAGGTACTATAGCTCACCCCATGCTACTTTGACTTTACATTTTTACTGTTGTCAGCACAAAATATGTTAGTTTGGTATTTATTGATTTGGTACATACAATTGTGTATAGAACACGTGCATTATTATGTACCTGCACTTCTCAGCGTTTTTTTATCGACAAAGGCAGATGCCGCAACTATAATCAGTTCTTGCTAAGATCTTAGAAATTCAAACGGAAGCGTGTTTAATTAATCCTTTTATTCAATCAATTAATAGCGCTAACGAGCGAGTGATTAATCGTTTCCGAATTGCTAAAACAAGGATGTACCTAAAACTAACTTCTGCCGCCTCCCGTGGGCGTCGTGCGCATATGTCAAATGCGATACCACAGGTGGCGATCCTGAGTTGTAACCCGAGTTATAGTTAGCTATTTTGTGACTTAAATACTTGGAATTCGATTCCCATTTATTTACTTGTTAGGCAATTGTCACTTTAGCCTTCATGGCTTATGTATATGTATCATTCATGTGTTAGTGTGATTTCTGGGTTTGATTAAATGCCCCTATTTCTGTTCATATTTTTGTGTTCTTTCCGCAACCCCTTCACATGTAATAATATATATAGGTATGCAGCAAAGCAAATTATTAATTATACTAGTTTTGTTTTTTATGCTGTGAGTAACGACAAGGCGCCCAAATTTTCATAATTCTACTGTTCAATTTTAAAGCCCGAAGCATTTTCTTGCCTAGTCCTTACACTACGCCATATTCTGCCGAGAGTTAAAAAAACTAGCCCAAGTCGTGACCACCCTTCTTCCAAGGGAGCGGAGCGGTACAACACACTTGTACCATAAATAAATATATTTTATATAATTGTTTTACGACTTTGTAAAGTAGACGTTACTGTGCAACAAAAAAGCCAAAATATACACGGTGTTGAAAAAAAATCGGATATTTTACCCACTTATAGATATCATCAATGCAAACAAAAAAGTCCTAATAAACATGGGTCCGGAAACTCCTCTTCGTTTCCAAGATACAGGGTGTTAAAGTGTTAAAAAAATCCCGGCTACCCCTGAAATAAATAATTTAAATCTAAGTTCGCCAAAACATGATCCTTAATAGCATCAATAAACCTTCAAAGTTTAACTAAAATTGGTTAAGGGGTTTTTAAGATTTTGAAGCATTTTAGTTTTTGTGGTTTATGTTCAGGGCTGTGCAAAAATATGGCTTTATTTTGTTTTTCTTGAAAATAAACCGAGATACGAAAAAACTTGAGAGACAAAAACGTTCAATTTTTAGTTGCTTTATTAGAAAAAAATATGAAAATTGCAAAAAATCTGCTGGGCACTATTTTTTTGTAGCAAAACTTAATTGACATGCCCCGTAGGCACGGCCCTGGAATTACTGGATTAACTGTAATAGGTCTAAAAGATACCCCATAAAGTTATAAACAAACTGTAAACATTTCATTAAAATCGTCGAAAGAGTTTTTTAGAAAACTTTAACATGCTGTACCTCGGAAACGAAGAGTTTCCGGACCCATGTTTATTAGGACTTTTTTGTTTGTATTGATGATGTCTATAATTGGGTAAAATGTTCGACCTTTTTTAACACCCTGTATAATAGATCTTTTTCACCCATGAGTGCTGCCGTTCGCTCTGGAACCGCTTTCCCGTTACTTCAGGGATTGTAGCTTAACATTGGGCTCACTTTGTATTAGAATATACCTGATGCGACTACGAAGTAAGTGAGCGTCGCTACTCCACGATTTCGGCTATTGCACATTGTTTACTCACATGCAAGCTAATATCTGTTGAACTGAATGAAACCAGAACGTTTGGACCGGGAGTTAAACTCTCGCTCCAACGTTTCGTGTTTCACTGTGACTTCGGCTGCGGGGACCGAAACCACCGACCCACCGAAGCCTCTTACCTAATATATTGTGTGAAAGAAGGCAACATTCACAAATCACTAATAATCTGCAGTTGAAGAATAAAAACGTCATTCCACATTTTTATAATTTACGTGGAAAAGAGACGTATATTCAGATTTCTTTTATATTAATCATAGGTTCTTCCGGGTTATGCCGTGGTCGTCGATTTGAACTTGACGTTTCGCTGCTCATGCTGGCAGCTTCTTCGGAAGTGTTCTAAAGACTGATGTTGGTGCCTTTTGCTCCTGGTTATATACCGAGGAGTCGTTACGGTTGGCTGCTCATGTAGATTTTGTATGTTATTCGGATTTGTCGTTTTACCGCTTGGTTGCTCACGTGAAACTTGTTTATGGATGGATTGGTTTTGCAGAGCTACCTTCCATGTGTTACTAAGGCGATAGCCGTCTTCTCGATTGAAATTGTTTGGATTTTTAATAATTTCTAGGGATTCCCGAATAACACGAGGGAAGTAGTTCTTTTTATAAAAATTGTATCTGGCTATTATGGCTTTGAATTTGCAATTTGAACAAAAGGCAGGTTATTCAAAACACTAAGTGCATATGCAAAGCGTTGAACATTGGGACGTGTGTCGGTATATATCAAGCTTTCGTAGAACTACTTTATCCAAAACAAAAGTATGAGATTGTCACTAGTGTCAAACTTGACATCTGTATTTGTTAAATATACAAGCATGGGGGATAGACTCACTGATACGTTTCTACATTTATTTTGTGAAAAAAATTCCGATGGCACAAAAAATTTACGTTTGAAAGGAAGAGACCTATGGCAGAGAATTGGGTAGCTATTGTCCTATGTAATACAATTCATTGAAAATCATACCTTACAGCAAACGTTTAAAAGATAAAGACATGGATAAAGTAGCTGAATTTCTGTGCAATAATCCGAGTATAACCAAATTAGATGCTTGCTATAACAACATCGGAGATGCTGGAATGGCAACACTAGTTGATAAATACTTTAAAAATGAAGAAAACACTTTGGAGCATCTGAACTTAGCCGGCTGCAATATTGGCCCACTTGGCATGCAACACCTGTATGGTACAGTGGGCACTTTACACCTCAAAACTCTCAGAATTAACGGTAACAAGCTTGGTTTCGAGGTAAGTTTTGTGATATTCTGTTAAGCAATGGTTAACAAAAGTTGGAAAGTAGGGCGGCCGTAGCACGGCCAAATTGCTGGGAGAAAGCACAACACTTCAGCATTTAGACGTTGGAGACACAGATCAAACTCTTGCTACCGTGCAGTACTTTATGTCCATGATCCGTCACGACGTTGGAACAAATAAGACGTTGAGGGTGCTAGATTTCTCTCGTGTGATACCTTTGTCAAAAATGTATCAGTATGATGCTGCCCATCTTGCTGAAAGTTTGGGAGAAATGGTGAAGGTAAAATCCTTGTCTGAATTAGGGACGCAGTTTGAGTTATAGTAAAACTTTGGTTTGATGGACTCTGGTTTAATATAAGGGGGTAATTCAAATTTCAGTATCTTGATAATTTGAAGAGATAGAAAGCAGGCTTAAATTTGGCACTTACAGAATTTTTGTGCTGTTATTTCTTGTTGTCATAGTAACGCTAACGTTTGAGTACTACTATATCTTGTTGTCTAGCAATGACATAAAGATGTCGGAATTATACATTTTGCGGTCATGTCAAAAATTACTTCTACAAAGGTATCTCAAGAGAATAGACGAGGCGAGGATTAACTATAAGCGAAGCAAGAAAATGTACTACTGCAGTGAAAAAAGTTAATAAATTACATCTTTACAAAACAGTGCATAACCAAATATTTACATTCGGAGCATAAAATAAAACATTTGTTAGCGCCTCCGTTGGGATGTTCAACTTAAAAAATAAGATATCCCGTATGCCTTAGCGTACTCACTTGTCCTGTTTGTCTACCCAGCTAGCTCAAGGTACATGAGACTCTTTTAAATACCCAGTCGTGGTTACGAACGACAGCAATTTGCTAAAAACAGAGAGTTGGTTTGTCGGGTTAAATCTGACTTCAAACAATACACACAAGAAATGCTAATTTGCTTACACAAATATAATGACTTTAAAACACATAAAAATAATATAGAAAACTAACGAAAATATTATTAAAACCTCAAATGAATGGCCATTCCTAAAAACAATAAAATATAAATGGACACTCAACAGGGTAGGATAATTATATATGCCACATAATTATACTTAATGAATATTAAAAATGCCCCTAAATAAATGTCCCTAAAAACGCGAACGTTAAACTGCATCTAAACCAGGGTTCTGTACGCGATTGCATGCAAAAGAACCCGGCGCGATTTACATTTGTAAGCGCATTCCTTTAAGTTAGCGCGATCACTTCCTGTAGGTATTAAGTTACTAGGAGATCGGGCTCTGAAAAATGCAACGTACCCTCGAGTTGGGCTCACCTTGGATTGAGTCACTAACCCTTGAACTGTGCGACGACGACTTGTAGAAGTTTACCAGACACGGTGCGGGAGAATCCCTGGCTGCTACTCTGGCTCACGTCACGGCATTAACAATGTACGTTATGAAATTACGTGGCTGTTTTGCGTCACTCTGTTCACGATTTAAATGACGTTTGCTGAACATCCAAACCCTGTTTGCTGCGCTCAGACTTGTACAGCAGCTTCACTATTGCAAGGCTTTATTAAGCAGTTTTTATTTAGAAGCAGTTTAAAAACGTGAGCCTTTGAGCCGGACACGTTAGCGACTGCTATTCCCTGCTAACCGGCCTCAATGTGTTTATAGCTGCACCTGAAAAATCCAGTTTCACGATTTACTTACTGCACAGACCCGAGGTCGCCACTTTTTATTATGCTGGATTACTACGTTTAAGGCTAATTAACAATAAAAATGCATGCAACAAAATAAATCATTCAGGCAAAAACGCCAGATTCCAGTTTCAAGCAAATACTTCGACCAAAAATCACATATTTAGTTTCTGCAAGATTTGCATGAGTACCATTAGAGATTTGTTTGCACAATATTGTTCCTTGTAAAATTCTACACAAAAATATAAAATTTTAACGTCTATTATCCCTTCAAATAAGGGTATAACAACAATAGATATCCTCGAATTTGAATAATTCTGTACAATTAACACGAACATAATCGAAAATTAAAAACGTAGTTTTAAATTCATTGTTTGTCTAATTTTTTGTCATGTAAAGGTTAATCCCACATTAGTCGAACTCCATGCTCAAAAAAATGAGTTTGATGGTCATGACATAGAGTTGTTACTACTTGGATTGAGAAAGAATCAAACCCTGCTACTTCTGGATTTGGGCTTCAATCGTATGGGAGACCACGGCATTGAACTCTTAGCCAAATGGTTGAAACAAAGGCCGAATCTTCTTGGTTTAAATGTGGCGGGAAACAATATTCGCAACACTGGAGCCAGGTATACGTATAACGCTTTTCAGCATGATTGAAGCAAAAATTTTAATAAATTCTATTACAGGGCGCTCAGTTTTGGGATGCCTTTCTCCAAACTCAGGCTATTAGATCTTACCTACAATAAAATAGAAAACACAGGCATGATAGATATTTTAAATAGCATCAAAAAGCCGTACATGCTGAGGTTCTTTTTCTTCTGGGGCAACAAGTTTGACCATAAAACGAACCTAGTACGCTGCGATTCTATGGGATGAAACATTATTTACATTCTTGCAACATTTTCAGATTCTACAAAGGATGTTTAGGTCAGGTGTATTGGTTCAGGAGCAGACGGATATAAGACTATACACAGTCGACAATATTATCTATGCCGCATACTATCCTAGTAACCATTACAAGCACAGATATTATTGTGTCATGGATCATGGTTGTCCAATTGAATTGAAAATAAAACGGAATAAGCTGGAGCATGAATATGCACAGCCGCGACCTTTGGTGAAATTTCATTACTACGACAGATTTCCTCTGGTCGATGAATCTTTATCACCAAAACCACCTCCGTGTTAAATATTTTATATGATTAATTATACATATATAAATTGATGAAGGAGTAATTTTCTTTGCAATGGCAAGTTTTTTGTGTTCTCGTATTTCTAGCTACAAAATTTGAGTATACAGGGTATATAATTTTCGATGGTTTTAAATAGAAAGTACCTTTATTATTGTAGATTGTCAGGACATTTTTAAAGTTTACAAATGTACGAGTCATTTATCGATTTTTCTAAATTGCGACCCCGTGTGTATATAGAATTGTCATATTTTTCCGCTTTAATTTAAGTGTATACCAAGTTTTATGCAGGCATTATTAGCTTCTGGCCGCTGCAACAGTTGCGGTTTTGCCTTGGGCCGTCTGGCTGAATACGTGCGCTGTTTTCGCCTCGCAGTCGTCGCGGGCTTGTACTTAATCGTGTTTCTTGGTTGAATTTAAAACGCCAGTCTGTGAGAGCAAGAGAGAGGTTTTTGGAAGGTTTTTCGCTCCATCGCAGTCTTTCTGTCGGCGTTGCTGACGCTCCGCTAGTATTTTGCCTATCGGCAGGGTGGCGTGATCCGGCTTGACTCAGTTAGCAGCTGGGATTAAGCGCGTGCAGGCGGAGAGTCGAGTGTTGAAGGTTCACGTCCGGCGTCGTCTTTCTTTCAAAAGGATTGGCGTTCGCTTAGGCTGCGAGATGGTTTTGCCCATGCTGTTTGACAAAGAGTTAGTTGTTGGCAGTTGTTCTCGTGCAGTTACTGCGAGCGGGTTCCTAGAGCGTGCAGTTGTGTGTGATTTGGTGATGCTCCGCTTTGGTGACCAACGCCCCCGTAATCTCGTGTGCCGTGTAGGCAAGTGTCCACTATTGTGTAGGTGGAATCATATCAAACGAGGACGTGCAAAAGGTCACTCTGTTTCATTTCCATGCGAGTCCCGTCGCATCGTGTCCTACGAAGGTATTTTGGAGTATGCGTCATCAGCAATTGCAGCTGTAGCCTTGCGACATGCCGCGCTGTGAAGCGGAGTCATGCCGCCAAGTTGAGAGCCAGGTGATACTAAAGGTAGCATGTATTTTAGATGTTAGCCGTTATATCGTTGCTATGCGCATTTAATACTCATCCCTTGCATTTTGTACGCTAGCTAATGTCCATAATTATATTCTGTGTACTGTTTAATGACCGCTATCATGTTTCACGCACCAAATTAACGCTGGTGATCCCATTTGGGCAAGTTTTAATAGCAATACTCATCCCTTGCATTTTGTACACTAACTAATGTCAATAATTATATTCTGTGTACTGTTTAATGCCCGCTATCATGTTTCACGGACTAAATTAACGGTAGTGATCCCATTTTGTGCCAGATTTAATAGTAATACGCTAATTAACGTCCGTGATTATGTGTTGGTGTATTTTTGGACCATATGTGTACGTTAGAAAAAAGGCGCGCTAGAACTTTGTATCCCGAATCTGGGGCAAGTTGAGCATTGTACCGCCATTTGCAAGCACATAAAGCACCAGCCTCTAAACCGAAAGGTAAAACGAGGTTAACGGTAATTCATGTGTACGTTAGACCAATAGATCAGTTTGTTATATGTTGCCTTGTGTTTTCCTTGCGCCTGTTGCATGCATATTTTCAGGCTAAGTTGTCTGCAGTGTAAGATCGATGTGAAGTGGAGCCTGGAAGAAATTGTAAGAGTCAAAGGTAGGTCACCAGTGCCGGGGAGTCGCAAGGCTGCACACAGATTCTACTGTGCCCCGTTTAGCTTTTGGGTTTTGCCAAGTAAAAAGTTGAAAGGTAGGGTCATGTGCTTCCCGGTTTCTCTGTGGGCTTACCTTTGCATTTTTGTTCATATTGATGGAATTTGGTGGCGCTCAATCTATTTTATACCTATTTACCATTCATTAGGCCGTTTCCCGTGTGTTATCTGGTGTTGAACCACACCTCGCTTTACTGAGTCTAGTCGGCACTCCTTGTTACGGGCAGGGCAGCGGTCCTATGTGAGTTACTTTCCCGAATTTGAGTGATATCGTACGCGCCAGTCATCTAGATTTTCCGTAACTTTTCTTGTGTGCTGGTGCGGTGGCGTAAATGTCGTTTTAGACCGTAACAAAATATAGAAAAGGTAGTAAGTTTGGGTAAGTACATTTAAAATTTAACTATTTTATGTAATATAAATCACTTCTTTATAACTTACTTACTTATCCCATGACCTTTTACATACATATTTTACCCCTTTCTATCCTTAACCTCTTTTTTCACTTGAGTAATTTTCAGCTGTAATTTACCAAGGGCAGTGATAATTACCCGCAATAATTTTGACAAATATCAACCCAAAAGTGCGTTGCCTAGAAATAACTCGAGATGCAGCCGAAGGTTGTTTCTTAAAGATAACGCACTTGAGGGATATTATTTGTCAAAATTATAAGGGTTTATCACTGGCCGCAGTGAATTCGGAAAGATAAGTTTTTGAAGAAATTAATAATTTTACCGAAGCGAGAAGCCAATTCTGACAATTAATTTGACACTTCATTATTTACTTGTCATATAATACTACTGAATTTTAATTAAGAAGTTTCCATGGTAATTGACAATCACCTTAGGATCGTTTTCACTTCAAGTGTGATGTGATTTGTTAAAATGACACACTAATCGTAATAATCAAATTGGATTGGTCTGTAATAAGTAATAATGTAAGAATGTATTTAAAACAAACTATATTGGTATCTCACGTTTTTCTTGGTCATCCGCCCATTCCTTTGTTACCTGTTTTTATTAATCATATCACTCTTACAGCCCTGTCTTAACTAATTTATTCGCATTATAAGGGGTGCCCATTTTAAATCGTGATCCCTGTAGACTTTGGAATAGGTAACCCATCAGTTGATTTAGAAACAACTTCATGTGTTACATGTTTAACATATACCGGGTGGCCATAAATATCTGATATCACATTACCTTTGGAATCAACACCGCTTTATTAAAGTGATGAATCCAACTAAACTAAATGTCATTAATGTCATCACAACTAAAATTCCTAACTGTCAAAAATTATTACAGATAGCAATAAGTAATGGAGTTGGAACAGGGGATTTTTATAATCGAGTTGTATTTAAGAAATGGTGTCAATAACCTTGCATTTTATTACATTACATACCAATACTTATTATAATTGAAGTATAATGCTAACCAACATTTATAAGTAGCTAATTTCATGGCTACCGGGATCTCAGATATTTATGGCCACCCGGTATTTAAAGATCAGAGTAGCATCTTATGTTACTAATCAAAACTGTCATGTCAAAAGTATGGACTGCGTATTTTCTAATTTTAGGACATCACAATTTAGAATGGACATCCTGTATGTCCAAACTTTCTTAACTGTTATGTTTCAATTTTCTAAAGTACACTTTTTACTTTTAACATTTTTCTTATTATGTCACTTCTTATTTTGCGTATCTTTCTCACTCCTATTTTTCTTACAATTTTTATTTTGCTTTTAATAGCGTTTGAGGATGTCAGGACATTTTAAAATTGTACGAACGTAGGGATAAATAGCCTATTTTCTAAATTACGACCCCACTTGTATATGGGTTTTTCGTGTTATTCGGCCTGAAGTTAGGCTTATCGAATGTTATGCAAGAATTTTATAGTTTCTATCGTACGCAGCTGTGTCATTCGCTTGCCGCCGTCGAATCTGAAAGGCACTCATTTTGTATCTTTGCTTATACTCGTTGGCACGCTAGGTTACAAATATCGATTTTGTCTGCAGCCGCATTCTAGAACGTTCCGAGACGTGAAATTAACAAACAACAGCCATGGGTGCAAGAGAGGAAACTTTATAGCACTCCTGCCCCATATTATCGATCACGCTGTCTGACTGCATTTTTCGAAGCCGTTGGGCGCGGTTTTGTCAGAGCAGTTGGCATCCGGCTCGAAGGCAACAAGTAGTTTTGACGCGTGGTGTTTCTCGCCGCCCTCTGCGGCCTCGTGCCGTGGGGGCGGGCGATCCCCGGTTGCTATGTTTCGTGCAGTAAATCTCCCTATTAGTGAGTTCTCGTTATTTTGTATGTGTTCCCAGACTTCGAAGGAGTCGGTCACAAGACTCTGTGTGTGAGGGTTTTTTGTGCTTGTCTCGTCGAAATCCAGGCGCTTCTTCGTCTTAGTAAATGAGCCGTGGGCCGATATAACCCCTGTTGTGGGGGATCTAGTAAAGAGAGGTTTATCCCAGGTTAATTCTACATGCGAACCGGCGTGCCTTGTTGATTATTCCAGTTGCATCGTGGCTTCTAGTTAGAAAACTGCGGGACATCACCAACGCCGACGCTTCGAGCTCCTTTGTTTTCGCCCCTGTTTCGTAGTCTTGGGAAACTCGTCTGGCTCCCAGTTGAGGCCCCCTTCGACTGCCACAGGTGAAGCTAAGCTAAGGTACTGTACTATTTATAAGAATTCCGCGCTAATCAAAAAGTGTGCGTATACAGTGCCATTTGCAAGCGCTCATTATTTGTGTAATCACTAACGTTTATTTCAACACACCCTGCCGATACGCAGTGTGCCCAGAATTTCCATTATACAGTGCCATTTGCAGGTGCTCAGTATTTATGTAATAGCTAACGTTTATTTCAACGCACTCTTCCGATACGCAGTGTGCGTAGACTCTCATTATACAGTGCCACTTGCCTAACATTTTATGTAACAGCTAAGACGCACCACCCTTTTCTGTAACTTGCATTGTAACATTGTGTTGCCTTATGTGTCTGAAAAACCTATTTGTTAAACGCTTCCGTTGTATTTTTTTTGTATTAAATGCTGTGTTTCAGTTTAAGCAATTTGTAGTGTCGTCGCCCGATTGGTGACTGGTGTATGATTGGTGTAAAGCGGATCCTGGACGAATTTTGTGAGAGTCAAGGTAGGTACGGAAGCTCCAGCTGCCACCTCCAGGTGCCCCAAGGCTGCACACATATCCCACCCCGTTTGGCTTTCGGGTTTCTGTCAGACGTGGGCTCAATTACGAAACCCGTGGCGCCCTATTATTTTGCAGCACCCTGTATATGTCGTCAAGCTTGTCCCTACGGCCTCCCGTTCGTAGAACCATGCCCATCTCCCTGAGAGTATTCAGCCGTGGCTATTAGTCTGTTTTTGGCAAGTGATGACGTTTCCCGGACGTGATAAGCTTTGTGGCACTCTTGTACCCCGAGGTGTCACAAAAAGAGGTTTATACCGTAACAAGGAATCCACGACTCGCTTTTATATATGACCATTGGTACTAAAACTGACTCATATATCTTGGTTTTGATACTTTCCTTTTATGAAAAAGTGTATTATCCTTATAAAGCTCCGTGCAGGACCGACACCACATCTCTCCCTCCATTCTGCCTGTTTCTTCCATTCTTGCTTCAGGATATCCTATTTCAGTTGTTCAGCTTTTGGTATACTTTCTTTTTTATATTTATTACAACTTTTTCGGATACGTTTCATATGATCATAAATTCAGTCTGCTTTAATATGTATCTTTAAGCTATATTGTGAATTGTGTTAGAGGGACTTTCCATTTCTCAATTGTTCTTGGTATTGGTTCTTGTTGTTACAGAACAGGGTTATAAAAACCTTTGTGATCTGCAGCCAGGTACTGCATCTTTTAAAATATTTTCCATCTTTGGCGTAAGTCTTTGTTTGAGAATTATCTCACATATCTTATAAGCGACACGCAGTAGCATAGCCGCCTGTAGTAATTGCAATTGATGAAGTTTCTTTTTTATCTATTATGGCTGTCTACTAACTTGAGAAATGTTATTTTCCATGCTAGTGAGTGTTTCTTCCATGCTTTTAGATCTTAGATTTTTCAGTGTCTTGTAGAACAGTTTTTGGTTTGAATGAAAATAAATTTCCATTTTTCTGTAAAATCCTCCCAGGATGCTCTTCTAAAACTATTTCTGTGACTTTTTCTCTCTGTCTTTTGTAATCTTCATACATAATATTGTTTCGAATGCGTAGATATGTTTTCAATTTTCTTTCTTTTTTGAGATTGTCGTTCCAACATGCCATTTGCTTCTTGTTTCCATTTGTTTTCAATGTGCCGCATATTTATCTTCCTGCACTGATTACAATGTTTTTAAAGATTTCCCATGCCTCCTCTACATTACGTATTTAATAGTTCTTGTCTTGTCCATCATTTCTCCAACTCTGTTGCTATATTTATATACTACTTTTCTATAAGTCATTATTTTTTCTTCATTGCTGTTTTAATTATCGCCGGTTTCCTGGTATCCTATCGACGTTTTAGCTTTTAGAATATAGTGATCGCTGTTTATTTCGGGTTCTCTATTAACTTTTTTATTTCCCGTCTGAAGTTCCTACTTATTAGCACATAATCTATTATGAATCTTTTGTCTCGACGTAGGACCTCTTTCATGTATTTGTGTCTTTCTATTGGAAGTTTTCATTATTCTTTCCCATTCCTTTAAGTACTGTGCTATATTTTTGTGCACTACGTACCAAACTCTTCTTTTACCTCTTAATCCACTTAATATCACAATGTGTCCTTCTTCTAACTCTGTGGCCTTTTTTTCGTTCTTCTTGGCTCTGTGATTGCGAAAATATTTAACTTACGAAATTTGTAAGAAATATATAAATCTTCATCCGCCTCATGTTGAGTGCTCTACTTTTTTTCCGTAATTACCAGAATGATAAATGTTCTATTAATAAAAAAATCTTGTGCGATACACGCACACAACTTCCTTTTGCAGTGATCTTATAAGTAGCCGAAAATTTGATTTTTAATTTTTAAGCATTTGTCAAAAATTTTCAAGAATTACAAATTCTACAGACCCCGTACAAAATAGAGCGTTAATTCAAGAGACAAATTTTCTCTTAGATTTTAAGCTGAATTCAAAAATGTAATAATATACCGGGTGTTCCATTTAATATAGGTGTTAATAATAAAAAAAAACATAAAAGAATGAATAGAATAAATTCCAAACGTCAGGCCATTATATACAAGCGGTTTTATTTTAATCGAACCATTAAAGCTCATTAATTTTGCGAAGTACTAAGATCGGAGTTGCCGGGGCAGCAACTATAAAATTAGTTTATTTAAAATGTTATCAAAATGTTAAAACACTTATAAAAAACGATGGACGTAATATGTGTTGTAACGAGATTAAGAAATCACAGTGTATATATTGTAATAGTTGCGGATCATGACTCTCAAATTATTATTAATAAATTAATTAACAAGCAGAAAAGTAGTTTGGAGAGAAAAACTAGTTTATTATAACCTAAGGAATCTATGGCCAATCGGGACACCCTGTATATTGATATGATCATTAAATGATAAAGCATTCAATAACTACACAATAACAAAACAGCTTAAAATAATGTTCCTAAAAGGAGTGATGGTTTCGTTTTATCATTGGAATTTCGGTTTCTTACAACGGTATTTGCAATTCATTTGTAAATAGTCCAGTTTTGATTGCAATTGTAATACAAATTAGTCAAGACTTGTCTGAAAGAAGTAATTATTATTATAAAATATAATATAATAGTTTAATTTTTACATTTGGTCATGTAGTTGAAAACATACACAATGTAAAATTGTTAACCTAAAAATATGATTTTTGACAATTAGAAAAGTCATAACAAGTAATAAAAGAAAATTGTATTATCATTTGTTGGATAACCATTGGTTTTGGCGGGTAGTTTAAAAATAAATAAGAACAAATGGGTTGTATAAAAATATAAATTGAATTGACTAAGTCCCATTTGAAATCGCATTTAATAGTCACTTTTAGACGTTAATGTACTGCTATGTACCTATTTATATTGTCATACACCTAAAGAGTGTGATAGACGAATATTAGTGCGAAATAAAAACTTAGTGAGTGCATTGATTACTACTACACAATAATGTACTGCCAACCACAACGAGGATAGCTGTAGCAGAGATCTGGCGAATATAAGATTACAGAAGATAAAGAGCTCGAAGATAGAAGCTTACAAAGTAAATCTATTAACTTTCAACTTAAAACAAGACACATATATACGGAAAATAGTAATATAAAATATATCTGCTACTTACAGAGTTCTTAAAATTTAATTCAATTGAATCATAAATAAGATAATCATAAAATTCTAAAAGACAGTAATATTAATATAACATTGATTTAACTGAAGACATTACAAAAGCTACCAAAAGAACTATATATACAACAGTAGTGGAAAGTGTATCCACCTACGGGGCAGAAACATGGGAAATAAATAAACGAAATGAGAGGCGACTACAATCTATGGAAATGGAATGTTTGAGACGAAGCTGTAGGATTTCCAGACTGGATCACGTTACAAACCAAGAAGTGAAGGCCAAAATGAAAGTGGAAAAAACAATCATGGACACAATAGAACGAAAACGGTTGCTATGGTATGGCTATATGCGACGAATGGGACCAGAAAGATGGCCACTGAAAGTCTGGAAATGGACACCACCTGAACGAAAAAAACGAGGAAGACCTCGTAACACTTGGATAAAAGAGGTGCACGAAGCAATGCAAACCAGACAGCTGGAAGAAGCCGACTGGGAGGATAGATCTCGCTATCGCTCGTTCGTGCTTTAAACAGTTTCGATTATTAATCGCACTAGGGAGCGAATTGATATTCTTTGTTTATTTCTTTATTTGTGTAAAACGTAATTCCTGTTTGACGATCAAGTAGGACATCCGCAACGGCGGTGGGTGGGGCGCATCCCTGGATAGACTAGCGGAGCGAAGAGATCAGGGCGAACTGTCTAAGAATGCGGCAGTCTCTTTTGAGCTGTATTTTACAAACTTGTTCAGAGTATTTTAATAAATGAGTGATTAAATTAAAAGAAGTATTAATTTAAATACATTCTTCTTTGGCGGTTGCAGAACAACTATTGTTTGAAATATAGGACTCAAAATATCTTCTTGTGTACTCGGTACTCTGTATTTGTGTAGGTATTCGAATGCGTATCATTGTGTACTTGTACTTAGTACTGAATTACAATTTTGTAAAGTATTTGTACTCGGTACTCGAGTACTTTTTGTCTGTACTTGGAACAGCTCTGAGCTGGACAGAGGAAACATAATTTTAAAAAAAATCAACAAAAATAATAAACCTTGTACTATCAATAGGTCCAGTATCAATAACTATAGTACAAGTACCACTAGTCGAATTCAGGCTGTCACGGCCGTTGTCTAAAAGGGTAGGTTCTTCCGGGTTATGCTGTGGTCGTTGATTTGAACTTGACGCGTTTCGCTGCTCATGTTGTCAGCTTCTTCAGAAGTTTTCTAAAAACTGATGTTGATGTCTTCTGCTCCTGGTTATATGTCGAGGAGTCGTTGCGGTTGGCTGCTCATGTAGATCTTGTATGTTATTGGGACTTGTTTTCCCGCTTGGTTGGTCACGTGAAACTTGTTTATGGTTTGATTGGTTTTGCAGAGCTACCTTCCAAGTATTACTACGGCGGTAGCCTCGATTGAAATTGTTTCAATTTTTAATCATTTCTAAGGATTTCCGAATAATACGAGGGAAGTATTTTTTAGTCCTGGCTAGTATGTTCGCGGAGTCGTAATGTATTCTGTGGTCCCCTGGTCCTAATAATCGTTCTGAGATGGCGGATTTTTGTGTGTTTCCAAGTCATGTGTGGCTCTGGTGTTCTTTTATTCGAAAATCAATGCTTTTTCCCGTTTGTCCGATGTAAGATTTGCCACAAGTACATTGGAGCTGGTAAACGCCTTCTGTCTGTAGTTTGGGCAAAGAATCTTTGTTGGAGGGGATCAACTATTCGACTTTTTTTACTGTACCATAGCGAACCCCGATGTTTTTCTTATATTGCCCAATGACTCAAATCAGCTTCAAACCGTACCAAAACGTATGGAGGTATCGGAGGGCCAACTAGCTACGGTGGAGAAATGTGCGGTTCTTTTTCTATAATAGCAAAGGACATTCAAAATTACCAGGGGGGCCAAAGAGCAGTTTGTACAACCGATAACTCCTTTAGCTTACGAGAACTCTTAAATTCAGTAAGGTATTATGCGTAGCCAATTCGTTACGACCTGAAACCAACTTCAAAAAGAATCGAATTAATTTTCGCTTTCACTTTCTCCGTTTCTATTATTCCAAGTGTCCTCTGGTTTTACGGTGTCAGTCACGTGTTCATTAATGTATGCCTCTTTAATTAATTTCTCCATGTGCAAGATACTGTTTTTCCATTTTTCAGTTGCACCTTGATTAAGTTCATCTTTCCATACGCCTCAAACTTGTTTGTTGGTTCCAGTTCCAAGGCACTGTTGTAATAATTTTTGAAAATTACCCATATCACACTATGGGAGTAAAATGAGTGTATTTACGTCTAACTATAATTAAGGTATATTCCTAGTGATAAATAATAAGCTAATAATTATATGTAATAAGATTATATTGTATACTTAGATTTTTTTCTATTAGATTTTCGTGTGATAATTGTTTTTCTAATTTTTCCCGACTTTGTAGTGTGGCAACGTATCCTTGAAAAGCCTTTAAAAATATTTGCCAGATGTATACTTTATCATATTTTAGAGTGTATTGTATAATACAAACCAACAGTATTCTCAACCAGTTGAATGGTTGTTAAGATATTTTCTTGGGGTGGTTCTGGTACACGTGAACTTCCAAGCAATTTATAACAGAATTTGGTCACATTCATTGATTCTAGATATCAATTCTTAGCAACTATACAAGCTGAGTTTTTTATCATGTAACAACTTGTAGGCAACTCATTATGCAGAAGCATGCAGTATGCATGGCTCTGCATAATGTGTTGCCTACAAGTTGTTACATGATAAAAAACTCAGCCTGTATATTCCGATTTTGAAGTTCCTTATTTTGATTGCTGATTGGAGTTTTTAAATAACAAATTTCATTGTGGCATACTTCAATTGAAATTCAAGCTTTGTACGCAATGTTTTGATTTCACGATGTCTTGCATTTCCTGCAGATATTTTGATGTTTCTTATCGTGTAGGCAACTTATTTAACACACCAGAATTCAACAACGTTTGAGTAAGTAGGTACATCCGTTATCGCTGTCATTCTCAAAATCTAATAGTTTTGTTATCAATCATAGTTCTAAGCAGTTCCATATTAACCTGGAAATAAGAGTTGTTAGATATAAGGATTGCAAAATTTGTTTTATAACAAAAATCTGTACATTGGGTAGATGGGTGCGTATATTTAAAGGTTTCATAAATACACCATATGAAAATAAGGTTTTCACCAGTATGGGATCATATTTGAAGAGAAAAAGACATTTGTTGTCTCAGGTAAAAGATTGGAAAACATAGCTGCATCATTCTAAAGTAAACTACAGGCTACCAAACAGTTTTTATCCGAAATCTATAGTGGTTAGCATTATTGGATGATTTCAATCTCTTATTTATTTATTTATTACCGAAGAAATGCATTTTTAAAAATTTATTGATGTCTTTCTGAGTAGTAAATCCGAAAATTGTTATGCCCTATAGTATATTACATACCGAGGTGGAAAGTGTTTCCAGTAATGAAACTTTTTATCGTGGTATGTATACTATTTTACGCACAATCGGTTTTTGTTATTATTTATTTAATTAGGTAAGTTTCAAATAATAAAGTACATTTTTTTTCTATACCTAATAATTTTCAAGGTCAACTTTCTAGGGGATAAGTTGCATTCCTGCAGGGTCCCTAGTTTTAATAATGTTGGTACATACATTTTTAGTTCTTTTCTTCCACTAAAAAATGATTGTCATTTTGACAGATATGTCGTAATTTAATATCGCTTGCTTAAGTTTTGCATTTAAAATATTTCTTGGTTTTCTTTTTTATGCGATTTTATTGATGATGATGATGATTCCATGTTAAAAAAGAAATTTGTCAAGAGTTCAAATTAAGAAACTTTGACATTCAAAATTGACACAACCATAATTTTGAAAGAGTTCTACCAACACGAGGTATAAAAATTTCCTAGCGATTTAATCACATATCTACCAACATTGTAACACTTTGACAGTTATTATAGAAGAAAAAACAGACTTTATGAATTAGTAAGTAATGCCTACTTATTCCCTCTTACAAAACATAATTTTTAAACAGTTCAATATTAAATTTGAGTCACATTGTGCTCGTGAACATTTTACATTTTATAAATATTCCCAGAAGAAAATGTTACAATTTAATTTAACAGACAAGAGTTAATTTTAATTTTAAATATATTCTTTGTGTGAATGTATATCTTTATTTACGTACCAGTGTATGCTTTGAATTGTATAACTTTCCTGCAAGCAAGAATTTATTTATACTGGGCGCGATAATTGAATTTCCTGAAATCCTGCAACGTTGATTAGTCGAAGCTAAAATAATTTATACTCCTGGAAGACCTGTTTACATGTTATAGAGGCACGTTATTTGATCTTCGTGTCCAACCCAGTACCCCATGTAAGTTTTAATTAGCAGGCAGCGGAAATGTTCTCTTTAATTAGTTGCTTAGAAAAGTCGTGGGGGACCTTGGGAACGTTCCACACGAATGCTAGATTTGTAATACAGTAAATCGCCTTTTAGTAACTGGCAAGTGTATAAATTAATTATTCTCACGGATATCTAGGAAAATTTAAATTTATTACAAATTCTCCAGTCTCCAGAAACGAGGAATAAGAACATCCTTATTGCAATTATTATAAAAGGTCTATTGTATACTCCGTGAAGCTGCTACTGACAAAATGAGCCTTTGATGGGGGTTATGTGCATCTATAACGCCTTTTAGACTTTTTAGCAGTTCAATACTCGCGCAAAAAAGAGGAGTATAGTCGACATGGTTCACATAAAAGACGGCTTTATGAAATCGTGGATGGCTACAAGTTTGTGTATACGAAAGAGTAAACATTTATAATTAACGGTCTTAAACACAAAACAATTCACCGCGTTGTCGTACTTGAAGGTTTAAAGCTAAAACTGTCTGGTTTACAGCTTTCTGCTCATTGCTAGAATTTCGTAACTCAGACGAATGGCTGGTATTTTAATGGAATATATTCTCGACGTTTGCAAATTACTTAAATTGTGTACAGCAAAAATACAATTTTAAAATATATTTCGCTTCAATCAATCCTATGAGTTTGAGTAATTATTTTTTTTTGCCATGGAAGATGTGTTTACCACTAAAAAGAAGTAAAATATTCAGAGCAGCCGTAAAATACTGGCGATAGCATATTGTTAAAAGAATTAAACATACACGTAGCAACGTTTACAAGTTTCTTATGACACAACATCCTGTTACAAATAAAATTATTTGTATGTTTTTGCTAACCATTCATCAGAAACTTTAATACAAACATTAACAAACATGATCTTAGTGAATAGACTTGTAATATACAGGGTGTCACAGTCCGAGCGAGAGACCTTATACTACGTAACTTCGTTCACGCCAGTTGTAAAAAAAATATTCTTAATAAAACTTAAGCACATAAAAATGCACCTTATCAATTAAAAAAACGAAGTAGATACTTCCGGTTTTAACGTCAATGGGATTAACAATTGTACTTTTTTGAAAAAATAATAAAAATTTCAGGTATATTTAGAAACATTTCAGCTATAGTTTACGCACCAGGAGACTACAAACGATAGACTTATTCTATAATATGTCAAGAAACCTTATTCTACGTGTTGCAGAAGCATAGAAAACCTTCGAAAACCATTTATAATCAATAATTTGGCATAATGATACATATAAGAGTTAAGCAACGCTCTCTCTGGTCAGAATTTGGATGGGAGTTCTACGGCTGCATCTATCGGCGCCTGGTGATACGGCTGTCACGGAAATAGTTGGTCCCGGCGGTCATAACAACATCATGACAGTAGTTAGTGGGGTTTGAAGTCCCCATAAATGCACAGCGACGCCTATAATTGGCCTAACCGCTGTTGGCTAAGTGCGACATAAATACAGTCAGACCTCGCCGTCTCCGAGGGTTACGTTCCAGAAGAATGCCGCGAAGCGCAAAACCGCGATGCGCATGTAAACACATAAATGATAAAAACGGGGCTAAGTTCCATTAACTAGATTTATTTATACTATGCAACCTCAAAAAACCAAAACTTTTCTGCGTTTTTGTCTGGCAAATCTGAAGCAGAAACTTTACGCTTTGAGGACATGGTTTTCCGTGTTTTAAAAATTAAACTCAATTGAATTTTCGGCAGAAACGCTCGAGAAGACAGTAAAATTTGAACTAAAATTCCATACGTAACATAAGTCTGCCACTTGAATTTAGAGCTCCAATGTCCATTTGTTTATTCAAGATATAATTTTACAATTTATTTCAGGTCCAATTTGGTAATAAGAGATTCAAAGGAATAGGCTCAATAATTGTGTTTACAGGTTCGTGATAAATAATGTTGCTTTATTTATTTACGGCCGGTCTTATGAAGGTCACTAACCTGATGTTAACTTTAAATCGCTATTAAAATAAACAAAAGCTCATCAAAACGTTGGTGTTTATGACATATTATTCATTAGTAAACAAATTTTTATGTGCTTTTGTTTATTTTAACAGCGAATTAAAGTTAATGTCAGATTAGTGGCCTTCATAAGACCGGCCGTTAGTGTGTGAAAGTTGAAACAGTTAACGTTGGCAATTCCATCCGCAAACGGTAAAGCAAATATCCGCGAACGGCAAAGAAAAGGGAGCACAAAGGTGCCCCGCGTAAAATCAAATCAGCGAACCGAAAAACCGCGAACGGCGAGGTCTGACTGTAAATAAATAAATAAATAATGGAGTAGCTAAAAAATGCAGTTTTGAGGATTTGTTTCCTGTTAATTAAAAACTTGTTTGGTTGTTCCAAGAAAATTTTTAAAATCTATTTTGAGAAATAAAATGTAATTGTCTTCTTCGAAAAATGAAAAACGATAAAACAAGTTTTCCATCAGGAAAAGAGTACAAACTAGGAAAAGTGAAAAATTTTAATTCAAAGATTAAAAGCGATAAAATAATAATTATATGGTGAAAAATGAGGGGTCAGAGTAGTTATTAAGGGGGCCACGGTAAGCTTCAAAAATAAAATAAAACATATGTTGTGCACGCACATTACTTCGGGAATAGATTCCTTGAAGCATTTGAACACAGTTGCCCTAAAATAAGATATATCAGCTTAGGACTTAGACGTACCTTCTGAAAATAATGATGGTAAAAAGGAGTAGACACAATAATGAGCAAGACTTTGGAAGGCCACACTAATGTGGTTGACTATCAGGAGGGCCACGAGAAGAAAAAGGTTGAGAACTACTGGCCTACAAGACAATTGACTGTTTAGTTTAAGGTTGAAAAGTACAGTATGCAGAATAAAGCAAAAGTAGAGGCAACAAGGCATATTATGAAGAACTCCAGAAATAAGTCGTACAAAAGGTGGAGAAAGACGAAACTCATGTAATGAAGTTATTGTATATAATCACGAGTTTTCGACAACACTAATGCTTTGAACGTACATCTACTTTTCTTAATACCCTCATTACATTGCTTTTGTTTGTATTAACGATCACGGCATTGCGTTGGAATATCTCTTTTCATATATTATCTTCTCGTTGCAGATCTCATTTACTATTTGCCAGTACGAATAGTAAAACCACTAGTTCAGGGTGCATACATGCGCTGGAACACCAAAAATAATATTAAATCACTTTGATACCCTACTGCGTATATGCTCAAGTTCAGTGTGCACCTAACACAAGAATTACCGTATAAAATTACCCATCTACTAACTGACGAATGCCAGCTCCGAACTACTCGGACATAAGCCGCCGCAGCTCCCCATGGCGATGCCTTCGCTATTGCGTCATGCGACGACGCAACCACTTCATTTGTTGGCGTTCTGGTCACCAAACCGACAAATTGCAATGTCTGCTGGATTTCGCTGTCCTTAATTTTAATTTTGAAATCAACTATAGTATTTCACGCACAGCGAGAGCAAAGTTACTATCTAATTCTATTAAGTATTTAACCAATAAGAGTTTCAGGGTGGTATGTATTTACATAAATAACATGTGGGCAAATGAAAATGAAATCAAGCTTGGTTTTGAAACATTTGTTTTATGAATAATATATTGGTGGCACTGTAAGTCTATGTCAAGTTCGACGTTAGGAGGTTAGGTTTTCCGTCAGTTTGCATATATTTATTACTTCTATATTGCTAGTAGGGTCTGGGAACGGGCGAAAATATTACGGCGCCGACATAGTCTCACTCTACTACGCGTCTCCTGCGCATGCCTGAGAATTCGAAGCCGCCTTTAGAAGCGAATTTGAAACTTGACCCACCTCGCGGGCGACACTTGCCCACAGCTCACCAAGTAAGTAGAAGAGTTGGTTGTCTGTTTCACTTACGCTGTGAACTCTCCACTTCGCTAGCAATATAGAAGTAATAAATATATGTTAGTCTGTGTCAAAACTGACGGAAAACATAACCTGGAATTTGACATAGACTTACAGTGCCACCAACATATTATTCATACAACAAATATTTCAAAGCCAAGCTTGATTTCATTTTCGTTTGCTCACATGTTACGACCTATCAGTCATAGTTTAAGCACAGCATTGTTAGAAAATGGATGTATCCTATACTCGCACATTCTTAGAGGCAAGAGAATGTTCGAGTTTTTGTGTAATTCAAAGTGAAAACTTAAACGATAAGATGCCGAGATATGGAAGATAAGTATCTTTGTTCAGACCAGATGTTTTGTAACTATGATGCTTTAAGTTTAAATTCTTGTACTGGAAGCATTTTTGGATTCCGAAATTGTAACTGAATTTTGGGAAGGGAACGGCAATGGAATTAAAAAATTATTTTTCATGAAAAAAGTTTTCAAGAGCTCAACATTTTTTTTCATTTTGTTCGATCTATTTCAACTTCCCTCCTGTTGCTCGTTGCTAATCATAACTATGTCATCTGTGTAGCCCCAAATCTGATTCTATTTTCTGAGTGGATAGTTATCGTGTATTATAGGATTTATTTGTATAAAATCATCTAGCGCTACGTATTGGTAATAGTGCATCTCCTTGCCTTGAGTAAATTAGAATACATTGCTGTTAATGGGGTACGTTGTCTCCGCTCCTATCCTTGTTTTATATTGCCGGTTTTGAATAGCCATCAGAGGTTTTTTAGTTTTTGCGTACCTCGAAATTATTTGAAGCCCGTTTCAATACCTTATGTATGACATTGTTATAAGCTTTTTTGTAGTCTACAAAATACTGCGTATGTCACTTGTGTATTTCCTTGATTTCTTTGCACATTGTCGTATACGGAGTATCTGTTCCGTTGTAAATTTCTCTTTCTTGAAACTCGGTTGACAATTCACTAGTCGGTTTCTACAATGATCTTAGTCTTTTAGTCTCTCTAATAGCACTTGAGATAGGACTTTGTATTTTGTATTGAACATATGGAACATACTAGAACTCGTGGCCAGTCTACGTCTGGCCCGGCCAGCGTAAAGAAACGGTTAACAATAAAAATGCTTGCTCAAGGCGGCAGCCAGCCTACGTCCGGCCCTGCCAGCGTTAACAATACAAATGCGGTCTCGCCATTAGTGCGCGCGCGAGCCACTTGCTAGTATGCAGGCCGTTCATGCAGCGTGTGCGCGCGCCGGCTTACGTCTGGACGGCCGGCATCGGCTCTTATAATATAAGATTGTTATGTCCCCTTTTTGTTTATACCGAATTATCCCTCTATTCCATGCTCGTGGTATCTTTTCGTTTTTCCATATTGTCTGAATTAAATTTTGTATCCTTTTTCACAGGTTCATTCCACCTGATTATGCATAGCAGCCCTGCTGGAACATAATCTTCATCTGGTGCCTTATTGCTTTTCATTTTGTACTTGTAATTTAGTCGTATATGGGAACCAGTTCTGGTAGTTCTGGTTTTAAACTGCAATGTTTCGTTCTCGCATTATATGTGTGCGCAGTGTGCACCTCCGCCTCTCTCTTTCTTTTTCTGGCTTCTCTTCTATCTCTTCACTGTCCATTTTCAGTAAAATTGTAAATAGTACAGTAAAACTGTCGTTTTACCTTTAAAAAATTGGCCGCTGCGATTCCTCTTGCCCAGTGGTTTAGGGTCATTAGACAAGTGTAAAACCAAAAAGGCGTCACCCCACCCATTACCAAACAGCCGCCATCTTGATAACAATTGAATTTGTTTTTTATCGCGATCCATTGGTCGCACAGAAAAAGTTATTGAACAAAAAATATTGGAAATAAAATTCTACACATTTTTTATCCTTGCCGTGATACCGAGAAGTTGGTATTTAAAACGGTAGAGGGCGACAAAGTTACCAAAAATCTGTTTCCGCCATTCTAGCGCTGTGGGAGTGATTTTTTCCGAAAATTGCGAATGTGAAAGTTGTAGTACTTGAAAAAATATACACGAATCACTTTTAATAATGTGATTGATTTAAATAGTCTCCGAGTGACAGCCCTTCAAAGTCCGCGCAGCGCGGAGAAGTGGAGAGATGTAAATTATTTATATCCCGCACTTATTATAACTAACGAGATGCCATGTCTGCCATTTGGTTAACATAAAGAAAACCATTATCGCTCGTACTATTATCAATTTTTAATCAAAATACAATCACGAAACAGCACTCGCAATCGTATTCACGGATTTTTTCCAAGAATTTTTCACATTGCGTTTATAACAAGTTGTGAACTCTTTTTTCAATAAAAATTTTAGCAACATTTCTATCATGGTCGATAATAACTCGGTTGTGTCGGAGGTTCCGAACCAAGACGAAGAAACAGCTCCAAAAAAACGTGTCTGAGTAGACTACAATATATCTTAGGGTTTATGCAAAAAGAAATTACTTTCAATATACAAGCCCAGAATCAAATCATTTGGCACAGTTAAGATTTTTCCGCTATCTTTATTTTGTACCCACAAAAGAAAATCTTCTTGGTCAATATTCTTACATCGTAGTTGTAGCAGTTTTTAGCAGTATTATAACAGCTTTAACAATAACAAATTACAAAAAGTAGTCGGGAAACACTAACTTTAATAAATATTATACACCAAGTGAATTAAACATATGTTTATTCACGAAAAGATGTTGAGCTCACGAGCACGTAGTGCGAGTGAGATCATACCTTTGAGTTAATAAATGTTTAATTCACGTGGCGTATATATATTTTATTCAATTTTGACAAAATGTTGAATAAAAAATTTAAAAAATATTCAAAGTAAGATATAAATTTGCCCATTCATCGTCGATTTGATCTAAATTTTAGTAATTATATATTACACACTACAAAGAGAAAGAAGAATTGAATGTCAATATTTGTAGATAATAAAAATATGTTGTTCTTCATTGAAACCTTTTTAATTCTCTAGTGAATTAAACTTTTTTAATTCTCTAGTTAATTAAAACTATTTTATTTGACTAGTGAATCATAAACTGTTTATGAAGGTTATGGAGTTAATAATGTCACTTTAAACTGTCAAAATTGAATAAAATAAATTACCGATTTATTTCATTTGGCCCAAACGATCAAAATATAATTTCGTTCACCGTAGCATGTTTTGTTGTTTAATAACATATAGGCAGAAATGGCATGTGGTAAAGCAATAAATCGTCAATTTGTTGAATTTTGGTCATTCCTGTGGCAAAATTTACAAACAAGTGCAATTATCATATTATATAATAAATATTACACCAGCAAATTTAAGAGCTTTACGGATCTGAGCCAAATGATATCATTCTGGGCTCATATACTCCTTTCCCATCATTTTCAGTTCTTTTACCTATACCAATTTCTCGGTATCGCGGCAATGACCAAAAATGTGTAGAATTTCTGTAGGTTGTGAAAACCTATTCACATTGAAACTACTTGAGTGATGTGACAATTTTATCTAGCAAAAAAGAAATGGTTACTTCGCTGCGCCGGAATATATCGTACATTTCCTACTCTCCGCGGACTTTGAAGGGCTGTCACTCGGAGACTATTTAAATCAATCCAATTATTAAAAGAAATTCGTGCATATTTTTTCAAGCACTACAACTTTCACATCCGCAATTTTCGGAAAAAACCACCCCCACAGAGATAGAATGGCGGAAACAGATTTTTGGTAACTTTGTTGCCCTCTACCTTTTGAAATACCAACTTCTCGGTATCGCGGCAAGGATAAAAAATGTGTAGAATTTTATTTCCAACATTTTTTCTTCAATAACTTTTTCTGTGCGACCAATGGATCGCGAGAAAAAACAAATTCAATTGTTATCAAGATAGCGGCTGTTTGGCAAGGGGTGGGGTGACGCCTTTTTGGTTTTACACTTGTCTAATGACCCTAAACCACTGGGCAAGAGGAATCGCCGCGGCCAATTTGTTTAAGGTGACGGGGTATTTTTCGACAATTTTACTGTACTAAAAGTATTCTTGTCATTTCGCGATTTTTTTTTGTTTATATTTATCTTTCCCGATTTGTCCTTGATTTGCCCCTACGATTAGTTTGGAAACGATGCACTTGGTGCAGAAAATTCTGCTTTTTATGCTTATACAAATAACAATTTTTGTGCGACACTGCGAACATAGTATATTATTATACGAGTTTTATAAGAGGGTCCATTGCAGCACGCGTGAGCTCAAGTGCCTCTTATTAAACGAATATAATACACTATTTTATTTACTTTGAGTTATTGATTTTATAGAAATGAAAAATTTCGGATACTAAACTTATTGGATTACAATGTAGGAATGTTTACACCTAACGATGCCGACATTGTCAAGTGACATTGACAGTCCCCTACTAATGGACACATTATCAATTTCGTTGCTCTTAACATTTGAATTAGTTCAAATAGTTGTATTTAATTAATTCGTTAAAAAGTATCTAAATGCAAGTTACATTTGATTATAATAAATTTGATGAATGCAATTCAGAGAATGTGGTTATGTATTTGACATCTGACGTTTGTTGTATTATGAGCAGGTAAAAACAAATAGTTATCAAAAACAGTTTAATATTTAATATTAGTTTTGAGCAATTTTCGGTATCATAATGGACTTATTGTTAGCGCAAACGAGATAAATTTGATTTTTGTGGACGTAATTACAGCTGCAGAATTCGTTGTCGCGGCTATTACTAATAACAAATGACTTTTCTATTGATGCATACTTTTTGGCACATACTGTATGTAACCTCACATAGAACGCCAATCATTTTCTTGGCGATAGCCAGTTTTTATACATAGTTAATATATTCGTAATTTGATACTTTCTGATATTTATTTTAATGTTTTTTATTAAAATCGACCAATTATTTACTACCACAATAGGTATTAGTACATTTCGTGTCTGTGACCTTTCTGCAAAAGCTAACTATCCCAAACTGAGTTTGGGCCCGTATTTACTTACTCAAAAAATATCGGGCCAGAGGCTATTGTTCGTAGGTCCCGACATTCGATATTTTATAAACATTCGGCTTACTTCTGAGCCTCCGCCAACAGCAATCCGAAATTCAATGTGAGCAGCAAAATAACAGCCTGCGAGCAAGGCCGACAGAAGATCATTATAATTCTGTGACTGATGATAATTAGGGGCCCTTCTGTCAGTCGCTTTGAAATATTGCGATACGGTTCTTTTTGCATTAGACGTGGTCCACCCACGACGGCTCGGTTTGTCCTGTGCAAGATAGATTATTAGCTCGTCTGCCCAACTGATCGCTTCTACTTCCAGAAGAACTGATTGTAACGTGACATGTCTGTAAGCGGAATCCGCTTGTAAAACGTGTTCTGTAAAATGGTGCCTCATGTGTAGCCCCTCCTTTACCTGAGGATTTACCTGAACTTTCGCCCAATCACCTGCCCTCTTCTTCCTCAATTTTTACGTGAGTGGATCCTGTAATTGCGTATCGCAGCTTCGGAAGAGCGGGAGATTCACCTATGCTCTAAAATGGCGACTTATCTGTACAAAGAGTTTGTTTCCGCAAAAAATACTACCAATTTTGGTTCCCGCTCTGTTTTTTAAATCGGCGTCTCCAAATTTTAATAATTTTTGCATTACCTACATCTAAGGCTCTACTTTACTTCTCCAAAAGACGGACTAAAGTGCCATTTTTACCCCCAAATCACTAGATATTTTAATTTTGACGTTTTAAAAATCTGGATTCTCACGTTGACAGCACAATTAGATTTATTTTGAAATTTGTGACCCGGTAGTGTAAAAAATGACATGTACACCTCGAGACTATAGTATATTAAGTATTAAGAACGGTAATTCCTTAACGTTCGTGAGGTTATGACGTTTTTTGCACGATAGAAATGTATTTTTCTTCAAACGTCAGTAAAATGTGACATTATACCACAGAATAATATGTTGGTGGCACTATAAGTCTATATCAAATTCGAGGTTAGCAGGTTAGGTTTTGCATCAGTCTGTGTCAAAACTGACGCAAACCCTAACCCGCTAACTTCGAATTTGAGTCGTTCTATCGTGTAAAAAAGCCTTATTTAATCGTACATATTATTATTATACAGGGCGTTTCCTAAGTGCGTGCAGAAAATTGACTGGCATGTTCCTTGGCTTACACCAAGAGGCGTTTTTTTGTAGTTTTTATTTTTTATCAAGGAATTCAAAAAATTACCGAACCTGAAAATGTCAGTTGCGTCCAAGTGGCGTCTCCTTTTTCTTATTCAATCATATACAATAAAATTTTCTTGGCGCCGCACAAGTTTGTAATTCATATTCCAATAAATAAAATTTACGGCTTTTTCTCTCAAATTCGAAAACGAAGAACCTGCGGACTTACGTTGATAGAAACCTTTTGCCTTAGAGGCAGGGAACATGCCAGTCAATTTTCTACACGTATTTAGGAAATATCCTGTATAAGCTTCACATTGGGGATTAAGTGGCACATTTTAGTTCCTTGGTACCTATGTAATGTACTATTTTTGCATAATGATCACCGCAGTCATTGGGAAATAGTAAAGAAAATGACACTTTTTTAACTACTTGGTTGAAATTGTGAATTATCAGTTTGAAAGCTATAAATTCTGAAGTCCTTCTCAACCACATTTCTCGAGTTTTAAGATATTACTTTGCAAAAGATTACTTATAAAACATGTATCTATGAAAACATATTTTTTCACTGGTTAGATTGATATATCAAACATAAACGTCATAAAAAGGTATTGCTTTTATTACTTGTAGCATAAATAACTGTTGTGTTATTCCCCACTGCGTTTCAGAAAGTTTGCAACAAATAGATTTGTAATGCAGTTTTACTAAAATATTAAATACCATAGAAATTTGGTTAGAAACTTAATCGCATGGATGAAAACTTGCGTGATGTACAGGGTGGAACAAAAAATCGGATTCTGCTTAATAAGAGTAAAATACATTTCTAGAAATACAGCTTTCGTTTTCATTTTAACATTTTGAAATATTGAAAAATTAGGGTAATTTACTCATAAGAGGATTTAACTTATTAAATACGCCCAGCTTTTTTATCATCTACATACATGTATATTACGTACTATACAGGTTGGTGCATTTGAAAACAAAACCCTCATTTTTAATGTGTAAGAATAGTATCATAAGTAACAATATTAACTAATAAAGGACATAATTATTTATGTTCATTTAGAAATGGTAGAAATGGCTACGTTTCTAAGTAAATGCATTTTTTATTTTGTATTATTTGTGATTTGCATTTAAAAATAGTACCGCTTCAATTCATAAGAAAAAGGGGTTCCCCGCTGAGATGCATACATATGTATACATAAATACATACATACATAATCCGGACCGCTTCTAATACCTTTTGGTGTAAACTAGTGTTTCGCGAGAGCGAGAACGAGAACGAGAAGTGGTCTCTCTCGTTCTCTCTCTCGTAAATCCTGAAAAATCTGTTCTCGTCCTCGCTCTCGATTACGAGAGCGAGGACGAGAGTTGTCTACTTCTCGGTCTCGTTCTCGGTTACTCTCGTTCTCGTTAATCTGTAAAATTGTATCTCCAGTGACCAATGATTGGATCGGCAAGTTTTTGATTACGTGGCACTGTTGTAGATATCAATTGCAGCTTGTTTTGGTTAGTATTGAATTAAGTACCAAACATAACAATAATTCCATTCATTATTTGTGCCTGCATGTGTGCAGAAGAATGTGAATTCAGAATTTTTGTGTAATTAGTAGCAAAAATGAAACGCTTTCTTAGTGGTCCACAAAACGAAAAAATCATAAAAAATCTAAAGTGATAATAGAATGTGAAATTGATAGTAATCAGAGCTTCTCGAGCTTGTCACAATCGCAAGAAATGATAGAAATAGAACGTGGATGCCGAAATGTGCTGGTCCCCTACAGCCTACACCATCAACATCAACATTCAAGGCAAATGCGTCCACTCCCACGTCTGCTTCTACTGAAGATAATAGAATATTTTGACATCGACAATGATGAATCAAATCCGTCCGGGAAATCGGCAAAGTGTCTGCTTTGCAAAAAATTATATTCAGAGTGAATATGTTTAAAAACAATGTAGCTGCTAAACGTGATTATTTTTAAATTAAATTCATTTTACTTAAATAGGAAAAATCATATACAGAACCATGTTTTTGTGTTTTTTCAAAATGAAAATAGCCCAGTTACTTTTTGAGATATTAATTGTTGTATTCTGTGACCAGTAGCTCCAGTTTTTTTAAATTTAGGAATTTTATTCCATAGAATCCATGATCACCACAACAGATTGTAAAAAAAACGTTTTCTAATGAAAATAATTCCATTTTACTTGGTTTTGCTCGAAATTAATAAAGAAAGCTTTTTTAGAGATTAATTTATGCTTATTACACATCCTACAAAATAACATTTAAAAACTTCACATCACTTATAATAATGCAGAAGACTAAAAGCCGTGTTTACACAACTAAAAGTACCACAGTTGCATTCCACCATTTCTATTTTCGGGTTTTTGTAAACAAACTTCCCTTAACTTTTAATAACGATATTATCACAGAAAACAATCATTTATTATGCCTATTTCTTGTGTTTTTTAAAACTAAGCAGGCAGCTTCAAACGGAGGTCAATTTTCTTTAATAGCCATATCTCGTCATTGAATGCTGCCAAACACTCAAACAAAGAGCCGTGCGTTTAACATAGTGTAAAAGCGACTCCAATGCTTACGCTACATAACCTAACCTATAAATGTGGTTTTCGATGCAACTGTGAGCTAAGTGTTGTTTAATAGAAAAAATGATGTGCTTCGCCACCGATTGCAAACATTATAATGAAAAACATACGTGCAAGTTTTTTACGTTCCCAATAGAACCTAATCAGCGGCGACGGTGGATAAAATTAATTAGGTAAGAATAAGGTTATGTTACGGTTTATTGTTTAATAAGGTATTAGCAAAGAGCATATATGCTCTTTAGTATTAGGGCGTTTTAAGAAAACTAATATCTATTTTATATTTTTAGGAGAGCAAATGCCGTCCAAAAGAATGACACAAGCAGCAGTGTCGTAACCGAAGCTGAAAACATGCTATTGAAGCAGCCGTGAACACAAGAATGGTATTAGATTGCACCGAAATCTGGCAAGTGTGTGGCGCACTAACCAATTTCCACTAATAAAGGAATAGAAAAGATGATGTGCTTTGCCCCCGATTGCAAACATTATAATGAAAAACATGCGTGCACGTTTTTTACGTTCCCAAAAGAACCTATTCAGCGGCGACGGTGGATAAAATTAATTAGGTAAGAACACCTACTTTGACCAATTAGAGGAAACATTAGCAAACGTCCCTCCACAAAACCTGGTGAACTATGACGAATCATATTTAACAGATGATCCAGGAAAAAAACGTGTCATAGTAAGACGTGGCTGCAAGCACCCATCAAGAATTATGGACGCGTCAAAAGCATCAACTTCCATAATATTTGCTGGGGCTGCGGACGGGACATTGCTGCTTGTGTATGTTGTATATAAAGCTAGAAATCTATACCCCGAATGGGTATTAGGTGGACCCAGTGGTGCTTTATATAACAGATCTGAATCAGGATGGTTTGACGGAGACATTTTTGAAGATTAGTTTGCAAAAGTTGCTATTCCGTATTTCAGAAGGCTTGAAGGAAAAAAAAATAAGTTACGAAATAATAACCTTGTGTAAGCAGCATGATATCAATTTTGCTTTCTTGCCCCCAAACAGCACCCACGTTTGCCAGCCGTTAGACGTATCGTTTTTCCGTCCATTAAAAATTGTCTGCCGTGAGATGCTGACAGAATGGAAGCTTCGAAATAGAGGAGTCCTTCCAAAGACACAATTTCCTGCTGTTCTGAAAAAAACGCTGGATCAAATGCAGCCCAATAATTCGAAAAACCTAATAGCAGGTTTTCGAAGTGCTGGTCTGTGTCCAATAAACAGATATGCGGTCTTAAACAAAATTATAAGGAGCATTCGTGATAATGAACTGCAAGGAAATGTATTACAACAATCTTTTGAGGAAATTATGTGTGCACGCCAGGTTCCCAAAGAAACCACAAAAATTAGAAGAAAAATGTTCCCGCTGGTCAAGCCATAACAATGGAAGCCTTTGGCAACCCTTCTGAAATACAAAATGCTATACCAGATACAGAAATTCTTTCAGAAAATGAGAGTCCTGAAATACTTGAAGAGGAGAACCAAGAGGCCGAAGATGCTAGGCTGTCTGTAACACCAAGTTCGTTAAAGGACAATATGTTTATAATTGCAGAATTTATTTATAATTTTGGAACGAAAAAAGAATCAAAAAAATTGTTTGTTGCCCAGATAGTGCAGTGCAAAAAACAGTCTTATAAAATAAATTGCCTAAGAAATTATCAGAGAAGCAACAACACTTTCGTCTTTCCTACAGTAGAAGACGAAGCTTTTATTAAACTAGATCAAATAAAGTGGATCCTCAAAGACCCTGTTATCTCTCGAGGCCGCCACACTTTTTGTTCAGAGTTATTTTATTAATTATAAGGCCATATTTTTATTATAGTTTTTTTATGCAATATTGTATTTGTGTTCCTATTAGTTTAAATAGATTATTACTAAGATAGTATGCATAGTTTTACTTTTTTTCTATTGTTTAAAATATATTATTAAACATATTTTTAATTTTGTTTAAAACAATCTTGTAGATTTTCAAGATTTCTGTTACATTTTCATAAATAAAGAACGAATGTAAATAAACACTGTTTTCTTTATATAAAATACAATACCTACCTAAAACTTTTTATGCCTGTAAAAAGGCTTGCATAACAGAATTGCTTGGTTTTTTTAATATAAATTGTGATTATATTGCTGCCTATTTAGAATAAATATGGTTTGGACCATATTTTAATGATAAAATTCAGATCGTTCCATAAAGGCAACTTTGCTGTGTAATTTGGAACACCACACATTTGTAAATAAACAATCAGAAAAAAATATTTTTGTTACATGACCACTATGTACGTGTCCTGAAATATATCTTCTTACTAATGCCATTTATTGTTTCTTACCAAAAAAATTTACTGCAAAATTAAAAAAGAAAAACTAAAAAAATCGTTCCAATTAGCGCCGTCTTATGGTAACAAGTGCAATGCACCCTGTATTTGGTGAAAATATTCATGGTTTTCATTTACCACAAACTGTTGCAGTACCTTATCGTAAGAACAAATATAGCCTTTATCATGTGATTCCATCAAGTTGGAATTGCGATATTTAAATGGACATTTAACTTCCACGAGCTTTTCCTCGCCTACAAGGCCATCTGGGATGGCCCCAAGGTATCCAAACTGATGGAGCCATAGTCCAGCAGATGTCACAGAAAGTCCAGTTGCTGCCCCAAATGTTTCAATTGCATTATTTTCATGTTCTCGCCCGCCACCGAATGGTCTTTACTCCATCTAAGTTATATGTTCCTGCATAATAACAGAACTTTATGAAAAAATGTGAAAAATATTTTGCGAAGTAAACCTGTTAGTTTTTTGAAAAGCGATGCAGGGTAACGATTTCTTTTGCAAGCTGCTAGCACTGTACCGAACGAACTGGCTGTTAAACGCAACCTGCGAATAATTAACCACAAGGGATTTTTTTACTGCCCTATGGTTTTCTCAAATATAGTTATTACTTGCTCAGGAGAAACATTCACTTTTTGTTCAAAATAACTAATTTTTTCAGATATATTTTGATATTCTGCGGAGAAAATTATATAACTAATCTGTGGAACAATACTATCTTCCTGTGCAGTAAGTCTGGGTGCTAGAAGCCAACTGAATCCTACCACCCCTCCAAACGAAGCCAATGTTTCTCTAAGCGTTTCGATCTCTTCCTTGGTAACACTTCTCTTTGAAGCTCGATATTCCTTAGACGGCAAAAACAATTCATCGATTGTTATCAAGTGCTTTAGATTGTTTAGGCACTGACCAGCTATATGACTGGTCTGTAACTAGGGTTGCCAGACGTTCTATATTTAATAGAAGTCTTCTATATTCAACGAAAATCTTCTATCTTCTATGTTCCTAAAATATAGAAGCAAAATCTTCTATATTTCGGCGTTTCAGAATAATATTATAATATAATAATAAATACATAATTTGTAACCACCCCTTATACCGTTTACACAGTGTCAATATTTTGATTTTTGGCACCACGTGGCAACACTGCTGATATCATACTTATGTCACAGCATAGGGGGACCCCCTATGCTGTGCTTATGTAGTAAATTTAGAAGGCCAGTTCGGTAATCGTGGTGTCTTGTCTTGGTCTCGGTTTTATCCGTCTGAATCCTAACCGAACGTAACAAATTGTTACTGCATAACAACGCTAAATAATAACATAACCTAAAATTTCGAGCCGGTTTGTTCTTTGCGGGTTTATTTTATTTCCATAGTGTAAGTGTAAATACTCTACTTATTGATATTCATAACAAGAATATGGCTGATTGTGATATGCACATTAGTAGTGATAGTGGTGGTGCTGACACCGACACCGACAAAGGTCTCGGTCAAAAAAGAAAACGAGCAAAATACACTTCTTCATACAAAAAAGAATGGGAACAAAAATTCAGTTTTTTAAAAAATGTACCGAATGACAAAACTAAAGCAAGGTGCATCTTGTGCCACAAGGATTTTTCCATTAAAAATCAAGGAGTAGGACAGGTAGTAACTTCACTTGATTAGTGACTCAAACATTAAAATTAACCATATTTTATTTATTTTTAGATTTCTCAACATCAGAATACGAAGGCTCATCAACTCGCCGTGGCTTCAGCAGAGAATAATAATGTTCTTAATAATTTTGTATTCAAAAAAGAGACCACTTCTGAAAATGATCTAATTAGTGCAGCAGAACTAAGCATTATTTACCACAATGTTAAACACAATCTTTCATACAATAGTCTTGATTGTTCAACCAATTGTTTAAACACATTTCTAGTCAAGACGATCAAATTAAAAAAATACATTTACGGAGAACTAAAGCGGAAGCAGCAGTTTGTAATGTATTAGCCCCAGCTGCCTTAAAATTGGCCATTAAAAATGTAATTCATGAAAATACATTTTATGCAGTACAAATTGATGCATCCAACCAAAAAAATTGGAAATTTTTTCCTATTGTCATACAGTTTTTTACATCAGAATTTGGAGTACAAAATAAATTAGATTTTGTCAAAGAAAATAAAATAGTTTTGGCAGACATGCGAAAAAATTCAAAGTATGGTTTTTAAAGCTTTTTATTTTACTGTATTTTTCGAGTTATTTTTATAGTTAGACGAAAAGGATTGAGTTGTTCAGTTTAAAGTGATATTTTATGTTTTAATGTTTCATTTTTTGAGTTGAATTTAAAATAATGTTTAATCGTTATAATTTTCATATATCTGAATATGTTTAATATGTGTTTATTTTTAATACATTAGTAATTATACCTAATGTAATTATAGTAATAAATGATTTATTTGAATCTTCTATATATTTTTTGAAACTTCTATATTTTCAAGTTAATTCTTCTATTTTTGACATTTTCATTTCTGGCAACCCTATCTGTAACTGATATATTATAATGGGCAAATAGTGCCAGTGCAGCAACATGGTGACATGAAACTTGTCCACGAGGACATGTGCAAGAAGTTGAGGTTATGTTTTTGTCTTCATCGAGGAAGATCTACAAAGTAAAAATATATACTTAGTATTCGTTACTGCTTAGAATCCATCTGAAGCAGCAATCAGTATTTTAAATAATTATACTTTTTTAGCTAAAATTTATCTTACCTCAACATATGCTCTTTGGTATCGCTTATCTTTCATGCTTCCGTGTACTGTACCATTTACCATGTAATACTGAACAGAAAAAGAAGACACTATTCAATTCAGCAGTATTGGCCGTATCCAATATGAAAGAAAGTTGCCCGGAGGCTATCCAAGAATGTCCATAAAACGCTCTCCAGAGGCGAGCGTTTCCTTTCCAGAAACTTTCCATTTGAAAATATATTTTTTTGGAACTTTTCCTTATTGCCATTCTCTAGCATGGTTTTAAAACTTTCTTTAGTGCAACAAAAGTTATTAAATTCGTCCTAGATTTTAAATGCGGCATTTGCCGCGGGTTTCAGCTAGTTTTAACATAAATCTCTTCGGTATGGTGCAGGTAGGCAAACTCAATTGTCTGCGTGCTCGTCCGGGATTCACGGTATGGTGGTCGCTGGAACCAACAGGGAATTTACTAGTGTTGGTAGACCTGTAACACAATAATCGATTATTGATAGCTGGTGGTATTGTGAACAAACTTGAATAATTATAATTTGCTTTAATTACCAATAACTAACTGAGGGTTTGCAGAGCTCTTGCCAGTTGAGGCCCGCGGGCCAGGTCAGGCAATCGGGATAATTTCTCGGATTAATTTTCTGCGAGTTGGGCGGAACAATTTGGTTTTATACGTGGTTGCTCTCTCTCTTGGGCATCAAGGCGGTAGGGGAAATGCGTACGGGACGATCTGTCGTGTCGTTTGTGCATCGCGACAAATCTCCGGCCGTGGGCACCCTGGAGCGTAAGTAACGTAAAATTCGAAATGTTAAATGCTCATAATATTTTATTAGGACTAATTCGCATTTAAAATAGGAGCGAAACATTACATAATAATATGTATTATTTGTTTATATTGTCTTATTTTAACATATTGATATGTCTTTACCAGCTACTGAGCGCACAACATAGGTGGTCTTATTCTCATTAAAATAATGTTTGTATTTTTAAAATAAAAAATTTACAAAGGAAAATGTTTTCAACGTCTTTAATATCTTCGCCAATGCGAGAAAAACTACTTTTGCTAGATCGAATTACGAATTATGGTTGATGTCTTCAAAATTCTCTACAAAATAGGTAAAAGATACCTGAATGCTGCTAATAATACAGAAACTCTTAGTAAAGCGAATTACATGAGTTTGGAAATTAAAACGAAATATTGCAGCCAGTGGGATTTGAACCCATGTTCACTGATAAATGCATATGCTTATCCTTGTGCTATAAATGACGCAGTGGCTTTCCGATTTTGGGTACACCATCTGTTTATATATAGGGATTTGTAAAATGTTCTACTGACTACATAATAATATGTATTTTTTTTAAATTAGAATTGTGTTTTCTAATATTGGTTTCTGTTTTAATTTTATTTGTGTTGAATTTTCTTATTTTAACATTTAGTTGTTTAGGGGCGCAAAAATGTTGGCAATAAAAATTTGTCTAGTTACGGCCCTGCTGAGTATTCTCATTTCACTGGTTTTGATTTGTTTGTGTCTGCTCGCGCTTCTGTTGTATAGATATGGGTATAACCTGTCTTGCTACACTCTTAAATATTTTTACCTTATTTTCTACACTTATAAATTTATTTCTCTAGAATATGTCCCTTAGATAATCAAATACTTGCGCCCTTAAATATTTGTTTCGGTACTTAAGTTGCAATTTCTGATCTAGGTAATATTATTTGATCAATTATTACCTGGCGATATTTGCAAGTACTTCGAAACCTTGTAATAAATTAGCTTTTACAGACATTTGTTATTCTAGGAATTCTGTCAGTTGTTAATCAATGCAAGTTTTGACAAAGTCTGCATCAACTTTAAAATTTTGTGTATGCACTCATTCTATACAGCGTAGTACATGGCGGGATTTAACTATGTTCCCGATCTAATAACAATCAGTAATGGCAAAGAAACAACTGGAAGTTTTTCGTGAAAGGCTTCTATTCTTAAAGCTGTTTTATTAATTTTTTATCCATGGGAAGTTGTGAAAAACATTTTCGAGTTTTTGAAGAAAAATATTAGCTGATCTTATGGTTTACAAATCAAAAGAGAGAGTTTATCCTGATTGTTGTTTTTTAGTTTCATTATAAATGATATTGCTTCTTGCATAATTTGTTGTTTACTGCATTTGTTTTTATTTTGTTCGTGAATAGATGTTTGTATCTGTTCTAGCAAGCCATATTTTTCTAATAGAAAGCTCTAGCAAGTAGAGTCAAAAGGTAGCGTGCTACTGCCAATAAATTCAATAAATTATTCTTTATTAATAAGAGCATGGCAATGAGGTTCTTAGATTACCTCCATATCATTGCCAGTGCAACCCCATTTAAATGGCATATATTTGGAACAATTACTGTAACAAACACATATTCGCGGCTGTAGTCCAAAGAAAAAAATGCTAAAATTAGGAGCTATCATCTTGTTTTGATAGAAGTTCTACGTTGATTAATTTTTTTTAATATTGTGTAGTTTGTCCGTTCGGAAATCAATACACCATCAAAAGAGACGAGGGCAAAAGAGTTACACAACTTAAACAAAACAATACCCACTACATCTATTACAACAAGAGAGTATAAGAATGCTCCATGAAAGAAGATTATCAACAAGATGTGGAAGAGGAATATGAAAACATGAAATCAGTGAGACATAAAATTACCAATAAAGTACTAGGAGAATGTAGAATAGGTAAACAAGGAAAAGAAACAACTTGTTTAGCTAACAGAAGGGGTGAAACTGTTACTTCAAGAAAAGAAAAAAGGACTTGGAAATATTGCCGTTGAGCTAACTTAATGTGGCGGAGGAGCTCTAGTAGACTGCATAATTAAATTAATGAATAACTGTCTGCAGGAATAAAGAATAAGATCCTTTGTAGCGCTGCATAAAAAAGGGGACAGAAGGAACCCAGGCAGCTACAGAGGATTAAGCATAAACTGCACATTCAGTCGACTCTTTGGGAAAATTTTACTGAAAAAGTTACAACATAATATTGGATAGGATCAAAGTGGATTTACACCTGGACGGTCATGCACAGACAACCTCTTCACTATTCAACAGCTTCTGGAAAAGAAGATAGCTTCAGAAGATGAGATACACATTGCATTCATTGACTTACTCAAAGCCTACGATAATATCTCCAGAAACTAACTGTGGAGTGCTCTACAGGAAATTTGAACCCATCCCGATTTAGTAAAAATCATACAAGAGTACAACGAAAACAATATAGCATACGTAAAATAAGAAGATCTACTATCGGAACGCATACATACTACCAAAATGTGGCGCTTGGAAAGTAGTTGCAGAGAAATAGTATACCTATTAATGAAACCCACTTATTTACACTCAGCTTTGCAGAAGACCAGGCTGTATTTCCTCAAGACGCAGACGGTCTAGAATATATGCTAAAGCGCTTATATGAAGAATATGCAAACTAGGGCCTGCAAATTAGCTTAAGTAAGAAGGAATATCTGGTAGTTAATTCGAATGTAAAATTTGATGTACTTTTGACTAATGAAAGCCATGTAAAACAGGTTAGTGAATTTAATTCCCTTGGTGTTACTATAAATAGTAAGGAAATAGGAAAATGAGAAATTAATAAAAGAGTACAAAAAGCAAAGAAAGTACTGGGTGCTTCAAATTCTATTTGGTGGGACAAAAATATAACTAAGAGGAATAAGAAAAACATTGGTCAAGTTATGGTGGAAACGGTTTTGTATTATGGGAGCACAACTACCACCAACCATTCGTACGATTGTTCTTGTAATCTAACTTTGGAACTGACTGGATTAAAAAAAATAAATACTGTATGCACTTGCGTTTTGTATTACAATATGTATAAAAGGAAAAACTCAGGTGGTAAGACCATTCAAATTTTATAAATAATGACCACCCTAGTGAACATCTTAAGCTATCCCGCATTGTTTGGTTTCTTGAAAAGGAAATCCGACGACTAGAAACCGAAAAAAGCCAAAGTTTTCACTCACGAGAACGTCGAATCTTTCTTGTACGAAGCTGCGGCGAGATTTATTTGATGATTAAGGTGAACGTTATAACGACAACTCAAAAATATTTTTAATCAAAATTTGTCGTTTGGTCGCTTTACTTTTTGGATTATCGAGGACATATCGTCGCCAAGAGCTTGCAAACCTCAAAAAAGATGATACAATGATACAATTGTCATTGTTAATCACGTTAGGAGATACTAAAACTAAGACAAATAGAATGTTCAGCATCGTCTATAACCATAAAACACCAAGCTGTTATTTGCTACACGGGAAATTTATTTGAACACAAAAGAAAAAAAAATAATATGTGCTTCACAACACGGCGATTCAGGAATTGTCTAGTAGTGCAGAAAATTTTCGCCAGCTAGTTCCTGAGCAGGAATGGGGGGGGGGGGGATTGTCCGGAAGCGCCACTGGTTCGAGACGGCCTAAACCAGAAAACCTACAGGTGGCCGTGTAAGTTTCTAAACCACTTGGCTGTTTTACAATAAATAATAATTGAAAAAGGCAACGCAAATCTGTGGTAGAATAAATTGTTTGTAAATGGAATAGTAGATGTAATTTTAGTTTTACTTATAAAATGTACAAGAATTTTCTGTTAATAAATTTAAATTCAAAAACAGAACTCTACGATCTTAACTCGCAATTCGCTCGAGTACACGTATCTCAACTGTACGGTAGTGACTTAAAAAAATTAGAATGCGGTAACGGTATACGGGAGTTCTCAAGGTCTCATTAAATCGCTTTTACTTAATCTAAATCTATTCGAATTGGTACCATTTTGTCTAGGAGTTTTACACTTAAAATTGTGTATATTCAGCGCTCACAAGGTGTTAAATTGCAATATTCAAGCTCCCGAAAATCCTCGCAAAAAGGTTTAGTTAAATTTCAACATGTTGAGTTACTGAACGCGACCAAACTGCAAAAAGGCAGCATTTCCAATCGAAGAAAATATTACATAAAATGAAAATAACCTATTCCGCATACATTATTGCACGAGGTAAACAGCGCAGTTACACAGAATTCCATAGCATACAAACGGTAGGAATATCGCCAGCTAGAAAGGTAAGACATGACGCATAAAATCTCAACAATAGCACGAACGGTATTTCAGTTGACTTAATCGCTAGGAGGTACCTTGTGATGCACAGTAGGGCAGCTTCGTCAGAGCAGCCATGCAGGGTAGCTACACGGAGATGCTGTCCAGTAGTTAGAAATAACCTCAAGTGCGACAGGTTTTTCTTTAACTTTCGTATGGGTAAAAAACCTTGTGGTTGTCACACTGGTGAGAAGTCGTTCATTCGAAGACTACCACATGGGTTGAGGGTTGCTCAGAACGGTGTGGGGGTTGGTCCTCCAAGTGCTTTAGCAAGCAACATCAATGCTACAGGCATAATTGAACCCGAAAAGACGGAAACGAAATAGCAGTATTAAGCGTACCAATTAGGAGACCTAAAATCACACAATCTCGAACTCGATGTTTAAACGAACCACAAATACCATACCAGAGATGTTGGATGGCCTCGAGTGAGTAATTTGCAGAAATATATAATTATACCAGTGTAACTGGCTTTATTCCAGCAATATCACATATCATTTCCTATGGCTGATCAACAAAATTCGCCAACAATTTTGGAATTACTTGATCCACATAAAGTGAAAATTCTAAACCACATGCAGCCCCAGAAGAAAAGAATCTCACGAAATCAGTCTCATAAAATAGCCGCCGGAAATCGTACTATCAACTATTTTGAAAACTGTTATAATTCCCTAAATATCCAAGGATTTTCAAAATATCCCAAAAATGAGTATACAACCAAATCTACACCTAGAAACTGCAGGTCACTCTAAACCTCTAAACTGCATCTGCATGTATTTTAGCGAAAAATTATACAAAACAATTCTTGACTGCATCTAAATGCATTCAACACTGTAATAAAGCTTTTTGGAATTCTACAAAAAATGTGTTTGTAACGTGAATTTGCCGTCTGAGATGCTGGATGAATGTACAGCTAATGCAAGAATTTCAAATAGTGATCGGATAATTGCTAGTAATCTACCTGTTTTAAATGTAAACATAACTAATTGATCTGTGTTATAAATATAAATATTCCAAAATATTTAGTTTCAGTTTCTTTTCATTGTTGATAAGTTTACAAATAATTTTAAATGAAAGTTTTGCAAGAAACAGCGCCGACGTTCAATTCACGTTTCTTTATTGCCCGCCGGGCCATAAAGATACCGCAAGGCATAAAGGGACTTTATGTTCAGGCATGCGAGGCAATAATAGTCTAATTATTATGTATCTGTTGCGTAAAGTATATAAATGAATTGAAAATTCTATTATTTTATTGTTCAAAATAAAATTTACTGTAATTATCTTGTGTGGTCTCAAGGAATATTATTCGTAACGTTATTTTTTGTTTTCGAACTACGTGTAGGAAATTGTTTCAAAAATTTAATTTCTATGTTATCGGTTCTCGATTTTATTTGTAGCATCTTGCGCCGTTTAGGAAGAAGTTTACATATAGGGTGTTTCAAAATGACATGGCACTGTTTTAGGGCAGTTTCTTTAAACATTGCGTCTTTAGAAAATTACAGATTTGAGAAGGGTAGCAGAGTAACACTACTATGAATAGATCTCAACCATTTCAATATTTAGATTCAATTTTCTCAAAAACTACTACTGTCAGGGCGTCCAAACAACAAAGCGAAATAGTCTTAAGATTTAAATATCCAACTACAATTGACTAAAATTTCGGCTCTAAGAATTAAAAGAGATTAGGAAAACATCTCTCCACCCCTGCCTATAGTACTACATCTTCTAAACCTTAGGTATATAACTTTTGTTCAAGATGATCTAATTCGTCACAAAATGGCAAGCACATACGCCAAGTTTAACCAATTTATTTATATGTATTGTTTTAATCAAAATCATTTTCCCGCTGCCGGTAATGAAACTAATTCATACATGCTTAGATACAAAACATTAAAATGGCAAATATCATTCGTGTATTATTTTTCTTAGACGACGGAATGTAAATACTGTCATTTACATTCCTAGGAAAATAAAAAGAGTAAATCAAGTTGATTTATTATCACAGGATTGAACAAAACAGATTAACAATTATTAGTTATTTGTTAAAATTGAATACAAAAGAACACCTTCATGTTCTAATAATTCTTTTGATTTCTTCTCAAATTGGGCTGTGATGGTTTCTATTGTTTCCGAAGGCCTTTGAGCAAATCCTGTTTGAAGTGAAGTAGACATTTCCACTGTAGTTAAAGTCACAGGGTCGGCTTCAATTTGAGAAGTTGACGACGTTGAAGATACACAACTTTTCTTATACGATATTTGATCAGCAACATCTAGCTTATTCTGAATAGACTCCGCCACATAGTTTTCAGCCACTGTGGAGGATTTCCATCCTCCGTGTCTCTTCAGACTTAAAATATCTGCCCCGGAGTCCACTAGCAAGGTAGCAGAGGAACGCCTAAAGCAGTGTCCCGTGAATAAATTGGCGTCTGGTAAATTTAGAAATCCCGCAATAATTGACGGCATTTTAGAAAACGTATGCTTTCCCACAGGTTGGTTTCAGCATTTTCCACTTTGATAACGCAAGAAAAAGCGCGAACTGTTAGCTACCTTCTTTCGAATTTCGTAATATTTTTTGAAAATTCTTAGATAGTCTATCTTGCTTTCTGGATTTTCCACAATTGTGAACTTTCGTACGACGTCATTCTTAGACTGCGGAATTGTGATGATCACGTACTTTCCATGATCAACAACATTAGCCATTTCCATTCTGCAGAACTCGTCGGTTCTGCACGCTCCTGCGATCCCTACTATCACATAGTACCACATTTTTCTTCAAACATCACTGTTTAAAAGTTTCGTACGTGAATTCATACCTTGCTCTGGATTTTTTCGGCAACAAACACTGCGAAGCAATGTTAGCAGCTTCATCAATATCCATTTCTGAATTTTTCTTGATACGTTTTGCTTTGTTTAAATTTGTCACATGGGGTATCCCTAGTTACGCACATACAGGCAACTTAGATGAGAGTGACGACCGTCCAAAATAAGGCAAACATTTCATGCAAATTTGAGGAACGGCAACGGGAAAAATGTAATAAGTAACACGGAATGTATCGACTGTTAACATTCTCGGCAAGAGACAATACTCGGCTTCCGCCTCGGCTCGTACTCACTTGCCTTGAATGTTAACATGTCTTTACATTCCTTGTTACTTAAATAACTATTCTTTCCTATATACCTTTTTAGGGCTATAGCTCCCCTTATACATAATTTCAGAAAAACATTTCTAGAAACCTTTTGTATTAACTTGAGTTAGATAACACGTCTCTAGAATAGCACCTTGCAAATTTAAAATATCCTGAATAAATAATTTTCGGAAAACATAGTAACAAACTTACTTTTCAAAACGATTGGTTTCAAACACACAACGATGGCTGGCTGACAACACTTTAATAGTTATGCATGGTACAAGTGAATAAAGAGGCATTTTATCCATAAGAGGAAAACTTTAGCTCACGATGCCGAGTGAGATAATTTCGTCGAATGGATAAAATCTCTTTATTCACGTGTGGCATATAGAATTTTTTCCAATACCTACAAAAAATGACATTCAGAGAACAACCTACAATTAATTATATAAATAAGTTTTAAAATTGAATAAATTATTTTAAATAGGTCATATTACTTGGTTGTGTAATTCCCATGGCAACATACACTGTGTCCCAATTTCGATGCTTACCATTGGTATCTCGGTTATTAGAAGACATAGAGCAACCGTTAAATGGGGAAAGTTTTGCAGAATTCAATACTGACGACAAATATAATTTCAAATTTGACCTAATTTGTTTAATTTTTAAAATATTTAGAAAAAACCATAATTTGCCAATTTCGTTATTCCTCAATAACTCTCTAACGCTTAATCTGACCTCTTTTAAAGTTTTACATTGTTTATGGACAGATGAAATACGAATTACCAATTGTGAAGTGTTCAATAGGCATAACTACCATCATTGGTCTACTAAAAATCCACATTTGGTAAATCAAAGAAGATTTCAAGTTCTATTTGGTTTTAATGTCTAGTGCGGTTTAATTGGTATGAAATTTTGTTTACTTTTTGTTTTGTTTTAAAACTCTTGTTTTCGTTTTAGATAATCAGTTAATAGGTTCTTTTCATATTTGATTACAATTTAACTGGTAACAGATATTTGGAGCTACTAACAAACGAGATAATGCCTGCTTTGAGGCAAATTACACAGGCCTGCAAATTGAAATTTTTTGATATTTTTTCACCGTAATGGGTGAATCGTATGTATTTTGGTGCGCTGAGTCCAAATATGACCTCAGTTTTTTCGCCAGCACGTAGGGATTTTCCGCAAAATGAAAAAGAAAGTTATGCAAAACCCGCAGTACATATAGGTAAAAATGCATTTTGAAATAAAAAAAAAATATTACTAGTGGTTTATTTACATTTTTAAATACAATTTGATAAAAATAATATGTAGTATATACAATAAGGATTTATAATTCTTTATAATATCTACATCTTTTTCCCCCAAAACTCCGTTTTGAGCTTTTTCGTTTGTGTGGGATATCTGGAAGTTCTCTATGAAGCATCCAACAGTAGTCTCCCACCATATTCACATCCCATCGTCCTTGGTACCTCCGTTCCATTTCTTTGATGTCTTGGTGGAACCTCTCGCCCTGCTCTTCACTTACGGCACTAAGGTTTTCTGGGAAATAACTCAAATGGGAGTTCAAAAAGTGAAGTTTCAAGCTCATGGAGCACCCCAAGGTTTTAAAACATTTCAACATTTTATTTACAATTTCTTCATAATCCGGGTCCTTATTGTTCCTCAAAAACTTAGTCACAACTTCTTTAAATGATATCCATGCCTCTTTCTCAGCTTTTTTCATCACCTTTTCAAACTGATTGTCTTTCATTAGTTTCCGAATGTCCGGGCCAACAAAAACACCCTCCTTTAACTTTGCCTCAGACAGTCCCGGGAATTTCTTTTCAATGTATTTGAACGTTTCGCCATCTTTAGGCAATGCCTTGACAAACTGCTTCATCAGTCCAAGCTTGATGTGAAGTGGGGGTAAAAGCACTTTTTTGGGATCAACCAAAGACTCAAAGTGAACATTTTTTTCTCCAACCTTCAAAGTTCTCGTTGGCCACACTTTTTGGCTCCAGTGCTGTGCTTTTGCCCGACTCTTTAGAAAGCCCTAAATCACGAACGAGGTCGTTTAATTCTTCTTGTGAAAACTGTTGGGGTCCACAGTCTTCGACTTGAAACTCATCATCCAACTGCTCTGACTCGCTCTCTGATGACTCTGGCAAATCGTCAAAATTGTGTGGGGGCACTGGTACTGGAATACCGGGTCCATGAGGCACAGGCCGAAGTGCAGATTGCATGTTTGGGTAACATATATCTTTTTTATTTTTGGCATTGTACCCTTGTATGTTGCAAGAACAAAAGTAGCAGTCATCGCCGTGGTTTCTCGGCTTTCTCCAAATCATAGGCACCCCAAAACGAAAAGATTTCACCTTTCCTTTAGACCACATGCGAAGTCCTTCAACACAGCCTGAACACACTCCATGAGGGGCCCAAGATTTTTCTTGATCTCCGATCTTCACACCAAAATAGGCAAAGTACACTTTTTTAATAAACTCCGTAATACTTCGAGATTGTTTTTTTAATACAAGTTCGCCACAAATGTAACAGAAACTATCAGGATTATTAACACAAGCTCTTGAAGACATTTTGAAAGACACTTTAAGAATATTTAAATTGAAATGAACAAATCGAAGGACTACGAGGGGTATATATAGGGCAATGGGAAAATCCAGGTTTCATTTGTCAATAATGTTCACCACAATTACGCTAATTACCAGAGAGAATTTCTCCTATTTATTTATGTACTTTTAATAACAAAAACATTTATTACAGTAACATTGGAATCTGAAAACACCGAAGAAAAGCGATTTACCTTAATTGCATACTATTAAGGTAATGGGTTTCCATGATTCATACGCTGACTAATACTGTTAAATATACTAATTTTTATCATATTTCATAGTTTCTAATATAAAACTATGAAGCCGAATAGGAAAAACAACTTTTTTCGGCATATTCATAAATATACGCCTTAAGGTAGGCAATCCCGCAGAAAAATGCATTTTGCGGAAAATGCTTACGTGCTGGGAAAAAACTGAGGGCATTTCCGAACTCAGCGCACCAAAATACATAAGAATGACCCATTATTTTAAAGAAAAAAAATTGGTCGCAGACCTGCGTTATTAATCCCGAGAACATGCAAAACATCTGGTTCCAGCAAGATGGTTGCCCGGCCCATAACACCCGTAACGTGCAACATTTTTTGAGAGAAAACTTAAATGAGAGAGTGATTTCAAATAATGGACTCGTGCAATGGCCTGCGAGATCACCCGCCCTTACCCCCTTTGACTTTTATTTGTGGGGTACCACTAAAAACGAAGTATTTGATTTTGAACCGCCAGAAACTCGGGAAATTTTAGAACAAATAGTACTAGATGTGCTACGATCAGTAAACGGAAACACCCTACGTGGAGTTTGTAACTCTACTAAAACAAGGTGAAAAAAGTGTATGGAACAGAATGGTCGTCATATTGAACAATTTCTTTAAGCTTTAAGAACTGTTTTTTTCGTTTTATTTATTATGATTTTTGTATCTTTTCGTTAGTTTACAGTATAACTTAGAATATCTTTTCACTTTCATTCGACATTGCTGTTTAATTTTTTAGCCTACTAATTTCATATTAAAGATTAATTTACGTTTTTATGAATATTTTCCTTATAACTAAATATTTTTCAGGCATGTTATACATCGTTGAAAAGAACTTTTTAAGGACTATTTAAACAAGTTAGGTCAAATTTGAAATTATATTTGTCGTCAGTATTGAATTCTGCAAAACTTTCCCCGTTTAACCGTTGCTCTGTGTCTTCTAATAACCGAGATACCAATGGTGAGTATCGAAATTGGGACACAGTGTATATTGAAATGCAAAGTTGTAAAAGCTCCACGTTGCGGTGCCTGTTTGTAATGAACTTCCTGACTGCAAAGACTGCAAAGACTTTTTATTTAGAACATTAATATAAGTTAAAATTCGGGCAAATCCACCTACACACAATTCTCAGATTATATTTTTATACTGTGCTCAAACTTACCTGTCAGTAATTTAAGGCTAGTTAAAATGAAATGTAATAATTACACAAATAAAATGGTTGAATACCCCTTTTTCTATTTTATTTAACCGCATTACCAAATACGCTAGCTCTTGGCAAACACAAAACTGCTTATTTCAGGGTTAGGTTCAAAATTTATTTATATTCTCAAATTTTAGGTTATTTGTCTCAACGTAGCTTATTTGCTCTTTATTAGTAGATAATTCACAACCTCGTAAATTGACAGGTGAACACAAAATGGTTTGTGCGTACAGCGTGTATTTGAGCGTTTAAAATCGCGAAATAATGTGAGAAAGCGTCAGGTAAATAATTTGAATATTCCCGCTTGGCAACAATTAAAACATCGCTTTCGTTATTAGGATAACGTAGACCCTCGCCTTCGTTATTCTCAGGATGACGTAGAACTCACGCTAACTTTCATTTGGTTATGATGCTTGATTCTGGCCAATTTCGCAAAATTTACTGACGCCAAGGCTTTTACTGACTATTACGGCTTAGCTGAATTTTTGTAAAAACGATAGGCCTCTTCGGCAAGGTTTAATCTTGGATTAAAGTAGTTTTCCCGAACTCCAACTTTCAAATTACAGATCTATCCCACCTCGTGAAGTTCGCTTCTATGCTGGTCGCAGATGACGCTCCCGGTTTTCTTCTGCTGGTGTCGCTCCCCTGGGTGCAGATGTTGAAAGCGACGTTCTTGCAGACTCCGCTGACGTCCTAGATCGCTGACCTCTGAGTTCCGCTGCTAATTTTGGTCGTAGTCGAAGATCGTAAAGTCCAGTTGCTCGGTTGCCGATGTCCACTCGAGGATGAGATTGGAAAATTTAACTTTTATGTCGTGGAAATCGCCACAAACGTTCCCACCGGAACACTCACACTTGGGCAATAAATTGGACCACTTTTTATAATTGGTAAAACACGTTTATTATCATAAAACATTAGTTAAATATGGAGCACAAATTCGACGAGCTACATTAATTTGTATTTTCAATTGTTCTCATTTGTTAATAACAAAAACGCATCAGGTTGCTATTATATGGTGTTCTTCTACTATTAATTGGAAATTAGTTTTGATAATATTAACCACAAATAGAATAAAGTTTGATTACATAAATAAAAAATCTAACATTTTATTAAACCTAAATATTGTATTTTGCTTATAACTAGGATTGTTCTTTACCGTTGCACTAACAAACGTTTTCTTTTAAATATCACTGCTCTGCTTTTGCACTATGTTTTTAATTAAAGCACTGGTATTTGAGTTCCGCACTTTTCACTTTGCTTGCTTTTACTCTTCAGTTGCCTACTTTTGGGTTGCTCTTTGCAATATTCTAGATTATCTTCATCTTGCTCTACCCTTCAGCTTGCTCACAATTTTCACTGTCCTTTGCTTTTATTGATAACTACGCTCATTTTTATCCGCATAACAACCTTTTGTGTCAATTACTTTCGTTTGGTTTAGTTTTACATGTGCACAAACCAATCATTTTAATTATATTGCTTTATTCAAAAGCCAAATGTAAACCCTCTGAAATATGCTTTGCTTGTGCATGTCTTTATCCGACTAATTACTGTTTCTGGCATCTCATTACCAATGCATTTAATACTTTTATTATTGTTTAAAATTGCAGTTTCATAAAATATCTTAACTCTGTGCTTTACTGACTTATAAAATATTTATAAATATTTTGCATTGCAAACAAAGGCTAGTTGTAGGCCTAAAACCATCTCAATATGTACCTATTTTGTTAGTTGCAATGGATTATTGACTATTTTATTCACTAGTGAATAAAGTAGGACTGTATCCAGCCTCATCATTAAAATGTTACTTTACCATGGAGATTTTCATAGATAAAATACAGCTTTACAAGAAGGTATTGGAAAATAGTTATGTATGCTATAAGTGAATAAAGAGGCATTTAGTGAAAAACTTTAGCTCACGAGGCAAAGCCGAGTGAGATAATTTCCCCGAATGGATAAAATAACTTTATTCACGTATGGCATATCAATTTTTTTCCAATTCCGACATTTAGTTATGTAATAGTATATTAAAACACGAGTTTTATAAAACTTGTATTTCGACACGAGTCCAGTTTGCAGCACGACTGCCGAAGGCAGGAGTTCTGTGAAGGACGAGTGCTCGGAAGTTTTATAAAACGAGTTTTTTATGTATTTTTTTCTAATTTGCAAGTTAAATTTCGTTTTACTACAAATAAAATAAATTTTTGGTAATTTAGGGGAATTTGGTAACAGTTGGTAACAGTTTTATTGCAAAGCATACATTCAAAACAAAACTTTAAATTTGAATCAAGTAGACTCACCATAAATGGCATTTTTCGCAAGCGTTCGCACGTGAAATTCCGAGAAGTGCAGGATCCCACTATTTTAATTACAAAGTTACCCACCGTATTGTTCTTTTAGCAATAGTCAATGCAGATTATAAATTTCTTTATATTGATATTGGCACGAATGGGCGCATTGGTGATGGAGGTAAAATTGTACAGTAAATAATTTTAGCTGTGATATATTATAATTGTTGACACATTTTTAGGTGTACCTATATGATGGTTGTGATTTTGCAATGACATTGAATTCGGGAACATTAAATTTGCCCAATAACAAACCCCTATATGAAATGACAGAAGCAGTTCCCTATGTCATCTTAGCCGATGCAGCTTTTCCATTACAAGATCATATTTTAAAACCATTTCCTTTTAAAAATATGTCAAAAGAAGAGAGGATTTATAACTATCGATTAAGTCGCGGCAGACGTGTCGTTGAAAATGCATTTGGCATACTTTCAAATAGATTTAGGGTACTACTAACTACAATAAATTTATCTCGTGATAAAGTTGTATTAGTAACACAAGCTTGTTGGGCTCTCCACAACTTTATAAAAACTGAAATGCCCACTGTTATGAACGAAGCAGACACTGAACTCGATAATAGTAAGATGCTTGATAATTCTTCGGGAACCGGTGGTCAAACATTAAACGAGGTCGTCCAAGTATTAGAAGTATATAAATACGTGAAGTATTTAAAACATACTTTAATGGTCCTGAGAAAGTATCATGGCAAGAAAATATGATATAGAACTTATTATAATTTTATTAATTGTTAAAGTTTACATTACATTATACATACAATACAATAAAGCGATTGATTAATCATTTTCTTCGTCATCCTGCATTTTCCTTATAATATTTAAAATGTCCCACTTGAACTTCTTGAGTGACGATTTGTGCTTGAAATTCATCAGTTCCTGGCCTAAAAAATTACATAAACTTTCAATATCGGGAGGAAATGTCGATTTTTCGTCGGTGATGTCGTTGACTGCTTTGGCGATTACGTTGCGTATACTCTGATCCTCCTTCCTTTTTGGAGTTTGACCGCAGTTGGCTGTTTCTGTGTTGTTTGTTGCGAACTTGATGCCACACTGATAGCAGGTGAAAGCGTCCCTCCATCACCAACAACATAATCGATTTTACCTGTGTATCCAATGATAACTAAAAATTTGAAAAATTCAATTAAGTACGTGGGATATTTAATACCTATAACAAACCATTTCTATCTCTTCAGCATCATTTGAACATGTCTGAATTAATTTCCGTAACATCTTCCACATCTTGCGATGTTGTTTGTGGTGACAAGTTCGACTTGCCCTCGTCTTTATGCAGTATGGAATCAAAAATTTTAGAGAGTCGTACAACCAACATGTAGGTTCTGGACCTCATCTGCTTCTATCTCACTTTGTAGCACTTGTTTGCTACTACAACTGCGATGCACCTCTAAGAACTGCGTCCGAACGTTGTTGATTTTTTTCATTACATCGTCAGTAAAATAGTTATAGAATTGGGACAGTAAAAAGAAAATATTATAAGATAAAGGTAACTACCCATTGGGCTGCCTCGGTTGGAGGAATTGTAAGAAGAAATCATTGTTGGACATGGCTAACAAAAGGTGGTAGGAGACGCTGAGATGGTTAATGTCAGTATTTGAATTTAAGGTATTATTGGTACCAAAAATGTGGCACATTTCGATGAAAGTGCTGTGACTAGAATTTGGTTCAATAGTAATAATTTTTGTACTTTCAAAATCCATACAATAACCACTGCTGTTGACATGTCCAGCAAGGGCGCAGGCTTTGGGTTTAAGACGAGAGTCGCTTTTATGCTGAGTAATTCTTGATTTCAACCTCTGAGAAGTTTGACCAATATACGTAGAAGGACAACCACTACAGTTTATCTGATAGACGGCATTAGGGGTTAGGAGAGCTGGAGTTTTATCCTTTAATTTTGAGAAACAATCTTTTATGATATGATGGTGTTTGTCCGCAATGATAATATGATCGAACTTAAGAAAAACCTGTTTAATTATATGAGAAAGTCCTTGGACGTAGATGAGACTTTTGTAAAGTGGAGGTTTATCATTTATATTATTATCAGAATTTTCTGGGGGACTGATCCTGCCCTCGGGGGTGGAGTATAAGATAGAATTTAATAAAGAAATAGGATAATTATTTAATTTAAGAGTATTAATTAATTTATTGAGGTTAACTGCGTGAAAATCCGGATGCGAAATCGTTAAGATTCTGTGCTTAAGCCCTTTCACTACATTCAACTTATGTCGAATGTTGTGTATAGAATGGAAATTCAGATAACGGCCAGAACTGGTTGGTTTAACATACCAATCCAGTTAAATAGTGTTGGAATTCGTTCTGATGACCAGAGTGTCCAGAAAGGGGACCGACCTATCCTTTTCTCTTTCCACTGTAAATTGGATGTGAGGGTTGAAACCATTGAAAACACTCAGCACATTGGCAACGTCGTCGACCGGTACTGCACAAACTAGATCATCAACATACTGGTAAAGAAACGGAAATTGAAAAGCCAGCTTGGGGATGCTTTCCTTTATGATGGTATTGACTATGATTTCGGCCAAAATGGGGGAAAGAGTTGATGCCATTGGGGATCCAAAGATTTGCTTATAAAAATTATTATTGAAGGAAAAATATGTTGAGTCGAAGATGAATTTAAGAAGGTTAATAAACTGTGATTTGGGTATACTAGTTAGTGGTTCTATTAAGTTCCAATTGGTTTCAACAACCTGTATAACCAAATCTACAGGGATATTGGTAAAAAGAGAAACCACATCTAGTGAAATAATCTCATAATCAGGTGGTAATTGAAAATTATTAATTTTTTCGCTGAAGGCGAAACTATCTTTGATACGAAAACTATTATATTCATTAAAGGCTTGCCCTAAGATCTCTGCCAGATATTTGGACAGTTTTCTATCTGGAGATTGTGTCGAGGACACAATGGGTCGACAAGGTGTGTCGGGTTTGTGTATTTTGGGTAAACCATACAATTTAGGAGAAACCGAATTATGACAAATTAAACGTTTATATGTGGGGGTATCTATGTAATTATTATTATGTAAATCTCTGATTAACTTATTATTCCTAGTCTCAATAGACGTTGTGGGATCCTTTTTTAAGGGTTGATAAACCTGGTTATCTTGCAAAAGGGTCTGCATTTTGGAGATGTAATCATCACGCTCTAAGGCTACATTGCATTTCTTTTCAATAGAAGATAAAGGATTATTTGTATTTCTATGATTTTTAAGAAAATCTGTGATGTGGAAAGCTACTAAGGAGCGATAATTGTTCCTTTCCTTATTATCCAAACTATTAATAATGTCTTCAATTTGAGCAAGATATTTATATAAGGTTGATTTATTATTCAAGCTAACAGGTAACCCAAATTTTGGTCCAAGTGCAAGGAAACGTTGTATACAATCAGGGATGACAACATTAGATATATTTTTAAACCACTTATCGGGTGTTACAATAGAATTACTTTGTAAACGTTTACAATTCTCTTTGGATATATGTAGAATTTTATGTAAATATCTAATGGTAAGAGAAGTCGAGTGGCGCAGTTGGGTAAGCGCCAGGCTTGCATTAAGCAAGTCCTCGGTTCGAATCCCGTGGGGGCCGGAATTTTTCCGCAGCCTTGACGGTTGGAATCGGGCTCGGCGAGGCCATTCACAGTTGGGCACCAAATTAACTGTGCTCTACTCAGAACCACAAACCTAAGAGATAGAGTAACAAGGTCAACACATCACCAAGACACACACCTCACACGATGGTTGCTGCGCAAGCACCTAAGGCGCGCTCCAACTATGTATCCCGAATCCGGGGCAAGTTGAGCATTGTACCGCCAGATGCCAGCGCATAAAGCACCAGCCTCTACACCGCAAGGTAAATGAGGTTACAGATAATACATACATACATACATCTAATGGTATCATTTATATCATTTAATTCTATTTTTAAAGTATTGTGCAGTAACCTTCTTTGTGTGTTATCCACTTTTTTTAGCTTGCGATTGTTCTGCGTTCTGCAAAACACGTTCTCCGTTGCCTTTATGTAGCCCCTCAGGTGGATTGGTGTGATTCCTAGTTGTCGACATCTGGTTAGGAAAATCCTTCGATTTTTGGCTGCCGCCAACTTCTTACTCGTGGTTTGCCAATTCTTTAGATAGGAGACTGCCTCTTGCCCAAACTCCCTGCTCACTGACTCGTAGAAATGCATCGGTAACTCTATAAAGATAGTCCCTCTCACAGCTTGTGTGGTTACATACACAGTAAAATGTTTTTTCTTGACTGGGATAGGGGTTGGAATAACTCCAATCTCAGTGCTACGCACAGGTACCAAGCTTTAATGGTAAGATTGAAATAAAACCACTTGTATGTATCGCCTGACGTTTCGTATATATTTAATACATTTTCAAAGGCTAACAACTTGTGGAACCAAAACACATGTTTTTAAGGACATGTGACGATATTCAAATTTGAACAAATTCATAAAAAAGGGCAGTAGGCCACCAAGGTTACACTTAGTCCTACATCTAGTAGGTTACAAATTAAAAGTTCACTAGCACATTTAAAATTTGATTTACAATAATTTTATTAGCTATTTGGCCAACATGGCCGTCAATTAGATAAAAATCGTGGTATTCTAAACTTTAAATTTTGTTCCATATATAGAAACTTATTTTAAAATAGTCAATAACAAATGTCATTTCACACTTAAGTAGATTTACTCATCAATCGTTGCTCAAGCGATTCTAATTCTCTAATTCGTGCTTCGGTTGCACTCAGTCTCATTTCTAAGAAATCACACATTGGTAAAGTAACCTTAGAAACAATGTGGGAAAGCTGCAATGTTTTCAAAGCATTATTATGCAGTTTTGCTAAATCATCTCCTTTATCATTGGTTTCACCACTATGATCCAGCACTTCTTGCATTAAAATTTTTGGAAGGTCTGTCAATGCTTCTAAATTATGTCGCTCTAACGCTGTTGGTTTGATTGTTAGTGGAATTTCTCGTCTTTGCAGGTTGGACTGCGGCCCCCAAGCTTGAAAACACGTTATTTCGATTTTATTGGTTACTGATCCTGTATCACTTTCAAATACCGAAAATATTATGCCCACAAATAAGGGATCCAATGTTTGATACGTTGCCTGTGTACGAAGATCTACGTGGCTGGGCCAAACAGTGATGTGAGGGTGAGAATGGTACCAACCAAGTACTTGCATGGGTCTATTAAATTTATGCGCCAACCGCTCAGCATATGTGGATGCCTGGCAAAGTTGCTCTGGGGAAATTTCCACTCGATCAGGTTGTTTGTCACTACGATGTAGTATTATACAGGCCGTTATGTTTGAAACACAGTATTCTTGGTCCAGCTCTCCTATTAATAAACCCATAACTTCTTCGTTTTCTGTGGTAAGGGCATGCTGTAAACAAACTGCACATACATCTGCTGCTAAATATACGTTGCGTAAATATGGCAAGCCATCGTCTGCCATTTTGAACTGATTTAGGTGGAGTATCTTTCTATAATACTGTAAGAAGGCAACGGGTATACAACTTTAACGTGTGTCACCACTACAGGAAAATGATTATTAGAATTAACACCATTTCAAACACCATATATAAAAAAAAACTCGTAGAAATGCATCGGTAACTCTATAAAGATAGTCCCTCTCACAGCTTGTGTGGTTACATACACAGTAAAATGTTTTTTTTACTGGGATAGGGGTTGGAATAACTCCAATCTCAGTGCTACGCACAGGTACCAAGCTTTAATGGTTAGATTGAAATAAAACCACTTGTATGTATCGCCTGACGTTTCGTATATATTTAATACATTTTCAAAGGCTAACAACTTGTGGAACCCAAACACATGTTTTTTAAGGACATGTGACGATATTCAAATTTGAACAAATTCATAAAAAAGGGCAGTAGGCCACCAAGGTTACAGAGCTGGCTGCACATGACATAACTACACTTAGTCCTACATGTAGTAGGTTACAAATTAAAAGTTCACTAGCACATTTAAAATTTGATTTACGATAATTTTATTAGCTATTGGCCAACATGGCCGTCAATTAGATAAAAATCGTGGTATGAATTTGTTATATATATATATACACATTCCATAAGCTAATTTGTTGTCTATGTACACGGCATGCTAAGAGTATCTCCCAGTGGCGTTACCTTAAACTATAAAATACAAAGGCTTGAATTATACAGACACTTTTTCAATGCATATCTAAACCTATGCGTCACTTCCCACGCAAGTTTATTCGATAGGTATTGTCTAATAGAGGCCGAATAATTGGGTTGGGATGAGCTTGAAGTTTACGCATATCGTTGGTCATGTAGTGATGTATGACTTTGTTGACGTATGTTATCCTTAGATCTTCATGTAGTGTACGGTTAGATACGTACCACGGGGCATCAACTATGGCACGCCGAGTTTCAGATTGAAATCTCTGTAGCACGTCTACATTTGAGGAACTGCAGCATCCCCACAGTTCGATACCATACGTCCATATAAGTTTGATGATTGTCTTATAAAGCAGAATCTTGTTTTCACATGAAAGGCTCTCGTGAGCTCGTGAGCCAGTAAAGTTTTTTGACACTTAAGTCCATTTTTTTTCTTTTCTTGCTGATGTGTGTTTTTCATGTAAGTTTACTATCCATGTGCATACCTAGATATCTCATTTCCTTGGACTGTTGTATTGCAATGCCATTAATTGAAATAGGTGGGCATTGCTGTCTTCTCAGGGTAAACGTGACTTGGACGGATTTTGATTCGTTGACGTTTAAACGCCAGTTTGTCAACCAATTACTAACCGAGCTTATATGATCTTGTGCATATTAGCTTGATGTTTGTGGGTCTTGATGACAGGAGAGAATAGCGGTATCATCCGCAACGGTTCCTACTACAGTGTTTTCAGATGTGGGTAAGTCTGCAGTATAAATTGGAGGTCCAAGAACACTATACCTTGCGGAACACCGGAGTTTATATATAATATATGACACTTCACAACCGGACTTTACTTGAAAGTAACGATCTGCAAGATAGGACTTAAGAAGAAGGAAATACTGGTGAAGAAATGATTTTTTAACTTTGAATAGTAGCCCTCGATACCAGACTTTATCAAAGGCTTGTTGGGCATCTAAAAAGACTGCACAGCAATATTGCTTGTCTTCCATTGCTTTGTTTACTACGTCAACTAAGGGATGGCATTGTTGGATGGTAGAATGCTCATGCCTGAAACTGAACTGGTGATGTGGTAATAACTCTTCTACAAAATGTATCGGCGTGTATTCTTTTGAGAATTAATTTTTCTAACAATTTGGAGATCACTGGCAGTAAACTGATGGGTCTATAAGAATTTACCTCATTTGGTGGCTTCTCTGGTTTTAGTATAATAAAGATTTGCAAAAATTTGAGTTACGATGGGCAGTACGTCAGATGAGGAATAGCATTAAAAGGTAGCTATGGTTAGCAAAGTAATACCTTTTCTAGGCAATACTTTCAGTTTCTTTTCCGTTATAATATATAGCCGGGTTTTATTCAGATATTATTCAGATAGAACCGCTGTTACAGATGACCTGCCCTTAGGAAATGCGCAGTTTCACCAACGTATGCGCGAAAAATGTCTAGGTTTTTATGAGTGGTCCACGATACTGCATTTTTCCCGAAATAAAATATCTGAATAAAACCCGGCTATATATTATAACGGAAAAGAAACTGAAAGTATTGCCTAGAAAAGGTATTACTTTGCGGGAAAAATGCAGTATCGTGGACCACTCATAAAAACCTAGACATTTTTCGCGCATACGTTGGTGAAACTGCGCATTTCCTAAGGGCAGGTCATCTGTAACAGCGGTTCTAAAACAACCTAGCTGAAAAGAATAATGAAGTGTAGTAGAATTAAATTACACGGATATATGAATATAATATAAAACGACTAACCTAACAAGTAAATGAAAAATTACATAAGAAATTACACTAGAAACAAAAAAAACACTAACTACTACGTATTTACAAGAACTAAACTAACGCCTCTTTGTCCTTTGTGTGCGGCACATACACTTTTAAGTATGTCCTTAAAAAATCGAGAGACACTGTTGGCGGCTCCTATTTCATGTCGATACATAAATTCAGCCAAATATGGATCAAACATTTTCTATTTGGCGATTTCTCTGTGGAAGTTTGGCTTTCACTTGCCGCCAAAGGCCCTCGCTCGTATTTGTGTGACACCCGGTTACTAAATCTTTGAAACCAATTGAATGGTTCATAGTTATAGGCCATTCAGTAAACACAAAAACATATAAATTTTTTTGAAGTTGGCATATACGTAAAATTTGTCTGCTAGGGATTCTGCAGTTTGTTTTGCAAAGGTTTCCATACCTGCATAAAGGTGACTTTGAATTTAAAAATGACAATTAATAAATATCATTAATTCAGTGTCAAAGTACATACTATTCTGGAAATTCTTGCCTGAACTTTTATAAAATGTAATAAAAATACTTATTAATAAATGCTACATCAATAGTATCCAACACAGTATTTGTTTAACATCCTTAAAAGTAGATATGACAGATGCTAATTAAATGTCACACTCTTAACCTATTTGTTTTAGTAACTTTTTGTAAGTACATTCCTAGACAAAAGATGCATTTTGGAAGTACACTTATGAAATTTTAGAAATCAAAGGCCACTTTGTGTTTTTATGTTTAGTTAACAGACTATAAGTGCTGGAAACATTCACTTGCCAAGCAATCGTAAGATTTCCAGCAATCACTGTATATGGCGGTCCCTTGCTCAATTTCTGATAATTTGAAGAAGTTTTTCTGTGGACCTATTTTCCACAGTTGTTAAGGAACACTCCTTTGCTTCGCGACAGACACCTCCAGAACCCCACTGGCCTTCCATCCGTTTGCCACGGTTATATTTCCGTTTGCCAAACTTCTATTCGTCTATTTCGACAATTTTGCATACTCATATCTTGGCTATTTTTCCAAGTAGGATTTCTTCGCAAACTTCTTTGCAGAATGCATACCAGTCAAAAACGGTGTGGTCGCCGATTGAGAGCTCGTGCAACACGATACGTTAAGGGTACTCCAGTATCCAAAAATACGTTAAAACGAGAACATCGGGCAACGTCATCTTCGAATCTGAAAAAACTCCCTTCAGCTCGCCGAGGTCGACATCTTCACTGGTATCCGTCACTGCCGTTCAATTCCACAACTGCATCTTTTCCCCCCACGACGGACAATCGTAGGTTTTTTACAATCAAGCTCTCGCATTGTAGGTAGAAGATCAGCTCCAATTTCATTTTTTTTTTATAAGCGCGAACATCGACATTAAATTAGTAACTTGTTCAGCTATGTTTCTTACTTGAGTAAAGAGCTCGTTTTTAGTTGAGTAATTCGATTACAGGTTTACTTGTCATTATTTTTTATATGACATTTCACTTTTTACGACAGTACCATAACGAAGATTTGTTTGAGGGGCACTGGGCAGTTACGGTCGCTCACAGTTTCACCAACGTATGCGCGAAAAATTTCAAGGTTTTTATGAGTGGTCCACGATACTGCATTTTAGCCTTTATTTCTTGTACTATTTCTTGAGGTGAGAAGGCCTTGATGGGTAATGATAGTTGTAGAGGCGCTGTTAGATATTCTTCCACTTCCGCGTTGGCTTCATTTGAATAAGGATTAAACACTTCTGTAAGGTATTGAGCGAAAACATTGGATTTCTCTAAGTCGGATCTTGCCCACTGTTCCGTTTGGTTTCTTATAGACGGTATGTGGATCTGCGGCCGTTTGAAACTTTTAGCCGCTTTCCAAATTGAATTACGCAAGGACATGTATAAATAGTTTCTTTCAGCAATGACGCTGAACAGTGTTCTACCTCTTGTAGTTATTAGCCGGGATTTCCTGTGGTTATGTTTGGCGTTGTAGTTTCCTCCTACAAGAAACCTGGGTCCTAGTGTATCAAAAAATAGAGATAATTTGACCTTTGTAAATCGATGTCTAGGAAGACAGTAGACTGCTGAAATAATGAATGGACCAGATAGACCTTCAATTTGTATTGTTTTAGGCTGCCAAAAATTCGTCCTGGTGTTTTTCTAGTTCATGATGACTGATATATATATATATATATATATATATATATATATATTGTAGTGATAGCTCAAATGATATTCTTAGAAATTGATTTATTTAATGAAACTTTAAAATTCTATTTTAATAATAATGCCGTTATCGCTTTGAGACTCGTATCAGGGATAGTTTATTAATCTAGTTGCTTCTTAGTTGCTATTGTATTTTTGAGTATGAATTAAAATTGATTAATGACATGCGCTGTCACTTTTTACTTCAAACAGTACTCCACGACACTTTCAATCAAATATGACAAATATAAATCTTTATGACTCAATTATTATATATATATATATATATCTTTATATATATAATTCTTCTGTACGTATGTAGGTCACTGAACTCCTCCTAAACGGCTGGACCGATTTTGATGAAATTTTTTGTGTGTGTTTGAGTGGGTCCCTGGATGGTTTAGATTCACAATTGGATCCGGTAGGTGGCGCTGCAATCGGGTTCTAGGAACTTTTTAAATTTTTTTTGACAAATTTCTCTTATTAAATTTTTTAAAGATTTCTCGCATATCATAACATATAACCCCAAAATTTTACCCCCCACCGCCCCCAATATTTTTTAAAATGAAAAAAAAATCGAAAATTAGAAAATCGAAAAAAACCTTTGCTGAACCTGCTAATAGCAGGCAAACCAACGTTCGGACAGGACAACGTCTGTCGGGTCCCCCAATCGATATGGGTGTCGTTATTGAGGTTTTTTGGGACGTCGATTGCGAAAATGGCATTTACTCCAAGACGATGGACATGACATAAATTAAAACTCTATAGTGGTGAAACGGGGTTTCAGAGACAAATTATTTTTGGGCAGAACAACGTTTGCCGGGCCAGCTAGTATATATATATATTATTATATATTATTTAATTATAGTTCAATGTGCTTCTCTAATTATCTCTTATTTCAGATTGTTTTAATATAACTAATTATAAACCCACCTGGATTCTCTTCACTATTAACAACTCCAAATCATCTAAGACGACAGTCTTCCTTACATCCACTACTCGGACTCCCACAAAGTTCAGCCACGATGCACTGTCCACGAACAATCAGCCACCAACTCGCAAAACCTTAGGATGCTTGTAGAAATGGTTCCTTTCCTAAACCTACGCCTCTGTTACTCCTGCAGCTTCCTTTTTTCCAACATCCCCACGGTAAGTATGCTTCCACATATGAATGTAAATTAATCTTCTCCTTCCTTAGCTAGTACTCCATCCATTCACGCCGTCAGCAGCCAACAGAATCTCCGACATCCAGTAGTTTTTCCGTCAATGTCTGTCAATTAGTCCTGACGTCCTCAGCAATCCCACAAGAACTCCAACAATCAGTGACCCTCCAATTAACTTAACTTCTTATAATTTGTAGTATAAAATTAACTCAATTACATCCAATTCTTATTATTCTTGCTTCTTATTCTTGTTAATATCTAGTTAAACCATATTCCAATTTCTCTTGAGTAACTATTATATTCTTCTTTTAATATTTTATTTGATTTCACCTCGTAGATTTAAGTATAATTCTTTTATCTATTTGCAATACATTTTAAATAAACAGGGTTAAATTTCTATTTATTTTCACCAAAAAACCAAATTACATGTTGTTTTTAACATAACATAACATTTTATTTCTATGCTAAGTTACAATTATTTCTGCCGTCTATAACTTTAGCTTATCTGAATGCTACCTACTTTATAATTTTCTTTCAATAGAACTTATATTTGTCACTTGCAACATGAGCTTGTAATTATCTTATTCCTTGTAAAACCATCTAAGAATACTCAAATACTATACCTTTCATCTTAGTTTGCATCTTATTTAAATTCTATTAATGACGATTTCTGAGGCGTTCACGGCCATTGTCATTAAGTAACAAACGACTTCCGGGATTGGACCGTGTCATGATTGAGATCGAAGAGCTCAACGTTTCGCCCTTCCTTCCCCCTTCCTTCTATTTGGAAAGTGCTAATTTCTAAGCCCCGCTCACCGCCACTGAACCGCGATGGCATTTGCCGAACCACGGCGGCGCTTGCCTATAAATTCTCGCCTTTCTCCTTCTGTTAGTTAGTCGAGTTTTGCCACTGGCGTGGTTTACACGTTGAGTTACCGTGCTCTTCTTTCCCTTCCCTTGCAAAGAGTTTCGCCTCTGGCGTGGTTAACACGTTGAGTTACCGTGCTCTTTTGCTTTTTCCTCCTGATGAAGCCCCTTACAAAAGTGGGCGAGTTCTTCGATCTCAATCATGACACGGTCCAATCCCGAAAGTCGTTTGTTACGTCTATTAATGACTTTCAATTAAACAGGTAATTCTTTTATAAATTTTCCCAATTTGATTATATTGATCTAACGACTTCATTTAAATTAATCTTTAACATTGCCTGTTCAATAAAAGAGGCTACGCCTTCTAGCTACTTTATTATTTATTTTAGACCCAATAAACTAAATGGCACATAAAAACCTACATTTTAACACTATCAAAAAAATTTTATCTTCAATTGTTTCAGAGTGGTGACGTCACATGCAATTTTTTTAAATGACACTGTATATATTTTTTTACATTTTCTGGTCGAGGTTTTTTTTCTATTTTCAACAATATAAATATTTTATGCACTTACATAGAAAATATTCGAGAAAAATTAAAAAACTTTTTTATCGGTGGGAGGCCACGATACACAACTAGAAACAAAAGTGTAACTCAAAAAAGCAAAACAATAAACACTTTAGATTATTCTGAAATCTGATAGTTAGTCTAAAATAAATAATGAAGTAGCTAGAAGGCGGGGCCTTTTTTGTTGAACAGACTATATACCGGGTGTTCATTCTCAAAGTCGAACATAGGCAATTAACATTAGTGCATTCACTCGTTCTTCATTTTAATAATTCATTTTTCTGTAGATAATTTTAACAGAGGTTGACAGAAAATATCTGATTTACGCCAACTAATTACCAATTTTTTTGACAAATGCTATCGAACTTGAAAAGCAAGGTATGGCATATTTAAAAATTCCCAAGTTTTAAATTAGTATTTTAAAATAAAAATCGCATCTTGAATATTATTATTGGTAGCATTTGATGCGGAATAATTTTATCTTTTCATTGATACCATTACCTTCTCTGTAAGTTGAATTGGCGAGCAGGAATCGGCAAAAACGTTCAATACAATGTTAATCGCCTATGTTCGACTTTGAGAACGGACACCCGGTATAAGCTTTAACAGGCCTTTCAGGCCCATCGCTATGTGATTTTCTTCCACATCTTTCGGTCCTTTGCTACAGTCCTCCAGTTCTGCACGCCTTTGTCTTCCAGGTCTTTCACAACTTGCCGTATCCATCTGGTACGTGGCCTTCCTCTTCTTCTATCATCTAGCAGTGCATTTCTGTGTACGTGTTTTGTTACCTATCGTCTGGCAATCTTTCTATTTGCCCCAACCATCTCACTCGCTGTGCTTTTATGAACTGTGTTATTGATGCTTCACCATACAATTCCTCTACTACTCTGTTTCCTCTGCGCTTCCATCCTTCGTCTGTACTTTTGCCTCCGTAGATCCTTCCTAAAATCTTCCTTTCCCATACTTCCAGCTTATGTTAATTTATCTTGTTTATCACCCAAGTTTCCCCGCCGTACGTCACTTACAGACCGTAGCACTGTTTATAAACCCCCACTTTTGCACTACGCGACACTTGTTTATTTCTTAAAAACTTACTTATGGCCCCTGCGGCTCTATCCCCTTTCACTATCCTAGCTTGTATTTCTGCTTTTTCATTTCCCTCTGCTGTTATTAGAACCCCCAGATATACGAACTGATCTACCTCTTCTAGCTTTAAGACCCTTCCATGCATTAACTCAAAAATTATTTCTTTATTCACTGCTGGTTTTTTTTTCTTTGTCATAACCATATATTTACTTTTCTTTTCATTAATATCTAATCCGGCTGCTTTTGCGCTTTCTTCTAGGCTTCTCACAGTCTTTTCTAATTCCTTCACGCTTCTCGCTAATATGGTGACATCGTCGGCATAAGCTAAGCACTGGTGGCTTTTAGTTATTAGTATTCCTACTCTATTTATATCACTCTTTCTTATTATACCCTCCAAGACGATATTAAAAAGCAGTGTAGAGAGCGGGTCACCCTGCCTTAAGCCTCTACTTGTTGTGAATTTCGATGAAAGCATTCCATTTACTCTAACCTTGTTGGCGGTATTGGATATTGTCATTATCGTCAATTGTATTAATTTATTAGGTATCTGCAATTCTCTCATTATCTTATATAGTTGATATCTTTTAACAGTGTCATACGCTTGTTTAAAATCTATAAAGCAAGCGTGTATACACTGCTCAAACACAACGACTATACGCATAGTTTACATGTAAAATTGTTAGATGTACGCAATCGACACAGAGGTAATGTATGCCTTACAACCCTATTGCAAGATCGATTTTTGCAAGTTAATGCTCGTCGTAGTAAAACTTACCCCGTACGTCAACACCAAAATGAATTACAGAGAACTCACGGTATTTTAATCGGTGACCGAACCGTGTGCAATAGATTACATAGGTGCAGTTGAGATCCCGGAGACCATTAAGAGTTCCTGTCATAAGTAGACAAAATCAGAGAGAGCGATATCTGCAGGAACGAGAATTTCAAAATTGGCAACATGAACAGTGGTCATTTGTACTTTTCTCAGATGAGTCAAGATTTAGTATTCATCCTGATTGGAGAAGAGTACGTGTGTGGAGAGAGCCAGGATTACAAAATCGACTCCACCCGCTACAGGAGGTTCGACCTTATGGAGGTGCATCACTGATGGTTTGGGCTGGAATAAGTATTGGTGGAAGAACTGATATCCCTGTACGGTTTTGAGCAGTGTATCTACTGAATGCTCATAGCAAGTCATGTGTGTCACCTTTAATGTAAGAATTTGGTCAGTTACAGAGCGGTTTTTTCTAAAACCTCCTTGATATTCGCCCACATCCTTTTCTGCATGTTTTTGAATTTTATGTTGTATTAGTGTCGCTAATACTCTATAGGTGGTATCTAAAAGTACAATACCCCTGTAATTTCTGCAGTCGGTTTTGTCTCCTTTTTTATGTAGTGGTACAATTATTCTCTTTTTCCATGCGTCTGGCATACTTTCTTCCTGTCATATATTTTGTATTAATTGGCTTTCATATCGTTGCCTTCATACTTTATCAGCTCTGCATTAATACCATTTTCTCCAGCACTCTTCCTGTTTTCAATTTGCTTGAGAATTTCTATAATTTCTTCATTTGAAGACTGCCGATATCCTCTTCATTTATGCTGCTATTTCCTCCTTCCAAAATGATGTCCCTTTCCTCTACATCTAAAGATTCGTGGAAGTACTCCTTCCACCTCTCTACCATTTTTCTTTCTTCTCCAACCAGCGTTCCCTGATTGCTGCGTTCCTCTGTATGTCTTCTTTATTTCTTGGTAGAAGTTTCGTATTTTCTTTTGTTTATATCGGTCTTCTATCTGTTTTAATTTTCTTTCATGGTACTCTTCTTTCGATTTTTGTAAGAGTTGTTGAGTTTCCCTCATTTGCTCCTCGTTCTCTTTTAATCCTGTTTGCAACATTTTTTCTTTTGCTTTCCTTTTTTTTGGAATGTTTGCTTACATTTGTCACTAAACCACCTATTTCTGTTTTTAGATGTTTTTGTTCCTATGGTCACTTTTGCTGCTTCCTTTATTATTTTCTCGATATTTCTCCATTCTTCTTCTACTGTTCTTTCTTCTTTCTTATTGACATATTCTTCCCGTATTTTTTTCTGATATGCAGATTTCTTTTCTTTTACTGGTAATTTTTCCACCTTCCAACCTGCAGTCTTTTCTTTGCCGTTCCTTTCTGCTCTTTTTACTTCTCTATTAATTGCCATTCTTACTAGGTAGTGATCTGTACCCATATCTGCTCTTCTGTAACTTCTAGCATTCTGTATATAATTCGCAAAATGTTGGTGTACCAATATGTGGTCTATTTGATATGTTTTTTGTGTTCCTGGTACCATCCAAGTTTCCTTGGGAATCCCTTATGTTAAAAAACGTATTAATAATTCTCATGTTTCTCCCTGCTGCAAATCCTATGAGCTTTTGTCCATTTCCATTGCTATTTTTATGTTTACTGTGTTCTTCTATTATTGGGGCATATATTTGCTCCCGCCCTATTTTAGCATTGCAATCTCCTAAGATTATTAAGCACTCCTTTTTTCGTATTTTATCATAACTTTGTTCTAATTCTTCATAAAACTCAACTTTAATTTCATCCTCATTTTCTTCTGTGGGGGCGTGTATGTTTATTAGATGGATTAGTTCCTGATTTACTTCTATTTCCAACTAGCACAATCTTTCCGATATCGGACTAAAACTTTTTATTGCATGTTTCAGTTTCTTGCTAACTAAAAAACCTGTCCCCAGTATTCTTTTCTCATTACCGCTATTGAAAAAAATGTACAGTTACGGACACCTCAAAGTGCACGGTTTTTTGTTACTATGGTTATTTTTGCGATTTTTCGGCGTATTAAATGGGGGTTTCTCCAGTGGCGTTGCTTATGGTTATAATAATAGGTATTACTTTTTTAATGTTTGTATTTTAGAAAAGTTTCACAAGTAAACAAACTAGGTATATAATAATATGTATTTAATAAATATGTATCAGTATTCAATTGCTACTACGCTTTGCAGTTTCTTTCGCATAGAGTTGACCAATGTTTCCATATTGTATCCTTCTCTCAGTTCCTTCCAAGCATTTTTTATTCTTTCCCATAATTCATCGGTTTTGTTTGGTGCAAAATCCCTGGTATAAATTTTTGTAGTTAAATAGCCCCAAACATTTTCGATGGGATTCAAGTCCGGACTTCTTGCAGGCCATGGTAATAAATTGATATTATTCTCATCAAACCATCAATGAACAACCCCTTCTGTATGCACAGGACAGTTATCCTGTGAAAATAATGTTATCAATTACGTTAACATACACAAAATTAATTAATTAGATAATATCTTGCCTGTTGAAAAGTAAATTGATTAGGAAAGACCTCTCTTACAGATGGCAGCATCACATTTTGCAAAATGTTGCGAAGTTTTCAGCATTCAGTCGACCATTAATTCTATAGCATGCCCCCAGATCCGTGAGCATTGATCCATCCCCATACGTTTACAGAGAATCGTCCACTACTCCTTAAGGGTTGAACATAATATTGCTCCTCAAATCTTGAATTTTGTGGTCTACACACCCTTAATCGTCAATTGGTAAATGATTGAAATACCTTTTCACCTGAGAAAACAGTCGTGTTCCAAAAGTCGTCGATCTCATTCAAATAGTCGGTTGCAAATTGTACTCTTCATTCTTTGTTCTCTGGTGTTAACAAAACTTTTCTTGCAGAAGTCTCTGCTGTCAACGATTTTTAATTTTGAAAGTGCAGCTCTTGCTCACATGCAAATCTGTTGCGACTCGACTCAGCGACCAGTTCTCTTCCAGTTTTGTAATAGCTCGCATTTTCTCTGCTTCTGACAAATGGCTGGGAATTTTCCGAGTTTTCAGTTCTATGACAGTTGATGACAAACGTAAACGTCAAAACTCGACGTCTATGATTAGAATATCGTATTACAAGCTAAAAATCTGCCGTGCACTTTGAGTTGGCCGCAACGGTACTCCTCTAATTCTATTATGAAATTTTCTTTTTGTTTCGTTTCTTGGATTGCTAATATATCGATATGATACCTTTGAGCTTCGTTTTCTAAACTTTTTAATGCCCTTTCATGAAACTTGCCCCTTACATTCCAAGTATCTAAGTAGAAGACTTTTTTTCTGTTTTTTCTCACATCCGTTTCTCATAATCCTGTTTCTCTCTAAGGCCGTCGTCAACATTGTGTCTGTCTGGCTTTTGATTATTACTTTTTCGCCGCCATTCTGCTTTTTTGATTATCCGTAGCTATAAGTATTTCTTCCTTCGCGCTTCATATCTGTGTTTGTCCGTTGATTGTTAGTTTTTTGTAGCTGATTTTCACAATTTTTCCTGCTTTTTACTCTTTATTCGCCATCTTTCTAATTATACCTTGCACATTTCTTTTCTTTACCGTCAGATCATTATTTATGTACACATTTCTTTGTGTCTCATCATGTCTCAATTTGCTTTAATTTTTCAGTACTTCTATTTTTTCTTGCAGGTTTTCCATTTTAATTACACATTGATCTTGTAAGCCGTTTCTAATTTAATTTTCAGCTTCAGTTTCTCTTCTATGAAAGTTTTCATTTCTTTCTTCAATTCTCCTTCTTCTTTTGCTTTCACGATTAATCCTGTTATCAAAAGATTTTGCTTCCGTTTTTTCCTTTCCATGCGCTCATAGCTACGTTGTGCTCCATCGAGTTGATTAACTTTTTTGTGAGCTCCTCCATTTTGTTTTTTAATTGGGCATTTTCTTGTTTTAATTTGCCTATTTCTTCATGGTATGCACGCTGTTCCTTCTTTAAATCTTTAATTTCTTCTCTCATCATCTGCATTTCCTCTCGACCCTGTTCTTAATCCCGTCTGATTTCTTTAATGTCCTTCATCATCTCCCTCAACATATTTTTAAGTTCACTATCTCCATTGTCCTTTTGGGGAGATCTAGCTGTGTTTTTACTTACGCCGAACATACTTATTTCCGCTTCTCGTTTTCTTCTTCCCTTTTCCGTTGAAGATCCTCCACTTTCATAATTCTGTTGTTTTTGAAAATATGCCATTTTTACGAGTTACTCCTCCAGTTGTGTATGCAACTTTATGCGCACTACACTGTTGTATATGCAACTTTATGTACACTACGCTGTTGTGCGTGTTGCCTATCTGCACCTGGATTCAGCGGACCCGCTAAAAGTTACTTTTTGGAGGTCATAGTTCTTATCAAATCGTAATTCTAGGTTATAACTTTATTTTCTTAACTACAATCGTGATCTGCTTCTCTTAGCTTCTACTTTATATCTCTACATGTACCCTGGACTATCTGGTGTTTAAATTCGTGCTTAGGCAAATTAGTTAGCTCGATACGGTCCCCAAATGTGGATTTTGTTTCGGAGCGCCAATTCACACTTTATCACTCACTAACCTCAAACAAAAAATGACTGATAGTTTGTTTTTTAATGATCACGATGTGCAGTGCCATCGAGATATTTTGTGTGGTACACTTCATAGTAGGGTATTCTAAGATAAGATCTTTCTGTGAAATGAGTCTCAGATATAAGCATGATATCGATTTTGTTTAGGTTTAGAAATGTTGGTAACTCGTCTTTGTGTTATATCAAGCTATTGGCGTTCCATAAGTCTATTTTAGAGAAGCAGCCATTATGATGTTATCTTATTAACGACAGTGGTGAGCATAGACAATATCATACTATTTTGGTGAAGTAACTGGTTAAAAAGATTTTGAATTCGTCCAAAAAATTGGTTAAAGACGTGTCAAAACTTGTTGGTGAGTTTTTAGATATATTTGTATGAAGTATGGTGGGATTAATATTTGTTTTAAGGGCATCAGCATATCTTGGATTTTGGTAAATCGGAGCCGAACTGTTTTGATTGTTGGTTTGTCTCGTTCTTTTCTGTAATTCTTGATAGATCATGCATCCTTTATAATTCGCAGGATGGGGTCCTCCGCACAATGCGCATTTGGCAGGTGTGTCTGGTGTTTTCTTACAAGGTAGCGTGCCATGCGCCCCTCCACATTTCACACATGCAAATGCTCGATGACAATACGCCTTTGCGTGATTATACGATTGACACCGAGTACATTGTACCAGTTCGACCTTTTTACGTGGAGGTTCGACATGAATGGACTTATTTTGTAAATATTTAAGGTAATAGATTTGTTTATTATTGTTGGCTGGTTCTAAATCAACGAAGAATAGAGGCAAGGGGTCTTTTGACACCCAACTTCTTACATTGTGGATATTTCTAGTTATAAATCCGTGTTGATGTAGTTCCTTCTTAATGTCGTTCACCGGTACTGTAGGATGTAGATGCTTTATAACTACACGGTAAGCTCGTTGTTGCTTAAATTGGTATGTGTGGTATTTAATATTTTTTCTTGTAAGTATTTGCTTAGTTTGCTATAGTTTTCAGGAGTGTTAACATTAATTTTGACCTCATTATTCGCCATTGATTTCGAATTGTAGTCTGTTGGTAGGATTATAGAACTTAAACTTTTAACCATGTCCGGGTAATTTTTATTTTCTTTATTTATCACTTCATCATCTGAGTCGGTGTATACTTGCATGTCTTGTGTGTCTTGCAATGCTGCATAGTTTTGACTTTGTAATTGTGTTGGGGGCAATTGGGGAAACTGCTGTTGATAATTAATTATGGATGAGGAAGGATTTTGGGATAAATGGAGATTGTTTGCGAATTGTGTTTGTTGGGGTAAACCTAGAACAGGTGCAGGAGTGGGTTGTTGATAACAGAAACCGCTTTGATAGTGATTTGGCACGTGATTAAAAGTAAAGCCCGGCATTATGCCTTGATATCCGTCAAAATTTAACCGCGGTTAAATATGTGTCAAAATTTAATGGCTTATGCATAATTTTAACGTGATTACTAAAGGTGCTTCACCAACTGAATTTTATCTATTTATTCAGGAAATAATCACGCCGAACATCCCGCGTGCATGTAAACTAGTCTGAATAAATTTTGACGATTTTCTATCAGAATGTTTTGCTCTGAAGAAATATATCTCGTAAATTTTCCGCCCGAGCGGCAAATTTACTTAACATATTTCTTAGCAAAACATTCTGACAGAAAACGTCAAAATTTAATCGGCTATTTTAATGTACTTGGGATATTACCGTTGATTATTTCCTTCATATCCGCAATAATGCGTAATCACCATGGTTTCTGTCAGTTTAATAATGACAAAAATTCAAACTTCAAAATTTAACCGCGGTTAAAAATGTGTCAAAGTTTAATCGCTTCTGAATAATTTTAACATGATTATTAAAGGTGTTTCACCAACTGAAATTTGTCTATTTATTCAGGAAATAATCACGCCGAACATCCCGCGTACATGTAAACTAGCCTGAATAAATTTTGACGATTTTCTGTCAGAAAGTTTTGCTTTGAAGAAATATATCTCGTAAATTTCTTAGCAAAGCATTCTGACAGGAAAAGTCAAAATTTAATGCTATTTTAATGCACTTGGGATATTACTGTTGATTATTTCCTTCATATTCATAATAATGCGTAATCACTATAGTTTCTCTCAATTTAATAATGACAAAAATTCAAACTTCAAAATTTAACCGCGGTTAAAAATGTGTCAAAATTTAATCGCTTGTGCATAATTTTAACATGATTTTTAAAGGTGCTTCACCAACTGACATCTGTCTATTTATTCAGGAAATAATCACGCTGATCATCCGGCGTGTATGTAAACTAGCCTGAATAATTTTTGACGATTTTCCATCAGAATGTTTTGCTCTGAAGAAATATATCTTGTAAATTTTCCGCCCTTGTTGAGCGGCAAATTTACTTAATATATTTCCTAGCAAAACATTCTGACAGAAAACGTCAAAATTTAATCTGCTATTTTAATGCACTTGGAATATTACTGTTGATTAATTATCAACACTTTCTCACTGTCATGACATTACATTTGCTTTCCCCAATTAATACCTTTGTGATATTTGTACTTCAAAACCTCTATTTTTTATCAGTTTTTTGTTGATAATTTTTGGATGTTGCTCAATGTTATTGACAATCTGCAGAAGTGTACTAAAAGCATTTTCTGTTTCTCAAAATTCACACTAGGAGGTGTTTTCTTTCGAACAATATTTGCCGATCACGTGTCTAGTCCGTTTCGAAATAAACCGATGATAACCTGCAAAACCTTCCACGGGAGCAGCTTGAGATTGTTAAAACAGCAGTTGTCACACAATATAAATGCTGACTTGGCAAGACTGCGTCCCGCGGAAAAACCAAGGCACGTGGCCTGATGATCGGGGTAAGTCGTTTAAAGTGTCTTCGTACCGTGTTTAACACGTTTTTTATTATATTTTGGGAATTTTTTTATAGCCCCAGGTTTGGAGCTCCATTTTAATATCCTGTGTCGTTTCGGAAGGTTTTTGCTGATCCACATTGCGGCCAATGACCTTGAACCAGTGTTGGCTCTGAAGGCATCTGCCGAACCCAGCCTTCTATGTGCTATTTGGAGCATAATCTCTAACGCTCTGTGTAAGCATTCGAGAGGACGCAAATTGCAATTCTCTGTGATGCCTGGATACATTTAGTTAGAAGATTCGTTGGCGCTCTTTTCGGTTTTTAATTAATCTGAGTGCCTACTTAAAGAACTACACTTTTTTGTCTCCATTGAGTCCTGCCGGAAATTGGATCCATGTAGTCACTTGATTTTGGAAGTTTGAGCCGACGAATCAATTTAAGCTAACACATTTTCAAAAATAGTAACAGGCTTGCTTTAGGAAAGCCTACGAACACATAACAATGGTTCTTTGACTATGCTTTATAACTGGCAATTATAATCTTCTAATGACTTTTCCAGAAAAGCACCTTCCTTTTTTGGGAAAACTTTCCAATTTCAAAAAAAGGCCAATAATTGTCATAGTTCATTAATTGGTGCAGATACCCAGCCATGCACATATAAACAAATATTTATTATAAACGGTTTTTAACTGTCTATAGAAATTTAAAACTGTCAGTTACCGTAGTTCACACTGCTTGCTTGCACTCAAATTTATTAAACTCCGTAGAATAGGCATTACGCACGCAAGTAGAGCAAATGCAAATATAAAATCAAGTTTGACAGTTGCGAAAATAAGCTCTTGCGTAACTAAAAGTAAATTAAAATAACAATTTGGTGTTTTAACTAAGGGTTGCTTAAACACAATAAAAAGTCGATTCCAAAAATGTCTTATTAAAAAACAGTGATTTAGTTTATTTGTTTAAGTATAAATGTAATCAGGTTGATTTAATAATCAGAGTAATTAGATTTGATTTCCTACTTCTGTTACAGGTACGATAGTTTAAAATGGTTCTTTGTTTAGGTGCTTAATGCTTTCCAATCTTAATTGTTAGCCAAGAAAAAGTAGATGGTAGTATTTGTAATTTGACAGCAACTGCGTCACATAAATCGTAGAACATGGATTGTATTGAAAATACCGAAAAAGTCTCTATCAAAGAAGAAAGACCTCAAGGTAGCAACAATGGTAGTAATTATTCCAAACTAGATATTAAAGAAGAAGACGACATTGTGATAAAAGATGAGGATTATGGTACGGACAAAAACAATATAAGCCTTTATATGGAAGGTATCGGAGAAAAGGAATATTATGTCTGTTCTGTTTGTGAATATAGAATACTTTTGGATTAAGATTTCTTTCGTGCGAAGTTGATGAAACACCTGGAAGAAATATTTTCGTAATATTCTCATAATCAGACATATTCTGGATTTGTACCTGACAGTATGTTACGATTTTGGCAAACGGAGCAGAACACCTCAAAGGTAGGCTCTTTTTGTATTATTCGTTTAGATCGTATGCGCTACATTTTTAGCTCCTACTAGTTACCAGGGAAAACACTTTGTCGTGTGAGCTAAGGTCCCCTTTTCGTTTCACGAATTTTATGTTGAAGAATCCCTGTCTGCAAGAGCTGAAGTTTAAACTTAGGATAGCCGTTTAGACCTTTCGCAAACACCTGACTTTTCTTGGAGACTTATCGCGATGTATTTGCTCTTGGCCAGCTTCCGATGCGCTTGTGTTCTACCTGGTAAAAAGCAAATGGTCTACCTTGAACCAACCTATTCTCTTGCATTAATGAATTGGGCCACGATTTAGCTTGCGACCTCGACTTAACATGCAATATGGAATTCCTTTCAATATGTTAGTGTTTCGCGGTAATTGTAGTCTATTCGTCAAGTATCAGGTTTTCTTCGTATTTCAGATAAATATAGCATACTCTACTACTTACTTGTGTCGGGCAATTATTTTGATATTATTTTGAATTAGTCAAGCCATTGTTTCTTGCCATGCCAAGGCTAGACCTAAATGGAAATTTCGGATGTGTCTCACTTACCATCCAAGTTATTATTATTCTTAGTTTTTTCTCTTGTGGAGCAACTTTGCATGTATTTTGGAAGTTGAAGTTTGGATTTTCACATCATGTTAGTGACCGATCCACTCGGTTGAATTAAATTTAAATATTCCCCTACTTGCAAGATATTGCGTTATTAATAACTGATAACGATTACTAATTGATTAATTAGCGTATTCTGGGTTATATGAATCCCTACTCTGAACCAAGATCTTGGAGTCTGTAGGACCTATCTGTAGATTGTTAATAACATGAGAGTATTCTTGCATTTCTGGATCTAGGGTCAATTTCAATCCGAACACCAAAAATTTTACCATTCATAACTCCATCGCTGATTATGCATTTTTACCGAGTAACCTGTTGGTGATTTCAAAACTGCTAAGAAATATAATTTGAGGAAGCATTTAAAAACTCGCGCAGAAAAAAATATTTATGTATGTTCTGTATGTGAATATAAAGCATCACAAAAAAGTAGTTTAGTTATACATATGAGGTCTCACACAGGAGAGAAGCCTTTTACCTGTAATGTTTGTAAATACAAAGCATCACAAAAAAGTAATTTAGTTAGCCATATGCGCTCTCATACTGGAGAGAAACCGCATTCTTGTTCTGTATGTGAATATCAATTATCACGAAAAAGTGATTTAGTTACACATATGAGAACTCACACAGGAGAGAAACCATTTTCTTGTACTGTGTGTGAATATAAATCATCACGAAAACCTGATTTAGTTAGACATATGAACTCTCACTCTGAGGAAAAACCATTTTGTTGTTCTGTATGCAAATTCAGAACTGCAATAAAAGGTAATTTTGTTAACCATATGAAATATCATACTGGAGAACAACCTTATTCCTGTTCTGTATGTGAATACAAAACATCACGAAAAAGCTATTTAGTTACACATTTGAGGTCTCACACAGGAGAGAAACCTTTTTCTTGTTCTGTGTGTGAATACAAAGCAACACGAAAAGATTGTTTAGTTAGACATATGAATTCTCACTCAGAGGAAAAACCATTTTGTTGTTCTGTATGCAAATTCAGAACTGCAATAAAAGGTAATTTTGTTAACCATATGAAATATCATACTGGAGAACAACCTTATTCCTGTTCTGTATGTGAATACAAAACATCACGAAAAAGCTATTTAGTTACACATTTGAGGTCTCACACAGGAGAGAAACCTTTTTCTTGTACTGTGTGTGAATACAAAGCAACACGAAAAAGCTATTTAGTTACACATTTGAGGTCTCACACAGGAGAGAAACCTTTTTCTTGTACTGTGTGTGAATATAAATCATCACGAAAACCTGATTTAGTTAGGCATATGAACTCTCACTCAGAGGAAAAACCATTTCGTTGTTCTGTATGCAAATTCAGAACTGCAATAAAAGGTAATTTTGTTAACCATATGAAATATCATACTGGAGAACAACCTTATTCCTGTTCTGTATGTGAATACAAAACATCACGAAAAAGCTATTTAGTTACACATTTGAGGTCTCACACAGGAGAGAAACCTTTTTCTTGTGTTTTGTGTGAATACAAAGCAACACAAAAAGTTCACTTAGTTAGTCATATGAGATCACATACATGTGAAAAACCTTACTCTTGTTCTGCATGCGAATACAGAACAGCACATAAATTTAATTTGATTACACATATGAGGTGTCACACAGGAGAGAAACCTTATTGTTGATCTGTTTGTCATTACAAAACAGCAGACAAAGGTAATTTAGTTAGACATACGAAATCTCATTCAGGAAAATAACAATATAGTTTTTGTTCTACTGCATCGAAAAGCAATTAATTTCTACAATGTTTTGCGGCCGAAAACACTCTTTTTGGTACTTGTACCCTTTACTTTTCAGCAGTTATAATCATAACAAAAACTAGCGCTGTGTTTCCATTGGTCGAAATCAAAATACACATGTCATTTTTGGTGGGAGCATAACCTCTTCGACTCTTTCTGACCTCGATTAAACTGTCATTTTGTAGTTAAAAAAAAACGCTTTTAAAGCAGTACAAGAAAAAGTTATGTATGTGACTCGTACGTACGTGGAGTTTTAATTTCGTACTTGTAACATAAATAACTATTATTATGAAAGAACGACCCATTATTGTTTATTTATGTATTAAGGGCATAATCAATAAATTAAAGCAAGAGGTCTATCATTTCTTGAGCGTTATAACAGTGATTAGTATGTACCTACATTGTACATACAAGGTTTTATTTTATTTTGGTTATCAAGAAGACAAAATTCAAGGATGCACTATTCTGGCTACAGACTACGTCATCATTGCGCTGGCACTGTGAATTTATGCAGATTGTTGGTGTTGCTATTCTACATTGTTGATGTTTTTACTCATACTGCTTAATAGTTTTTTAGGCTCTCGGGCCATAAAAGCCATATTACACTCGCTATAGAGGGCTAATAAACAAGATTATGATTAGAAAATGAAATAAGTTAGTTTTACTTATATGTATGTGTCATATGTATACGTCATATGATACAGGCATACTTCAGAGTTATGTAATCTTCAGTTCCAAACTGCTGCCATAACTCAAAAATGTCTGGAAGTCGAATCAAATTATAATGCATTATACAAGGAGATGTTGTGTCTTGTTGGTAATATGTAAGCAAGCACCACAATTCCGTAGAATTCAAAATGTTTAAAAGTTTAAACGACATAAGCTGAAGAGCAGTAATTCGGGGTGGGACTGTATTGATTATATTGTTATTATTATTATTAAATAAAAATAGTATTAAATTCTTTTAGTCGTTCTCTTGTATAGTTTTCATTGTGTGATGGTTGTTAATAAATAATCTATACCTAGACAGTTTTGTTAATTCCTTTCTGAGCAAAAGAGATTTTTTACTTTCGGATGCAACATACTTCTCTGTCATATACCTACCTATATCATGAAATGTATGTTATTGAACTTATATCTGTAGACTAGTCTGACGCCAACTACTATCAATGTTTGGTCTTAAAATATTTTTCTAACTTAAAAAGAATCATTTTGGGTCTTCTCACTTCGTTTATTATTTCGAAACGTTCACTAGTATGACTACAAATTTCGTCAGATTGGAGTAGTTAGTGTAACTAATACTTGTTTTACTGGAGAACGTATATGTTTAGCTGGGTAAATTTTGGCACTGTGGATGTTGGACAACGTTTGAAGTATTTTTCCAATCTGGTTATTTTGATTTTTTTCTAATTTTAGTTTTTATTTAAATTTTATTTCTTATTACCGATAGAGTAAAGTCGACAAATTTGGAATACTTTTTTTTAAAATACAATTACCTATGTCCAAAGGCAAGAAGATATTAACATTAATTAAAACGAAAAACATTTCTGAAGGTTTGTATTATTACACAGAGAAACAAAATCCATATTGGAAAAACCAAAATAGATATAATTTTGTAACTAAAAAATAAATCTTATTTAAAAAAAATTTCACAAATATAGAATACTAATAAAAATCTTAATATTATGTAAAGTATTACAGAGGCAGTCATTCTATTTGCAGAAATCACAAATGTGCACCCTTATTTCATAACTTCTGCATTTCAGGTGGCACCAGGATCCATATGACTGGCATTTGATCCACTGCTTTTCATTTTTCTTGCTTTCTAGAAACTTCCCATTACAAAGCATACATTCCGGGTTCTCTATGTTGCTAGGAGTTACCTCCGCAGTTTCATCATCGTAGAGCGAATCATGAGAATCTTCAGCTGCCTTAAACTCTTCATCAGAAGTGCTGCTAGGTGGTGGTGAAACGCGTGTTTTTCTCTGACTAGTAGATGGTGTGGCTAGATCCAAACTAGACACGACAGGTACTTTTGGAATTGACTTTTCTGTAAGTATTTGTTTCTTCACTTGAGCCCCTGAGGCTTTAAGCTCAGTTTTGTATGTCAATGCTGTTATAACGTTGGCCTTGGCAGCTTTTCTACCCCTAGTAGAAGTTTTTTTCTCAGGACAGAAACCGGAGCAATCATAGAGGGTGTCACCAAGCTTGCAGCTTCTTCTGCTGCTGAAGAGTTCTCTTCTTAGGAGTCTTCCATTTCAGAGGCAATAAAATCAGAATTGCGAAATATATTTGGATTCGTCAGGAAAATGTCGTTTTAAAGCTGTTTACACCAATTTAACCTCGCTGAACTCTTAAATAAGCTTTACCAAATATTTCCATAATATTGTATGAGGTAGCTGGTCGTGCATTTTGACGTATCTAAATTTGCAACACATAATGAGCCTTGAATGGACTGTCTACAGGCTGAAGTTTCTGTGTAAAATGGGGTGGTACACACACAATAGTTACATGATTGTCTCTGGCTTTGTTAATAACGTCAAGGTTTCTAGTGTGAGAATTATGTCCATCCAGTGGAGATTCTTGTGTAAGTTTTGTCGTTTTTTTCAAAATGATCGAACCACTTCGATAAAATAATGGCCTAAATCTATCGCGAAGGACGAGTCAAACACAGTTCCTGGGGGAGCATCCTTTGTTAATTGAACACTTAAAATGTTACACACGAATATGGCTAGATGTGATACAAAATTTCTCGCGGCACTCATACAGAAAAAAACTGCAGTTAAAGAGCCTCCCTCTGCGGATGTTAGGGCACCAATTTGCCTCTTGCCTTTTAAAGAAACGACTTGGGGGAATCTTTGAAGGCACGATGGATATGCCACTTTCGTCTATATTATACAGTCGGTAACATTAGATGCAGGTAAGGGCACTGACTATAATACCCTTTGTGGTCTTATTTTGCGGTTGTAGAAGGGAGAGCAGACACTTCAACTAACTTCCCAAGTTTGTGCATCATGATGAGTAGCTTCTGGAATAAAAATTATTCCCCCATTTGGATCTCCGTAGGGGAATGTGTTTAGTGATTGTCCTATTAAAACTAAAAACAAAATCATTTACGAAGAAAAATGAAGATTGCTACATATGATGTATGTATAAGAGCTGCTTCACTTTGTAAAGCTATAGGTATAGGTGGCAAGTTTAAGACATATTGTGGGTACTTCTTATTCTTAGCTAAATCTCCAAAAGCCATATTCCATAAATGGCTGCCTTAAGAAAAGTCAGATTTTCATGTTTCGACCCCTTCCAATCAAAATAAAAACTTATTTTTTTATAGCAGTTAGTTCTTTAGCGATAGTTCTTTTCTTTCCAGCTTCTAGCGGAGGCTACTGAATTTCGGAGGAATAGAGATCATTTGTTATAACTCCTTGATTTTCAATTAGGGATGTCCAGTCCCACTTGTCGAAAGGAACTCGGTCGCTTTTGTTACCACGTAATTGAATAATTGGGAAAAATACTGAGTTTGCCATCAGCCCCACACTCAAGTACTTCGAGTGCCACTTCCCTTCCAAACTCTTCATCTCGAATTTATAGGCATTGATCTTGAAGTCGAGGTTAAGTGGTGGAGGAGGTTATGACCTTGAAATCATGGCCGAATGGTGGTCAATGCTACGGTCTTGACTTTAAACTGGAGGCGCGGTGATGAAAGGTTTTGATCTTAAACTCAAAGCCAAGTGGTAGGGGAAGGTTTCAGAGCTGTTCACATCAGTCTACTCTCGTGTCATCCATATTTTCAGTGTTAGTAATTTCTTGATCAATTCGGTTGTTACATCTTACATGTGTGATGATTTGTATAAAATTTTAGTTTTGTGCTTAGTTGTAGGTAGATAGCAGTAATTGGGTAAAATATTTGTTCCCTAAGAGGGTAGTATTGTTATAGTTGTGGAAACATCATGGAATGATTTATCAATTTCAAGGACCGCGACAGTTTCTACACATTGCGGCCGTTCTATCCACCTGGCCTTCCTTGTACGATCCATAACTCTTCAACAATCAAGCACGTCGGGGTCACCAAAAGTGCAGATCACGAATAAATATCGACAACGATTTATTTATATCCTTTCTTTTAGAAAGTCAGATGATAAGTAACAGATATTTACTATAAAATGTCAGAAAACGCGTCTTCCACAGGTATTTTAAAACCAATTACCTACCTTTTAGCTGACAAACCTCCATTGAATTTTATCAATACTAAGTAGATTCTATGCACGTTTGTAGATTTTCAATTTTGACAGTTTTTATGCTACATAAGCTGCGTTCCATATATTTAATAACTACTATATTGCTAGCGGCTATGAGTGGGGAGGTCACGAAGTAAGTGAGACAGACAACCAACTCTTCAATGTATATGGTGAGCTGTGCGCAATGGCCTCGGCGTCGTCCGCGCGGTGGGGAAGTGGTCAAGTTTAAAATTCGCTTCTAAAGGCGGAGTTCGAATTCTCAGGCATGCACACGAGACGCGTAATACTCAGACTGAGACTATGTCGGCGCCGTAACGTCTTAATTTGCCCTCGCATCTCGCTCGGGCAAATCAATACGACGTTGATGGAACGCACTCAAAAAATTTTCCGGAAAGAATTAATGCTCTTATGAGATTACTAGAACGCGTTGGCCAGCCTACGTCTGGCCGTGCCAGCGTAAAGAAACGGTTAACAATAAAGGTGCTTGCTCAAGGCGGCAGCCAGCCTACGTCCGGCCCTGCCAGCGTTAACAATACAAATGCTGCGTCCCCACTTGCGCGCGTTCATGCTGCGTGTGCCGGCGCCACTCGGGCTTACGATGGGCATGTCTCGCGCCAGTGCTTACGGACGGTCGGCATCGGCTCTTATAATATAAGATATGTGAGAATTTTTAATAGAAATTTAATACATTTAGATACAAAAATACTTCAAAAACAATTATTTGCTAGAGATTACACATATAGTTTTCTTAATCACATGACGCGGTTTTCCACTGATTGCTGTTGCCATGGTACAGCTCCTGTAGTATTAAAATATTCTTGAAATTTTAGACGAATGTCTTGTGATATGCTAGCAGTTCAATTACCTCCTTGCCGTGTTAAAGCTTCTAACTGGCAGGATAATTCGTCTTCTTCAATATTATTGTTGTATATTGGTGAAGAAGTACCTAATTAAATAATTATGGAATATCCATCATGCCTTAGTTATTAATTCAACTTTTTTCACACTTACATTCATGGTATTTAATGTGATCCGAAATCTATTACATAAAATGCGAAATGCGTTTTCGACAACCCTTCGAGCACGACATATTCTATAATTAGGTATATATGCGTTGCTCATTTGAAAGCCCATGAAATTTATATGGTTTCATTATATTGTCTTTTAAGGGAAATGCATCATCATCACGTCCTGGCAAAGATTTAGAACGGGAAAAGTTTAATGTATTTTGAGTTATAGCATAAGATAAAGGGCTGCGTTGAAAAATGCCACCATCACTAATTCTACCACTGCGGCCAATATCCACAATTATTTATTTATAGTTTGCATCAACTACAGCCAAAAGAACAATACTGTCTGTGCTTTTATAATTATGATAAAAAGCTTCATCTTTTCTAAGTGGTTTACAGGTGATGCCGAATGGTACGATTCGCCGTCGCCGGTTCGTCGTCGACCCGATTCGCCGTTGAGCCGATTCGCCATCGACCCAATTCTTCGTCGCAAGTGAAAACTTAAATAGCTTTCCACATCCACTGTTGTATTCTGATATGGTGGAAATTTGAAACATATGCAATTTCACCCATCTCGCAATTCATATTTTCTTGATTTGTAATGCCAGAGGGAATGTATGGCTAAGCTTTTGACGATCTCGGAGTCTTTATTTACTGTAAATAGAGATTCACACTATTTGTTTGTAACGATACGGTCTTTATTACCTGCCACATACGCTACGAATATCGGTAATGATATCGTTTAATGTTAGCGGCATCGATAAAAGTCAAATCTCTGTTTTTCAGACTTCTTACTGTAATAAAAAGTAGAGCATAATAGCAGAAGTATACATTTTAACTTTCGTGGAGTAAGACGCTCGGGTCACCGCTCTTATAGCCAGAAAGTTTAAGTGTTCATATCGCGTGTGATAAAGCACGGCCTCCGGGTCAATGCATTTATTTATCAACAAATTTGTTGTACAAGGTATTTAACAATTATTATTTTTATAATACCCTAATTGCAAGCAAATCTGCTTATTAGTGCCAGCCAATGGCCGGTACTAATCAACATTATTTTGTGCCATACGCACAACCATCATTTGCACAATATCAACTCCAATACCCCGCTCTGCCGGATAATACGATGCAAATGCAGCCGGGTTTCCAACACACACCAGCCAACTACATGCCGCCCGTAATTAATCAACACATGGGCCAAAACGCAGCACCATCGTGTATCTTACCTGCTACACACTGGCAGCAACCTAGTTCTCAGGTAGCTACATCAAACCAATCTCTTGGAGAATGGACTATAGTCACTTCAAAAAAGAAGCGCGCTCTCCAAGAAGAAAATAGTGGCCTTGTCATACAAAAAACCAGTATAGAACAAACTCCCCATCTGAGCCAAACAAATCGCTTTCAAGCCCTGCCGGACCTTGAAGATAAAACAATGGAAACAGACAAACCCCCTGAAACTAAAGCATCAAAACCTCCTCCTATCTTTATTACAGATGTACTAAATATTAGCCCGCTAACTGCAGAACTAAACACCACCGTCAAAGACAGTTACACCTTAAAAATCATTGGTAGAAATTAGGTGGAAAGCGTAGATAAATACAGAACGCTAATAGCCAGACTAACAGAATTAAAGGTGCAGTTTCATACCTACCAACTAAAAGAAGAGAGCAACTTCAGAGTGGTGATAAAGAATCTTCATTACTCGGTCGATGTAGAGCAATTAAAAGCCGAAATAGAAAGCCATGGCCATAAGGTCATGAATATATATAACACCAAGCATAGAATCACCAAACAGCCACTCTCCATGTTCTTCATTGACTTGGCTCCATGCGAAACTAACAAAACAATTTACGAAATTAATCATCTCCAATACACAAAAGTAACAATAGAGCCACCCCACCAGAAAAAGGAAATACCCCAGTGTGCAACCTGCCAAAGATATGGACACACTAAGAGATACTGCACACATCAACCTCGATGCGTGAAATGTGGTGCAAATCACTCAACCAAAACTTGCACCAAAACAAAAGAAACACAACCCAAGTGTGTTCTATGCTCGGGCTCACACCCAGCCAATTACAAAGGATGCCAAATCTACAAAGAGCTCCAGAAAAAGAAATTTCCACCACTACGCCCAAAAGTACTTTCACCACCGGTAGCCCCAACCCTGATACAACCGTGCACCTCCAACGTACAACCACTAATGTCACAGATTGTAGCAAATGGTATTCCATCTATCC
>OW679198.1:136253672-136392587 GCA_940337035.1 Agriotes lineatus | reverse complement strand
CTCCCTCTCTGTTTAACATATTGAATAAATGGCAGAAATGAGCAAATTTGAAGGTTTTATTTTTTATTTCCTATCCTATCTTTTTTTAAATAATTTATTAAAATTTATACAGATTATTTGATTAATCTTTAATCTTTTAAGAGGTAAAAGAATTATATAACTGTTTCTAGTATTTGTCGAATATTTAATAAAATTCTGGATAGGTGACCATACAAATTTAGCAGTCATTGAAATTTTTTAAAACCCTTATTTGACTGATAAAACAATATTTAAAATCTAGATTGTTATATGTTTAGATTATAGATACACATATACGGAACAATTACAAATGAGAAAAGGTACAAAAATCAATAAGTAACTGGATTTCGTAACACTTTTATTTCAACAATGATTTTATTTCAATTTAAAATATCACGGCTAATGCAAATGGTGAAACGCTTAATATCGATAATTGTTTGTAAACATTATTATAAACACTTACAAGAGCAATATAAAGAAATAGTGATATTAAGCATTTCAGCAGTTGTAATTAGCAATAAATTATAAAGAATAAATGCTTTTATATAATATATTAATTGCAAAATGTATTTAATAATATTTGATAGTACAAATATTTACATGAATAAATTATGTAAAATACAATTAGTCTACATTTATCGTCTTTGGCCACGATCTTTAATTTCAGAGTCTGTTTTCTGCAGAAGCACAAGCTCTAAAGACAGACCTAAAAAAAATTCATTATTAATTTTCAAGTCCAATAGTTTAGCACAAGCATTATTATTAACCTTCAAAATAATTTCCTGTACATTATTGCAACCATAAGCTACACAATTAAGCACTATGATTGTTCAGTTTGTAAACACAACACTTGGAAAATGGTTTTGACACTATTTTGCTGCAATTTGCTTTCAACAAAAATACACGAACTGCTTGATGTAAAAGTAATTCGACAATTAAAAACCTTTTCACAGATACAAGCTCCTCAAAATAATAACAAATTTTAATAAATGGGAAATGAACCGCACAATTGCCATTCACTTGCATGTGTAAAACAGAGATAGGGATACTACACAATCATTCCATCTCAGTCTATCGCCCCTGACACAGTTTTGCGTGCTTTGCGCACGCGATGGGTCCTTTCCAGTTACGTTAGAGTTCACTGATAATTTCAAGGGTCTAGCTTATTTCGTTTTTAAGTTACCGTGTTCACACACACACACACACACGCGCATACACACACACAGACATAATTCGAAAAATGGTTTTTTCGGACTCTAGGAGGTCTAAAACGTCAAGATTCGTCAAAATCTCGAAGTCGATTTTTTTGACGATTACAATACTTTCTCTATACTACCGTATGCGAGAAAGTAAAAAGAAGTCCTCCACGAACGGCGCAAACAAAGGAAAATTTTGAGAGGGTGCGAGAGGCAATGATAAACAGTCCTGGATATTCTGCTCAGCGACACGCGGTCGCATTACGTTTGTCACGTGAGTCAGTAAGAAGAATTTTAAAAACAGACCTAAAGTTGAAAGCTGCTATTCAGAGAGAAGTCGAAATGATCACCAAGGATACATTGGAAAGAGTCTGGAGAAGCTTTCTTGAGAGATTGGAAGTTTGCATCAGAGAAGACGGACGACACCTACCAGACATAATTTTTGCTACGTAACATTAATGGCATATCTTCCTGAATATGTACATTCTTTAAATAATTTTGTTTTATGAAAATTGACTTTGTTGTGCTTTTTTTTAAATGGTAAGGTTCCCATGGGTCACCCTGTATAAGGATATATTGACTTAAAAATCAAGTACTGCCATAACGATAAACGGGAGTTGACATCAAATCGCTTCAACGATCAATTAATTTATATAACCACTTTATATAACCACGATCTAACCGAATGGTACCATCGCCTAGGGAGTTTTTGCACTTAAAACTGTGTATTTTCAGCGCTAATAAGGAGTTAACTTTAATGTTTAATCTATCGGTAAATCCTCGCAAAAGATAATTAAATTTTAAGGTGTTGAGTAACGCTTGAACGCGACCAAACTGCTAACAGGCAGGGTAGTCAATCGAAAAAATATTAAATACATAAATTGAAAGTAACCTATTCCGCATAAATAATGCACGAGGTGAACATCTCAGTTACACAGAATTTCACAGCATAAAACGGTAGGCAAAAACGTTTAGAGTTTCATAGTAATAGCACTGACAATTCGTATTTCAGTTTTGAAAAATCAGACGGTGAATTAATCAGACGCTAGCTATACACAAGGTACCTGGTGACGCACAGCAGCGCAGCTTCATCAGAGCAGCTATGCAGGGCATCTCTATATGTACAACCTGATGAGCGATAGGCTATTGCACTGGGGAAAACCCTTGTGGTGGAACTTCGGAGAGCTGTCACACTGGGGAGAAGTCGTATATTCGAAGGCTACCATATGAGTTGAGAGTGCTGAGAACTGCGTGGGAGTTGGTCCTCCAGATGCTTTAGCAAGCGACATCAATGCCACAGGGGGAGCATATGCAGAATTGGGTATGAATAAGACGGAAACGAAAAAGGAGAGCAAAAATTGCACAACATCGAATTCGCTGTTCAGACGAAACTACAAAGAACATACCAGAGTTGCAAGGTGGCCTCGAGTGAGTAATCCTGCATGAATAATTTATTATCCCAGTATAACTGGCTGCATTTTAGCAATATCACACAGAATTACTTGCGGGTAAACGACGATTTACATAATAATTCTGGAATCGTAGATCTGCATGAAGCAAAATTCTAGGGAAATTACAAACAATCACACCAGAAATCAGAGGCATAAAAATGGGCGCTGAAAATCGTACCATCAATCTATTTTGAAAACTATTATAATCCCCTAAAATTCAAAACTAGCACCCGAGCGATCACCGGTATATGTGATCAACCTATAACTTGTCAACAGCTACGGGTGGAGGAACAAGCATAGGAAGGGCACCCTTTTGCCCAAGCGCTAAGAAATTGATACTAAAGGCGAAGGAACTACCAATGAGAGTCAACGGCATAAGGATGCGGAAAGCCATGGGAGGACTACCGCATTAAAAATCCGTAAGGATATCCCTAGTATAACCAATATGGCAACCGAGTTAAAGGGAAATATTAATATTATTACTCATGGACCTCGGATTCCAAGAGTCGGCAGGGGAAGTAATTCAAAGGTAGACCACTGGGCTTCCCAGGTCGTCAGCAAGCGAAATCCTGGTGTAAAAATAAAAAACAAAAGCGTAACAAATAAACGTACCATCAACAATATAAAGGTAGTAACCTGGAATGTCCGCAGCTTATTCAAAGCAGGGACGCAAGCAAATGTAATACGGGAAATGGAAAGAATTGACATAAGCATTCTTGGAATAAGTGAGATGAGATGACCAGGAAGTGGAAGAACAGAAACAAAAGATCATGTAACATATTACGCTGGCGGCGACGATGCTCAACACCAATATGGCGTCGGTATAATAATTACGAAAGAAATTGACAAATTAGTTACAAATTTTGTTCCATACTCAGACAGAACTATGCTAATACAAATAAGAAATAGTCCGGTAAACATAAATATAATACAGGCATACGCCCCAACAGCCAAAAAAGAAGACCAAATGGTCGAAAAATTCTATGAAGAGTTAGAGTACTTAGAAAACAACATTAAATTCCAAGATATCTGCATTATAATGGGCGATTTTAATGCAAAAGTAGGAAAAGGAAAGCAAGGTACGGCAATAGGCAATTTCGGACTAGGAAAGCGTAACGACAGAGGAGAAAGGCTAATAAATTTCGCTGAAAAAAAACGGATATATTCTCACCAATACTATGTTTCAACACCACCCAAGGAGATTATATACATGGACAGAACCCGAAAGAGCAGATAAACCACAGAAACGAAATCAAATAGATTATATAATGATAAACGAAAGATATAAAAATAGTATAAAGAACACCAAGACATTTCCAGGGACAGACATATCTTCTGATCATAATCCAGTAGTTGCTACGTTCTGCTTGCGACTTAAGAAAACGAATAGAACTCAAAAATATAAGGGTTTTAATACCCAACAAATATCCGAACCTGAAATAAACTAACAACATGAATTAACGAAGAGTTAAAATAAATAACAAGAAACCCTATTGAAGAAGAAAATATAGACAATGCATGGTTATCTATTAAAAAGAAAATTGTAAATGCAGCTAAGGAAACCTCAAAAACGGATATACAACAACGCAAAAAGAAGGAATGGATAACAACAGAGATATTAGAGTTAATGGATAAAAGGCGAGAAATGAAAAATAAAAACAGCAAGGAATACAAAGAAGTTGACAGAACTATAAATAAAAAGATACGGGAAGCTAAAGAAAATTGGGTAACAAAGAAATGCGAAGGAATTGAAAGACTGGAGAGAGTTTATGATACAAGAAACATACATAAAACTGTAAAATAGGTATGAAATCTACGCAAAAAATAACATTATGGGTTAATTACTGATAAACAGGGAAAAACAATCATAACAGTAGAAGAAAAACTTGCTAGATGGAAAGAATACGTGGAAGAATTATATCATGATGATCGGACGAAACCAGTAATCATAAAATACACAGAAACAGCTCCTCAAATAACAAAAGAAGAAATCATAAATACGATAAGGAAGGCCAAAAACAATAAAGCAATGGGGCCAGATGAAATTCCAACCGAATTAATAAAACTCATAGATGATGGAAATGTAAACCTGCTGCTAGAACTATTTAATGCAATATATAAAACGGGAAAAATACCACAAGACTGGCTGAAATTTACATTTGTCACTCTCCCCAAGACAAATCAACCAAGAAAATGCGAAGAGTATAGGAACATTAGTCTAATTAGTCATGTATTGAAAATATTTCTAAAAATTATACACGCTCGGATATATACCAATTATGCAAAAGCCTTTGACAGAATTCGTCACACTAAACTGTTAGAAATGCTACAGCAAATAAATCCAGACCATCAAGATATACAAATCATCAAAAACGTATACTGGAAACAAACGGCACATGTACGTACACCAGAAGGAGTTACCGAAGAAATAAGCATCAAGCGTGGAGTGAGACAAGGATGTGTTCTGTCCCCTCTATTGTTTAACGTTTACTCAGAGAATATATTTAAAAAAGCACTAGAGGAAAGCAGCGAGGGCATTAAAGTTAATGGCATCTTAATAAACAACTTGAGATATGCTCACGACTCCATCCTTATAGCAGAAACAGAAGATTTACAAAGACTCTTTAACCGAGTATATGAAATTAGCAAATCCTATGGCTTAGATATGAATCTCAAAAAAACAAAGTATATGGTAATTACAAAAAAAACATCCAAGGCTAATAGGAATAACAATTGACAATAAGATAATAGAAAAAACGACCACCTACAAATATTTAGACACTATTATCAGTAATGAGGGAAGACAACAAAAAGAAATACGTAGTCGCATCGGACAAGCAAGATGTGCAAATTAAAAACGATGTTAATCAACCGCAATAGTAAATTACAGCTCAGAAAAAGATTCTTGACATGTTACGTGTTCTCAGTTTTACTGTATGCAAGAAACTTAATGCCTTCGAAATGTGGGCTTACAGACGCACGTTGAAAGTATCTTGGGTTGACAAAGTGACTAACTACGAGATTCTAACTAGAATGAAATGCTCCCTAGAAATTATGATTACAATTATTAAAAGACGAAAGTTGGAATATTTCGGTCACGTGATGAGAGGAGAAAAATACAAATTATTACAATTAATACTACAAGACCATATAGAAGATAAAAGAAATCCTTGCCGCAGACAAACATCGTGGCTAAAAAATCTCCGAAATTGTTATAAAAAATCAACAAGATCACTATTCCGTGCTGCCGTCTCCAAGGTACAAATAGCCTTATTGGTCGCCAACATCCGCTAGGATAGGCACTGTAAGAAGAAGAGGACAGTTTGGGAGGCTAAGGAGTTCCACTGCTGTTGTAGCCATCGAGCAGTCGAGATCAGTAATGAGCAGATGTGATTATACAGCCACAAACGGAACCAGGGCAACCCAAGCAACAGCCGAGACAACCAGCATAAATCGAAACGATACCGTACAATCGATCTAATTTTGTATAGCATACATGAGTGTTTTTTTAGTCATATATGAGCTTTATTTAGTCAAATTACGGAAGCTACGATAGTCGAAATATTTACACCCTGGAAGAAGACAAGAGTTTTTAATTCGTTACGATCAGCTAGATCAAACTTTCTTAGGACCCATTGAATCAATTTAAAGAAATTGTTATTAATCGTACATAAAACATCCGGTTAGCAATTCATATCAGATCAATATTCCACAGTACTAATATATTAATTGCTATGATCTTAATAGGACAAATCAAACAGCAGTAATATTACCCAGATTCTCATAAAATAGGCAACACTAATACATTAATTTTCTCAGAATGCCTCATGCCGGTTGAAAGCTTTGCCTCGTAGTTAATCATGTACAATTGCATTCAAAACCGAAATTGCCTTATAGGTCGCCATACATTTCAGCGCTTTGCGTACTCGCATAACAGCCAATATGTGCGGCGGAGCCACACAATAAATCGTTACCGCCATTGAAGCCCGTGGGGTGTGAATGCGAAATGCGATAATTTCGTCCGCAAGCGTAAGTAAATTGGACGGGTCGATAATTATGGCAATAATCCCCTGCCGCTTAAGCAAAACTGTGTTAAACGCTGTTAACGACCGCTTGCATCTGCGAATTGGCAGCGAATCGCGATTATTATGTAAGCTGCATGGACGGTCGATGGTCGTAGGTCAGACATTCTTCCTTTCACTATAATTATAAATGGTCTATTGTTGCGCAACTGAAACAAAGATATCGGCTGGGAAATTGGCTAGCTGGAAAAGTAGTCTGCACGTTAACTGATAGAGAGCGCCGTAAGAGATTGTATAATAAAAAAATGTAATATGAAAGTGCATTGGAATTGCGTGTGCCTCGATGGAGTAAAAGGTGCAAAGAACCAATAATATCCATACTCGTACAAGCCGAGAAGGAGATATGATGTGAAGTTACTTCAAGTACACTTGAAAATAATTTCACATCTTCATGATAGTGTAAAACAATTGAATAGTTAGAATTTCTGAAATGTTTGCAATTGTAATTACTGCATGGTTTGGGTCGATGAAAGTGTAATTGGAAATACTGTTTTGCAGCTGTGAGTGTAACACATGACCATTAACAAACATTCCTGACAGCTTGAATGTGAACATCAAAATTGGTTTGCGATAGTTGTTTGTTGCGTTGTATAAAAATGCACTTCATTTCCCTGTATTTTCTGAAATGTGTATGAACAGAATGAATAAAAAAACCATTTTTGCATATACAATTTACATTTAACTAATTTAAGGTAACTGCACTCTCCAACTCTGTTACAAATGCAACCAACACTAAGCTTCTCGAGAGGGCTACAGACTAGCACAGCGTCTACTACTGATTGCAGTTCCACCTAATGCAAGCTAAGTACACTTTACAACACTACTGCAATTGATGATATTGACAGCAAACAATACAAAACTTTTATACAACAAAACGTGAGGCAGGTTTTACTGTATCACTGTATTATTTTGAAGTTTTATGGATTAATCTAACAAAAAATTCAAGTTAAGTTGGCACTTAACTTACATATTGGTTTATAAATCGATTGCGTCGTTGAAACCGGCATATGGTCTCCCTCGCCTGTAGTTTTTTATATTTACGTTTTACATAGCCAATTTGTATTTGCGTGCTTTTTCATTGTTAATTAGGTTAACTGATATAATCTAGCATAACGAAAAATGCGAATTGTAAAGCCAGGTCGCTGGAGAGTTTAGTTACAATAGCCAGCAGGCGTTGCCCAAAGCCGCCTGTATGTAAGCGGCTCCCAGTGAATTGTGTATGCGGTAAGTTAAACAAATAAAGCGACTGAAGCCTTGCAGAGCTAACATTTTCTGTGTAAGTGCGTGTGTATAGCAGTCAGGGTTTACGTTTTAAATGAATGCTATTTAAATTGTGCTGTTTGTAGGTATACAACTTACAAAACAGCCAAGTAGTTTCACGGAGTGCATTTGGGTTACGTGACGTCAGCCGTCATATCGGCACCGTAGGCAACAGCCAGGGTATTCCCACGAATTTGCAATGGAAAATCCTACACGTCGCACCGTTAGAGATTTAATGACGCAATTCAGTCCAACGACCACGTTGCCGTTCTCAGGACCGAGTATTATACGGTAAATTGATACCGAAAATATTTGCATCCTAAGCAATAAGCGGTCCCTCCAGTTGTGTTCTGAAACTTTCATGAGCGTAAAGGAACGCGCTATTACAGATTAAATGCGTATGTAAGTTACAAATCGGGGTTTTGATGAACGAAATCCGACAGCGGCCTTTGATGTTTAACGTTCGCGCTTCTAAGATAGTTATTTGGAATTAGTCTAATTTTGTTTAGATGTACTTGTATGGCATATACAAGTGGTCTGCTACTACGGTGTACTTCGACGAAACTTGGATATTTCAAAATAGTACTGTAGGTAGATCGTTTCAAGACAGTACTTCAAAGAGAATTTCAAACGTGTTGTAGATGCTTTATTACCTTAGAATCCCACTATCTTTTTTCAGATAATAGTTTGGTGTAGTATGTATGTATTTTAATATGGAATCTAGTTACATTCTTCTCATTTTTGTACTTCTTGGTAGTATATCTAAATTGTATTAATCTATTCCTGCCAATATTTTAGGCGTCTTGTTTGTGATGCTACGAGAGCCATGAGATGCTAAGAGTGGACCAAAGAGGATGTATTTGGTAGGGAACAAAAAAATGCCAAGGACAATTATTCTGATGAAATGTCTATGACAGTGACTAGACTGTTTGTATGTAGTAGTTTCAAAATTGTGTGAAAACATGATAATTATGTGACATCATAGCACATTCATGACGCGCAACGAAACTTACGGTAATCCTCATTTAGCGACTTTCTTAAAAACCACAACAAAAATGTGCACTTCACAGTTGATGTATTTTAAATATATTATTAGGTAAATTTACTATTTTGAAAGATGGAAGTTGACGCAAAAAATTATTAGTAAGGCAATTTCAAGCCACTATTAATATTTAGAATTGTAGAACAGGAAATTTTCGGGATTCTCCAAACGAACTTTACATATCATTCATTAGTTGCTTTGAACTCTAATGCAACGGATTAATGACCAGCTTGACTTTTTTCCAGCCGAATCGGTTCAAGTTCGACTCGTCCATTCAAACCATCGCTGTTAACGAGAAATATTAGCGAAAACTAACGACAGTGCAGCTGATTTCGTTGAGGCTGTAACTGTTAAATGAAATATGCCTCCTTGGCCGCCACTGAAAGACTGTTAGTAGCTAGCACTTACCCGAAGTACACACTCAACGAAAAATTAATAACTCTTACAGAAACACCGCGTGGGATCACCTGAAGATTGAGCACTCTTGCCGTGTGTTTGACTATAATTCAAGACAAATTAGCATACTCTAAGTGAGCACCGCTTCTAAGCAACCATTCGTGTATTTCATGTCAATTACAACTTTGGAGGAGTTGTTGCCCGAAGTCGGTCCTTTTGGAAGTAGTCGCGACGATTTTTTTTACAAGCAATCGTTAAATTGATTTCGCTTTCAATAATTAAAAGGTTAAAACAGCACTGGAAAAATAAAAATGCTATAGTGAGAATTCTACTGGGCATTTTATGTACGCATATTTGATTTATAATCTACAAATTTAAGAAAAAAAATTATAAAAATTCCATGCAGATTTTAGAAATTGCTTAACAAAATTAAAGAAGAAAATGCGGAAATATTTAAGAAAGCTATTATAAACGTTCGGTTTAGGCCACACATTACTTTCATGGTTTCTCTATTATTCATTATAATTACTAAGGATATTAAATAATGTAAGGCTACATTTGCATATAAGGTACTACCTGGACGTGTGAATATTCTGAATAATGGGTTTCGTAAATTAAAAAAAAGCAATTAATAACAGCGGCCACCCACAGTGTATTGCATAACTAAGAGTTTTATAAAAATTCACAAAAGGAAAGTGACCGTATCGTATAAAATATATCATAAAACACCCGAATTTGACGTCTATTTTTACATAACGGCGAGCCCCAATAAAAAAGTACGTGACTTCTCTTCTCATGTTATACGTACTAGGTGAGATCAAATTTGCTAGTTAGTATACCATTATAAATTAAGCAAAAAGAAATATTGTATGATATTTAATGTGAAGAAGGAATGGTAGATGTTTGAAGTGGACATTAATATAAAACAACCCATTTTCACAATTACTTACTACGTTACTATTACAAAATTGAGATAAGGGTTTGCGTCTAGGGATAAGTGTAGCTATAGCTATTCTGCAGGTACACGTTTTAAAATCCCTTTCAACGCTGGCAAGTAGGAAAGTGAATTAGATGAGAATAAATGAAGAAAAAATAATTACAATACAGCAATAAATTAGAAAAACACCATAAAGCCAAAGGTGTTGATGAAGAATGATCTTATTATATCAAATCTAAAGCCAAAATCAAACCATCGTGACTACTAGGGATGTTCCGAATACTCGTATTGGTATTCGTATTCGCGAGTATTCGCTATATTTTAAATATTTGTATTCGTAATCGTATTCGCCAAAATCAACACGAATATTATACGAGTATTTGACATTAAAATTATAGAAATATAGATAAGAATTTTAATAAAAATATAAAACAGGTATTCATACATTAAATAAAACATTTTTTTAAATATTAACCATTCTATAACATTAAATAAAAAACAAAACTATTTTCCATACTATTTCTAAAATTTGCAGCGCGTACAAAAACGATGTTGATGTTGATATTATTCACTCAAGGTCATGTATTCGTATTCGTATTCGTATTCGCGAATATTCATAAGAGTATTTGTATTCGCTATTCGTATTCGCGAATACAAATTTTTGTATATTCGGAACATCCCTAGTGACTACATAGGCACATTTGAGGACAGGCTACCTAACAGTGAAGACGGCGGGCAATTTTTTACATACGGTTAAATTTATTCATTAATATAAAAGGAACGCCAATGAGTCTTTGTGCAACAAATGTGCTCAGAAACGCTTCTGTATCTTTCCAGATACAATTGTTCTTACAGTCGATGACCCATTCCTCCTACAAGTTAGTCGAGCAACCTTTAAGCTTGTTGCATGTTGTTAACGGGGTTTTCCTTGTAACAAGTCATCACACTAAAGGCAGTGGGGACAATCTACGGATGTATATTAACATATAAATTACATACAATTTCTAATTAAACACTTCCCTTTCACAACCTCTCATTCATTAGCTATTATGAAACTGTCCCTTTACTATTAGTTGAACTCAAATTCAGATATAGTCGAGTCCGTTCTAGAAGGCCTGCAATAAAGAGCCAGAGAACGCGAGCAGTTATCTCGTGTTCCCCGACAAGAAATGGGTTGCAGCATTAATCTTTCGTTAGAGGGCAGCTTTTAAATCATCTAAAAATGGCAGGGAATTAACTAATTTGCATTCAGATTAAGCACTTAGTAAATATTCCGGGAACGCAACCTGCGACCAATTAAAAACTACAGTGGGGGGAAATTTATGGCTGCGCATCCTGGATGCTGCTGGCCTTTCAAACTAGGCCGAAACACCAGAAGTTCCTTTTGCCGCTCGAAACTTATGAAACGGAAGCTGGAGGAGCGCCGATAATAAATCTGCAGCTGAAAAAGAACACGTAGCATTCCTTGCAAATCTTGATTAATTAAGGTTGGAAAGTGTACTCCTACACGTCCCAATTCATTTATAAGGACGACTGCTAGAAACTGTGTGCGTTAGTTATGTTCATATTTTAAAACAGGCCGAATGCTTGGCAAGTCACGTCGTCGCTCTTAAGGGCTCTCTGTGGAGGCTTATTATTTATTAATTGTATTTCTTCCACAAGAGGATGCTTGACCTCCTCTCGACCTACATACATTTTGGGTTTAGCAGAGCGTCTCTGCTTCATTTTTACGCGTCGAGGCTTATTTTACAATTTTTTTTTGTTCTTTCGGTGTTTTGTTATAACGTCTAGGTATTTTGATGGGCAAATTTGTCTGAAATGCTTGTTTAAAAAATTGCCTTATAGCATACAGCCCATTAATTAATAGGGTTTTACTACTCCCATGCTTTAATGTACTTATTAAATATTTTATTTATTTATTTATTTATTTAATTTGCACTCAGCCAACAGCCGTTAGGCCAATTATAGGCGTCGCTGTGCAGTTATGAGGACTTCCAACCCCACTAACGACTGTCATGATGTTGTATGACCGCCGGGACCAACTTTTTTCCGTGATAGCCGTACCACGAGGCGCCGAGAGATGCAGCCGTGGAACTCCCATCCAAGTTCTGACCAGAGACAGCGTTGCTTAACTCTGCTGATCGAACGTGGACGCTTGTTCAAGCTACACCACTCGGGACCTAAATAATATGCACTACCTGTACTTTAATGACATCCATTATGATACAGATTTTAATTAAGACACTACTAAAGTGACCAATAGTAGCACAGCATCCATCATTTTTGGTAACCGTGCCTACATGCGTTGTTAATCTTTGACAATCGAGGTGGCAAACAATTTCGAATTGCAATATTCACATAAAATGTTTGTTGATCTAGACACCTGGGTCTGATATTGTGGAAAACAGCGATTAATAATTTATTATCACAAAAATCGAAGAGGATGTATACAAAATGTTAGAAGCCATTTATGGACTGAAGATATAATAAAATAATATCACATCTTATTCGGAAATTCTTTACTTGGATGAATTGCCATTTATGCTAATGAATAATTTTTATAAATAATAACTGGTCGTAGGAAAACTATTGTATATAATATACTATTTTTCCATTTTTCAGATTGAATTTAAATAAAGAAGTTACATTACCAGCAGGTAATAGTGTTTGTGCCATTGCCAATAGATGATGTTGAAAAAGTTACACGAGTAGCCATTCAGGCACAATGTACGTTTATGTATCATATACCACTCGTATTTTTACTTCGCGCTGTAGAGGCTAGTTATTTGTACGCTTTAGCGTCTGGGGCTGCAGTGCTCAACGTGGCTCGAGTTACATAGATGGAGCGCGCCTTTTGAGCTTGTTACTCTATCTCTTAGGTATGTGGTTCTGAGTAGAGCATAGTTAATTTGGTGCCCTACTGTGAATGGTCTCACCGGACCCGACTGATCGCCAAGGCTGTGGAAAAAGTCCGTCCACCGTGGGATTCGAACCGAGGATTTGAATCCCACGGTGGGCGGAAATTTTCCGCACAATATATGTTTATATATAAGGAAAATACATATGGAAATAACTGGAATTTCTTTATTTGTATAAATCAATTAAGCGAACTCCATATTACTATAACCAAAATTACCATTACAATGAAACGCAAAGAAAGCAGCCTCATCCTGGATATTGGAAGCTCAGGATCCGGTTTTGTTGTTTTCAGTGCAATTTGGGAATCACAAATCGTTTCATTAGAGGCTAAATAAAAGCTTTCCAGGTATTTTGCATGCATAGCCCGATTAAAGGATTGCTAACCCGATTTGGACGTGTACAACCAAAACACATTAAGCGCTTTGGAACTTCAGTTTAAATTCGTTTGTAGCGACAAGCTTACGTGTATTTAATTCCCTACTTTTTGTTTGCGAATTAATTATTAAGGCACGTAGAGAGCAATTAAAACTTTTATAACGCGAGCTAAACCATGCTGGTATTTCTATTACACTCGGGCAGTTTTTAAGTAATGGCGCGAGTTCCAAGGCTGTCGCTTTTCCGTTCCTCAACTAGCAATCTGGAGTAGCGTTTGATTTAAAAACGACAAGCAGTGGTTCTGCAGTAATATTGAGGTCAGCTATTTTCGCACAGTAAATTACCGCTAATTTAGCAGAAGACGAAGTAGAAAATCTCGGCCTGAAATACGCTTGTCGCAAACAGTGGCGTAGCCAGAGTTGGCCCTTGGGGGGGGATATGCAATAATAAAATTATATAGTAACTATTTACTTAGGTTTTTTATAGATTGCATGGAAAAAAGTGCAAATATTAAAGAATATTTTTAGAATGGTAGTCGTTATTCAACAAAAACCATTACAAAACAAAATCTAAGTGCCGTGGTTTTTTGGTCAGTTCGTCAAATATTTCATCTACTTCAACTAGTATTTCCCGGTGTATCGCCAACATTGCTAAACCGTTAAGATTTTTCGACGCATACTATACGCACAAGTATTTCCGTCCCACTTCTTTCAAAACATCTGACGTGCCAGTACGCAAAGTGACAATTGGTATAAAATCGCGGTTTTTCCATCAATCGACATGCAACCGTGGATGGTTTATGTTATACTTATACAAGTATTTATTTTTGTAGACGGTACAGGTCGATGTGGTTTCTTATATTTTGTTACAAAACATGCAGATGAGTTTATATTGCAAGATTTTAAATGGAAATAATATGGTCAAATTTGAAAAAAATTGGATTTCGACAAGCAATAGTAAATAATGTAAATTGCTTGATCCTAAAACATTCAAAGATTTCTAATTTTGTCAGCTTCTGAATTTTTATAGTTGCAGCCATTTTTTTAAGTTTTTGACTCTTGGGGGGGGGGGATATATCCCCTATATCCCCCCCGTGGCTACGCCACTGGTCGCAAATTAGTGCTATTTTTAGAAGGACGGAGTTGCAGATAAAAAGCACAACACGACCTGCTATAGCTGCTTGATACTAGAATTTTTGCTTTCGAAATGATTATGCTCGTATACTCCCTTCATACCTTATTTTCAGTAGGGTTGGCCATGGAAAATATTCCATTTTTAGCTGTTTAAATGGAACTCCAAATTAAATGTACAATTACTTTTAGGTTAGAGAGAATTTTAGGTTACATATTTGTAAGACTATTTACAAATGCATTTTACAGAGCATATTCAAACAAGAATTTGGTAACATTTGTCTCCTTAGTTTTGTGGCTTTTAACATATCATTCTACGCCTTCATTAAGTTACTGGAGGAATCTGAATCCTCATTGTGATTATCCTCTGACTCTGAGTCAGATTCTCCCAATGAAATAATAAAAAGTGGACTATTTTTAGTCGGCAAGTCTCCTATTTATTTAGTCCAGTCAGCCGAAATTAGTTCTTCACAATGTTTACAGTAATTTTGCTACATGTCAGAAGTACACGTCCAAAGAGCTTCACGCCTTAAGTTCTCTACTTTATCCTTAGATGAAGGTCGAGAATTTATGTGCTTGTTGTAGTGTCACTATACCATTTCAATTGGGTTATATTGGCAATGCTATGCGGGCAGTATAAGTAGTTTGTCACCATGCTCTTTTAATAGTTTGTCAATTACATACCGTTTTTTGAGATCATTTCTAAAAGATCAATTCCAAAGTTTCGTTTTTCAATTTTGACGTCATGATTGATCAACCGTTCCCGCACTGCATCTACCTTAGAAGAAAACGTGGGCGGTTTGTCTACCTGTATCGAATGTTATGATGCATTATCCATAATCATAACCACTACACATGTTCCCGGTAATTTGGTTAGAGCAGCAACTAGCTCATTGATCACCCAATTTTAGAAAATTTCGCCATGCATAGTTTTATGGTAGTTGCGGTCGTTCTAAAAAACCAAAACCAGGCCCTATACCCAAAACTGTAAATCTTTTTCCCTAATTTATAATTTTGGCTGGGTTACTTTTCAAATCAGTTTCGTGCAGTCAATGACGGACACTGCCATTCTGATATACCCATGTCTCGTCGAGGTACACAAACGTGAATTTTGAAGTATAAATGTCTTAAAAAATCAATTTTCGCTGAAACTACATATGATGTTTCACATAAAATTTTGGGTCCATTTACGTGTTTGTATTGGTAACCAATTAATTTTAAAATTTTGTATAATTTTGCACGCCCAACCGTATATTCCAAATGTTCCTTAGCGTACGTCAATAGATTATTCAAAGTAAAGTATTCATTTAGATATTCAGAAAACCAATAATTTTGTTTTTCTTGTCTTTAGGACATCTTCCGGATGATTTTTCTGAACATTCTTTCACTGATAATTTTGATATAGCCCACACTACACATTCAGAGATCTGCAAGTATGGATAAATATTAATATTGGGAGTTTGCCTGAATATGAAAATTATTACTTCAAAAATTAAGACCACTTGCCGTACTACTGCGGCGACCGGCAGGTTGGATTTTTCTGAATTGTATCCAATGTTCGTTTTACATAAGCTTCGTTTTGCAATGAATTGTTTTTGGCATTTTTATATTACTCAAACTCAAACTTTCAAAAGTTCTATTAAAATAACTAGAACACTGACAGCACTGTTTCATTATTCATTATGACAGTTTGTCATTTTGAGGTTATATTAGGTTTTTATACGATAACAATAATTACAGCCACGAATCCCAGCCGCCCCTACTGAAAATAAGGTGTGAACAGATAATACTTCGCCAGTTTTAATAAGCGTGGTCTTTTAATAATTGAAGTTAGAAATAGCAACATTTTAGCTCAACAATCAACAAGCACAGTTAAAAAACGGCGAAAAAAAGATTGTCTTTCAGTGTTAACATTACTTGCAAAATAAGACAATGCGTTTTAATCACTGCTGCAGCAGGAACTTCGAACATGTTTACTCGAACTATTCTTCCCCTGTTTTAAAAAGATTAGAATCGACTCTAGCACAAGAATATATCGGGAAACATTAGGTCAAATGACCAAGTTGAAGCTTTTGAAAAGTTTAGATAGATATTTATGATTTACGTACTGTTGTATGGAGCACCATCGTGCGGGTACCCCAAGAGAATCTTTAAATTTAGAAGAAATAATTCTTAGAAATTAGTCTTAAACTAGTACCGATTTATACACTTGATCACAAAATTAGGGAAAGAACAAGTATAGTCGAGCGTGTCGGGAAAAGGAAACTTGAAGGAGGTTTCCTCATAGCAAAAAAAGCTCGTTTAGCTTCTGGCTTGTCAATCGATATGCTTAGAGTATGATGGATGTAAAGGTGTATAGTAGATGTAAAAACACTCACATGCAATAAAAAACGTAGGCCAACCGGTGTGTCAGAGATGATGCTTTGCCTTTCAATTATTAAAATACCACACGGGAAGGTTGGCAACTAAATATAAACTGAAGACAAATAGTACTTATTCAATACTACAAAAAAGACATTACCTCACTATAGTGCTCGTATCTTTCGTAATTTATCGTAATCTACATTACAGGGTACATAATAATTAGGTCTAAGCAAAGTATAAATAAAAACTCCACCCTGGGATTGGATATGTAAATTTGGGTACATCGAAATGCTATCCAATTATTTTATCAATACAAACACGCACTTTACTGCAGGTTTTCCAACTGATATTAGATTCAGAACGCCTCATAGTCATAGTTGACAGCAGTGAAAATATAGCTTTTTGAAAAACTAATTTTAAATTCACTTCTAGCACAAAACATTGCATCTGAATATATAATATGAATTCCATATTAAAAAAAAACATATTCTACACGGAAGTGATTGAGAGAAAAAGTAGTAACATCCTATTTATGTTTCGAATATGGTATTACAACTTAAACCCTTCTCGTTCAAATAACAAGCTGAAACGGAAATTTGGCTCCCTTGCTTGGAGTGTTTATTTAATATTTACATATATAGCTAATTTCTAATTGCATGTGTTTTAATGTTAATCCGGCTTAAACATTGTAACTAGCATAGTTGAATGTGCGCGAATACGGTGCTGTTAAATGTGCGCGAATACGGTCCTGTTGCAGTGCGCGAATTGTGAAGCGGTGCTCTAGGGGAATTTCAACTAAAGCAGTAGCCAGCGGGTGTTGCCAAAAGCCACGCGTGGGTAAGCTACTTACAGTGTCAAAGAGCCTACGGTGAGATAAATAAACCTAAAACTGGTTGTGCGCCGCAAGTGAGTGATTTTATACTTCCATTATTCGTGTACAAAGCAAGTATAAGAATTTACAAATAGCCAAGTAGTTTCCTGGCGTTCATTGTGGGTACGTGACGCTAGCCGTCATCGCGTCACCAGAACTAGCAGCAAAGTGATTTCCACCGCACCTTTAGGGAGAGATTTCTATTAGGCCGTTGACGGTTTAGTGGCGTAATCCAATCCGAGAGCTAGTTGCAGTTCTGAGGCCCGAGTCTTACAAGGTAAATTGGTATCGAAATTTTTTATAGCCTGAGCGATAAGTAGTCGCTGTAGTTGTATTGTGAAGGTTTCACGAACGCAACGGAATGTGCTTCATAGACAAATAAAACGTACGTGAATTGAGAAAACGGATTTTGATGCACTACGTCCGATAGCGGGTTTTCATGCAGTTTAACGTTCGCGTTTGTAGGACAATTATGTCAGCGTTTTTTGAATGTTGTTTAAATGTGTTTCTATGGCAGACAGTAGTATTATGTCCTGTGTGTAACTCTACGTGTGAGTAGCCACGAGCTATCGGACTCGGATTTGGATGGAACTTGGTACAAGGATATTAAGCACAATTTAGGATTGACAGACATATATAATAAAAATTGTTGACTTTCTGTTTCACCGGAAATGTTATTAACTTTCATTTTTAAATGGATCGCTCTGTATCATCTTTCTTTTTCCTTTTTGTAATAGCCCGTGTCACATGTATTATTATACTCTAAACTATACACCTTAGGTTTATTTTCGCTGACCATAGAAGATTTAACTATTGAACTGCTTTCTTTTCTTGGGGCCACTAGATTTTATTACTATAACAGGAATAGTTTTTGTATGGTCTATACCTCTGCCTTCTTTATCGCCTCTCTTAGACAGAAGATTTTATGTGTACATGATCGATCGCTCATGAAGCCGCTCTACTCTTCACGTATAGTAATCTCTTTTTCTAGCTCTTATAATTCGTCCGCTGTTGTCGTCACACTTATTTTTTCTTATGTATTGAGCTTATTCAAGCACGAAAGGCGGGCTCCAAATTTGTATCTCGTAACTCGGGGCAGGTTGAGCACTACACCGCCAGATGCTAGCGTACAGCATCTACACCGCTAAGGTAACAAGAGGTTAACGATTATACATACATTGAGCTTATTCATGTAAGTCTGAATCCCTGTGAGACTTCTTCTCTATTCTTCAGAATTTTATTTAATAGTGTAGCTATAGATTTGATCATATGATGGTCGATTACTTTTTCTGTTTTTTCTTTAAATGTCGTAATGTTCGCAATCTCCAATTTTCACAACTCCTCTGCTATTATTTTCATCATTTGTATGTTTGATATTTCGAATTTGATATAAATCAGGGAAGAGTGCTGGATTAAAGAACAGGTATAAGTGCATAAAAAATACGAATAGTAAAAGATGTAATGCTCTTCTAAATTTTTATCATTTAATCAGTAAAGCGTGGTTTGGTTTATGACTATGCTTATTATAATAATTCTCAATGTCCTGCCAAAAACTCGCTCCACACAAAAAGCACATATACCGAGTCACTGAAAAATATATATTTTCATCTTAATTTGTCTTTACTGGAAGAGGGAGAAATACGTTTTTACCGGTAAAACCTGGTTTACGACATATAACAAGCTTAAAGGATGCCCAGTGGGAAGGGACTGGGGTTACACTGAAATAAAAGGAGCTTTCTTAGCGACATTGCAAATAATTGTAATTTAGAAAATACGGGAGTAAATTCGTGTACTTTTTGGGAGCGTCCATGGTATTTTGAATGCCAGTGATAGAGTTCGATGATGCATCATGGAGAACCTAGGCGATGAGAAATGCAAGCAGTGCTCAAGCACCTGACTTCAAAATAGGTGAAACTGCACTGCGATTTACAAATCCAATTCGTACAGTAAATTTAAAAACTCTATTAAGATAACATTTATATAAGCAGGTCAGCCTTGCAACTGTGACCGCACTAGAGCAGGCTAATCAAAACCATTCTTAAGGCATTTCTACCTGTTTGTTGTGATATTCCGCTTGAGAAGAAATTCCAGAGAGAAAAACAATATGATATACAAAATAAACATATATTCCACTCAGATGAAATGCAATTCAATCGTAGGCAAAAATACGAAGATTAAGGGAAGTAAAAAACCGCAACAGTTGCACAAAATTTTGACCAGGCATACTGGCCGCTAAAGTTAAACAAGATTTGCGGGCTTTGAAGACAGACGCAAAATTAACAGCTTCCCAGCATGTCGACGAGAGCAATTCAGGGCTGCATCACTCAGACAATAAAGAATTGACAGCGGCGAGTAACTAGTATGAATACACACGCATGGACAGAAGGCAAAGATGAGGGCGAAACGGTAGATAGTGTGACGATATAGTGTTCCTTTGAATGTATGCGACTGTCAGTCAATATAAATTTCCGCGACACTGGAAAAGAGACGGAATTCGGAATTTTACATGCGTAGACTGCGTTTTGGCTTACTGAATATATCAGACAATCGCCATAATTTCCCGAAAATTAGCACGGCAAAGCTTATCCAAACGGCGATATTTACGGAACAAATAACACACCAAACGCAACCGCTGCGCTAGATTACATCTAACCAACTACTGATTTCTTCTCCGCGACCTGAAATCTTGCCGCGAGAAGCAGCTTGATGAGACTAATTACGCGGTTCCCTCTAGCGCGTGCATTCAAAACTTGGTGGAAGGATTTTTCAAATGTTCAACGGTGGAGTCGAGTTTAAGCTAGTTCGATGTACTGATGTCAATCTTTTCTCAGCGGCATTGCATACACATATGTTAAATGCTACTTTATTTTACGTAGTTCCCTACTATTAGCTTCTATTTAATCTCAACGCACCTGTTTTCAATACACTGGCAGTTCATGTCTACCCTAGTTTTGCATAATGCATTATCTAGGTTTCTGTCTTTTCTAATTTTCTCTATGTAGATACACATGCCACATATAAGTTTACATGTAAAAAATTCAAATGTAATCAGATGTATCTCTTTTTTAATCACTACATGTGTGACCCTTCAAGTGGCTATGTTTAAATCGTCGTAGATTATGGGTGGGTGATTTAATCTCCAAACCAAATACCAGAAGCTACTGGGAGACAAAAACTTACTCAAATAAGATTTACCTTGACAATAAGGGTGCACCGGCTAAATTACAGAATAACCGTGAATAACTCTCCGTTAACTGATAGAACCCCGCATTTACAGAGTGCGCTACTGTTATCTCAAAGACGACCCGTAACATATGCTTCAGCTTTAAGCACTTTACTTTTTCAAGTACTACATACGCACTTTTTAAGCATTCCTTTTCAGACAATAGTGATATGCATTTTATTATGTGCAATAAATACTGTTATAATTATTATTATTCCTTTCTGAATAATTCTAGATATTTCTAGATACTTCTAGGAGAATTAGAATAGATCCTTGTTATACCACCACAATGAAGTTTAATTTAGATTTCATCAGAGACCTTTATTAAGCCGGTTCCTGTTGGATTTTCGCTTTTTTTCAATACAGGCTTGTGCAGGTAATCATGCGCAAACGAGATAAAAGATTATGTTGATTTGTATATATAATTTTTCATAGGATTGAATATGTCCGCAATCTTTGTATTTTGAAGCCTGCCATGTCGCATTGCATGCGAACAACTGTTATTAAAGACGAGTTGTTAATTTTCATGTAATGCCCATTTGGTTCGCTCGAATGCAGCGAATACTATTTACAATAATTTTGATTGGCGAACTGCAGCTCGTTTGAAGTTTCCCAATTACTGCAGCGCTCGTTACGCTTAACGATTATCGGCAAGTTACGACTTCCAAGTTAATAATACTTCATTAAAAACGAAGCCCAGTTAATTAAAATCCAATTCGCTATCCGGCCAGGAATAGATGCACACGGGCACTGTTCTGCTGCCAAAGAAATTAATTTTTCTTTAATTTCCGGCGAATGCATTGCGAATTTAAATAAATGTTGGCCCAGGCGTAACGCCCCCTCCTCGTCGTTACAGATGGCGTTAGATAAGTAGATTTTATTTTTGCCTCCGTATAACGAACCGACCGGCATGAATTCAAACAACGTCACGTACGAGGGAACACAGAATTCGCGAGATCAATCTCAAACGTCTGCTCCAATTTTGTATGTAATATTTTCGCTGATCCTCAGGACGCTGCGTCCGATTTGCACACGCACGGAATTTCAAACATGGCAAAATAGCAGCTGCGCCGGTGGTCAGTCGGGAATAATTTGCATAATTAAAAGGGCCATCAATTGATACACGCGCAATTAGGGCGTATGTAACGGGACAGCGCTATTATGATTCCAAATCCAGGCGATAATCCTGTTAAAAATGCACCCTGTTAGTCCTAATCATCGTGAAAACCCCGCTTAAAAGTTACTCCAATCTGCGCAATTGAATTGCGTTCTGTAATCGGATGTAAACATTTTATCCTGATGGGATTAGCTCGAGAGGACTGTAATTTACTAATGTTAGTTCGCGTTGCTGTAAAATACGATTAAAATGTGTAATGGGCCTTGGTACAACAAAGGTGTGACTATTGCATCTTGGGAAAACGCCTCCAGAGAGAGCTTTTTATTAACTAAAAACGAAGATTTTCCAGAAACACGTGAAAAGTTTTGTCACTTATAATTTACACGAGAGCTTTTTTTTTGTCGAAGTAAACTTGACATTTTAATGAGAATTTCGTTGCTTGGTAATTTAACGAAAAAAACTGCCTCTGAAAAAATTACGAGCAGAAGGATGAGTAATTTTTTTCTAGCAGTTTTTTGAGTTGCATTGCTTAAAGGCAAGGAAACTCGAATTATAAATGTTAAGTTTACTTCGATAAAAAAAGCTTGAGTGCAATTCGGTTCGACAATTTAATGAATTCATATTTAATTTACATATTAGGCAATTTAGAAGTCATTAAATTAACAAACAAGGCTTACTAGAATTCGACCGTTTTAAAAGTTAGGTTCCGTTTTGTCACTAGAAAAGTTAGGGCAAACTTTTGCCGCTGTCATAGTGACAAAAAATCCGCGGCTTATGGGATTTTTAGTGTATGCATTAAAATGTCAGTAGAATTAATTTAGACAACGCTTTCTACATTCATATAAGCCGTAATTAAGGTTGTATAATTACAGAGCGCTATGTGATAATGTAAACTTAATATTTTTGGCGAAGATCTTTTATCAAATGGATTAAAAATTAAAATATGTAGTAGAATACAACTCGTATGATAGCTAAAGCAGATTGAACAAAATAACTCTTGTTCGACACACATTAATATCGAACTGTGAAAATTTTTAAGTACGTACTTTCCACTTCCTTATGTAGAAAGATAAGATTGCTGCATTAAACAACAAAAAACCTGCATTTTGATGTATATCGATAATCTGTTGTGAATCGAAACGTCTGCGTTTTAGACCACCAATTTTGCAGCACATTTTGAGTAACTTTGCAGCAAAATTTCGAAGGCCTTTTCAGCGATTTTTAAAAAGATTTCTTAATTTTTTTCAGCCAGCTGGCTACAACTCAGCAAGATTGTATAAATATTTTGAGCAAAAATGCACACAAGAATTTTCAGGTCAACTTTTCTGAAGCTTGTATCAAAATTATAGGAAATATTCAGCAAATGGAATGTTGGTATAAAATTTGCGCTTAATAATACCACCAGTATCAAGGTTACGTCGACTATTTTCACGGTGGTATCACGAATGCCCATTGCCCTAATTCCAAGCACAATGGACATGAATGATAACACTGTAAAACAATAATTTACGTAACTCTGACTAAGAATGGTATTGGAAAGACTATTCAATATGGCAAATCATTTTTTCAAATTAATGTTCCGGTAAATCTAGTAACAAACCATGCAATTCCTATAGTAAGAGAAAACATTGATTTTTCTAATAAATACTACATTTGCTTAAAATATTAACTTGAATGATGACAGTGTCAAATTAATTTACTATTGTCAAATATGAGCTAAATAAATATTAATTTGGTATTTATTCAGTGCAAAAAGATTGTTATTGATCTCCATTAAAAGTTTGATGGCTTGTTATTGGTTGTATGTAATAATCAGAACTTTTAAACAAGATTGCAGATTAAAGCAGGGTTAGAGAGTTTTCAACAAAAGTTTAGTACTTAGTGAATTTTTAGAAAGAATCTCTTATTTTGTTTATTGGACTTGTAGTACGTGCATGTAAACCGCGAATTTGCAGTAAATTTTCAAAAATATTTCAGCAAGTTTAATCTTTTTCAGTAGATTCGTAAAACATCGTGCTAATATTATTAGCGAGTTGCCAACACAAAATGAAGCCATTTTTCAGAATATTTGCATTTTCCGTATGTTTGTAGAGGATTTGCAATCAATTTTCGCCTAATTTGCAGTCAATTTTTAATATTTTCAGTAAATTTGTAGCAAATTAAGCTGAACTTTCAGTAAATTTTTAGCAAATTTGCAGTAAATAATATTGACTGAATTGTTTACAATTTTTAGCAATATTATAGTAAATTCTTTCAAAGAATTTCCAATAATTTTCAGCGAGATCTCACGAATTTGGAATAAGTTTTTAGAATATTTTCACCACATTGGTAATAATACACTCCCAGGGGGTCTGGAGCAAATCTTTCGTAAGTTTACAGTGCTTTCTTGCAACTAATTTATTTGGAACATTTTCAGCTAGTCTCTGTCAATTTTTAAAACGATTACGATAGATTTTTAAAGAATTTCTAGTAAATTTAGAGCTACTTTTCAGCAAGACTGCTTGCAGTTAATTCTTACAATCTGCAGCAAAATTCATAGTAAACAAAATTTTTAGGAAGTTTATGAAAACATGTTTCCAATAAGCTTTCAAAAAATTTCGCCGAATTTCTGGAAATTTTCAGCACAATTATAATAGATTTTTAAGGAATTTATTAAGCGTGTTAGAATTCGTACAAAATTTTATAGTATACGAGTACTAAAGCTTAGTGAGTTTTATTAAGTTTAATCGACTTTCTGAAAATTTTTAGGAAGATTACAATACATTTTTTTGAATTTCTAGTAAATTTTCAGTAATATATATTTAGCTTGCAGTTAATTGACGCAATGTATAGCAAATTTTGTAGTAAACAAAGAGTGTAAAAAATTATTAAGTTTTATCGAGTTTCTGCCAATTTCTAGCACAATTACAATACACTTTTAGGGAACTTCTAATGAGAAATCGTAGATCTCCAACTAGTTTTCAGCACACTATTAAGCTTGCAGTTATTTATTACTATGCGTAGGAACTTTTAGAGTAAACTAAAGTTAGAGAAAGTTTTTAATAAAAATTAGTATGTTTTCAGAGTTTCTGGTAGTTTTTAGCACGATTACAATACAATTTTAGGGGCTTTATAGTAAGTGTTTAGCTAGGTTTTGGTGAGATTTTAGTAATATTGCTGTTAATTGTTGTAATGTGTAGCAAATCAGTAAACAAGTTTCAGTCAAGTCGTTCAAAACTTAGTTTTCACAAATTTGAAGTCAGTTTTTGGAATACAACTAATTTGTTTGACCAACTTTCAGCAAGATGTTGTAAATTTTTAGTGCGATAGGAATAAATGTTTAGATCATTTTGACTAAAGTTCCAGCTAATTTTCTGCAAAATATTCGTCAGCTAGCAGTTAATTAGTAAAATGTGAAGTAACTTGCATAGCAAGCAAAAGTTTCCAATAAGCTTCCAGGAAGTATGGAGCGTCTAGCAATTTTAAGCACAATAACAATACATTTTTAGGAAATTTCTAACAAATTTTCAGCTATATATCTGCAGTATAGTAGTAAATCTGCAGTTAATTGTTTCAAAGTGTATACAATTTTATGGTAAACAAAAGCTTCAGCGAAAGTGTAAAAAACAGTTACTAAGTTTGCAGAAAGCTTTCAGGAAGTTTCAGCGAGTGTTTATTAGCACGATTCAAATACTTTTTTGAGAATTTATACTAAATTTCCAGAAAGCTTACAGGTAATTGGTATAATCTGTTGAAAATTTCTCATTAAAAAATGTTTTTGTAGGCTTATAAACAAAAATAAGTTTTTAGTAAGATATTTTCAGGTACTTTTCCGAGAGACATTTTTAAACTGGCATGTCTGGTAAACTTAAATAAAAGTGTCAGTAGGTTTGAACAAGTAAGTTTTCAGTAAATTTTCAGGGGTTTCAGGAAGTTTCTGGTAATTTTTAGCACGATTACAATATATTTTTCGGAAATGTCTAGTAAATTCTCAGCTAATTTTCGGCGAGATACTAGTAAGCGTGCAGTCAATTGTTATTAACTATGTTTAGCATATTTCTTAGTAATGAAAAGCTTTAGCCAGCAAGTTTAAAAAAGTATTTTTCAGTAATCTTTCAAGAAGTTTCAGAGTGTCTGGCAATTTTTAGCTCGATTACTACAATATAGTTTTCGGGGATTTCTAGTAAATTTTCAGCTAGTTTTCGGCGAGATATTAGTAATCTTGCAGTTAAATGTCAGGTAAACTTCATAGTAACCGAAAGAATCAGTAGGTTTAAAAACATTAAGTTATCATTAGGTTTTCAGGGTATTTCAGCGAGTTTCTGGCAATTTTTATCAAGATTGCAATATATTTTTCGGGAATTTCTAGAAAAGATATCAGCTAGTTTCTGGCGAGATATTAGTAAGCCTATAGTTACATGTTACAATGCCCGGTAAACTTTATAGTGACAGAAAATTTTGAAAAAAGTACTTTTCAGGAGGTTTCAGTGAATTTTTGGCAATTGTTAGGACGATTACAATATATTTTCGAAAATGTCTAGTAATTTTCAGCTAGTTTTTTGATATATACTCGTATTATCAAGCTTGCAGTTACTTGTTACTATACTTTAAAAAAAAATAGTATACAAAATCTTTAATAAGTTTGTAAAAATAGTAAGCTTCCTATACGTTTTCAAGAAGTTACAATGTGTATCTTGTAATTTGTAGTACGATTATAATACATGATCAGGGATTTTTAGTTGGTTTTCAACGAGATATTAGTAAGCTTGCAGTTGATTGATACCATGTTCAGTAAATTTCATAGTAAACAAAAGTGTCAGTAACAAAAATACCCCGAGCAAGTTTCCAGTTAGCTTTCACTAAGTTGTAGCGAGTTTCTGGAAATTTTAACACGATTATAGTAAATTTTCAAATAGTTTTCGGCAAGGTATAGTAATCTTGCAATTAACTGTTATAATGTGTAGCAAACAAAAGTTTCGGTAAGTTTGTAATACAATTTTGATCAGTTTCCAGCAGCATTTGCAGTAAATTTTCAATAATTTCATAGCAACCACTAAACTTTCAGGTAGTTTGTATCAAGTATCTCGCAAGTATGCAACAAATACTCAACTAAGAAACCGTGCCATTTGGCAACGGGCAAATTTTGCATCAATAAAAATTTTGTAATCATATAAAAAGGTTAAATCTGTTTGGTTTCATTCGAGTCAGCTATTTAATTAATTTGGCAATTAAGAACCTTTGCGAGCAATGACATCATTTAATCTTGATATATTCAGCTATTTATACGATAAAAGTTGAATATGTGAAAAATACTGTACACATAAAGTGTCAAAACAATCCTATAATACTAATAAATTTTATTTAATTTAACGAGCCATGATATTTCAAACTAAGTGTGGCACTAGTAAAAGTTATTTTAATTTATTAGCAAACCTAATTCTAAAAGCTATGTTCAGGTGTAGCAACTATGTAACGTTTCAGCGTTATTTTTTACCTGGATTAACTAACCCCCTACGCGTGCAAACGCTAGTAAATTGATTTACTGATTTATTTTTGAATTTAGGGTAATTCAAATTTATTTTATTACTTCTGTAGTATGAACATCTTGAAGCTGAACTAGTTATAACTAGTACTCACCTTAATCTGCATATACTAGGTAAATAAAATTTTAATATGACTATTATTCAATATGAATTTAAAATTTTATAATAATACTATAATGACACAACCTGTAATTTTCCTATCTACAAGAAATTGCAGAACTGTTTTGAATCATAGTATCTAGAAACACCCTTGTCTAAAGTTGCGTAGCTAGTCATCAAATTACTCTCCATAAGCAAATGGTGTGGCTCGTTGAACACAATAATGAAAGTATATCTGTTCAATCTCCTAGATGTTAAATACACAAATCCTTGTAGTTTGCAGCTTTGTTTAGCATTACACACGCTTTCTTCAAATTAGAACCTCCGGAAATGAAAATCTTGTGGCTAAGTAAGCGCGGTTGGAAGGCGTGAGGTTGCACAGTTCTTGTTACTAATACGCCACTTAGAGTTATTTAACTGCAATTACAGAGTGTTATACAAAACCAGCTTTCTACACAATGCACCTGAGCAATCTCGTTCGCTGCAAAGTTTTAGTGTGTAGCGGACTGTCTCTCATTAAATTTAACAACGCCGTGATTGCCGATGCAAATGATGCAACGCTGGCGGCTACGGACGAATCGCCAGTCAATGCTAATGAAGGTATTCAGGCCAGTCGCTTACTTTCCCTGCGATGGGATTTATGGAGCTATTATTTATATCGCCTCGTAATGATGCTTTTAAACAGCCCGTTTTCGACAATTATCGGCGGTTCGTCATAAACCGCAGTTCGTTATTGGCAATAAGTCAATGTGCATCTTTCAAGCAATCGCATTCGAAGTTCATATTTCAATTTGCACTTCATTACTTATGATGTTTGAGGCGACTCGAGCCCAAGATCACTTTCCAATGATAATGATAGAAATATGAGAGAAAAGGTCAAGTGTGAAGCATACAATGTAACGTAACAGATTTAATTGGCGTTTACAGAGAGTAAAATAGCTATGCAACGTCAGTTTGTGCACTGAGTATGGTGGGTAATCTTACCACGATGTGCACTAACTGTAATAACGGTTGAAGAGTGTTCACAATTATGCACAAAATAGACAAATATATCTTGATGTTTTTAATAATACTGAAACAGTAAAAGGTACTTAGTAATGCGAATTACATTAATTCGCAAAGAAAAGAAAATATCGCAGTCGATTGCTAGCCAGACACTTTACTCGATCGTCTATTAACGCTATTGAACGTACCTGCTTATCTTTACGTTATAAAGGGCACGGTGACAACAGGACGATCGGAGACGAAGTGCGCCCGATCGGTGACGATGGGAACGTAACACAGGTAGGCAGGTACAATACACGTTTAGACATAGAGACAACTGACTACCCAATATGCCAACATAATGTAGGAAGCAAACATACAATTGGGAATTGATACAAGAGAGCAGAAATTCAAGTGATACAAATAACTTTTAAATTGGTTGGTCAAATTTTTATATTGTAGCGACCTTAATCTTTTATTTCCAATAGCTAGATAATTCGATAAATATCGATATATTAATATTCGATAAATATCGATATTCGATATTTCGATATAACGATATTCGATAAATATCGATATATCGATATTCGATAAATATCGTTATTCGATATTTCGATATTCGATATATCGATATCCGATATTTCCATATATCGATATATCGATACGGAAATAATATCGATATTTATCGATGTATCGATATATCGCCCAGCCCTACTCATGAGTGCTACATTCAAACCATCATGCTCTTAGAATGCTGAGAAGACACCCCAGAAAATGTTCAAATAAAAAAAAAGATAGGGTTCCATCAATATCTCCTTGAACATTTTAAATATTTTCAGGAGTTAAATTTGAAATGTATTTATTTATAGTTAACGACCTCGGCTGCCTTTTATTAGTTTAACATATTAATTAATTTTAGAATCCACTCACGCTTTTAGTGCGACTTTAATAAATTTTCGAATCCATTTGTTTGTTACTGTTTTATAAGAAACTAAATTGGTTTTCACTCTCGAACTAAGACTGTTGACAAAGCGTTATTCCTATTTAATTATGAATGTGCTTTGTTACCCTAAGCCCTTTGTGATAAGCGTCGCGTCCGCGAAATATATTTAAGGATATAACTTTCTAAAAAGTCCGAGGAGACTAAAATTCCTATTCTTTTTATTTTATTTGCTTGCCTAGCTCCGTATTTGCTTTACCCCGTACACTATTTTACTCATGATTTTGTATTAAGAACCCATTTTTTATTAATAAATTTTACTTTGGCTTTCTCTTGTTCTAAGAACGCTGTTGACTTTTTATGTTGTTTATTAATAGTAACTTTCTGGGTATAATATATAGTAATGTTTCTTCTCTGATACTAGTAAAATAAATAACAAATATATCGTCACCTGGGGAAAAGTATGGTGTGACTGGATACCACATCACCTTAAGGTAGACCCAATTTTGGCCCAAGCGGAAAGTTAAACATTTCCTTTCAGGTTGTATACATTGGTATTAATCAATAGCGTCCTTCGCGTTACTGTCTAGAGTTAGCTAGGACCTGTTACTACTGTTAATAATTATGAACAGAAATGTTAACGAGACGTCCACAAATAGAAAAAAATTAATAGCAGCGTGACTTTACACCTTAGACGATATCTTAATTGATTCTCGTTTGGAGCAAATTTAGGGGTCGACCGTTTAGAAACCACGTCTAGTTAGCTTGGATTATCTCAATCTTAACTTTCTTTATCGGGGACCGAATTTACGACGGCGTTATTAGAATGCTGCCAGGCTCAAAAATGGAACGTCTGCGTACCATCGATCGGCAGATAAGCCTGGAAATTATTTTCTGTCCAGCTCCTTGCAGTCAATAAGATCGTCGACTCTTGATAGGGCCCGGCTTTGATTTATCGATGAACTTGCGTTAATGAAGAAGCGGTAGTTGCTTCTAATGAACTCCCCTTGCGTATGGAATCTGTTTTAAACGTCGATTTGAATTTTTGGAGAATTTAGCTGATTCTAAGGCAAAGTTCTTGATTTATATTTTTTTAAATTAACCACATTTTCTGTTGGTTTAATTCAAACGTAGATAAAGTTTTGCTTTTGCAAAAACGCCCTTAATGAAAGCGTTTGGTTGTATTAAATGTAACTTAAGTAGTCGTTAAGCGGGCTAGTTGCTTGTATTAAAAGAAAAAGCCACAAGGTTACAAAATGTCCGTCTTTTTGAACTTTAAAACTTTCCTAGAGTAAAAAAAAACACCACAAATACATCTGCATGTGCAAAGGTTTGGCAGCAGTGAAGTGTATACATCAATATTTATAAACAATTGTTGGGTCTTTATCTTCAAAAAAGACACGCTCTAAGCGGAATTGATTTTGTAATATTGCTAATTCAGATAACTAAAGAACTCAAATAATATCTAACTCCTAATCTATTTCATAACAGTTTCAGCTCAAACAAATGATGCATATTGGTAGAACCGTTGGTAATAATACGTAAAGCAGAAATAGTCTTTATTTTACTTCTTTTTAATATAAAAGTACTTGTTGCGCATTTGTTTATTAAATGAAATCTGTAATTACACACAAGGAAGCCACTTATCTTAAAAAGGTTAAAGCCACACACGATTTTGGCATTACAAAGAGTTTGACCTGTTTATTTCTCTCACAGCATGCATAAAAAGTTGCAGACAAAAGAAGAATATATGAATTTTGTATTTTTTTTTTGCTAAATGCAACTCACATGAACTGCCTCGAAAAGATGCAAATTCATTTTCATTTTTTATGCGGATGATCATCTAAGTTAATTAACAACCAAACCACCTGTCAGCTCCAGTTGCTCGATTTTAACAACCAATCTGAGGCTAGTTGCGCGCTATTAGCGGGTTTCCTCATGCCAGCCAAACGTCGGGTTTGAAGCGGGGTAACGAGAAGTTTTTGCACGACGGGTTGCTTCACTCGTTAGTTTAAAATATTGCTAAATTATTAAACAGCTATGGAGTGCCACAAGCTAATCCGAAGTTGAGCTCCATACATGAAGCTGCAACTTGATCTATTATTAAAGTGTATACCAAAAAATAGCTATTTAGAAGGCGATGTAAATGGCTGCGGTAGCAATTGAAAGAAAAAGTTCCTCTTCTAAAAAGTCGTTTACTATACGAGTAGGTAAAACCGCACCATTGTTACGTTAATTTTGCTCTATTTATTAACGTTAGCCCTAATGATGTGCCTAACCTAAGTGTTACCTAGCTGAAGCTACTTAATTGCTATACTAATTTAAAAGAATATAGATTGGTTTTGTAGGCCATAGTTGCCTCTGGGAATTGCAAGTGTTTATTTCATTTGGAATCTCGTCGTTTCCCTACTCTAAAAGAGTTACATTGGACTAATTAGCTCTGGGTGTTCGAAATTTACCTGCCAGATTGAGTGCCGACTTTTAACGTTTTGAAGGTTAGGCATATGATAATATGACGTTGTCAATTTAGGCAGTGTCTCTCGTACCTCAGAAGTGACGCTACTTGTTAATCCGTGGCCAGTGATGCATTGCTTGATGTATCCAGTTAATTTTGCGCGTGAAATCTAGTATTGTCTTAGCTGATAAGACGCATTCTGTTGGGTTTTGATTTGCTAGTTGCTCTATTTCGTGTACGACTTAGTACGGACCTTTAGTTACTTTCCTTAACCTAGTACATTCTAGTGTCATTTCGTCACACTGTGGTGGTAAAATTGCGTAGTAATTCATTAACTTACTTTTAGCAATCAGGCTGGAAATCGATTTTGATTTCAATTTACTATTTGAGCCAACATGCAAACATCTACACAGTTAATTTGCATTCGTTAGAATGCCATTATCTACCTACAGTAAAAAAATAATGCCGGATTCGGTAAAAGTTAGTGACAGTTACAACTAAAATGTAATTCTATATGTTTCAACACACTTTGATTTTACGTATTTAACAAAAACTCATTAGCACGAAATCATAATTTAATTTCGCAACATACTGTGACGAAAAGCATTGCACTTTTTATTTCAACCAGCCATCAAAGCGTAACTAAGCCACTTTGTTTCTATCGGGTAAAGAATATAAGGTTACACAGACGTCAGTATGCGTCGCTCACTGAATTAAAACATGATTAAAATGCCAGGGAAAATTACTGCCAGCTTAAAAGTTCCCTGTGGAAGAGCGGGTGAAAAAAACTATCGCCGTCACGGTCGCCTGCAGGGCAATTTGAGCTTTTCCTAAAAACTTTAAGGTGTTTCCATAAAAGAGCTCCGGAAATAGATAAATCTCTGGGGACTTTGCTGGTCGAGCCTGGCCTCCGAGGATTCCCCGGAAGTTGCTGAGGCTTTTCTAGTTGAAACTTAGAAATCGTAGAGAGCAGAAATTGTGTTTCCGCTCGAGGCAAAAAAGGCTTCTTAGAGGGAATTAGCCAATTTTCGGAATTTTTGTCTAAGAACGCTCAGAAAAATTTAGGTAAAATTCCAGAATATTTCAGGTGCAGCTTGGTTGAAAACTCGATGAATAAATTCTCACCACTACTCGAATGAAGGTCATATTATTCGCGCTGTGTCTGCTTCAAAGTTACTTTTCTAATTACAGTCCTTAATCAATGTCAACATACGCGGCGTGCAATTTCTCTTGTTTTTTACCTCATACTCGTGAACTGTATAATTACCCTATAACTGCGAGCTTAATCTATTTCGTTTCCAGAATTTACAGAGGCATATTTTTACTATTACAAGCAAAAAGCCAAAGTTCCTGCGAATATTAAATATTCAAATGGTTGAAGTTTCTTAAGTTCGGAACAGAAGGTACGGACACAAATGCCTTGAAATAAATATATGGACAATATTCGCCTAATACTTCTGCGACTGCCTGGACGAATCCTGCTTGAATCAAGTTGAATGCTTAATAATTATTTAATAATTATTTTCGAAGTGAACTCTATGCGTCTGCCGTAAATTACTTACACATGTGAAGCACTCGACAAAATCGGTGATATTTCAACAAAGTTACAGCTTGTAAGTCCAATTTAATGACCCATAAACGTAGCTATTGTTTAGCACCCCAATGATAATTTTAGGGCCCACCGCTGCAACCATTTCTTGAAAGTGCCCATTCAGCCACTGAATTCACAGAGCTTTAGGCGAAAAGTTTTCCAATAAAGGAAGCTACTTAACGTTTGCCTGGTAGGTAAGCGTCTCTTCTCACGATTATTTGCACATACGCACAACTGTTTCCAGTTTTAGAAAGCATTCAATTGCCTAATCGATTCGTTCTATTGTTTAAGCAAGGAGTTCGGCCAAATGATAGCAATATACAGATTGTCCGAAATCCGTTTTGAACATAGGATGAGTGCGACAAGGAAGACATAAACAAAATGAGTAGCAGGACAAAGAAAGAATGTAATCATGGCTAATTTTTTAACTAAAATTAAGTCAATGAAACAAACACTTCTGTCAAATATGTTATCTGCCATTAAGAGTATAAAGTAAGGTTTAAATAATTAAATTGGCAAAATTCTAAGTAGGACTTTGACCATATGACCAAAGAGGTCGGTGTCTAAGGTACTTGGTACTCTGCATGCCTAGACCTTGTCCAGTAACTAACAAACCAACAAAAAATTAAAATAGTTATGTGAATAGTAAACAATAGTATATTAAAACCTCACTTTATACTCTTAATGACGGATAACATATTGGACAGAAGTGTTTGTTTGTTTCATTGACTTAATCTTTATATACAGGGTGTTTCAAAAAGGTGTTGCCAAACTTGGGGAGGTTATAGCAGACATTGCGGTAAACAAATGTTGCATGTAAACCCGAAAATGAGCCGTTTTGGCCCTGGAGCAATGTTTGTCCATAACGTAATGTTATCTTGTTGATAGAAAAAGACTTCGATATTTAGTTAATTTTTATTAAAGATAACGCGAAAATAATAAATTTATAACAATGGTTTAAAATGGCGACCCTTAACCTCGTTACATAAATGTGCCCTTCAATTCATGGAATCGCGCATCCGTTGTAACATATGCGGATCTTTCTGCACGAAAAAACACGCTGCCATCACTCTCTCTAACAGTTCTTCTTGTGTGGCTACAGGGGTTTCATAGACGAAGGACTAGATGTAATAAAAATTAACTAAATATTGAAGTATTTTTCTGTCAACAAGATAACATTCCGGTTTTGGACAAAAATTGCTCCAGAGCCAAAACAGCTCATTTTCGACTAGGGGTTTATATGTAAACGATTTTTACCGCAATGTCTTCTATAACCTCCCCAAGTTTAGCAACACCTTTTTGAAACACCCTGTATATATAATTCTTCTGTACGTGTGTATGTGACTGAACTCCTAAACGGCTGGACCGATTTTGATAATTCACAATTGGATCCGGTAGGTGGAGCTGCAATCGGGTTCTAGGATTTTTTTTTAAGATTTCTCGTATATCAGAACATATAACCCCAAAATTTCACCCCCCCCACACCCACCCAATATTTTTAAAATGAAAAAATCGAAAATTCGAATATCGAAAAAACGTTTGCTGAACCAGCTAATAGCAGGCAGCAGGCAGGACAACGTCTGTCGGGTCCGCTAGTTTTAGTTTAAAAATTTACCTAGCCATGATTACATTCGATCTTTGTCCTGCTACTAATTTTGTCTATGTCTTCCTTGTCGCACTCATTAATTCTCTATGTTTAAAACGGATTGCAGACAATCTGTATAAAAAATAGTTGTGCTTCTTAACGAATAAATTTATACCATAACAATACTTTCTTATACTTAGTAGTAGAACAAAAATTGTATTATTATTTAGGATGGTTACATATTAGTTTTAAGTTTTAATAAAAATCATGTAATGTTAATAACTTGTACCTTTGAGGTAATAACAAGTAGGATATAAATAACGATTCGTAATTAATGGCATAAACAGACTCTCGAGTAAACTCAATTGTATAAAAAAAATTACAAGGTAGTAAATACCACAGATGATGCAAGAAATGGCTTATATCTCACATTTAAATTACTATAGAAGCCTCGTTTTCCGTACGTTACTTAGTTAGAACTCTTTATACTTAACCGAGGGCTATTTCTTCAGGTACCTGCATATTTCCCGCACTCTATTAAATTATGCAATTTTAAAGAAAGCATGGAGCTCTAACAGTTTAAAAAATGTGTAAATGTTGATTTTTAGCAATGCAGCAATTCTAAACTGACACAACTGTTATTCTTAACCTGTAATAAGCATTCCTCTCAACATTAGAATTGCTCCGTGATCTAAAAAATATAAAAGGGTAAAGCCCAGGTGGCTACACTCGATGCAGTATATTCGAACGAATAAACTTGCACTGTTAAGTTCGAATCTTTCAGTAGCACGAGGTAAAGCTTCCAGAGATGCGCGCAGATGTTATAATTACAATGATTTAACTAGCAGGTTACGATTCGAGGTGCACATAAGGAAACTAGTAGTTAAACACATTTAAAGCTCGGGTACCTGGATATCTTCACAGAAGTCCTGGCCTCGTTCGACTAAACGCCTGGAAGGGCTGCTGGACCAAAATCTTTTTAAAGAATAACTGTCCTGTACGTGGAGTAATTCCTACACGGTCCACACAATAACCTCCGATAGCACAAACAGGTTAGAACTGCGAACTTTCCACTCAGGACTCCGCGAAAAAATATAGTTAGGGAGTGAATCCACAAAGAACAAGAATGTTTACCAGAGCTCTGCCACCTGAATAAGTCGTAGAACTGTAACTTTGTCGCCCATGCAAGTGACAATATCCGGATTCAATAACACGGTCAGTAAAATATCTCATCTGAGACTTGCCTCTTAATATTACACAGTAGTACGAGCCATTTAGGCTTGTGAAAACATCAAAAAAAGGCTTGAACCTTTCCACACACTTGTGGCTCCGCTGTTTAAACCGAAAGTACCACAAAATATGCACTAGGAATTTTTCAACCCACTCCAGTCATCAATGGTTGCGAACCTATTTGGAGAGAAACTCCTTTTAAATGCATAAAATAGTCTCAACAATACGAACTGCGTATATTTTTTACATCAGGTTATACCAAATAGAGGGTAATGAATGGATGTAGTTACCAGTAATGCAGTAATAACAGTACTAAATTAAAGGCAGGGGTTCGGAATCAAGTTCGAAACGATGGAAGCAAAAGCAGTTGACCGGAGGCCTTCGATCTAAGCTCGAGGAAAACCTCAGGGGTCAGCGTCCAGCAACCAAGGTCCATAGGCGTTCGGTATTGGGAACGGGAAGGCGATAATATTTAGAGCTGATCGTATGCGATATAAATCAAATGTTGTAGTTCCACTATATCTTAAGGAATGTAAACAAACGAAACCTTAAATATTTCTGCGCTCGGAGGAGCTTGAATTTGATTTGTTAACAAAACCGATGACGCTACAAATTGCTCCCACACGTTACCAGATCGCCCTACGAAAAATACTTAAGAGCTGCACGAGAACAACTACACAACATACAGCTGGCTTCTCTCTGTCGGCACAGGGAACGTGCATTGCTCTCTATACGTTCTATGCAAATCCCCCCTTTCCGCTGGAATGAACCCAGTCCTGGAATACCAGGAATAAAGACCAGGATCAAGTAAGTCGACTTCAGAAAACTGTACTCTATGATGGAAAGAATCCAGTTGTTCGTTCAACTTCCTAATATCAGTTTAAACCATAAAATTGCAAATTGATGAAATCACGCACTTTAACCTGCAAACCATAAGCGATAAGAATGCGTATTTCAACTACATTGTAATGGTGGCTACATGTTTTCAAATATTACTAGATGCCTACCTGGTGGGGATCAGAAAAAGCGATGACGATGCCTGCGACTGCGGCGAGGGTTCAGACACCGTGGAACATGTGTTATTTTAATGCCCGCTGAAGGCGAAGCACAGAGGTCTGGCTGAGAGGAGTTTAGTGGCAGCAGGACTGAGGTGGCCGAGAGAGAAGACTTCGGGAAACGGGGAAAAATGCGAAAAATTATGGGCGGAACGCCACTGAAAACGGATAAAGTGGAGGAGGGGAGGTCACTTATTGTAACTAAGAACAATGACCAAAATTCGACTTGTTAAACATTCATCGGTCTAGTTAATATTAAGTAACTTAAGATTGAATTATTAATGTCATTGTCAACGTCAATTAATTGAGTTTATTATAAAACGTATTGACAGCCGGTGTACTACTGAAAAGTGGAGCAGTGGCTCAATTGTATTTGTATTCTCGTTATAGATTAGAGTTAATCTATATTATTGTTTTCTGTATGTGTGTATTACCGCCTATTTTGAATACGCTGCATGTGTTTGAAATATTTTTCGAGCTAGCCACATAAATGAGTGCATCTTCGTCTGGAGTGTGCAAATCGCTATTTGGCATCAAGACTGTCTTCTTTAATTTGTGTTGCGACGTTAGGTAGCTTTATTAAGGGCACTTTAGTACGACAACAATTGTATCAACTTTGTGTGTTTAATATATCTGTATTAGATTTCATCCTGTCTAAATTCGTGTGAAGCAACATGCAGTACCCGTTTTCAGGAAAGAGAAAATAGGCAAAGTAAGCCGACTTCGCGTGTAGTGAGCCTGCACATCTCCCGACGCCCTGAGAATGGTTAATCTTTTTATTGCATCGCCAGCAGACAAATACCATGGAGGCGCCCGAAGCAATAATAAGAATTGTGTCCCCGTACTCACCGAATTGACTATCGCAAACGAACACCTGCTCTTCTAGTTTAGTTTATGTCCCCTTTTATCTACTAGCTAATCCGGCAACCTTTGAAGCTTATTGTAGGTCGTAACTGGAGATTTACGTGTAAAAATGCATTTTTAAATACAATGTATAATTCTGTTCACAATTAGTGGCTATATACGATGTCGAATTAAGATTGTAAAACACCGTTAATAGTATATCGCTTTCATTGTTTTCAAAAAGCGTAGATATACCAAAGCAACTAGTTATGTGCAAAAATTAATTTGCTGGTGTATGTTGCCAAAAAGTATCATTAAATTTTCTTGTGATCTACATTTCATTAAAATATTTCGTTTAAGTAGCATATGGATGTTAAGTTAGTACAGCTTGGTTTTTGCTGACAGTCTGCGAGTGCTTATAATTGACTCTCCTTCGACTACACTTTCTTCCTCATGTTTATTACCATTATTCTTGATTATCTAGTCCTGTGTCTCCTGAACTGCATTCTATAAAACCTATTGGACTCCTCCTCATATACAACACTTGTAGTTTGTGTATGTCCAGGAAATATTTATCGTAAATCAAATCTGGTTATTGCCAAGATTCTTTGCTCAACACGTTATATAACTTCAGGATAACCCGATAAACAGCATGATATCTCAAGCCACAAAAAGGTACTTACGCTTTTCATCATATATAAATATCGTCTATCACTGCACGATCTTTCTTTCCATTTTCTTATATGATTGAATGTTTAATCGATTTTCTGTAACTTAACGGTTATAGCTTATAGTCAATGAACAAGAAACCAAATACAAAGTAATGAGAGATAATTACAAAAAAGAGTGACTCAATTTAAAACTAGAATATGGATGAAATAAAAGACTCACAATGGAAACAGTAGAAAAATTTAATTACTTGGGAGTAATACGACTAGTAAAGGGTAAGAAGAGAAGCAAATAGGCGAAAGTGTAAGTAGAGCAAGCATGAATTGGCATGAGTGTTAAGAACAAAAATATATCAACGACCGCCAAGATTCGAACTTACCAAACAATTATAAGGCCAAGGGTGTTGTACGGCTATGAAAACTGGTTAATGAACAGAAGAAAGAAGCGAGACTCGAAATATGGGAGAGGAAGAAAGCCCTTTGGAGGTCTAAAGATAAACGAGCAGCAATTGAGAAGAATAATAAAAAGATAGATATGTGTCAAGTACCACACAAGCAGATAGTTAGAACAAAAAGAGCTAGATGGTAATGGCAAATAGTAAGGATGCCGACAAAGAGAGGGATTAAAAGAGCGCTGGAAGGAAAAGAAGGTGCAAAGAGAAGAATAGGCAACCGAGATAAAGATGGATGGATGCGGTAAAGATGAATTTGAGAGAAGTTGGAACGGAAGACTAGCGAACAGACGCAATGGATAAAAAAAATCTGGAAAATGATAGTGGAGAGACTCAAATACAAAAGCCGTTAAGAGCTTTAGAACTAGAATATATTGCGATGGTATTTAGCCCTCAAATCGGCTCTGATTGCAGTACAAGCAAATGACAAATTAAATCATTAAAGCACAGAGTTGTAATAATGCAAGCATCTGAGAAAATTCACATAAATTGCCAAATCATATTAACACTGGTATAATTCGCCAATGAAATTGATTGTAATTGAATAGGCACAGAAATATGGAAGCTCAAATTCCGTGTATTGGTTTTAGCAATGTAATTTTAATCGTAATATAATAGATTTGCACAAACTAAAAGTCGAATCTAAATTAAATTAAGAACTGGCACATTAGCTCAGTTGGCTAAGGCCCCAGGCTTTCATTGTAGTGGTAAGCGGTTCAAATCCGCGTAGGATCCCACAGGGACCAATGGCGAATCAGTAGATAAGCTGACGTCATTATAAACGGATAGCTTTTGTTCTGAATAAATTGATGAAAGTGCTTGGTTTTTACTCTATCTTTAATGATAAAAATTTAATTAGAAGGCATAAACGTATAAAAAAATAAATAGCACCATCGTAATCAGCGAATTCGAGTGTATCAGCACAATTGGAGGCAAGAGATTCCACGCACTTGAGTTTTTGCGTTCCGAGGCGACTTCGGCAGTTGGCGAATTCCGGCAACATCAGTTTGCAGCATCGTGGGAAGGCATAGAGTGGCAAGATTATTCCAGCAGCACCACACAGCAACCCCCAAGCCCACAACAGTCCGAGAAGCCCGCCAGGAGTACAGATTTCAGCCAGATCTTCAAAAGGGGGCCCGAGATGATACAAATGTGAGGTTAGTGTATTGTTCAATGTTGATCTGTGCGATCGGCGTGAAAATTTGGGCATACCTTAATTACGACCTGGAGAATAAGAAAATCATAACAGTTCCTGTGGATGGCGAGGTGTTTTCCCAGGATTTTCAATCAAAATCGTCAAGTGGAGCCCCATAAAACAAACGCAAGGTACGGCGTCCTTTTTTAAAATGCACCAATAACGATCTGGAAAACAAAAGATTGCCTAAACGCTCCTTGAAAGCAAAAGTATTCAAAATATTACCGTAAAATTTGTTCATTTAATTGTTAATAAGTCAATTTCACACGCGAGCTGAGATAACGAGAACTTGGTGCGATAGAATTGACATTTCAGTTTAACAACGGCACATTCCGCCTACATTTCAGGTCAATCTGCCTACTTTTCAGAGGCGTACCGTAGAATTTTTAACTTGGAAAGTCAGGAACCCAACACCCGAGATTTTGAGTTTTAATTTCATGTCTCTATTTAAAATTGAGCTAGCGAAGTTAGGAAATCAGATGAATGGATTAGAAAAAGGGCAAACTACCATAAGAGTAATTCTGAATTTTGGCGTACCCAACGAAATTAATTAATCAGTTAGTTTGATTTTGCAAGTGGTAGAACTAAATTAAATATTGTGTGGTGACTCTTTTTATTTACTACATTAATTATAACCATACAAATATTATACGATTAAGGGTCATTGCATAATTAAATGGCGCCCAACGTGGGGCAAAGAAAAATTTAAAATAAATAACGTTTAGGGCATCGGCATATAATTTAAGTAACTAAATAAATTGACAGACAGTAGGTAGGTAGAAGTTATTAGCATTTAAATTTTTTTTTGAAAAGCTTTATTTGTGTGGGTGTTTTGTCTGTGGGTGTGAGCACTCGAATTCTATCTGTATCACGAATCAACGAAAAATCAAACACATGATGACTCGAAGACAGCAAAAGAAAAGCGAAGGCGAGGAACAGCAAGCCGAAGAGATTACGGAGGCACAAGAGCCACCGACCGAACAACAAACACAGGGTGACCAGTCCGAAACGCAACAACCCCAAACCTCGAAATCAGATACGCAGATGGGGGGAGCTATAGAAGCGATATTCCGGAAAATGGAGGATATGGAAAAAGCCCGCAGAGAGGAAGCAGAAGCTAGCAGAAAGGAAGCAGAACAAAGGGACGAAAAATTACAACAAATACTCACCAATAAAATACAAGAGCTTAAACAAGATGCCGAAAGAACGGTACAGGAATTGAAACGAGATGCAGCGGAAAGAGAGAATAGGGCAGAACAACATGCAGAGATCCTGGTCAATGCGGTATAAGAAAAATTAGAAAAGAATAAAGAAGAAGTGCAAGCAAAAATAGACGGCTTAGAAAAGAAACTCGAGGATTTCAAAGAAACGATGAAGGCAGAAATACAACAAGAAGTCTTGCAGAGGGTTGATGAAAGCCTGAAAAGAAAAGACGAAGAAATTGAAGATAAAATGTTAGCATTACAAATAGCAACACAGGAAAGGCTGGTTCAACAACAGGATGAAACAGATCAGAAGCTAGATAGGTTAGAAACAAGTGCAGAAGAAAAATTCAAAAAAGCAGGCGAGGAAAGGAAGCAGAATGCAACAAAGATCACGATAATAGACAACCGGCTTACAAGGGAGTTACAGGGGATTAATGATAGATTAGAACACACGCAAGAATACCCGGTTAGTGTGTCACCTCCTAGCTTCAGCACAGAATTTATCCCGAAGTTCGAGGGGAGATACGGGGAGCTCCCGATGATATTTCTAAGCAAGTTAGACGATATCATTAAAACAATAACGACTGAATGCAGACGGCTACAGGTAATCAATATGGCATTAAAGGGAAATGCTGAAGTCTGGCATAGCATCATAAAGTCCAAATATGCAACGTATGATGAATTTCGGGCACTCTTCGTGGAACAGTACTGGAGTAATTCCCATCAAGCCCAAGTAAGGACGGAACTAACATCGGGCAAGTACATCGATAAAGGAGGATCTCGCGAAATGTACATAATGCACCGTTTCAACAAGGCACAGTACCTAACTCCTAAGTTGGCAGAAGAGGAAATAGTACAACACCTGTCACGACACCTTGAGGCTGAAATAACCAGAGCGGTGGCAGTCCAAAACGTCAAGACGTTGCGCGATTTATTGGAAATTGTGCGAAACTATGACATGGCGGTTTACAACGAGAGAGGAGAAACACGGACCACAAATCATCAAAATTCAAGTTATAAAAGAAAATTGGATAACACTTCAGAAAATAAATTTCGGCCAAATAACAATTTTAATAATAATAATCAATATAATCAACAAGACAGAAGAAACATGGGAAACTTTAATAGACCATACAATCAAAATAGGGGATATTACAATAATAATTGGGGTAACCAGAACAGGAATAATTTCAGAACGGGGGAAGATAGAAAGAACTATGACCAGCTTATTGCCGAACGTAATAAGAAGAGATGTCAAGAGATGGAGCAGGCACCAAATATCGACAGACAGTACGTCAACACATTATTTATCGAGCGAAACACAGATAGAGACAATGCAGAAAATTTGAACCGAATAGAGATAGCCGAGGTGCACGAAGAGCCTTCGGGGGGTAAAAAAAAACCCAATTTTTGTAAATATAGTTAGTAATAGTAGTTTTAAGTATGTTGCAAATTTTGCTATCACATGGGACAGAACGGGGGAATATTTACTAGAGGAGAACGAAGAATATGCAACAAACTCGCGTTTACCATTTATAAAATTACAAATTTTAGACCAACAATATTATGCGTTGATTGACAGTGGTGCAATGGTTTCCTTAGTACAGGAGGAAGTGATAAATACTCATATGAATAATTTAAGAAGCAACATTATAAAAGTTAACAAGATCGACCTTTTGTCCGCAACAAGAAGGAAAATTTCAACAACAAATAGGGTATTGGCAATAAAGATATGCATAAATGGAAAAGAATTTGATGTCCGATTTTATATTGTAGCAGCTTTGAACGTACAGTTTGTAATAGGTGTAGATATCATTCAGAAAGTAGGGATAAAAATTGATGGAATGCGAAAGAGCATTCAGATTGATGACATTATAAAGCCTTGGTCTATTGAGGATCACGAGCTAAGAAATTGTTGCCCAGCTGAGATAACGGCGGGAGACGATAAAATGAATTGTTGCCGAGCTAAGAAATCCGGAGACGAAGTTATTATTATAAATAATTATGCGATGGGGGAAAGAATACTGGATGATAATCAGATAGGAAGGGATTTTATACAATATAAAGATAGGATCATGGAAATAATCGAGCAAAATGAAGAAATATTAAACCAGAAGACCGGACAAGCGAAGGAATATTGCCATAAGTTGTTTGTAGACAAATCACAAGTTGAAATCATATCTTATACCATTTGCACAACGCAAGAAGGTGAGACACGAAAAACAAGAAATGTTAGACGAAGGGGATAATAGAACACTCTAGAATAAACTTCATGAACCCAATGGTGGTAGTAAAAACAAAGCGACAGTAGTCTTAGCATATTTGGAAAATATCATTTAGAATAGAGTAGTTATAGGACCAATGTTGTACCACACACAGTAGTTTAGTTAGAATAAGAGATAGGTTAGGCATTTTAGTAGTTTAAGGTAGGATAGTAAAGCATCAAATATCAAATGAGACTGATTAATGATAACAGTTCGAAAAAAAAACAATGAATAATTTTGTGTGAATTAAAATAACAACGCATTACAACCTACCAATGAAATTAAAAAGAAAACATGCGTAGTGATTTTAATTAACAAAAATTAGGGGGAATTTCATGCGATGGTATTTAGCCCTCAAATCGGCTCTGATTGCAGTACAAGCAAATGACAAATTAAATCATTAAAGCACAGAGTTGTAATAATGCAAGCATCTGAGAAAATTCACATAAATTGCCAAATCATATTAACACTGGTATAATTCGCCAATGAAATTGATTGTAATTGAATAGGCACAGAAATATGGAAGCTCAAATTCCGTGTATTGGTTTTAGCAATGTAATTTTAATCGTAATATAATAGATTTGCACAAACTAAAAGTCGAATCTAAATTAAATTAAGAACTGGCACATTAGCTCAGTTGGCTAAGGCCCCAGGCTTTCATTGTAGTGGTAAGCGGTTCAAATCCGCGTAGGATCCCACAGGGACCAATGGCGAATCAGTAGATAAGCTGACGTCATTATAAACGGATAGCTTTTGTTCTGAATAAATTGATGAAAGTGCTTGGTTTTTACTCTATCTTTAATGATAAAAATTTAATTAGAAGGCATAAACGTATAAAAAATTAAATAGCACCATCGTAATCAGCGAATTCGAGTGTATCAGCACAATTGGAGGCAAGAGATTCCACGCACTTGAGTTTTTGCGTTCCGAGGCGACTTCGGCAGTTGGCGAATTCCGGCAACATCAGTTTGCAGCATCGTGGGAAGGCATAGAGTGGCAAGATTATTCCAGCAGCACCACACAGCAACCCCCAAGCCCACAACAGTCCGAGAAGCCCGCCAGGAGTACAGATTTCAGCCAGATTTTCAAAAGGGGGCCCGAGATGATACAAATGTGAGGTTAGTGTATTGTTCAATTTTGATCTGTGCGATCGGCGTGAAAATTTGGGCATACCTTAATTACGACCTGGAGAATAAGAAAATCATAACAGTTCCTGTGGATGGCGAGGTGTTTTCCCAGGATTTTCAATCAAAATCGTCAAGTGGAGCCCCATAAAACAAACGCAAGGTACGGCGTCCTTTTTTAAAATGCACCAATAACGATCTGGAAAACAAAAGATTGCCTAAACGCTCCTTGAAAGCACAAGTATTCAAAATATTACCGTAAAATTTGTTCATTTAATTGTTAATAAGTCAATTTCACACGCGAGCTGAGATAACGAGAACTTGGTGCGATAGAATTGACATTTCAGTTTAACAACGGCACATTCCGCCTACATTTCAGGTCAATCTGCCTACTTTTCAGAGGCGTACCGTAGAATTTTTAACTTGGAAAGTCAGGAACCCAACACCCGAGATTTTGAGTTTTAATTTCATGTCTCTATTTAAAATTGAGCTAGCGAAGTTAGGAAATCAGATGAATGGATTAGAAAAAGGGCAAACTACCATAAGAGTAATTCTCAATTTTGGCGTACCCAACGAAATTAATTAATCAGTTAGTTTGATTTTGCAAGTGGTAGAACTAAATTAAATATTGTGTGGTGACTCTTTTTATTTACTACATTAATTATAACCATACAAATATTATACGATTAAGGGTCATTGCAATATATAATGATATGATCATTAAATGATAAAGCACTCAATAATTACAGAATAATAAAACAGCTTAAAATAATGTTCCTAAAAGAAGTAATGGTTTCGTTTCATCATTGGAATTTCGGTTTCTTATAACGGTATTTGCAATTCATTTGTAAATAGTCCAGTTTTGATTGCAATTGTACAATACAAATTAGTCGAGACTTATCTGAAAGAAGTAATTATTATAAAATGTAATACAAAAGTTTTAATTCTTACGTATTTGGTCATTTACTTGAAAACATACACAATGTAAAACTGTTAACCCACAAATATGATTTATGACAATCAAAAAAGCCATAAAAAGTAATAAAAGAAAACTGTATTATCATTTGTTTGATAACCATTGGTTTTGGCGGGTAGTTTAAAAATAAACGGAACAAATGGGTTGTATAAAAAATATAAATTGAATTAACACAAGTCCCATTTGAAATCGTATTTAATAGTCAATTTTAGACGGGAATGTACTTGTATGTACCCATTTATATTGCCATACACCTAAGGAGTGTTATAGACAATATTTATTGCAAAATTAAAAATTTAGTGAGTGCAGCGAGAACTACTACACAGGATGTGCTGCTAACCACAACGAGGATAACTGTAGTAGAGATCTGGCGAATAGAAGATTATAAAAGATTACGAGCTCGAAGATAGAAGCTTACAAAGTGATTCTATTAACCTTCAACTTAAAACAAGACACATATAAAAGGAAAGCAGTAATATAAAATATATCTGCTACTTACAGAGTTATTCAAATTGAATTCAATTAAATCATAAATTAGATAATAATAAAATTTGTAAACAGACAGTAATATTAATCTAAAATTGATTTAACTGAAATTAAGTATTTATAAAATATTATTAACAAAGGTGTTAAACGTATGATAAAGGCAGATATTAATTGCTTAGTAAATATAATTGTCCTATATCTTGCTTATAGTTATTCATTGTCCATGTCATAACCTCATTTTAATAGTAACCCTGAGATAGAGTCGAATAACTACGGTTATTACAATTACATGCTAAAGACTGTGAACAAAAGGTAAGATTTTAAATCAAAATTTTAAATAAAACGCTGAGAATAAGATTTAAATTAAATAAAATCAAATAAAAGCTGGTAGACCACAGCAATAATTACATATTACTAATTTATTAACCAGCATCATGTTTACTTACATGAGGTTAACTAGATAAGAAATATGAACTCAATTCCTCATTACCTCTCAATTTCAGTTTGTCTGACGGAAAGGACGGGCGTTGTTTCTTCTTTTCCTTTCTTTATGCCTTTCTGTATTGATCATCCTTCTCATCTCCACTGGCGATTTCCGTCTTCCTTGTCCTGCAATCTTTCTGGTGCATATTTTATAAAAATTATGCCATGCTTATACTTTGTCATGTGGCTTCTTCTCTTGCAAATTTTAGAGATTTCGTCAAGAAATACGATGGGTAACAGTGAGCTGAGACTCTTCTCTCTTTGCTTCAATCCTTTTTTATCAGATCTACATACTCCCTTACTGCAAAATCTATCTATGTCTTCATTCATTGAAATTTTGATCGGTTTTCAGTCACTGAATGATATAAGTTTCCGTTGCTGTGGTAGCGTTTTGTTTTCTTAACAAGAGGTTAACTAGACAAGGAAAATGAACTCGGCAATTTGGTATGTCGAAAAGGAGCGGCATTGTTTCTTACAGGCTGTATTTATAGTCTAAGATTGCAACCCCAGTTAAGTCGTTGTCAGTTAGTAGGTGACGAACGAACGTCTGCGTGCTAGACAAACCCCACGCAGAACTTGATTAATAATGCAGCGACAATGTCTTCGGTTGGAGCTCTCGACAGATTCCACTATCACATTACAAACAGTGCTTAATTAATTACAGCAGATTACCAGAAAGCGGTTGTCGCTACAGCCGCACGACACGCATAGTAATGCCGGTTTAAAACTGAAAATAGCCGACTGCACCTATTCGCCGGTCGGCCGGCTGGAAATAGAACCGCGGCACGCAAAGATCGCCAGTAATGGGAGATTATCCCATTGTGCACACCCCGAACAACGATTTTAATCAAACATAAAGCAAACTCGCCTGCTCTTGTCTCTGGAGCTGGCGAGGCTGGCATAATTGCGTCTCCTGTCGGAGATGGTTATTATGCAGCTTCTTGCCGGATCTCCTCAGCTGCTCGGGGAATTAATTGCTGGAATGTGGAAACATAGCTGCCTGATTCGATTCTTGGGTTGTGACAACAGATTTATCAAAGCGTCTTCGGCATAGACACCAGGTTGGTGTCTGATTAATAATGGAAATTTACCTTAGAGTTTACTTTGATTTGTGTCCGTTTATGCTGATACTTAAATCTTAGATTCTGTATGTTTCAATAAGACATTTTAGGATTTTGTTAACGTTTTATGGGTGTACTATATGTTTCTCAATATCAGATAAAGAGAAATTGATAACTCTGTAAGGTTTCGATTTATGAAAACATAAACCCATGCTATAAAAATGGACAGACACTGATATTTGAGCAAGCCAGAGTACTTGCCAGAGGACCACACCATCTTCCACGAATCCAAACACATAAACAGGTACGATTGTCTTAGACTTACTAAAAATTGGATTTTTGTTATTCACGATCCAAACCATCACAATCCTAGCTCTTCAGCCTCTAGATATTTATTCAACTTACGAAAACATTTCTTAACACACATTTTGAAATCTAAGCCCTAAGAGTTGTTTGGGGTTGTCGTCCAACCAAGAGTTATTGCAACAAGGTGTCTGAAATGGAAAAAATACGGCCTACTATTTTCATTTCCTGCAATATTGTAATAACCCTCCTCCTAATTTTAAATAAAAATATGGTTTTAAATATAATAAATTATCAATGGCAAGAGAAACTACACTTTATAATTATAACGTTTCAATTGAAATTCACCTGTCAAACTCAGGGCAAATTAAAAAAGTGTATAATAACGCCCTTTTCCTATTTTATCTATTTGCATTAAACATTCGGCTAGCTCCGGAGAACATGAGACAATCTTGGTTCAGGGGTGTGGATTAATAAAATTAAGGAAAAACTTGGTATGACAAATAACTTGTTGTATGACAAATACTCTCAAATATTTCGGGCAAATGCACAATTTCATTTTACATTTAGCTAACTCTAAATTTCATTCAACAAATACAATGATCTGCTAGTGCACAAACAGCGTAAATTGAATTCTAAAACCACCAAAATGGCAAAGACGTGTCAGGTAAATATTAATACTGTGACGTAGCAACTGCTAAACTCCTTTTGTTTTTAGTGTGACGAACCGACGCGAGACAGGTTTTTGTTTCATATCCGGTCCAAAACTGAAAATTGCAGCGTCATTTCGCATTTTCAAGGAACGCCATCTAAATTTATGGAAACTGGACGGCTGTGGACCGCTGGATTACAGCTCTCCACCTCGTAGACAGTCTGATCTTTATCGGAGACCTCTCGGACGCTGGATGCGTTTTCCAAATGACGCTACAATAATAATACACTTGTGAATGGCTTGTTGGGTGGAATTTTTGCACGTACTGGTCTCTGAATGTCCTCCCTACACGTAACAGGCGCTATTCTTGCTGGGCGAAACTGCTTGTTTATAGAAATAGGCCCCCGAAGTCACTCGCACTTGGACGTATTTTTTACTGGCTAATCTGCTTCACCTGGACCTCTTAGCACTTGACAAATTACACCCACAGATGCCCTGGACGTGAATAACTTTACACACAATTGGTACAACTAATAACTTTTTTATTTATAGTTTTACATGATAAATGAGGAGCTCAACGTCCTCCAATACACATTTTGTCAAGCTTGTTTAGTTATTCTTAATAAAAGACAGTCAGGTCTTTAAGCAACTAGATATTCAAATGTTTATTAAGGAAATTAGGATTGATAACATGTTTAACCTTAGGGACTACAGTTTTGATGTCATGTCTTTGCCTAACTACTAATTTTGTCTTTTTCTTAATTTTTAGAATAATTGTTATAACACATGCTCTGCTTTTAAATCACTTTTGTTTATAATGCACTGATACACTTGGAGTGCATTTAACATCTCACTAATTGTCTTTCGATCGGTGCGCTCCATTTTGACTGCTCTTTGCAATTATTATTTTGCTAGCAATGTTTCGTTTACCTTTCAGCTAATCTGGCTTATTCAGTTTTACTAAATAACGCTCATATTCTTTCTGTATTTAACAAATCATTTTGTATTATGCTATTCACATTATGCCTGACATTAATAAGCTCAATTCCGTCAGTTACATCCGAACATTTATCACATCTGAAACTCTGAATGTAACCCTTCTGTAACCTGCTTTATTTCATTCTAACTTGTATCCTTCAAATTATTAGTTACTGCTGCTCACATCAAGTGCACTTATTAATGTAAAGTATTGATTATCATATAATAGATAAGATATTTAGTTTTGTGCTCATGTTGACCTTATTCATTTAGCTAATTAGGCAATCAGAATTTCTATGGGCAGTGAACCATTACAATATTTGGCGAGTTTTAGCTTTTATGGTGGCAGACGAAATGTTCTTATGTACGTTTTAACGTTATGTTATGTAACTGTTTAATGCCAACCTTTTAATAAGGAAAGGGGAGGAGATGGGCTTGGAACCACAACTTCAACGCAGCAATTAAGTATAAAGTATAATTGATATGTCAACATGTTCTACTATCTGGTTGATAAAGTACGCCTCTGATTATGTTGCAAACCTATACTTCAATGGCAAAGTTAACAATGCAGGCCGATACAACAAACAGTGCTGCAGTCATACAAAGCAATGTTAAGTAATATCTTTTGATTAAATAGACGTTATATTATGCACAGTGCACAAAAGCTTGTCGACATGCGGTATGACAAGCTCTAATTTTATCAAGGCACGTACTTCTGTAATTCAATGTTAGTTTACACGGCGATCTGCGGTGCACCTTGCATAAACTACACATACAAACAACGTCTGTGCGCTAGTTCCGAATTCGCATTTGCATTTAGCTCAACTAATATTCTGCAGGAGCACAACCCGCCGTTCCCACAATGCACAGTCTAATTTAAAAAGGATTTACTGCTGTACGGAACGAAGCTTAAGCTGAGCGCTCTGCAACCAGACCGATTATTACTTTATAAAATTAACTATAGCGTTTTCCCCAAACTTTTCCAATTCTTCGAACAAGTCCAATTTGGGCACATCACACTCCTCAATTTAAATTTCTCGCAACTTTTACCACTGACAAGTTTCGAGCAGAAAATGCGACGGGAGGCATCGCAATAATTCGGAGAAAAGAAGTAATTCCCTGGCGCGAATTCAACTAATTTGCTTTTCTGAGCGATTACATTCCAATTCACTTCCAGTTGCAAAATTTTTATCTGTGGGAAGAGTGCAGGAGCAACCTGAATTTTATTCGACAGTCTGAGATTGTAAGTTCTTACAACTGAAGAGCCACATTTAGAAGTTATAACAGTTGCGTGAGTGAACTATGTTTTTAGCCAGTAAAAATATAAATGTACGTAAGTTACTGTAAGCTAAGATAATATTTCCAAAGAAGCAACAGCTATTGACGTCGCTGGATGAATAAACAGAGCTATTAAAAACATTCGTGTCAGTTACGATGTTCCAGAATACTACTAAAGGCGATGTGGATTGTTCGAATATTCAAGAGCGAAATACTTAAGAGAATACAGAAAGGAAGGAAGAAGGAAGAAAGTAGAGTTATGCTGATAGAACATAGATCAAGACACTTGGACCAGCTGAAGACTATAACAGTAAGACGAAAATGAGATGTAGTCACCACACGACTTTCTTTTGCTGCTTTTAAACATTTAATGATAGAACGTCCAAACAAGTGTCCTGCCGGAAGGAGCTTCCAGAAGGACAGTTGTACCGGCAACTTTGTCCTGCTGGCAGGCCTTTGATTTCTAATGTGTTCTGTCCTTCAGGCAGGACTTTTTAGCTTCGGGCAGTACATCTCCTTTTTCTAGTGGCGTAGTCTAATGTTTTTTTGGATACGTTTTTTTTTGTAGGTTTTAGGAAATAAATGCGCTTTTACTATAAAATAAACAATATTTATTCTTTTTCTGTGATATAAAAATAAACTTGTGTTCCATTCAGTACAAACGTAAAAACAAGAAACATAAAAGGTAATAACAAGAAACAAACTTAATCTATAATTTATGTGGGAATCCCGATCCAAACATAGACAGACTCCAATTTTTGATGCCATCATCAAAATTCGTAGCTTTCGTGAATACACGATCGTTTATCTTAATTTTTGTGGCCATTATTGTGCAGCGGAGCAACAAACGTCCGAACGCCACTGCTAACGGAGAGAAACTACTCGCAAACCAATATCATCCGATAATTTCTATGCGGTTTGAACAATCGAGTTCAAACCTGCACAAGAGATAGGCAAAATTTTACGCACTTTCCGTTGGTGACATTTTTGTACTTCTAGAAGGACCGCATCATATATAAAATCACACATTCAATTTTAGGGCCTGCCGGCAGGACAAACTGTCCTGCCGGTAGGCCCCTTGGACGTTGTATCATTAATCTTGGAACTTTTCAAAAAACTATTTAGACAAACTTTTTTTATTCAAATTATACAGTCATGTAATATATAATAAGGCTTTAAAAATATTTCCATTATTAATCTTTGGACTTTGGGGAAATTTTTGTGACTATTTCCCTCACACACTTCAAGCTAATCAAATCTTTTAAATTTCTGAGATTCATCCAATCAGATCTCAATTATGCGATAATTTTGCATTAGTGCAAATTGCCTCGTCATCTAATTAGTGACGCGCATGGAAAGGAAAAATTAGCGGGAAACGACGACCCTTTTAAATTTTGTTCGGGAAATAATCTGCAAAATACCCCTACCCCGTTTTTCCAAAAACTAGACGCATCACATAAAACTTAAACAAAAGTTGTACCGGGTGATTATTGATGCTGTTCCATCAAATTGGATTTACAAACTATGTGAACGTGTTTTTACGCTCTTACCGCTTCACTGAAACAGGTTTATGCCTTAATATTTAATAATAGTATTGTTGGTTGCCCACTAATAAATTGAAACATTTTCAAAACAAAATACAACTTAGAAGCACTAATCTAATGTAAATGTTGAAAGTGAGTCCCATTTTGCTGCAAGCAGACTCTTACACGTAGGTATTTTTTATTTTCAAATATGTTTTGCAACATATCTTGTCCAATATTAGCACAGCAATTTTCAATTTGTAACATCAGTTGATCTACATTTTCAATCCTGTGCTTGTAAACGATGTCTTTAATATGTCCCAAAACAGAGAAGTCAAGAGGGGTTAGATTTGGTGAACGAGCGGGCCAAATAATGTTTGTTCCACTACTTATGATTCGATCATCAAAATGTTCTTGAAGGTATTGTATCGTTGCATGTGCGGTGTGAGCTGAGGTAGCATCCTGTTGAAAATATCCTTCATTCAATTCGTCATCATGCAACTGGTTAATGAACACATCTAAAATCTGAAACCTGAGCAGTAACTCGCTCACGGAAGAAAATTGGGCCAACTATACGCCTACGGGAGACAGCTAACCACACTTCAATTATCAATGGATGCAAAGGTGCTTCAAAATAAGTGTGAGGATTTTCGGCGCTCCATATCCTGTAATTCTGTGAATTAACATATCCAGATAAATGAAACTATGACTCATAAGTGAAGCAATAGAGGTCTAGTAAGTCATTGTTGTTTAGATTATGTTCAAACCAGTTGCAATACTGAATACGATGTTCACAGTATGGTAGCAAAAGTTCTTGAATAGTGCTTATTTTATAGGGATGAAGATGTAAAGTCTTCTTGACCATCTTAAATTGGAAAATTCTCTGATATTATTGAGTATCAAAACTTGCAAGGAAAATTACATTTCAAAGATGAGCTCTCAACAATTTACCTTTATCGTAAGCCGAATCTTTGATACGCCACAATCTATCACAGCAATAACAAGACATAAATAAAACATATTGTAATGATATACACAGGGGTATAAAAATCAATTTCAGAAAGGATTAAGGAAGTACAATAGTTGAATATAAACAAAATCTATTTAAATATGAATTGGGAATGTGAATAATTATTATGCAATTAGAAAAGAAAATAGAATTTATAATTGAGTGGAATATGGCTAATTGAGAAACAGATGGATTCAAAACTAATATAATATTTAAAAAATTAAGGTTTGAAGGAAATGACAAATACTTAATTAAAATAAATTATTATAAATATTACAAATATTAGGAGATAGAGTGTAAAAAGTAAAAAATGATATCGTTAAGCACTTTGTTTTTAATTATTAGAAGTAACAAATTTAAAAAAAATGTAGCTGAACTAATTTTGGTGTAATTAAAAATATTAAAATAAACCCTATCTTTTATTAAGTAATGTTTGGATAATAAAAAGGGTTAAATACTAAATTCATTTGACACTATTTCAGTTACGTAATGAAGTCATTACACAACTCAGTTGCGTAATGAAACCATTACATAACTGAAATAGTGTCAACTGAGTGACGTAATGCGTTACTTATCCCACTGGAGTAGATAAACGTTAATTTAGCATACCACAAGAGAACGTAGAGAACAACATTTAAAAAACAAAATTTATTCAGGATAATTTGATAAGCTAATTACTAGTACTAGCAAATGTAAAAATATGAACTTTTGTGCACTTAACCTCAAACATAAGATTCGCAGCAAGGAGCGCATTTACACCATGATTTTTGTTGGTAGGGGTAAGTGCATACCCTTTCATGAGTGTAAATGCGCCCCCCTACACGCATTTACCCCACTTCATTTTTAAAACTTTTTCAGTGTCATAATGCCACGACAATATACACGGAAGTCCAATCGAAGGAATTACACGATAGATATTTTGACAGAAGCCCTCGCGGCAATTAAAAATGGCACTCTTACCTTAAACCGAAGCAGTCAAATTAATGGAATCCCCAAAAGCACTTTGCGAGATCATTGTAAGGGACGTAGGGGAAAATTAGGAAGTCATGTCGGGGGCTGTAGAAGAGGCACTGCTCTTTCCCTAGTAAGTGAAACTGAACTGGCGGAATGTTTGAGAACAATCTCCAAATGGGGTTTTGGCTTGACTCGTATAGAAGTCTTTGATTTGGTGGAATCATATGTTAAACAAAACGATATTAAAACTAATTTCAAAAACCACAGACCTAGAGAAGATTGGTGGTTAGGTTTTAAGAAACGTCATCGTTTGTCTATTAAGAAACCGGAAATTTTAGAACATGCTAGAAGAAAAAAAACTTGCGATCCATTTGTAATCTATCAGTATTATGATCTTTCAGAACAAACCATAAATAGATTAGAACTTCAACAAAAACCAAATCGCATTTATAATTGCGATGAGACAAGTTTCTCCCATGATCCGGTTAGAACAAAAGTAATTGGTGCTGTAGGGAAGATGTGTCATCGAGTAACCGCAGGCACAGCTCGTGAAAATACGAGTGTCTTAGCTTGTGTCAGTGCTGCTGGGAAGAAATTAGCCCCACTGGTAATCTTCAAGAGTAAAAATCTTTGGAATCAGTGGATTCCTAAAGGGGAAGATTATCCTAACACAAGTTATGTTGCATCGGCAATGGGGTGGATGACCGCCGATATATTTGAAAATTGGTTTAGGACCCGTTTTTTGCAAGAAATAGGAGGAGAACGGCCTGTGTTATTAGTATTTGATGGTCACACAAGCCATATCTCTGTTGAAGTGATATCCTGTGCGTTAAAAAATAACATATGCATTTTAAAACTGCTAGCTCACACATCTCACGTGTTGCAACCATTGGACGTATCCTGTTTCAGAGGTTTAAAATCCAAATGGGATGCTCTTCTAGCATCGTGGCAAAAACAGAACGTGGGTATTCGACCATCAAAGAAGCAGTTTGCAAAATTGTTAGGAACAGCATGGCATAGCATCTCACCATAGAATATTTTGAGTGGCTTTAATGTTACTGGCATATACTACCACTCTTTACAGAGTGCAAATAGAAAAGCATACCAGAATCTACCTTTGATCCAGACAAATTAAAAAGGTATAAAGACCAACAACAACAATTAACAGAAGACCAACAACAACAACAATCAACAGAAGACCAACAACAACAATCAGTAGAAGACCAAGAACAACAATCAGTAGAAGACCAACAACAACAATCAACAGATGTAGATGGACAAATTCCTGGTTCTTCTCTATATGATCAGAATAACCACTCTCAGATAGAAAACCCGGTTGACAATGGTGTTGAACGAGTATCATTTGAAAATTTGCTTCTAAAATCGATTGCAGCTAACAAAAGAACTGATGAGAATCTGCATCCACAGAAGAAAAGAAAAGTAGCAGGTCTGGCAGAAGTACTTACTAGTGCCGATGTTAATTTCATCGACACCAATAAACCTACAAAGAAGCAAGAGAAAGGAAAAGTTAAAGAAAACCATTCTAAAATTGCTAAACATGATGACAGTGATTCAGACTCAGTTGTATCTAAGATTAGTTTGCATAACAGCAGTACTGACGATTTTTATGAGGCTGATGATAGCGGTGATGAATATCTAGAACTAGACCCAGACAATATTGATATAGGAGACTATTGTCTTGTTAAATTTCCAACAAAGAAGCATGTGCGACACTTTGTTGGACAAATATTGCAAAAATGTTCAAATGATGAATTGGAAATGAAATTTCTAAGGTGCAAGAATAAAACAAAGAGAATATTTAAATGGCCCGATATTGAAGACGTTTCAATAGTCCAACTTATGGATATAGAGCGAAAGCTACCATTACCCATGGAACAACGCAGAGGAACAATAACTTTTGGTGTTAATTTTGTCAGTTATAACCTGACATAACTTTTTGGTTGCTTCTCAAAGTATAGTTCATGTTTTATCATCTTGTTTTTATAAAATGTGCAATTGTTAGATTCACAATTAATGTTTACGTTTGTTACACTTCCACAATTTTCTTGTATTTAGTTCACAAATAATTACTTAATAACACTGTTTTGTAATTATTCACTAAATATATGTTTATTTTTAAAATTTACTGATGATTCTTTTCATTACTGCACTGATGGACTATACTCGCAAAACTGCCGTGTTATTGTATTAATGGCTATAGGTAAAATTATCGCTTTATTAAAATTTCCAAAAATATTCCCTACACAACAAAACTTTTAGGGCAGTTGGAAGTCGCTCGCGCATTTACCCCGGTAGGCTGGGGGAAATACGCGCCTTTGGCACAGGAAAAAAAATTATAAAAAAACCAAGTAAATATTTTCCAATAATAGTAATTTATTACTCTTGAATCAATAACGTCTCGACTTCGTCTCGACGTTAAACGATTCACTCGTGGATAAAATTTAACTTTATCGTCTTGTATAATACAATATTTTTTTCTATAGCAAGAACTTTAACACTTTCAAAAGAAAATAAGGACAGTCAATCACATTTCAAAATGTAAGTAGCTAGATTGGGTTGCTACGATAATGCGCAGCTGTCATATTTAATTTAAACAAAAGTTAGAAAAACTAAATTACTTTTCCCGCTGCTGATCATGTAAGTCAGTGATACAGCCTTAGTAACAAAACGTGTAAGTCGGTGATTATATTTGTTTGCTGCTTTTTCTTGACAACGGAACTTAATATTGTTATTAAGTTCCTAGGATAATAAAATTAGCAAAGCAAGATGCAGATTTAGACGTTTTGTTTATAAATTGCAAGTGTTTATGTGACATGTGACACTCACAGGTAACACGACTCACGAAAACTAATCCTGGTGACAAATCAAACGATTTTTTCAAAAATCTAGGAAAATTTCGATAAGCAGCGGGAAAAATATAATAAGATAACTCGGAATGTATCGCCTATTAACATTTTCGGCAGGCAACAAGCCGCGGCTTTGCTTTGGCTTGTACTTTCCTACCTCAAATGTTAATACGTCCTTACATTCCTTGTTGCTTAAATAGCTATTATCTATCCTTGATGTTAAAGTGCTACTTTATCTACCCTTGCTGTTAAAGTAAAACTTGACCTTTTGTTTTGAGTTGATAAAAGCACACTTTAACATGTGCTATAGAAAAAGGTAATTTTTTAGAGCTATTATCTACATGTATGGGTACTCTTGCAATTAACATTTTAGCTTGATATTGTAAAAAATATGATTACTGCACTTTAACAAATATGAATTTTACCATTTTGGGGGTGCATTTACCCCAACTGACCCTGACTAGAGTAATTATAGTTCAAATTCATTATATCACACTGTAGAAGAATCAAATGAGAGAACATTGTGCGAATCTTGTAAAGGCGACTTAGGAGTAGAGATAGAAGCCTACCGTCTCAGTCTAAATGAAAGCACATATTTAGAAGCGTAAGTAGTTGTAATATGTTGATTTTTCAATTTTATAGCTCGTTCTGTAACCCTTGGTCGAACATTATTAAACTCCACCGGAAATAGTAATGCAAATAACACGCTGTGATTTGTAAAATTAAAGTAGGAAATCCGATGTGCCTCATTACAGGCGAGGCAAGTCGTTAATGGTTATTCGATGTGCAAGGAAAGGACATGCAAACGAACTACTGGGCAAATTTGCAGGCCTCATTAGGAATAGTTAGTAGTTCCGATGGCTTGTTATAAATTGAACTGGCTTCTTGCGGAGATAGCACTTAGTATGAGCAGCGAAAGCTTGGGGGATCTACAATTTCAAAATAATTTTCTATCGGTTTCAAACACAATATTATTCTTGCAGACAGCTAAAGTGGAATTCCTTATCCGTCGTAGAAAGTGAAAATTTTCCTCCACTTTCGTTGCGGTTCGGTAGGTAAGATGTCAAGCAGCAGATGTTCGAAAAGTGATAACGTTATTACGTGGCATTCCCGGCAAGGAATGTTGCCTCCGGAGTCGCACAAAGAATGTAAATTATCAAATCAAGTGGCCGACTTTCGATTTAATTAACCTGCTGCAGTGAATCTTGTTTCCCACCATTTTCGGTAACTGCGACGGAACGACTTTGAAGCTTTGATTTCTATACTGGCGCGGGCTTAAAGCCGTATAAGGAAGAGGAAGACAGTATTGCCGGGAAACCAAGTCTCGTGAAAAAATTAACATTTAAACGGCCTGTGTAGGCGGACGCAAGATCTACGGGTGCAATTAAGAAACTCGAAAATGATCCTTGTTATACAACTTTTTCGCGTCAGAGGATGTTTGGGTCTCGTAACTTCTAAAGTCGAAAACGTCCCTCGGAACGTTTAATTAGCAGATAACAAATGTAAATTAAATATAAGAACAAATCGGAGCACTAATTGGTTGAACCGGACTCGTGTTTTCACGAAAGCTGTACGAAGTTTCAGAACTTTGGAATAAATTTACTTCGTTATAAGAATTTTTAATGACGCGTCAAAGGGACTACGGCACAAAAGCCGTCGACTTAGTGCGCTGTTTTGGCCGACACAAAGCGCAGCCTTTATAGGAATTCGCGCAATGTGGACTAATATATTCCCCAGAGAAAGTCTTACAAAATTGTATTTTATAGTCGTTCGGTGGATGACTTGAATTTTAAGCGATCATAGAAAGCTTTGCGTTGTTCTATTTCATAAGAATTGTGTCTGGTTGTTCTTTAAACACGCACATGTTGCTTGAATGTGTTTTTAAAGACAGTTTTATCTTAAACTATATAGTACTAGCTGCATTACATTAAGATAGCTAAAGTACGTCATTATTGCACGAATTGGGTTTAGAGCAGTGGGAATAAGAACCGCCGTTCTTTTACAGCTGTGCATATAAATGCAGTAAATGTGAACTTATTTGCATTTTAGAAAGAGGAAGATTCTCTCAGATTCGCTTGAGCCAGATCAGATTGTTATTTTAAATAATTTAAATAGCAAATGTGGTGATTTGGAACTTAATATCATAGAGCTACTTTTACCAGAACTGCTCTAATCTCACAGCCTTAAAAGTACTCAGCATAAATTCAACATAAATATATAGAAATATTCAACACGACTAATACCTATCCTATTCAAATAGAAAATGTTTTTAAGGAAACAGTGTATTTGCTACAAAATGTAAAACAGGAGAATTTTACAAAAATACAGAAAATAGCAAAATATATTTGACGGAAGAAGTGAAAATACATCAATATCAATGATGATCAATTAGAATGAGAGATCTATAATCTTAATCTGAGACTTGACGTCGCCACTCCCTTTTTAATTCACGCGGTAGAGGGGGTCGGCAATTCATCTTGTCGAACTTCTTCTCGCACCAAACTAGCGCGGGGGCCGTTCCGTGAATGTAGTTGTTGGGGCAAGTCGTAGCGTGCCAATTTTAGAAAATTTCGACCTTGTTGGATATATCCAGCTGCGACGGTTTTTCAATATTGATTTTTCCTATGGACCAACGCCTGGTAAGAGTTTTGCCTATCGCGCCACGTAACGTCACAAGCACCTAGAATTCTTAAGGATTATTTTGTCATTTCTGTTGCTGCGATAGCACTTGTAAGGCTAACCAGCTTACATATATTTTTATTAATGTTATCTTAATACAGTTTTTAAAATTACTGCATGCATGTCATTTGTAAAGCGCAGTGCAGTTCCGCACATTTCAGAGTCAAATAAGCTATACTAGAGATCACGAAACAAGGTAGGCTTAAATCCTGGAGCTGAGCACGTACACATTTGGCATAGCCTGATGGAATTTGCTAATTAAATCACCAGGATATTTACCAGGTGACTCCCGTAACGTAACAAGACTTGCTAATACTCTTCCATGTCCAATTATTTTGACTATCGCAAGCGATCTCCCGTCCTATTTCAGTCTACTCTCATACAAGGTACAAGGTACATTAAGCCAGAAAATGCTGGGTGTTCATATACAAATACTACGCGGTCTAAGCCGAAATTCCATGTTAAGAAGAATACTCTCATACCACTAAGCTACTGGACCCTTGTAGCGGGTCGTTAACAGGATTCAAATCCACTGTTTGGCAAGAAAGAACGCTTTTGGATGGAATATTCATTGACATCACGGAAGCCATATTGACTTCACGGAATTTATCAAAAATTCTAAACGTAACGGTAGCTCAGATAAATTATTTTTGGATATATACTCGCATACGCTTCCTTGTAACAATTTCGTAGCGTCCAGCTAAGCACAATAAAGCAATAAATAAACATTTTAACCGAATGTCTATGCCAATAGCAATCAATTAAGCGAACGTGGCCAGTCCTTAGATTTAAATAGAAATGAGTGATGATACAGCACGCCAAACCGTCGTTTCAAATTTGTCCTTTGGTAATATTAAAAACAGGCCACAAAACGTTTGCTAATTGTCTATGTATAGTTGGACAAAGTTTTATTAATCCTTTATTTTCTAATGCAAATTATACAGATAGATATCTTCTAAACTCACGTTTGACAAGAAAACCATAACAATTAACTCTATGAAATTGACAAGTACACAAATTGCCAGCATTCATTGAAAACAATCAGAAACAGACACGTGACAGCAAATTTGTGAATTAAGCAATATTTTATTTTAACCTTTCTGAAGGCTATTTAAACTGGATTTTAGATTCACTACAATGTTATTCACACTTTAAATCCACAAGCTTTTGATAACAGTAATTCCAGGATCAGCCGCAACTGCAACATCGCTACCTAAGAGTCCATTCAAAAATCTCTAGTCTGGAGTTTGGTAAAGAGATAGCCTAGGGCTTTGCTGCAAAACAGCCACATAAAGCTGTAATGCGCGAGCTTCTTGAAACAGCAACCTAGCAAGTTGCTGAAAACGCGGCTGCAAAGTTAACCATCGCTGAAAAAGCCAGCCATCAGGATAGAAATCGCTGGAACATTCAGATCGTAAAAATGCTAGTAAAAATGTGTACAGAGTAACAGATAAGCAGTGTCATAAAAAACTGGACTTTATCGGCTGTTTCTTGGCGAAGTAGTGGCCCTAAACCGATATAACTAAAGAATGTTGTGCAACGAGGGCTTCGTAAACAATGCAAGGGCTTTATCGTGCGACATGCAATAAAGCAATATTGGGCCTTAGCTGAAGGACGTACGAATGCTCTCGAGTCCGGACAAATTTAATGATAACTCAATAAATTCAGAAAACTGCAATGTTTGTCCATACCAAACTTTGAATTAAAAAGTATAAAACATATGTAAACTTACAACAGTTTTATAAAATTTGGTAATCCCTAGAGATAATTGCAGAATTTGTGGAAACATTTGCATATGTGCAGTTAACCAGGTGAAGTGTGACTATCATTGTATAGTATTAGAGCAACCATGCCATACTTGATGTGCTGTAGCACATTGTAGTTATACCGGATTTTTAAACTAAGATAATTAATTAGAGACGTGCGAGTGGGGTTTTATTATCGGTAAGGGTGTCAGAGAAATAAATACAAATCACAGTACAGTGAGAGAATTCAATTACTTATGCACTATTAACTATTACATACACGCAACTTGGAGTATTTTAATAGTTATTTTGAAAAAATCACTCCCAAAATTGTTTATAGAAAGCAATAGAACATATGTAGTTATTAGGTTATTACAATCACTCTAGAATTATGAATAATCGGAACAACGAACATACCTTGGTAAACCTAATTTAATTGCTTCCAGACTGAATGTGATAAATTACTGCCAATCTGGAACACGTGCATGTTAAAAATATTTTAAGAATTGACTCTTATTAGGCTCTGAACACACGGGGATTCCGTATCCGAGATTCAGTATGCCGGATACAGAATCTCGGTCGGTTCAGACGCGGCGACTGTATCTGAGACGCGGGCCTTCAGTCACTTGCAGTGCCGTGCTGTTATGGACTTAGCATTGCTGTTCTTTGTTTCTGTCGAATTAGTCTAGAAGTGCTGTATTTAAAGTCAGGGATTGGGCTCTACTAAGCTAATAAATTTTTCATTGTCAAATAATGTACATTCTATGATCGTTGTATAGTAAGGAACGCCTTGCTTACCGATTTAAATAGAAGTTGAAGAAAATCTGCTACGCCTATGACATGATATCATATGTTCTGGCTGGCAAAAGTAGGCGAGTCCAGGCCGTGGTACACGTGGACTCATATCCTCTATATGCTCCAATGGTAAATCGGTATCCAAGATACAGAATTTGTCGCCGGCGGCCGATTTTCCTTATCTCTCCATTTCGGCCGCCGGCGACAAATTCTGTATCTTGGATACCGATTTACCATTGGAGCATATAGAGGATATGAGTCCACGTGTACCACGGCCTGGACTCGCCTACTTTTGCCAGCCAGAACATATGATATCATGTCATAGGCGTAGCAGATTTTCTTCAACTTCTATTTAAATCGGTAAGCAAGGCGTTCCTTACTATACAACGATCATAGAATGTACATTATTTGACAATGAAAAATTTATTAGCTTAGTAGAGCCCAATCCCTGACTTTAAATACAGCACTTCTAGACTAATTCGACAGAAACAAAGAACAGCAATGCTAAGTCCATAACAGCACGGCACTGCAAGTGACTGAAGGCCCGCGTCTGAGATTCAGTCGCCGTGTCTGAACAGACTCAGATTCTGTATCTCGCATACCGAATCTGGGAAACGGAATCTCGTGTGTTCAGGGCCTAAGGCCCTGAACACACGGGGATTCCGTATCCGTATTGTATTTGACAATTATAAATTTATTAGCTTAGTAGAGCCCAATCCCTGTCTTTGAATACAGCACATCCAGACTAATTCGACAGGAACAAAGAACAGCGATGCTAGGTTCATAATAGCACGACACTGGACTGTTCTCGCAAGTGACTGAAGGCTGCGTCTGAGATTCAGTCGTAGCGTCTGAGCAGACCGAGGTTCTGTATCCCGCATACTGAATTTCAGATACGGAATCGACGTCTTAGCAGACCTAACTTTTGAGCGCATCCTCGCTGAGCTGCGTAACTCGCTATTTGCAATAGGTAGCTGACTTGTCACTAGGCTACTAAAACTGACTCAGCATTTGCAGCTGTAGCCGACGAAAAATATGTTTATTTTGTCGTGTTGTTTAATATAGCCGTATCAGATTTTATATTGTTTGATTTTTTGTGAAGTAAAATGTAGTACGCGTTTCCAATGAAATGAGATAAGCTTCTGCTTAGAGGAACTGCCAGACAACGCAAGTTGAGCTTGCTTGTTGAGCCCATCCATCTCCCAACACTGGTAGAGCTTTTCCTGCAGAAATATCCCATTACATCAACCGTTGATGGACACCAGGTGGCGTCCATAACAATAACAAGAGCGAGCCCCTGTTCTTTAGACCCCTCCTCCCCACTAGCTAGTCGAGCTACTTTTAAGTTGGTTGCATGTAGTAAATAGGAGATTTCCCTGTAAGAACTTTCGGTCTAGGTGCGCTATTTAAGACTTAAAGTAAAGGTGACGTGTAGACTTTGTTAGGTGAATTCCTATTCTTAACGCCGCTTGTGAAAATTAGTTAGTTCTTGTTGATTTCGGGCTAATCCTGATCTACCCATATGGTTCTGTAGGCTTAAGTGTACGATGTAATCCAAAACAGCGGCGCGGCGCCGTAAGGCCACAAAATATGTGCGTCTGTATAGTTTTTTATTGGGAATTACCCTTACTAATGCCGTTCTATCCCACACGAGGAGAAACGCATCTTGATATTAAGTCAGAGGCATTCGAGTGAACAAGTTCCACATGGCGCAACGGAAGATGGTTGCGTAAAAATTGGGAATCCCCTTTATCTTAAAGTTATTCTTCAACTACAGCTAGCAGACAGATCAGCCTTGGATGATCCTTAATAATTACGAATAACGAAAGGCGAATCTCGTAACAAGGTAACAAGTGTAGTTAGTTAAGTTACCCTTCGAATCACATTTTGTGGATATGGCAGTTAGCTGTCTTCTCTTGTGCCCGCTTTTATTCATCTTTAACGCCATTTTTCACAATTATTCACTGGTTTCTGATCACCTTTCAGACCGTTGTTGCCTCTGTTAAGTTTTCGTCGACTCGAGGAGCCCCGGTGTTCCTATTTTTCTAATTTAAAATTATGTTTGTATAATTTTATGTTAATTTTTCTCTGGAGTTTGGCGCTTCTACCTTGTTTACCTTTGAGAATTGTTACCAAAAGATTGCCATGTATTAGAATGTGCCTCCCGAGCTCATCTCCAGGGATTGGGCATTTGCTCGGTTCGATATAAAAAAATCTTATTTTATAATATGATGAATCCATGTCCTTGTTAATATCCTTTAAGCGCACATTTCAATCTAATCTTTTCTCGTGTTTGTCCATGGTTGAGGTGTCACTGCCATTTAAATCAATTCGGTGTCTAAGAGGTGACAGGGCGTCACCAGCTCTAGGCTGCTGCATTGCAATTGCTTGAATTATACATATGCCGCGGAAAGTGAAATTAACTACGCAGTGTTTCAAAAATGTTGTTTATCTGTTTAGCTCTTCCAGCGACGCCTTGTACGCCAGTCGAGGCAGAATAGTAACCTCTTCCAGGCATTTCGTGCTTACATTTTTAATAATTAGGTACTCCGGAATTGGCTCAATAAAATTAAGTTATATAGCTTGTATACATAATGCCGTTGGCAGTGGCGTATCGAAAATCAATAAAGGTAGGTTACAGTTAGCGAAGGGCTGTTTCATACATCATCCTCAAAAAGTATCGTGACAATTAAGTCACGAGGCGCTCTAGGCAAACACCATCTTGTATGTAATTAGCTACCCGTTGCCGTATCGTCCCACCCCCTTATCCCGACTGTATCTAGCCGTGCATTTCTTGTTACATAACGCTGGGCTAAATAGATCTTCGACTAATCAAGACATGCGTTTTGACACGAATTTGGTTTTTTAATTTCTGTCTTAGTGTCCTTTAACATTGATGTGCGTTGTTTCAAGCCAGTTCTATTTGTTTCTCAGAGCAATTTCTAAATTTTCCACTAACTGCCATGATGGTTATATCATCAGTAAAAGTGGCAACGATTCTGTTAAGTGTCTTAACATCTAAGAAAAATCTATATATAAATAACATAATATAAAGCCACTGCCTTGCGGTACTTCAGATGCGATGGGACGCAAATATGTAAATTCTTCCTTAGCCTGAAAGTAGCGTTCCGATAGAAAGCATTCCAGCACTTAGCATCTTATTACCAGGCTTTATCGAAAGCTTTCCTGTACTCAAGAAGCTAGCTACGCAATTGTTACTTTCAAATATTGTATTTAAGTTTTTTTCAGGTAAAGTTTCTCAAACAGCTTGAGTAAGGTGGGCAAGAAATGGACTAATTCTGTCTTTTTCTCTCTAATGGTAATCAGATGGAGAGACTTGATAAAGTTATTCAAATTGATTAACCTTTTCCTTTTCTTTCTATTGAGTGAACTGCTAATCTGGATCTTTTTCATATTTACCGCCACCTTTCACAACTATTCCTTAATTTCTGATCATCTTCCAGACGTTTGTTGCCTCTTCTTAGGACTCCCGACGTTTTCTGTACCCGTTGGGGCAAAGCCCCGAAATTTGGGATAATTTCTAGACCCTATTAGGTTGCGCGATCAAATATGGAACAGATGAGGACATCTGTTACTCCAGTTTCGCCCTAAGGCCTTTTTATCTACTTCCAGAACAGCGACCTGCACCCTTTTACGATTTCTAATAGATTTCGTTAATTAATTCTCTAACTTGCTCATTGATGGCCTCAGCATCCAGTCAAAGCTACAGTGCCTTTATATAGACAGTGGCGACAATACAACTAAGCCACACCCCCGCCGCCATATTTATGCAAATTTCTAACGGGTGTTTATTTAAATCCGTGATCAGAGTCGACTGTGATACGTGTTTTACGTTTGGCAGTACTGAAAACATTCGAGATTTGCAGGTTAAGATTTGCGTCAGTTTATGTCAAAACTGACGCAAAACCGAACCTACTAACCTCGAATTTGACATAGACTGACAATACACTTCAGTACTGCCAAAAGTATAACACGAATCACAGGTGATTTAGCATAAACATGGCGGCAAAACCACGTGATCTAGGGAGCCAATCAAAAATAGGACACCCCATTGTCGCCACTGTCTATATAAAGGCACTGTAGTCAAAGCCAGAGCCAGTAGATATAGAGAGTACCACCATTCTTTGATCCGTAAAAATGCCGCTATCGCCGCCATTTTTGTTCCCACCAGCAATGACTGTTTCAGGTATGTCGAAAATTTTACTTGAAATTGGCAAGACTGTAAGTCTATGTCTAATTCGAGGTTAGTAGGTTATGTTTTGCTCCAGTTTGTGTCAAAACTGACGCAAAAACTAACCTGCTAACCTCGAATTTGAAATAGACTTACAGTCTTGCCAATTTTAAGTAAAGTTTTGAATTGCCAACAAACGTCAAGTTGACGGAATTGTGTTACAAACCTCAAAGTGACGCATATGTCAGAGGAATAAAAATGGCGGACGTGGCGGTACTCTCTATATCTACTGACTCTGGTCAAAGCAGTGGTAAGATGACGTAATATTTCAAACAAAGGAATCTCAAATTATCTTCTTTGGCACCGATTTGGCAAAGGCAGAGTTCTTAGAGAATTCCCCCGTTTTAACCGTTACTCTGAGGCAAGATGGTGCAATAGCAGATTCCGCTAGCACGCTATGTGTAAGTTGAAGGGAGAAGACATGAAGGAATTTTCAGTTGCATTGCCACCTCGGCAACTGTGGTTCTTCAGAGCGCGGCGGAAATTTTCGCCTGAACACCGGACAGAACGGGTGGTTAATTAGAGCTCGTAACAAAACCCTTGTCGTCAAGAAGGGTGTGGACCGTCGCTCTACGGGGGTGTAATATACAATGCTGCGCGCTCTCGTTTAATGTAGTATCGTTGTGTAACGTAAAACGCTGTTAAAAGCGAATTTTCAAAGAAGAGTGCGCTTAAAGTATATATACCGGTTGGATCATTGTTGTCTTGTCGTGAGGATCCATTCCCAAAACTGCCCAGTAAGGATTCTGCTACACCTTTGTTCCGGAAAGCTGTCGGTTACTCCGTTGTACGTTTTGGTCAAGCCCTCTTGCAACCATCTTCAAGTAACAACGCAGTCAACTCGTAGGTGAGGTATTTCCCTCCTGTCTTCATGTGATTCTAAGTTGCTGGGGATATTCCGCCGAAAAAGTAATGTAAATTGGTATTTTATGTAAAGTGCGACTCTATTGAAAAGTCTGGTGCGTAACGAATACATTTATTTGACACTGTATGCTAATTTGTGTCGTGCGCTATTAAAGTTGTACCGCTCGCTTCAAGATTAGAAAAGCGTTGCATACTGCAGCGGCTTGAATTCAAGTCTAGGAAAAACCTAACCGGGTATCCTAGGATAATAATAGCTTGCATTCCAGTCACGAAAGATTCAAGTGACATTCTGTCTTTATTTCATTGTTACGAAATGCTGTTAAACGTTTACTAACCCCTATATTCACCTTCGTACACTGCTTGTTCAACTTTGTGTACATATTCAGAGTCAATAGACCATAGTTATCTAAATTACCTTTTGTTTTATTTATCTGTATTTATTTAAATGTATATGAACTTAGTTCTTGTGTTGCGTGTATATTTGTTTGTATAGTGCCCAAGCAACTGCAGGGAGTTCACCAAAGGTAGGTGAAAAGGTTCTACAGCTGTGGAATATCTCCCAGGGGTAGCGACGCGAAACAACAGCGGTTGGATTTCGGCTTTTGGCAAACTGCCTGTTAAGTTGAGTGTAACATTTCCAAAGGTGGCGCCCGTTGTTTTTTCTCTTAATTTTGTCATCATAAACAACACCCATTAATAGCACGTCGCCCTAAACTGGGCCAAGTCGATCGAACCCCTCCACCCAACTGAGTTCTTAGCCGGACCTAAATGCCTGGAAGGGCACAGAGGGGGGGCGACTGTTGCTTGTAAGTTCGTCAAGGGTCTTAAGGACTAATTTATACCGTAACACTCTATGTAATTTTTCGTTGACCTGAGGAGCCCCGGTGTTCATATTTTCCTAATTTGAAGTTATCTTGGTATAATTTAATGTTGTAAGATTAACATTAAATTAAACAATGTTAATCGTACTCTGGAGTTCGGCAATTCTACCTTATGTACCGTTGAGAATTATCATCAAAAGATTGACCTGTATTAGAATATGCCTCCCGAGTCTCCAAGGATTGGGTATTTGTTCGGATCGACAAAAAAAATCAGATTTTATATGATGAATTTATGTCGTTTTTAATATCCTTTGACAGAACACATTTCAATCTAATCTTTTTCTCCGCGTTTTTTCATGGCTGAGGCTTCACTGGCAATTTAATCAATGAAATATAGTCATGAAGAAATTCTTGAAGATTATTGATGGTTCTCTCAGTTTGTTCTGATAGTAGTACCCATAGCATTTGGTGGCATACAGTCTGTACTTAAGGTAACTGATTTTTGTATAATAGCATATTATGGGACAAGTGGTTGAAATAAAATTTCAACGTTGAGAATGGTTTTTTCACTTCGCTTCGCTCGTTGAAAAAAGTAACTCGAAACGTTGAAATTTTATCAGCCAAGGGTTGTGCATATACTATTTTCTTCTAGGAATTTTTAAAATAAACGTTAATAAACCATTTTCTTCAAACGTCAGTAAAATGTGACATTATATCACAGAATAATATTTTGGTGGCATTGTAAGTCTATGTCAAATACGAGGTTAGCATGTTAAGTTTTGCGTCAATCTGTGTCAATTGAGTGTGAAACAGTTTGAAATCCCGGTAGTCATTTCAATCTCTAGTGGTTGAAATGCGATTTCCACCACCGGAATCAATGTCAAAATGACTAATTTCAATGTCATTAGTCAAATAGTTTTCTGTCAATAAGTCAATATCACGCATTCAAAGCAGAGCCGATACTTTTCCATAATCGTGTCTATCCTTGCAAACGCATATTTACTGTAAATGATGAGACTTGTACTTGACTTTTGCCACCAACTAATGCCAGAAAATGACAACCAATAAATCAAGGCTAATCAAAGCGCATTATGCTAGAACAGTAATTGGTCAACCACTGACGTCTGTTAATTCAAAGCCAGCAAATAGAAGTTGAAAATACTACTCACATTGCGTTTCTGGTGTCAGGAATGTCTCTGTTGCTGGGAAGACTGTCGCTTGCCTCTTGATTGAACCTATTCCGGATATAAGGGTCCTCGCCGGCCCTGAGCCCGCCCCTGGAAATGTAGGCCGACTCGTCGAAGTAGTTCCAAGTGATCCTGCCGTCGGTGCTCTCGAAGCTCTGGAGGGCCAAGGGCACCCCCGGGCCCTGCCCTGAGTCGTCACTGTATTGAGCCATCGTCACACCTTCCTTGAGCCGCAGGGCGCGGTTCTCGGCCTGAAAAAAGGGGCACCGTTAGACTGCTCTCAGCTTTATCATGCAGCGAGCCTCGGACGCGTATTTACGTTATTAATTTCTCTCGGGATTTACTGCTCAGAAAGATTCGCCAATTTATTATATTTCTAAAGAGGAATTTAGGGCGTAACTGAGTAAACAGTTTGCACGTCGTCGGCTATTGAAATACGGCTTTAGACATTTGTGCGATTCCGCTGAAGCGCAGAATCCTTGGACGGATACGGTAAATCCCAACTATTAAATTCTACGGCAATGCACGGAATCTGCGCTCGAAAATGGATCGTGAGATTTAAAATGATGGAATATCCGAAAAGCCACAAAAAAGGAACTTGTTGAGTGAAGCTTGGCAATAAATGTAATTCTGGGGGCGTACGTAAATACCACTCGGAATAGCCAGAGATCATTCAAATTATTTATAGCAATCAAACACCAATGTACTGTGATAGTATTTAGTTTTAAATAGATCCTTTGAATCCTTGAATTATTCAGTATAATAATGCAATAGTTACAACTACACCAGCCGTTCTCAACCGGTATGTCACGACACACTGGTGTGTAGTGGGCATGTGTCAGGTGTGTCGTGAAATTTGCGAGAACATTGATTTTTATTATTCAAAATACCATGCGAGTAGATTTCTCAACAATCAAATCGTCTGGCAAAAGCCAAGCCAGTAAGCCAATTTGGTGTGCCAAACTGGCTTATCTTTCTGACATATTTAATAAATTAAACTAGTTAAACACGAGCATGAAAAACAAAATTAAAATCAGCAGTGGAAGAAGACGATTTCACAGTTTCTTTCAGCGGCTGTAAACGCCTCAAGTGGCTTGAATATCAATGAAAAGAATAAAAAAAAAACATAATGCAACATCTGTCTGATCTACAGAAGAAATGAAAAAGTACTTCCCATCTGTGGATACCAGCATTTGAGAGTGGATTATTTCACCCTTTCCCGTTTCTGGCGAGGAATATATAAATAACTCAACAGAACTAACATATGCAGAAAAAGAACAATTAGTCGAAGTATCATGTGATACAAACCTAAAATCAAAATTCAAAGACGTCTCCCTAGATACTTTTTGGATCTCGATAAAAAATGAGCATCCAGAGATATCAAACAAAGCTTACTATGCTACTCTCGTTCACAACGTCATACCTGTATGAGGCTGAATTCTTTGCGCTAAAAATATAAAATCCAACAACAGATCAAGAATGGGCGATGTTGACAGTGAAATGAGAGTCTGTTTATCCAAAATTCGTCCACGAGTTGAAGATTTGTGTAAAAGTCGACTGGCTAAAGTGTTGCACTAAGGCCTACTTAGTTTACACGTGTTTTGGTGTGTGTTACTTAGATTGTTAGTACATTATATTGTATGCTTCTTAATTTTTTGAATTTAATAAAATGTGTACCTAGTTGTAACGATTGTGTTTTTTACTATTGTGTCACCAATGTTGAAAAATTATGTAGGTGTGTCGCAAAGGAAGAAAGGTTGAGAACCGGTGAACTACACAACTACACTCGTGAACTGGTGAATACCAATGAAAATTAGTTTTTTCTACAGCCGTCAAAAAAACCTGACATTTATGCATTGCTGTAGATACGCGAAGTTTAGCTTTTTTAACACGTGAAAAAATAATATTTCTTCACGACTAGCAGTGAAAAAACGGTTTTGGAACACCATTTCTTTAGTTACAACACATATAAAACCTTACGTACATAATAATATTACTCTACTATTTGCTATATACGTATGATTTTGTTGCAGAGAATCTTTTATTCATTTTTTGACGGCTGTAGAAAAAACGTTTGTATTTCGTGGCAAAATTCGTGTTTTTATGGCGCGTTTGAATGACTTTTCTGCCAATTTCTGCCATATTGATTAAATAACGAAGTCACAGGAAATAGTTTCATTGCATTTTAATATTTGTTGGCAACGAATATGTGAGATAGGCTGCATTTTTGCAGATAAATTTTAATTCTATTTTAAAATACACTAATTCCATATGGAACTCTAGAATAATTTGAGAATTGTTTCTAAGGGAAATCTAAGATATAAAATGATTAAATATCAGCTCTAATCTCGACTCTGCATTCCATTTTACAATCAAAGTGCAACACATCAAAGTAAGGAACTGCTATGATCAGACCGCATTTACAGTATCAAGATGGTGGTGACGTCACGTACAACAACAAAATGACAGCCTTAAACTAGTCTCAAAAGTGTGCAGAAGGTGCCTTAAATAAACACAGCAGAATAGACGCAAAACTATCGTCAGTTGAAGGTCGTTACATTCTTAAGTAAGTTATAATTTCCAATATCCGTACGGTGACTGTTTACGGCATGCAGCATATAGATGCTATGACACCATTATGTAATAACTTAGGGGGAATGTAGCAGGTGGCTGCTGTCAGCAGCGTTGCGTTTGCAGACGATCCGCAAACAATCGAAGAATGAAGCGTATCACTTCAAGAGTACAGAACGTCATATCTCTCAAAATTCTGTATTCTACGGCCTGGTTGTCATTTCCGATGGAAGTCGAAATACCAAAGAATCGGCCGTTATTAACACATTACATCTGCCAGAAATGCTTGAAACCAGTGCCTTCCTATTCGCCAGATGTTTTTTGCCGGACATAATATTTTATAATTAAAAAATCTTGATATCCGGCGAAATGCATTCCGGTCAAAAGACTTCCGGCGAATCGAATTCCGGTGTGACGGATTTCGGCGTAAGCAATTCCGGTGAAAAGAATCCGGCGAATGGACACGGAATCCTTGAAACGCCCACCTTACACTCTTTGCTCACATGCTCTGAAGAACTGTAATGGCATAAAAATGTATAACAAACTGTTAATAATTTTCAGTCGTTTGTTGTACTCCAAAAGACATTAGTGACAACTATATTTCTTAATCTTCTAATATAATTGTAAATAATTAAGGTCAGTAAAATATTTGGTATTAATGGACCCCAGTTCTTATTTGATTTTTAAACTGGCAGTAAATTTCAATGACAAACAAATTTTAAACATCATGGGATTAATTAAGCGATAAGAAATATTAACGTCGTGATAAAATCTAAGACAAAATAATTCGTCACTGAAGAAGAAGCAATTTTATCCGCACTTTTTGCGTTGGATGCAAAAAACCTCCCGGATGGGACATTCTATCCTGTATACAATTTGTTCAACCCCTGAGCAATAACTGCTTGCTACTAATTTGAACCGTTGTAATGGGGCTTTCGGTTTCATTTTCATCCAAATGTCAATGTCGTAATCTGGGAAATAAAGTACGGAGCGGTAGCTTGATGCTTACTTCCCAGCGGCTCGACTTGAAATTGAAGAGCGTCAGTGCTGCAAATCGCATGCCCGATGTTATTGAATCTCCACCCTTCAATTAAAACGAGTGGACTTTAATTGGAAACTCTGAGATAGTAAACTTAGAAAAAAAAACAGATCGTGATGAACGATATTGCGGCGTTAAGGTTCTATTTTTAGGGTGGTTTTTATGGGAAGTATAAAGGTTTCAAATTATTCAAAGTGGGAAATGATCACACCGAATAATGTTATATGTACAAAAGCTCGGATGGTCGTACCATTAAGACAAATTGGAGATGAATTTAATTATAAATATATAAAAGTATTGTGAAATAGTAGTTTATTTATCTAGAACGAAAAGTGGCATTTTAAAGACGAGAAAGTTGTTTACGGCCGAGGCGTCAGCCGAGGACGGAATTACTTGTGAGGACCTTTAAAAACACTTTTCGTTCGTGGTGAATACAACGGTTTATTTCATACTGCTAGTTTAACGAATTTTAAATAAAAAGTTGTAAATAATTTCAAATTTCATGTCAACAACTGACGTATAATTTTAAACTACTTGAACTTTAAAATTTTACTTTAAAGTACTAGGACTTTAATGTCCCATTTTTTGTACAATAAATAAGTTTTTTTGTATTCGCTCCCCAAACTGGTTACTTTGGAAACTGTCTAGGATCCTCAAAATGGCCATTTAGAGGCCTTGTACTTAAAGTCGTTATGGCAACATTTTAGCGGACTCAAACATTAGTTGCCATGACGACTTTAAGTACAAGGCCTCTAAATGGCCATATTGAGGATCCTAGACAGTTTCCAAAGTAACCAGTTTGGGGAGCGAAAAATACATTTTCGCGCAGCCTCCTAATATAATGCCGCATTAATGGTAACTGAAACTTCATATTATAATGTTTGGAGAGCTAATACAAAAAAACGTTGTATGCAACACGTCCTCAAATGGCTTTAGAGGACTCATCTTCATATTACGGACTCGGCTGCGCTTCGCTCCGCCTCTTCCGAAACATTACGACTCGTCCCCTAAAGCCTTGCTTTGAGGACTAGTTACATAAAGTACTATTAAAGTACTTGAACTTTAAATTTTTACTTTAAAGTACTAGGATTTTAATGTTCCATTTTTTGTACCATAAATAATCCGAAAAATGTCATTTTTGACATCAGTATGAAATAATAGTATATTATACATCAAGGTAGCGAAGCGCAGCATTATAACCTGAGCGCATATTAGATACTGAGCGCGCAGCGCGAAGTATCTAAAGCGCGAAGGTTATAAGACGATTCGCTACCGTGGTGTATATACTATTTTTTGCACTACCTAAATTCCCAACAAATTTCGAAAATATTTTAACTGTCAACCTGACAATACAGCTCTTTAAAACGTCAAAATTAAAATAGTCATATTTGGTAACTTCACGACCTAAAAATAGGCCAATAACGATGCGTTCGGAGACTAGTAGTGCAAAAAATTATTTTAGTAGGCATGTTGAGTTGACTTATGTCATAATTAAAATAAACGTCATGCCTACTCGAATATTTACTACTTCTGTCAAATATTTTATCAGTCATTAACAGTATAAAGTGAGGTTTAAGTAATTAAAATTATGTGAATAATAAACAATAGTAGATTTAAACCTCACTTTATACTCTTAATGACAGATAAAATATTTGACAGAAGTGTTTGTTTGTTTCATTGAGTTAATTTTAGTTAAAAAAGTACCTAGCCATGATTACATTCTATCTTTGTCCTGCTACTCATTTTGTTTATGTCTTCCTTGTTGCGCTCATTAATTTGCTATGTTCAAAACGGATTTCGGACAATCTGTATAATTGTGGTCCCATCGGTACGTATATCAGAAGGCCAAAAATAATAGTATAGGTTATGTTCTTTTCTTTTCTTATTTTGGATTAGCATGAACAATCTACTGTTCGTTAATAGTTGCATAAACATTGAATTATTATAATATTTAAACATATTTGAAAACCAAGCTGTAGAAGTAATGCAGTCACGTCTTATTAAAACGTTATATTATTATGACAGTTGCTGAGTAATCAAAATGACATTCTTAATAATGTTCGGTGCAAATAACGTGATAATACAGTACCATAGTCGAGCACATTCCAGCTTTGTTGCACTAACCTTAACATTTACGTAGGTATAGCAAATAAATTTGAATGCTCCGATGAAGCTAATTTTTTTCAGGGTAATGGCTAGATAAAGATGCCTCCGCTACTGTCACTGCGCAGGGTCTTCCTGTGTGTGCTTTGTTGTGGAAGTGCAGCATTTTTTATTCTTTCAATACATCAGCGGTTGCCGCGGTCGCTAACGGCAAGCCCCCCGCCCCTCACCACCGGGCAGACCAATGGGTCGAAGAGGAAACCATGGTACTTTTCTGGGGGTACCGAGTTTCCTGAGGCGTTGAAAGATATTCCAAAACTGTTTCCAGACCAGACTGAGGGAGACCGGGTAACCGAACAGCTCATGTATGTTCCTGAACATTACGAAGGTAAGAAACTGACCGTTCTATTCTTCGTTTAGCAACAACGTTTCTTGTTGAAGAGTTGGATGCATCAGAAAAAGTGGTCTTAGCGTACAACGGACTAGCGACTTGGGGCCAGAAGTCGGGTTCGTTAGCGTTTCATGGATGTCCGGTCAGCCACTGTTTGCTGACAGCTAACAAGGACAAAGCACGGAATGCGGATGCCATCATCTACAAGGAAAACTTCATACACCCTAAAGTTGCCCGCCCTAGAAAGCAAGTGTGGATTTTGTATCTACTAGAGTGCCCGTATCATACTCGACTAGTGAAGTATCCTAATGTTTTTAATTGGACTGCTACGTATCGTCGAGATAGTGATTTAGTAGCACCGTACGAAAGGTGGACGAATTACGATTATCAGGTGAGACATATGTATAGACATACTTAATACACAGTTACACAGATCCGGATAGTTTAGCAAATCACGATCACGTATATCGCATATATATAATACACATATATTGCTGGTAGGGCCTGGAAACTTCAGAAAACATTACGGCGCCGACATAGTCTCACTTACAGTATAACGCGTCTCGTGCGCATGCGTGAGAATTCGAACTCCGCCTTTAGAAGCGAATTTTAAACTTGACCACTTCCCCATTGGGCGGACGACGCCGCCGCGCTTGCGCACAGCTCACCGTATACATGAAGGAGTTGGTTGTGTGTCTCACTTCATCGGTGAGTTTCCCACTCATAGCCGCTAGCAATATAGTAAGTATTAGATATATGGTATATCGTAGACGTAACCCGGATTCTTTAGCTCCTGCCGTGATTCGAACCTACCGTTACAAGTCGTATTGAAATTAAACGTTTAGTAGCTTCGTTGGTTTGTTTCATTTGTTCTAATTGTTGCCCATTTTATTGCCAGCTAGCTCAATTTATAATAAAAGACTCATTGCCTTTAACTCAGTGCGTAGATAGGGAAACTCCAATGCAATAAATAAACAAGAAATTAAATAGAAGAACACGTAAAGTAATAGTCTAAGAGCCAGCCACAAAAATAGTTCTGTGGTGAAAAGGCTAAAGGGTATAAGTCAAAAATGATCATTTTACAGGAACATCAAAAATCTATTTTGCTGGAGATTTGAGAACAACATTTAATTCTTTTCGCTGGTAATCAAAAGAATCAAGTCGATTTATTGACTACAAATTTCTTTGCTATTGATTCTAAAACTATTTCTAATGGAAAATACATAAATACGGAACTTATACCTTATCACATCTCCTTTTATTCATTTTATGAAATAGCAAAAGGGTATAAGTTGACATATAGCTTTTTGCAATTTGCCGGAATATGTATTTTCTGATAAATAATTACTATGATAAAACAGCATATGTAGTCATAAACTAAATAAGAATATGTGGTTTCAAGTTCGAATAATGTGAGGTTATGTGTAAACTTACCGGTTAAGTTCTTGTTACAGAACTTCTGCAAAACTTTGTACGCACGAGAACCTGTGTCCATTTTGGCACTATACACTATAATAACTAATAGTAACACTGGAAAACTGGACCGCTAAAACACGCTATTGCACCTGCATGGAAATGCACTCGCAGTACCTATAAGTTTATAGCAGAGAGGCCAAACTAAATTAACTCGTCAAATAACGTTTTTCGTGGGACTGAGTAGGTTTATACCGACAAGTGGTATCTTCGTATTCGGTTGTGTTTCATGAGTATGAAAAATCATGTTGTCGCTTTCTCAGCCTGTGGAGTGAGAAGCTATGACGTCACAAAGATGACCATTCTTGGTTCCAGGTTTTAGTACATAAAACCAGGGTTTAACTCAAACATCCAAAAGAAGGTTCTACCCAGCAGCAAACTGTTTAGTACCCTCCTCTTAGTAAGTGGTAAAAAGTTGCACAACATTGCGCTTCGGGTTTAGGCGGGAGGGGGGTGGAAAGCTAGAAAGGTCGTAAAATCGTAGGTTTCAACAGTTTTTCGCGAATATCTCGTTAACTATGAGGTTTAGCGCAAACTTTATCTTATACAAAATTAATCTATATTTAATTTACAATAAAACTGGTCTTATGCATTTTTGACTTCTAGACAAGAGTTACGGAGATATTGAGGGGGCAATGATATCATTATTTTCTAGTTAGCTTGGGATTCATCGTAATCACTTGAAAACGAGTATGTTTCGTTATAAAAAGTACTTAGTAACGCATCATTAACATAGGAACATTTGTATGTGTGTATGTATGTATGTTCTACGCCTATGTGTATGAATTTGGACAATAGATGTTCGATGTGCTTTCACTTTGAGTAGACGCGTTTTGCTGTTCCTCCGTCTATCTATTTGAAGTGGGTTATTTGCCTCTTGTATTAAAAGTGTTTTAACGCGGGAAGATAAGCAAGAAATTTCCAAACTGTTTACCTCTGGCCTTGCAACATTCTTTCAATCTCAAGAAAATGTCAAAATACTCACCATGGCATTGACTACAGAAATTAACATAATCTTGGAAAAACGTCTTGAGACCTACGATACCAATATAAAGAAATTAACGGACGTAAATGAATCGCTAAAATCGCAATGTGACAATATAGAACAATACTCAAGGCGCAACAATATCAGGGTGTTTGTGAAATTATTGTGAAATTCACTAGTCACAAATTTAAAATGGTTATTATGAAAAATCGTAAATTACTGCCCCATGGAATACGAGTTAGTGAAGATTTGACAAGAACTCGACACCAGTTGCTGAATCAAGTTTTACACACATTTGGTAAAAGAAACTGTTGGACGATGGATGGTATTATTTTTATAAAAGACGGCAACGTTAAACACCGCATAACTAACGCTCAGCAGCTTGCTTCTTTATCAATACGTTGATTTAGCTGTTTTATTAAATAATATTTGATTTTGTTATTTTGTAGGTTGTATTTTGTTAGTTTATTGAATTTAATTATGCTAATAAGTTGTTGAAAATAAGTTTCTTTTCAGTAATAATAGGACGAGAGGTCAAAATATTGCCGACAATAATTTTTGCGATTCAGATACGAGTTTCTGCGGCGACGAAAATAACGACGAGTGCTTGCACGAGTCGTTATTTTCTAAAGCAATAGAAACGAGACAATCTGAAGAGCAAAAATTGTCTGCAATATTTCGACCTAGAGTCCTATTCGTCTTGACAATTTAACTTTTCATTAAAAAATAGTTACACAAAAAATTGCCGCTGAAATAAAGCTCCTCGAAATATTGTCACTACAATAATTGTTACAGAAAAAATCGTCGCTGAAATAAAGCTCCTCGAATTATTGGCGCTGAAATAAAGCTCCTCGAATTATTTTCACTAAAATAATCGTTCGATTGGTAGTTTATTTTTAAATTGAATAATGCCATTGGTTGACAATGACACCAGTTAAATTGTCTGTAGTATTTTAGGACAGTGTTATTTTTCACTTTTTATTGTAGTGTACACTGATATCTTAAGTGTTAATAAGAATATAAAATTAATTCAGTTAAGTACATAATTTTCGTTTAATTTTAACTTGTATTGGGCGAATCTATAAACTAGAATTCTCCAAGTAGCTAGTTAATTTACATATTTTGGTGCTGTGCTGGGCGGAGTGCAGTGGAATTGCATTGTTTTCCTTAGTTGTTAGTTTATCTTATTTATTTTCATTAATGCAGTTAAGGGTCTATTACCAGAATGTTAGAGGTTTAAGAACAAAGTTACATCACTTTCATTTAAACCTTGTCCTTGAGGACTATGACATTATTGTACTCACTGAAACGTGGTTAGACAATAGCATAAGCGTATCTGAATTTTTTGATGATCGCTTTAAAATATTTAGGTGTGACAGAGATAATAGTTCTTTAGGTAAAACTAGAGGAGGTGGAGTGTTAGTGACCTGGCGTAAAAAGTATCCCGCTTCCGTAGTGGATGTGTTGAATGTCGACCAGCAGTCAGTACTGATTAAAATAATATTTGCAGGTAAAACTCTTTTTATTTCTTCTGTTTATGTTCCACCAAGAAGTACGCTACAAAGATATGAATTAGTTTTCAATATGTTTGATAAACATGCACTTGACCTTTTGAAAGGTGAAATTTTAATCTGGCGATTTTAACGTACCTGAAATAAATTCCAATATTTTCGATTTATCACAAGGTTCTCATATCTCTCAACGTTTACCCAACTTTTTAAATTTCTTTAATCTGAAATCTTTTAATTGTGTTAAAAATATTAATAATAGAACCTTAGACTTGGTATTGTGCACTTTTATATACAGGTGGAAGCAGCGCAAATGCATTTGGTGCCTGCTGATAATCATCATCCTCCGCTCTTAGCTCTTTTTTTGTGGTAATAAAGAAATTACAGTTCTACCTAATTTCACTGAAAAACGTTATAATTTTAGTAAAGCAAATCACTTGTGAACGAATTCGTGTTGAAGAAGAAGAAAATGCGGTTAATAAAGTAAGACCTAAGAAATCAGCTGGACCAGATGGTTTGGCACCATATTTGTTTAAAATGTACCAAGATATTGTTACATACCCGTTACTTATATTATTTAACCTTTCATTACTATCAAACATTTTTCCTAATACTTGGAAAAAAACAAAGGTAATTCCTGTCCATAACAACGGCAATGTAAAGGACTTGGCAAATTACAGACCCATCTCTATACTTTCAGTACCAACTAAAATCTTTGAGTTTATCTTGTTCGACAGAATTTATAATTACGCGCAGAATTATATTTCTACATCTCAACACGGACTCGTAAAGAATAGATCTATCGTTACTAATTTAACTGTTTTTTGTTAAGACGTCAGTACTAACCTTGATCGCGGGGGAAGGACGGATGTAGTGTATACAGACTTCTCAAAGGCATTTGACAAATTATAACCTAATTTTGAAAAGTATACCTGACATTTTGTCAGGTCAGTTTCACATAACTAAAGATGACCTACTGGGGATACTTTTTCCAAGGACCATAAAAAAATGAAATACTGAGAGATTGAATAAATGTCTAGTAAGACTCACCTGTGATACGTGTTATACGTTTGGCAGTTCTAAAATTTATTGTTAGTGGCACTGTTAGTCTACTTCAAATTCGAGGTTGTCAAGTTAGGTTGTGTGTCAGTTTGTGTCAAATAACAAACAAAACCTAACCTGCTCACCTTTCTCCACCACAGGAAATCAGAAAGACTTCCAAATTAATTATTAACGATTTTAAGAGAGTATAGTAACATGGGATATTTTCTTGATGAAATGACGTAGCTATTTTTGTCGCTGTCTATAAATACACACCGGCAAAATTAGAGGAACACAAAAAAAGTTATTTTTTGTGATGATCTGTAGCATTATTTAACTGAATTAAGTTTTAAGCTTGAATGTGAACAATAAACACCTTCAGAGAATAACAATTAACGATAGAACAGATGAACCTACCTAATTAAAACAGTTTACTGAGTACAATGAAAAACTTCAGAACAAAAACAATTGTCTTCTCCTTATAAAAAGTTTTTTTTATTATGGTATTAAACATATGGGAACCAACTTTGGGATTCCAGACGTGCTTGCAATGTCTCGCACTAAAACGTATTTTTTTTATTAGGGTGTTGACCCAGTTTAGCGACGCTAAGGAACAATTGTGTTTTTTTTAGCAATTGCATCGCTACTAAATCTGAATAATTTTTTAACCGTGCATGTTGTACTCAATATCTCGTTCTCGCTTTTTTCTATCGCTTTCGGGAAAATGCACTGGCGCTTAGAGTTACATAAATTATTTAAATTTAAGTCTATTACATAATACGCAAACCCACAAATTGGCTATATATTAGAAGGTTATTAATTGTCATTATTGAGCTGAGGTATAGTGGAGCAAAGGCCCGTTTCATAGACATCTAAGCTGAAACATATAAAAAATATTGCATAACCCATACCTAGACCTTGTTTCTTGTTCTGGTATTTCTACCTTAATAGCATAAATTGGGGATACTGTCTTAAGACCTATTTCGGCGAGTTTCCTTTCTATATAAGAATTCGGAATAGATGGACATATGTTTGAGATGATAATCTTTTTAGCAGGGGTTATAAGCTTGCGCATAGCTGTTTGTTGCCTAGCTACATTTATTATCTCTGTTTTCCCTAATAAGTATTCTACCATTTCTTTAGACGATAAGTATATGCAAATTCGACCATTTGCCTATCTGGATGCCGCTAGTATGTTGATAGGTTTTACTATTTGCCCTAGAGCGTACTGTGGCGGTGTTTTTGTTTACAGCTCCATCCTTTGGCTGGCGATCCTGCTATTATTTCCTGTTGCGGAATTCATTTTAGGTAGGGGTGGGTTTGTTTTGTAGGTTTAAAAAACTGTTTTGGGTTAAGGAATGAGATTGGACTGCAAGGTTCCCCCGAAGGGGTCCGCGTTTTACATATTTTTATTTAGTGGTGTGAATTTAAATATTTAGGCTACACTGTTATCTTACCACGCCAGCACTCTTGCAACAAAACACTTGAGATTAGCAGCGGTCGCGGTAACGTCTGTTAGCATTGAAGGGTCAAATTGAACTCTACATTAATTTGCTGTAAATTGTTTCGAATGTTATCAAACAACGCCATGCACCGATAACGAAATTATTGCACCAGATGTAACGTACGAAAGCGTAGAGCTGCCATGTCAATATTGGGAAATATTTTCAGGTAAATTTACACGTTTTAATACGAGCATTTAGTGTACGTCATATTGGATGCAAACTATGAAAAAGTAGGGTTAGATTACCTGCATTTTATATTTTTGTGATCCAATTAGTTACTCTATGAATTGCCTGGGTAACACATCAGCTATAAAGAACAACACACGTACGTTTTGTACTCTTAACTCACTTTAATTTTGCTGATATTGCGTTAACATGTATGACTAAATGCACGTACTTACTGTTGTTTCTCTTTTACGTATGTGTATATGTCAAATAGTATAACTGAAACCGATAGAACTTACATTTTCGTCTAGGAATTGTTTAATAGTCAAATCGGGGACGCCCCTGCCCCGCAGAAGGTCCATAAATTCATCCATGCCGAGAAACATGCACAATACAATGAACTAGTGGTCTGCTGGTCTCCAACTGTTTTGGCGTCTGGCGTAGAACGGAGTTCGGCTGTAACTACTGGATAATCAACCAGTGTTGCCATGACGGTACAAATCGGTAGAAAAAGGGTAAATTTACAGAAAAAGTGTAAATTTACAGAAAAAGTGTAAATTTACAGAAAACGTGTAAATTTACCTGAAAATATTTCCCAATATTGACATGGCAGCTCTACGCTTTCGTAGTAACGTGAGTTTAATACGTGACTTTTGTCCAAAAGTGCAACTAAAATCACTTACAGCAAAGCTCAAGGAATTCATTAATGCATCAAGTGACTTGTTTATTCAAGGTGAATTACTTTCAATAATTGCCAACCAACGTTGAACTGCAATGTTCAGCCAACTCACACGCGGCCATTACAACATCTGCTATAATCGACGTCACAATCTCGTGACGACAGAGATAATTGGCCTTGTTTCTCGGTGGCGTTGATTTGGTAAGTAATTTGTTTGGGAGAGCTAAACGATGGCGTTTTACAGGTGACGCAGAAGTTGCAAACGAGAGACTATGCTGCCAACAAAACAAAAAAAGTGGCGTGGTTCGTATCGAACTGTCAATCACGAAATGGACGTTTAGCTTATGCCTGCGAACTAGCGAAATATATCCCTGTAGATATTTATGGTAAGTGCGGCCCTCTTCAATGTCCGCGAAATGATCGTAGATGCTTCGAAATGTTGGAACGCGATTACAAGTTTTACTTGGCTTTTGAAAATTCTAATTGTCGAGACTACATCACGGAGAAGTTCTACGTGAACGGTCTGGGCCAATCGGTGCTGCCCATCGTCATGGGCGCCAGGCCGGAGGACTACGAAAGAAGTGCTCCACAAGGGTCGTACATACACGTGGACGATTTCAAAAGTGCGGAAGAACTCGCTCTGTACCTCCATAAGCTCGATAATGACGACGAGCTCTATAACTCGTATTTCCGGTGGAAAGGCACTGGGGAATTTATTAACACCTACTTTTGGTGTCGTCTGTGTGCCATGCTCCATGCACCCGCTTCAGCGCGACACTACAAAGACGTCAACCACTGGTGGCGTGATCCTGGTGTTTGTATCTCACCTTCTTGGAAATACGCGGTTACATAAGTGTTAATTTTTTATTAGTTAAATGATTGTAGTATAGATTGTTGTAATTTATTGTATAATACTATAAATATAGTTTATTATGTTTTCATTCTTGCATTGACTTTTTCTTAACCTTATACTAAATGATTTTTTAATTTCACTTTGTATTAGAAAATTTAGACCAATCAGACTTGAATGTTTCCTCATAACCATCAGCAAGGCGATATCCAAAAGGAGATCGTTTTTAAGAATAATGTTGTTTATAAAAGTACTATTGGGAGATAAATAATAATAATAATTTATTACATTTCATCAGACTGTTTTACACAGTATGAAAATAGTGACATTTTTTTCAAAAAATAAGGCAGACAAACATAGACGGGTTACTACCCTTACATTGTTAAACACTTATCACTAAAGAATTTCTCCACACAATAACATTTAGCGAGTAAATTGTTTTGGCAACGAAGTTGACGTTTAAACTATCGAAAGCACTAGATAAGTCGAAGAAAATCGCGGCCACTTTTTCAACTTTATCGAGTTTTATAACAACTTTCTCCATGAAACTGTTGGCAGCGCCCTCTGTAGACCTACCTGGCCTAAATCTAAACTGAAAATGATATCAATAATTTTTATCGCATTTCATTTGGTAATATACCACATTTCTACATTCAAATTCGTTTAAAAATGTGGTACTTTTCCGCATAGCAACACATTTCTGCATACCAACGGCAATTTTTTTACGGTTAACAATGCTCAAGTGTACCCAATCTACAGTCTACAATGTCCCCAAAATCTTTTGTCAGTTATTGGATTTGATGATCGACGAATGATAATAATATATATAATTTTCTTAGATGCAGTAACCAGATAATTATATACCTTTTTCTTATCTTTATAAATCTGATGTATCTTTTCAGAATTAACATGCTTTGCTAGCCAAAATAAGTCACTTAATTCTTTGCCAGCATTGGCAACAGTACTATTTATCCATTTGTTCAATTTGTCACTTATATATTGACTTCTACGTCGTAAAGGAGAGTTACTAATTATTTCTCAATTTAAAATAGACAAGAATTCATCAAAACTGTTATCAGTATTTCGTGAGCAGTTATAAACACTAGCAAAGTCGACAGTAGATAAATAAGTTCTAAGGAGTTTAAGTTATTGTTATTGATCATCCATTTATATAATAGACTTGTATGTCCGGGACGCTGTTTCAGCAGCCAAACCGTAAGAGATAAAGAAAAAAGTTATTAAAGTTATATGTTTGGAATGGTCATGTCAGGTCAGGAACCGAATTTCAGTCTCTAACACTAATTATTATCTTAATTATCCTAATCCTAACTTTTTAGGTTAGATTCTAGGCAAATTTTATCAAGGCGAATGCGACTGGTAGTTTGCTACCAACAATGACGTCATATACGTACGTGTGGTGAATACGCGTTCTATTTGCAAAACGGTCTTTTTTGTTTTATTAAATGAGACATTTGTCTCACTGGACTGCTAGTTCTATAATAATACACATTACTGTCAAGATGTTTCTTACTTGAAAGGGAGTGCATTTGTAAATTATATATCATGATGCCAAATGATAACCCAAATTGGGCTGAACAACAATGGTTTCACCTGGCCTTCCAATATTCACATATAATACTATAAGTACTCAAAGTTATGCCGTTTATTGTTGGAGTGGTAGGTATCACTTGGGTGCCTTGATGTCAATTTGAGGTATTTGTCTTTTACCAGGGTGCGGACAGATCGTTGTCCCCTCTCACTCTAAAGTAATTTAGAGTGGGATGGGGCAAACAAAAATACCAGGAAACTAACAATATGCAAAACCTTGTTACATTGAATAACAAAACAACAAAAACCTTTTCTCAGATATTTAGAAACAACACCAATCATGAACAACAATCAGACACCACTCAACCTCCTGTTGCTATAAACACACTTCTTCAAAAAATCCTAAACCTAATAACATCATACCTTGAACAAATAAAATCCTTCTTTATTAAAAATATTCTTCCTTTGGTTTTCAATGGCCCTTAATCATCAAATCCAAAAATTCTCACTCCTGAACTGGAATGCCGATGGAATACGCAATAAAAGATCAGTATTTATTAATGGTTAACTGGTTGATTTGAACGCCTGCCCTTTCTGTAGCACAAAAAAAATCAATTTATTGTTGCGTTGGCAGGTCTGACGGCAGCATATTTTCGAAAACTGTGTCCATCCCTGCGTCTTCGAACCCGGATGTAACAGTGAATGTCATTTGAATCTTGGTCTTGTGACATTTCGAGTGCCTCCAAATTGTTTCGAACGTTTTAATTACGTTATCAATTTGTGGACGCTGTCACGCCACAAGAATGTGTGACGCGCGAACATTTGGAGCCACGCGGAGGGTAATAAAAACTCAAATAATGCCTTCGCTAGATTCTGTTGATATTTCAATATCATGCAGGTGTAAACCCGACAGGTTGCGCAAGCTTTGCCGCTTCGCCCGATCTACACATCTCTACTCTCCGGCTACCACTTGACTTATATGTTTTAACTCCACTCTAAGTTTACCAGGTCGGCCATCCTGCATTACATACAAGAGCGATACCCGCTCAGTCCAACGAAAGATTTATTTCGATCCTTAGCCAGAGAGATTCAACCCGTTCTTCCATACCAGAACCTGAGCCCCAGCCGGAGACTCTTGGGTCCTCGGGCCCAAGAGGGCGCCACCAGTGCAGATACCTGTCCGATAGTACCAGAATCCTGTCCCGAACCGCCTGTCCTTTCCAGTCCAGGTAAGTTCGATTCTGACCTCCTAACGGAGAAGTCTAACTGCCTGAGCTATCTTTACCTGACCAGAACCCACCATTGCCTATGTTAGTAAAACTGCAGTAGCAATCCGAACTCACCCTGTCCTATTAATCCTTCAGCGCAAACGGTGAATCTTGCAGCTGGATAAATAACCTGACCTTTCCATTAATCATCCAGCGCAATGGTAAATCTTGCGGCGGGATAAATAACCTACCCTATTAATTCCCCAGCGCAAACGGTAAATCCTGCAGCTGGGCAAATAACCTGCCCTGTCCTATTAATTCTTGCTGCCTTAAAATACAACCTGACCTGAACCCTGGTCCGTAAGATCACGCCGTTAATAAATAACTTCTTCCGACAGCCTGCCTGAGAAGATCCGCCGGTCCGAGGTGCAAAGCGACCTAAAATTCAGTTCAATAAGCCACGGAGCACGAGCTCGAAAAGTTGTAAATCGAACGGACCCCGAGTGCTCCAGATTCGCCGGTCCGCGTTGGACGAGTGCTAGTTTCAGAAGGTCATGCCCGGGCTCAGAAACTAAATTCATATTTGCTAACGTAGGGGAGCGTTCGATTTGTTTCAGTTTCGAGCCGCCGTTAATTAATCTAGAATCATTACGGCTTTGCTTAATCCGGTCCAATATCAGTAAAATCTCGGGAACAAGTCGAAACTGGATTATTTAATTTTGTTTTAATTGCAGCAACCTGAATCGCAGGACCTGGGACCATATCTCTTATCAACCAGTGCAGTTCTACCCGGACCGTCCCAGATACCAAAACCGATTATTATTTGGGTTATTAGTATTATTTATTTTATGAGTTTTCTTGTATAAATAATTTTAAGAAATATTTTTACTTTTGTACATTAGTTAAAAATAATAAATATCTGTTCTTGACTCACGTTTATCTCTTACTTCAGCTGACTACGAACACTCGGCCAGAGCTACCCGTAGTAGTAAATAATAACGTAAAGTTGATCTTGTGTATAGAAATCAATTAGTAATTGTTACAAGAGCGCCCTTCGTAGGGACTTTTCATTGCAGTCTTAGAGTCTAGTATTCTGCTGATGAACATAGTGATCATGTCTTGTATGTCATCATGTCATCATTATTACCAAAATAATTGCTAAATAATGTCTAAGGTGGTTAATTGGGTCCGGGGTTTGCGACGTTGGTAATAAGTGTGCCAAACTAGCTCTCGCGTGGTTGTAGGTCAAAATACCGGATGCACTTCTAATAGTCCCTGCAAATCAAATATCGGTAAACACCACAGTATCTATTCTAGGGAAAATAATCACCTCAAAAGAAAACTGCTCAGTTAATAAAATAGAACAAATGTAATGTACTCACCAAACGAATAATAAATAAATTAAATAATTTATTGCGAAACCACCAAGGAAATAAAGAAATACACGGAACAAGCAAAATAAACAATAAAGTTAAATTGAATTTGAACGAGTAGCTCACTCATTACAACCTGAAAGAAAACATAAAAACGGTCTGCAAACGCCTGACGCGTTAAAGGCTTTCAACTACCAGAGCGTGAACTCAAAGAAATCACATATAATCGTGTTATTTAATAGTACTGCTTGCGAATCATTCACAATTAAAGTGGACATGGGGTCGTTAAAAATTCGACTTAGTTCAAATTAGACGCATGAAGATTCACCCGAAATATGACAACTAAAATTAAAAAAGCTTATTTATCTTTTTACCACATTCTAAAGGTTAATTGTATTTCATAAGCGGTAAATACGTAATGAATTCGCAATACAACAAACTGAAATTTAGGTGAATACATCAATAATCTAATTCAAATATATAAAACTTGTAAAGATTCCAGGTTACACAGTAATTCGTTAGCAAAACTCGACTGATAACCTCAGAAATAATCAAGCACTCAAATAGCAAGTCAGGTAACCACACACAACTGAATAAAATAGAGCAGTCAAAAACGACGCACCTGCGGCGTATCGCGGCAGAATAAAATAGATCTGACCTGATACGTTCCCAAACGACAGCTGGTCGCAACTGGTAGTGACGAATCGTTGAAAATCGATAGCCAAATCAACAGGCAGCGTAGGGAACAGCGGCAGTCCCAGTGGATGGCCCACAACTTCTTTACGAGCTTCCGAAGAGGGTAGAAGCAACCGTCCGCCAAAACAATAGCTTGGGATGCCTGTCCACGTTGAAGGAGAGCTCCAGACGATTGAACGCAGCACTGCTGCTGCCGCCGGTGATAATAGGGTAGCTGGATGTACGTTACGTGCCCGATAAATTCGCCCAGTAACCAGGTTAAGCTGAACGTGGTAGCTGGTGGCTTCACATTTCACGTTAGTATGCAGATCTAGTATTTTCTCCACGCTGTAACCGTAGTCTTCATTACAGTAAATAATTGGTAGCCTTGAGGCTTCAGCAGGACTCTTAGTTTACCCCAGGTTTCTCGTTGGAAGGATTTTTCTCATGCGAAAACATGTGCTCCGCAATTATCGCTAAATGGCTACTTTCACTTGGGATAATAACATACCCATAAGGTCCACAAATAAAGTATAACACCAAAACAATTCAAGGGAATAATTAATCCATATTTAATATATGATGTCCAAAGCACCAACTCAGGAAACAGAAAACAGGCCCTTGTTTTCCAAAAATCTGCCTTTTATCTGTCATAGCCAACTTCAAAATTCTGAGAAAGTTTCAAAAAGAAGATATGCAACCTTCCATGCACAACCGCAAACAAAGTAAACTACAAGGTTAGGCGAAAATTCTCACAATATGTCTTGCTGAAAATTTTAAACATAACATCATACTGTATTATTTATTGCTGTGTTGTTTATTTGTCTTATTTAAGTATTTGGGCTCCGGTAACTATAACAGAGCTTCAATTTTATAAATTGGTTTAAGTGTTGCATGCTGTGACCATTTGCATTTGCAATTTACATTTCGTGTTATGCAGCCCAAGTCATTTAAGAGTGTAATAAATCTCATTCGTTAAGCTATATTTTTTGTTTCTTTGAGTGAAAGTATAGCTCGCTTAAACAGTATGAGAGCGCGCTTTTCAAGCGCACTAGATTTAAAAATTGTGTTTAGCCATTGATTGGGTAATTGTTAAGAAAGTGTAAGGAAAAGTTGAACTCGTACGGCTAAAGCAATTAGGTCTTTAGTTCAAGAGAAATTAAGCTTTCACGTAAGTATCCTTCGAATCAGAGCCCGCGGCTTCGACCGTGTACGAAATAGCTACAAATTGAATTTTCACGGTGGCGCCCTGGAGATCATCACTGTCCTAAGACAAGACCGAACTTCACGAGTAACGTAAACCTCGCTCCCTGGCGAGCGAACTGCGGACGATCGAAGGCTTAATACCTCTACCCCCCAACGTAAACCAACATGTGGTAAGTGCGTTCCGGTATCGTTGTAAAATCCGTTTATACCGTAACACATTTGCTATTAGACACGCGTATCGCAGTCGTCGAAATAAATCTAGGACAGTGGCGTAGCCAGAGGAGGGGCTCGAGAGACTGAAGCCTCTCCCGAAATCAATCATCCTTCATTTGTCTAGAATGAAAATTGACAATTCAACTCTGTATAGACTAATTACATCAATATAAATTCGTATATTTTTTGTTCCAAAAGTGCAAATTTATTCCAATATGGCCATCACTGAACAAAATTTGAGAGATAAGCCCCCCCCCCCTTAAAAAAATTCTGGCTACGTACCTGCTCCAAGAGGATAACGAAGCTTGGAAATAGATATTAAAATTGCATAGGTAGAATACTTACCTGAAAAACCTCGTATATCAGTCCTATACTGTAACTTTTAAGACATCTTATCGAGCATTTTTTTTAATTTGAAATAAGTGGTATATGAGCATCTGGCCAATAATTTCCCTAATTACAAATTGTTTCTTTTTCATAAATCAGGCTCTCTATCGATTTCAAAAGTGGCTCTTGCTAACTTTCATTATCCGCTTCCAGCGTTCACAAAGTTTGAATGAAAAATTAAACGCAGCATAGCTGAATCTTCAATTTACTTTTAATTTGAAGATATTAAAACCTTATTAAATTTTAATTTAATAAAGCGCATTTGCGAGTTATATGTTCTTCGCAATTAAAACTTATTAATGTTATGTTTGTCCTTTTCAGGCATCGAACTTGGCTGGCTCAAACGTCATGTCGAGGTACATTTCTTTTCACCCCTTATTAGAAGTTACTTTGTAACGATATCAAAGGAATCTTATAGTTTTATCGAAGATCGGAAAGATGGTGACGAGGTATGGTAGTTTTTTTGAAATACAAAGGTTCTTAGCTCCTAGCTACAAAGAGAAAATATAGTATTTTTAGTAATGTATCAACAATACATTTAGAAAGAGATCAAAGATGGCCAACGAGTTTAAAAACGAACTTTGATTCTATCTTTACATAACAACATTAAAATGTAATTTTTTGTGAATAATGTCACTAAATACCCGAGTCACTAAAACCATGTAAATACACTTAAGCCTGTCACCAATGACAAAAGCTTTTTAATAAGTTTATCATGAGTACAGTGATTATGCATGTTTTAACGGTGTGACATTTGATAACGTGAAATTACTGAAGTCAAAATAAATGTTAACAGTTTATTTGCTGAGGTGAATTAATGTTACTGAGTATTCAATTCACCTGTCATTTATATACTTTCCTAGAGGGTGTCCAAGTAAAGATTTCAAGAAATGTAGTTTTTGTGATGTATAGTATTAAGTTAATTTGTTTGCGTCTATGCGCACGCGCCAACCTGGTTGTCGGAGAAACGGCATGCATGGTTTTGGGCGGTCGAATGATAAAAGTCCAGTTCCATTTTTGTTACCAAAAACAATGTATGTTTAAACAGAGAAATAAATGTGTTGGTTGCTCGAGTAAAGGTTTTCCTTCACATCTGCAGTGTATGGTATACATCCTTACTCAAATTAGTAAGAGATGTACCAGTTTTTAGTAGAAAAAAATGTTATTAGAAATTGCGTAGCTTGTTACTAGATTTAAAAAACATAATTTTAAAAAATGGTTCGATTTACTGTATAGTCCGTCGAATAATCTGTTAAAATAGCACCACCAACAATAAATGATTTCCGAATAAAGCGCTAGATTATTTTCATGTAACGCTAAATAGCGCCAGTGTCTTTACCTTCCGTCATCTGGTGTTGTAAATGCAGTATAGTAGGTTTCCATATTTACTATCACTGTAGTTGTAGTATTCTTAAAGGCCAACGCGCACTTGAGCGACGCGCGGCGAAGCGCGGCGAAGAGCCGTTTCTGTTGACAACCGGGTTGGTGTTAACCGAATATTTTGTGGAATTGTTTGTGTTCGGTAGCTTTAATAAATAAAATGGATAGCTCGGACCAATTTAACTGGCGTCATTGTCAACCAATGGCATTCTTCAATTTAAAAATAAACTACCAATCGAACGATTATTCTAGTGACAATATTTCGAGGAGCTTTATTTCAGCGATAATTTTTTCTGTAACTATTTTTTATTGAAAAATAACTTGGATTTCAATTTTAGACAAGGATACAATTCAAAGACCGCTAGTTTTGTGAATTTAAAATTTTAGTGTTAGGATTTTTTACTGACCATTTTCAATAATTGAAAAGTTAAATTGTCAAGACGAATAGGACTCTAGGTCAAAATATTTCCGAAAATGTTTGCTCTTCAGATTGTTTCGCTTCTGTTGCTTTAGAAAATAACGACTCGTGCAAGTTATTTTAATCGCCACAGAAAGTCGTATCTGAATCGCATAAATTATTGTCGGCAATATTTTGACCTCTTGTCCTATTATTACTGAAAATTAATAGCGAAATGCTGAATTTTAATGGAGCGGCGAGGCAGAAAGTGAAGTTTGCATCCAAATTATTTCAGTTATTTTATAATTCACATTATTTTGATTTGTAGATATTATTTAAAAGAATGTTGGAAATCCCAATAACCTATAATTCATCAAATATCCTGTCTGCTTAGAAACACATAATCCCCCCCTGTAAAGATAATCCTTTGCCAGACGTCAATCAAACGAAACAAATTTTACATGCCACAATTCAGGTCACAGCATTTTCTACGAATTTTAACGTTAAATGCGTCATGGGTTTGTAGTTAATTTCTATGAAAATGAGACAGTAATTTTAAATTTAAGATGAAATAGATGTTTCTAAGCATTTATGATTAAAAATATACTGCTCAACAAATGAAGTGGACCACCCATAAAAAAAATATTATTGATTTTTATTGATTTTACGACAAAAAGTCATTCTTTATAAAAAGTTCTGCTTTCAAGCTTCAACGAAAAACAAGAAAAAAATTCAACCCTTGCGTTTAGCGTCTGTCGGAATACATTCGGCTAGTTCCAACTGCTTTCGGAATACTTCGTAAACTACAAATCCGGTCACTTGGGTCGCAAAGTAACGCGCACTTGGGCGAAGCGCCGCGCGGAGCGGCGCGGCGCAGCTAAAAATATTCCTGGCCAAGAATTCCGCTAGGGTAGCTTCGCTGCGCCGCGCCGCGCTTCCGTCAAGTGCGCGTTACTAGGTAAGAAATGCATTGAACCATAGCCCTCTCTAAAGAAGGCCGTGGCCGCACAATATGGCAACAGAGCATCGCCTGAAAGCCGACGGCCGATGAATCGGTGAACGTGGACAAAGGAATTTATTGAATGTGATAGAAAAATTCGAGATATTGATTTAAGAATGGGTGACAGCACCACAAAACAAATAAAACATAACCACAAACAGTTTTATTAGACAGTTAGTATACAAAACACGTTTAAATTAATAAAGATAAAATAATTCCTACGACAAAATATCCAGTTTTCTTTTATTTAATTTAGAGGTTGATCCTGTTTTTTTGTGACAATTTGTACTATCTTACTTTTAAGTAATTATTTAAAAGAATGTTTGCTATGGTAGACATCATACATATGTTGAACGAATACCGAATTGAAATTACCACAGATACAATAATCTTGCACAATACTGTTTGCGTTCTTATTAGCCGAAATTGCTGAAAAACTTAAGCTACACAAAATAGCTTTTTGCTTAATTTCAGATTTCAAAAACAGGGACTCAAATTTTTCTGAAACTAAAGCTTGTATTATAGATAGGTACTTATAACAATGATGCGTACAGCTAAGCCAAAATTTGATGGTACTTTCCATACCATACCATAAACTTTCTCTGTCTAATTGTCGAAAATAGTTATCACAACAGTTTTTACTATTCTTAATTAAATTTAACAATCAATGCAAAACATAAATCATAGCCAATTGATCAACTTTAAAGTCACTTTTATTATTTAAAGTTTCTGAAAATGCGACATCATTTATGATATTCTTGATTAAGCTCAGGAACTCCGGAAGGCAAAGATTTTTTCGATTTGATTTATACATAAAGATACATTTCCATATTGAAAAGATCGTATGCCAAGAAGGCTTTTAGTTCGTAACTGTTTTCTGCGTCTAGAACTTCTTTTACTGTAATGTTATAATCAACCCCCGTTATTTATATGTACATTCCAATATCTCTTAAGTCCGATGAGATATCGTCCTGGCGTTTACTTGCAAAGATTGTCGATGCAAATGCCTAGAAACGTATTTCAAGATTTTGCCCTAATCAGCCCCTAAAGGTGTGAATCTGGATTAAGGGTGAATTATAGAACCCTTCGTATCTTCTGTATTTGTTGGGTTAAAACATTATTTTTTGACATGTACCTAGATGTCTTATTAAAATCTTTAAAAAGTTATTTAAAGGTTTTTCTTTTAAATTTCAAGGCGGTAAAAATGGGGTAAACGTAGAATTGTATAAAGGGTTATTGATTTTTGTTTTTGCTGTGAGTCCCGTTTGGAGTAAAATGGGAGGATTTCCGAAATTCCATCCCCTTGTTATATTTAGTAATACATCATTTAGTTTGTACAAACATTTTAAAATGTTATTCTCATCGTTATACTTCAACCATAGTTTTATCAAATCTATACATACACATTTCCAGAGGGTACGTGAAGCATAAAAGAGTGCTACAGAAGTTTTTTCTATAGAATATAATTTCTCTTTTACCTACAAAATCGTTTTGCGGCGTTTGTTGGTTTAGCGTATTATGTGCAGCAGCGAGAGGGAACTCTAAAATTAATTTAAGTTTTAGGAAAAAACAAACGTTTGCAGTCCGTACGAAGAACGGGCATCTCGCTAGTATCAAATAAACCAAGCAATAATCTTTGTATTAATGAATACAACCCACAGAAAGTAAATCCACAACATAGAATTGCACACCGCACACAAATCAGCTGTTTAGCCGTCGGCCGTCTGCGCGCTGTTGCCATATTTCAAGGAACACGGCCTTCTTTAGAGAGGGCTATGATTGAACATATAACTGCTCGTCGCCGCGCTGCTCTGCGCGTCGCACAAGTGCGCGTTGGGCCTTAATTCACCGAATCGAGATACTAAAATCTGCAAAGCGCTACGTTTCAATTCCGTACTATTTTTGCCGTTCCTCGAACGCTATTCTGGTTGACCTCGTTCTAGCACTTTTGTTTTTTACATTTTGAGGTCGCTGAACTCGCTTGGTGACCTTCAGTTCTAGCAAAGCAAATAATCGATCCGTTTTCTGACCTCTAAGTAAGTCACGAGGCTGTTTAATTTATTTTGTCTACAGGTGTTCGCAGGTGTGCACGGCGCGCGATTGTTTAGAACGCATCCTCTTTGCTAGCGTCTCTCGTACCTACCAATCGCGCTTACAATTTTGTTGTGCCCTTTGCCTTAATTTGTGGTTGTTTTGTTGTGTGGGTGTAATAGTACTCTGTAGTCCACTCGCGTAGATACGCCTTTTTACACTGGGATAATTGAGACCAATATTGTGAGATTTGTCTACCCATCGCTCTTGATTACGGATTCTTGATTTTTGCGTAGCATGTTGAGCTGTGAACCGTGAGCTTATGGTTTGTGCTTGTTTATTTTTTCTTTCAGCATTGTAATTAAGCTCTCGCGTCACGTATTATAGAGCCGACCCTCCGGAGTCCTCATAGTTTTTTGTAGCTGATTTGCGAAAACCTTTGCCGAGCCTCTGTTGTACATCTAAAAGCTTCTCTTTTGCAGCTAAATGGTTGCCGTTTGTGCTGGTTGTTTTCCGGTATAGACTTGCATAATCCCTGGGGTATCTACGCATATCGTTAAAAGTAATCACAAACCTGTGTGTACTGCTCTACCCGAAGCCTAAATTCATTGGCTAAATGTAGATCCTTTCCAAGCTAAGTGTTTTATCTTTACGCTGAGCGAATGTAATTGTTTGTGTAACTCTGATGCTCGCTTTTTCTGTAGTAGAATTCCTGTAAACCATTTCTAGCAAACAATCGCTGATGCTGGAAACTCCTAATTACTGCTCCTCATATATTCCTATTCATGTTATCGTTGCTTTTATAAATGATAAATGCTGGTAACTTATGTAACAAACGTTTACGGGTCTATTTCAGGTCGTAGCGAATTTAACTACGCAAATTTTAATGAGTTTAAGAGTTCTCATAAGATAATGGACATAACGGTTGTATTGAAAGACTACTTGGCGCCCCTAGTAATTTGGACACCCTTCGCTAATTTAGAAAAGAATCACGTGCCGTCTTAACTGTAGCTCGTTGGCCCTCTGAATAGTCCATGTTTGCTAAATAAAAACATTTTAATTAAAGTTATTGTAATGTATGCATATATGTATTACTACTATTTTGCTAGCAGGGCCTGGGAACGGCCGAAAACATTACGGCGCCGACATAGTATCACTCTGAGTACTACGATGCTCGTGCGCAGGCTTGAGAATTCGAATTCCGCCTTTAGAAGCGAGTTTTAAACTTGACCGTGAGGTTCACTTCCCCACCGCGTGGACGACGCGCTTACGCACAGCTCACCAAATACATCAAAGAGTTGGTTGTCTGGTAGCAATATAGTAGTAATAGATATATGAATGTATGCTTCAAACTGATAAGTTGGAATCTCTCTCTATTCGCATTTCGCACTTGTTTATTTGGAAATATGGCATAAAAATCATAATTATTTTAGGACGAGGCTTGTCCGTAAAATAGGGTCTCAATTTTTTTTCTCAAAGAAAAACACGTTTATTTGCATTGATGAATACATTGTTGAAAATCCTGGACTTTCTACTATTTTTCTGCATAATCCCCTTTGCGATCGATGCATTTTTGCATGTGGTTTTTCGTATACCTGTGTCATAGAACTCTCCCGCCGCAGCGCGCAGGTAGCGTGCAACCTCTTCCTTCAACTCCGCGTCTGCTCTGAAATTCGAAGGTTCTTCAAGGTTTGACAGTAGCGATCAGCGTTTATTGTTGTTCCGGTAGGCATGAACTTGCACAAAAATATCCTTTCCTACCCCAAAACACAGTCGCCATCACTTTTCCGGCAGGCAATGTTTGTTTAAACTTTCGCGGCTTAGGCGATCCTGAATGTCGCCACTGCGGGACTGTTCTTTTGTCTCTGGTGCCATGTAATGAACCCAGGTTTTGTCGCCAGAATCACAAAAAGTAACGCACACCTGGCGGTAGCGGCGAGTGGAAGCTCAATCACGAACGGCGACTAAACCAAGACCAAGCGTTGTAGACAGCTCCGGGTGGTATTTATAAGCGGGGAAGCAAGATACACACCAGTGTTTCCGGATCGTGCGTTAAAGCGTTCCTCGGGACTCCAGCGCCTTGGAAACCTTATTTTACGGACAACCCTCTACAAAAATGAAAACTTGACTACGAAAAATTCGACAGATTTATATCATAAAAGTTGTAGCTCAGAGTTGTAGATAAGTTGTAGGCTTGCCGTCGCATTACAGGGTGAGCGGTAGTTCTTGTCACGCTGTTTTGCTTTTAGGTTGATATGCTGTGTTTATAAATAAAATACGCATGTATAATATTTTTATGTACTCCGGTGGGATAAGTAACACATTACGTCACTGTAATGGTTTCATTACGCAACTGAGTTGTGTAATGACTTCATTACGTAACTGAAATAGTGTCAAATGAATGACATAATGACATTTGCCTACTAAAATATTTTTGAAAATGGCAGATCTGACATTTCTCTTAATGCACTTTTCTCAATTTTAGGCAGTCGTAGATAAAATTTTGTACAATACATGTGTGATAATTCATCATTAATATACTTGTGTGCTTACATAACTCGTGCTACGCACTCGTTTGTAACTTACACACACGTATATTAATGATGCTGTTATCCCACTTGTATAGTAAATAACTATTATTGTATGCCTCGTCGTTTAGGCGGCCTCAGAGCACATTTGACGTATTATTATATTATAACTGGCTGCGGAGCTTGAATACTTGCAGTCCTCCGGGAGCTTCTGTTTTCGCGACCAGCTGCGGCCACAAAATTTTTCAATTGTTTGTTTTTATTCAGTTCACGTCAGCTTTATTCAGAAATTCTACTTTATGGCTTAATATGTTGTTTTATAAGTAATTGACGTACATCGCCTGGCCATGTTCTCTATACATAACCCTGTGTAATCAAAGGTGCTGACCTCCCCACGCCACCCTTGCAAATCGAAACAATCAACAGATTGATGTTGCATGCAGCACGTAAATTCCTTTGGGTTTTATTGAATATTGGAGCATTTCAAGTGTATCGCGACGAATTATGCACCAGGCTTTAAATTGCTATCAATACCTAGGATTTAAATAACTACTCGTTTAAAACAGAGCAAGTCAAAGAGAAGAATATTTATTTTGGCCTCTCTTGTAAGCTGTGCCATTTTATACTACGTAAATATTTTATTTACAACCGTATATGTAATAAGGTCATTATTGACTTTTAAAACAATTAGGAAATGAGGCATTACTAAAGTCTACACATTACCCTTTTTCTGTGACGTCAGAAATAACAAAACATAGCGTTTAAAGCGTATGTCTTATATTGCATTGAAAGTCAAAAAGATCATTTAGTTCGCAGGTAGTAGAATTTAGAAAGAATTTGACATATACCTAACCTTCAATGTAAGGGATGCTCATTTAAGCACATTATTCAAACCAAGACATTTTTGACCTATGTAATCGGACGTTTCTCCTCTTCGAAGAAGTCCCGAACGCTTAAAATAAGATTTTAGGCTTGCTCGCTTGCTTGTTAGTGCGTTATTTTACTGTCATTTTGGACAAATGTCACATTGACAGTATTATAAAGCAAGCCGTACTTAAAGCGGACCTGACCAAAAACTGCAGATTTTTTGTTTCGTCCAGTTCCTTGTAGTTAAACAAAGGGAGAAAATTGTTACGTCACAGCAAAAGGGTAATGTGTAGACCTTAACTTTAACTTCCCACCACGGACGGGAAGTAGATTACCATGAGAGCGGGTGGGAAATAATCCATCCCGCCCTTTGTCATGGAAACAGATTTTCACCGCACTGTATTATTATTTACTTAACGTCAGTTTTGAAGAACTGTCAAATCAATTTTTCCAATTATTGTTTAGAAGAAAGTGATTGTGAATAAAATAGTATACATACTAAGGTGAAAAGTTTCATTTCTGTCTCGTTTTAATGTAAGGGCTACATGAAGACTCCGTCGAGACTGTCTTACTCTCATATTCTTCCCGTGCTAGAAATAGTTTAAAGCAATTAATAAAGAGAGTAATTAATTGCATAAAATGTTGCCAAACATTTTTCGAGAGTTAATACATTTTTCTTCAGAATTGGTTATGAACGTAAAAGAGTATTTAAATAAAGCAACGGTTTTGAAATATACATCCAAAATTATACAAAATGAAATGCTGGACAGTATGCTTGCATTATGTCGTGAAGAAACTAATTAATGAAACGCATTTTTGGCAATTCGATGTGATGATGCAACAGATATTTTAAACCATTTTCCAATGGTTGCCACATGTAAAAATCGACGAAATATGGAAGGGTCATTAATTATTATTTTTTACTTAGTTATTGTTAGAAATTAATTACTGATACGTACTGAGAATGTTATATTATTAAGAAAGGAAGAGATAATTTTATTCAGGGTGCTGGTACAAGTCTGATTATTTTATATTGCAGTTCTTCCAACCATACTTTCGATAGTTTCCGTTATAAGCAGCAGTTATAGAGTTGTAGCATGCTTTACTTAATATTTGTTTTCGTCAACACTGTATTAGTTGTAATTACTATTTTTATAAGTGAAAAACTCATTTGAGATTTTATTCTAAAACGGTATATACCTAAATTAATGCCGGGCTTTGTATCTAAAAACCGGAGCGTAGTTTTACTAATGATAACCAGGCATGACAATCAATTTAGAAATACGTAGCGCTGTAATTTTTGTTAGGTTAATTTTAATATCTAACGCCACTAGTTTTAAGCATTTTTGGGCAGCGCCGCCCCACAGTGGGTCGAAATAAACAATTTTTGGCCAAAACTTTGAAACTTATGAAACTGGTCCAAAATTAGGTGGCGATTTCAGAGAAAATAATGAGAAAAATCCCATTGAAAAATTGGGGTAACTTTCAGGGGGTTGATTTCTAAAAAAATTGTAAAATTTTGAAAAAATAATTCGCAGAGAACTCAGCCTGATAATCAACGTAAAAATAGTGAAAAAATTGTCTGGATACCGTAGGGTGGTTTTATGGGGGTTGAAATCAAAATATTAGAATTAAAATCTGAATTTAGTATTCATGTTGTATTCAGTCTGACAATTAACGTAAAAATAGTGAAAACATTGTCTTGATGAATAAGATGGTTTTAAGGGGGTTGAAAGTAAATAAAAAGTACAAAAAATTCAGAAACCACAAAATTCTGTTTGTAAACTTATGGATTTATTCGGGATATTTTTTGCAAAAACGAATAAATATATGGTATGTACCAAAAACTAAAAAAACAATACAACTTAATAACAAAATTAAAATTAACAAAAAATATGTTATTTACAAAATCTAAACCAAAATGATATTATTTTATAAATAAATTTTGTATTGTTAATCAATAATCACTTTCATAGTCACTTTCTGCCTAACTAGAATCAAACACGTATGTACTAAATTCATCAATATCAGATGAAATTGGGGTTTCCATTGATGTTTGTGTACCTGATGGTACTTCTGTCCTATATCAGTTCTATATCAATATTTATTAACAAATAAAATCGGCATTTGTCTAAATTTCCGCAGTCTAGCTTATAAGTATAAATTACAGTTTTAAATAGTAAAAAGTAAATCACTTTAAAAATTAAATTGGATCAATCGTTGGAGTATCAATTACTCCTTAAAAAGGGAGGTTTTTCACTGCACCATTATGTTTAAAAGGTCATGGTTTAAAAAAGCGTAGCTAAAAGTTGTGGAACATTAAAGTCCACACTTTAATATACACAGATATTATTTTAACAAAGTCGGAGTTGGCCAAAGTAAAATTTAAATCAAAAAATAAAGTTAAATTTAACTGTTTTTCACGGCGCGGCGCCCAGTATCCCTTTTTATGTTATGCTTTAAGTCACAAACCATATATTACTATATAAAGTGAAATATGTATCTAAAATATAACCCTTACCGTGTTCTCTGTCAGACATGGCTAATTTTTAACTTAAAGTTTGAAAAATCAGAATCACAAGAACACTAAAATTTCACTGTACAACTACAGAATTACACACGTCTTCGTTCTAAGGGTTGCAGAGTGAAAATTGGCCAGGTATAGGGTTTATGATTATTTCTCTCTTCAATAATGACCTTTATTCTTACTAATTACCCAGTAATTTAGATATTTCCTGCAAGTCGTTAAAATTCAATCATTCCTACTTTTGGCCAGAAATTTCTAAAAGCGACCCACTGTGCGCCAGTGTCCATTCGTAATCAGTTTGTTGGATATTTTGTTTAGCCGTTACACTCCGTGTGCGAAAGGGAAGACTGGATTTCTTGCAATTAATGTCTGCATAGTTTTATGGGAAATTATCTTTTGTGCCGATACACACCGCGAGAGGAGCCTAACGAAGACAGCGAGCTTCAAATTTCATCTTTCGACCCGCAGTCGGGATTTACTATTCAAGCCCGAATGTGCGACTCTCGACTCCCCAAGCTGCCGCGGAGATAATTTGGTGATTTATCAAAATTTAGCCTGGGGTGTTTCATCTTGTTGGGATACTGCAAGTGGTAACGCTGTTGTAATTAGTGACTGTGGTATTTACCAGCATAACATTATCGGCCGTGGGACACTCGATTTAATGCGGATTTATTCGGTTGGGCTGTGCATACATAAATATTTAGAGTTACCGTGCTCTACCGCTTTCTTACCGTCGGTTCCTTCAAATATCGATGTTATATCTGCGAATTTCTTCCATCAAGCTGGCTACCTCCAACGCAGTCAACCCGCTTCTTGTTGCATCTTCACCCAGGCATTTTCTCGTCACCTATAATCATCTCTCGCTAACCTAGTAATGACGCCTTCTTCTCGAGTTTTCTACTTGTATCGTATATCTGGTAAGTGAACTATACTAGGTGCTACTTTCCCTCCATGGCTTGATGTATCGTAACGAATTCTGCATGCTGTGTAAATTTTGTGCTTCGTGTCGCCAATCTACAGTCCTTTTTGAAGTGCTTGCATGCGTAGATTTTGGTTTATGTTCGAAGAGTCACCGTTTAAATTTGTGTATTGCTGTGTTTACGATTTAGTAGCTCATTCAAGGAATTTGAATACCTCTTGGCTGTAGTTTGTGTATTTGAAGTAAATATTTCTATATTAGCTTGTATTCTCTTGACTTCATATAGAAAAAACAATAACCTGATTATTACTGAACAAGAATTTCGTGTAACTTGGTATACTCATTATAGCGTTTCAAATAATAGTTTGTGATTTTTGTATTATTCTGTTGTAAAGCAAATATTGAAAACGCATTTTTATACCAAAATTAATAGCTGAAGGCAAAGTAAGTAAACAGATGTCCATTTCACCATTTTCATGCGACTCCATTGCTTTTCTTCAAGGTTGGAAACGTTTTAAAAACCTGGAGTTTAATTAGACAACGTTGTGGCGTTTGACTTAATTAACAAGCTCGACGTAGTCTTACTTTCAAACAGCAAACAAACACACCTCAGGCACCTCGAACCGCCCTTATCTCGACTTAAATTTAAAACCCTTTGTACCATATGTTGGAAATATATCTATCTTCTTCAAAATACTAATAGTTTTTATAATGCGGATGTTTTTTACCTGTAAATCCCCGTTTATAACACGCAACCAGCTTATTGAGTGTTCCACTATAGAAGACCTCCTGACGATGAAAAATGTGTACAGTGCTTAACTCCAGGATGTGAACCTTACCTCAGTTCTGAACTTGTGGAAAGTTTTACCTAGCTGCAAAACACGCGGAACTGCACTGCACGTTCCAAATAAAAATAATACAAGAAATTTCAAATTATGCTATTAAGATATCATTCAAAATATTACATTTGAGTAGGTCAGCCTTGCAGCTGCAGCAGCAAGAAAGAGTTTCCAAGACAAAACCTAAGAATTCTACCTGATCGTTGTGACCTCACGTGATAACAACCTCGGAAGATGTCTGTAAAACAAGTTCCACAGAAGAAAGTGATATTGATACACTTTGGCGTACAGCTCTGGAGGCGTTACTGCACTACGAACGGAAATACACTCCAAATGTATCTAACATGCATAAAATAGTATACCTACCATAAATGAAAGGGTACAGCCCAATCACGCGCGAAATGCAAAACCAAGGAAAGTTACAGAACCTGAACATTGTACAAAATCTTAGCTGAACGTCTTGAATCACTCTCCGCTAAAGTTAAGAGATGGAGGCGAGCTTGCAGATGCAGGGAGCTTCTGCCTCAAAAACAGAGCAAAAACAGCTCTACAGGCTTAACAACGTCCATGTTACACGCTATTCAAGTTAACGTTCTTCCAGAGCTTTATTTGATAAATAGATAACGGCAGTTTAAAGAATGTATGGAAAGTTTCTTCAAGGATGAGTCGATATTTGGATATTTTTGTATATATTTTAAAAGGCTATGCTGAATACTACTTAGTTGGTCCATTATATGATATAATAAATGTTATGATATAAGCTGTAACAGAAATCTAGAATGTATGAACCTGTCAACCTGGCAGTCAGGTAGACTTTAATAAACACTTATTTGTATTGTATTAACCGTGTGTACAACCTGATCATTGATTGAATAGGCTCATACCACTGGTTGACATTGCAACAACGTAATATTATACATATTATAGCAATAAACTTATCACTGGAACCTGATATTTATCCTAATGAATGGTCAACGTCAAAGAAATGCCCTATTTTAAAATCTGGAGAACAAACAGATGTTGAAAATTATCGCCCTATTTGTATAATGTCCATTTTTGTGAAAGTGTATGAATCAGTATTGTATATTTTTTTGATATTTCACCTAAACTGCATTGGAAACACTGCAAACAGGAAATCAGTTAGATGTTGAATACTTAGATTTATGCAAAGCATTTGATAAAGTGGATTATTGCTGTCTGCTTATCATTTTATCGCAAATAGGCTTCACCATTCAACTTTTAAATCGTATCTGTGTGAAAAGAAACAGTTTGTTGAATATATGGGCTACAAATCAATTTTTTTCCTAGCTACATCTGAGGTACCACAAGGGTCCAACTTGGGTCCTTTATAATATATATTATTCGTAAACGACATGATAAAAAATGTTAAACATTCTCACTGTTTGTTATATGCCAATGATTTTAACATTTTTAACACTCCAACGGTCTTAATCTAACCCTACACATAAGAGGTCGCAATGTATCTAAAGGATACTAATATATCTTTCTCATCATTTTTATTAAAAAAGAGACACACAGTTGTGAAACACTTTATTTTAAACACTTTTAACTATAAAAAAAAAACCTATGTATTTACATTATTATTAGTGTAAGACAATTACTTAATCGGTTACCGAGTCACACATTTATGTTTTCTAAATTTACGCACTTTTCGCATACCATTTTGCAATGCTGAAGACAAAAATTATTTGCAACTATAACATGTATATTTACTGAGCCTTGTTATTTGTTGTTAGAAGCTTCAAATATGGTACGTACAGGTGCTAGTTTATCTGTTTTTCTTCTATCGTCCCTTGTTTCGGAATCATCAAAATGAACAAATCGTACTAAAAATTTAAATCTTTTCAAAGACATTATAAGTCTAAATCTTTCTAGTCTATCTCCATCGGATGCCCATAATTCCTCTAAGTTTAATCTACTACCCCTATAGACCCCAGCTAATTATAAAAGGCCGATGAACGTCTTTACTTCAATAAGGTCTGTAAACTCAGCATCTCTTTCTCTCACGTAATTGTTTTTAATTTTAACCACATACTGATTTGTGTAAGTTATAATTATTATATCAAGAATGTTATCGTTAAACAGGCATTTCCATGTATCAAACACTCCAACTGCAGAATTTTTCACTCCCGGTAGATGTATCAAAATATTCTCCTTTCCTCTTTTTCTAGGAGTTGGTTTCTTTTTTCTCCAAGATGTTATTTTATCTTTTCCATGAAAATATTCTGTAATATCCTCTTCATCATCTGATTCGCCCTCTTGCTCTCTCTCTGAATCCGTTTCCCTTTCACTTACATCCGGCTCATTCTCAACTTCTTTCCGAAACTCTCTCCACTTTCATTGTCAGAATCCTGTTCCAATATTTTTTGGAGATCAGCGACATCATCGGCATTATTGTTCGGTACATCGCTTATTTGTAAAAATATTTTTGGAATATGTAGAAAAGTAAGTTTTATAAACGGAAAATCAACAAAACAGGGTAAATAAATAAAAGAAAATTAAACCTTAAAACACTTACAGCATAGGTCGCTTGGTATCTCTTAGATACATAAAGCTCTTCAGTCGCATTACAAAAAAACTCCACTGTTTTCGCCAAACTGATCAATAGATGATATGATTGCAGCAAATAGATGCAGCGACAACCCCACTTCCCAAGAGATGTTTAAGTAGATGGCAAAACAAAACGAGGTGTATCTCAGAGATCAGTTGCGACTGTTGGAGTGTTAAAGAGGTTAGTACAGTTGAACATTGACCCAGAAAATAACTTGCAATTTAATATTAAGAAATGTTTTGTTGTAACTTATATGCGAAAAATCAAAAGCATTAATTGGAATTATTAAATTAATTCTGTAACATTGGTTCATCAAACTGAAATAACAGTATATTAAGCCTATGTCACACCATCAGTGAGTTTGACAAACTTTAATGACGTCAGCTTTGTAGTTTGGTCAAACTTTTCTAATTTTAGAGACGTTTCTATTTCCATCAGTCTGTTTGATGCGAATTCTTTTCTGATTGGCTAAAAGTTGAATTCAACAGAAAGGCGTGAAATATACGGAAACCTTGAACTTTGTTGTATTATTATGATATGCTCTTTGATACTAGTGTAGAAGTACGCCTTTAAAGCACGTGCAATGCAAAAACAGGACGCAAAGCGGAGTGCTTTTAACGTCGCTAGTGCTTTAATGGCACTTATACACGTGTATCATACGCTATTTTTTCTACGATCGTAACGGAAATATAAAAACTTAGTTCGGTGACACTTTTTCCGTCACATTGTGTTAGATATTCTAGGTTATGTTGATATTAAAACTTACGGCAGAACGTGTTTTAATATAGTATTAAAACACGCCACCAATGGCAACATGCAAAAAAGACTTAATTCGGGCGCTAATATTAAGAGTGCTACAAAAGTCACTTTTGACACTAGAAACTGTGCAAAAATAATAATTTGCGATACAAGTGGGGAAAGCTACTCTTTATTCACGAGTGGGGTAGAGTTAAAACGTGAATGAGCGAGCGTTTTAAGCCCGCAAGTGACTAAAGATGCTTTACGCATGTGTATCGTACAATATTTTATCTACGATAGAATCTGGAAAACACGGTAAATATAAAAAATTTGTTTAATGTAAATTAGGATTACCAGCAACGTGCCTAATGAAATCTTTTAAATATGTTACTACTGACGACGTAAACTAATGAAAACACGTTATTAAACAGTCTTTTAACAAACTTAAAACTGACAACTAAAAGACAATTTTACACACTGTTGTAGATAAATTGGCTTTTTGACACGATCGTAAAAAAAAGATTTATTCTATAAGACACTGGGATTCCTATTAGGCACATGCATGCAATTCACAAACATAGATACTCTCATAGCATTGTTCAACTGTCTAATAAGACCTAAACTAGGATATTTAACAATAATCTGCAACCCCCTATAGACTTACCAAATTGTTGCACTTGAAAGAATTCAGTATACATTTTTGTGGTACTGCTACTAACAAATTTTAAATGGGAAGGTAATTAATTATAAGGATATACTAGATCTGTTCCGAATTCAAACACTTGAAAAAGAAGGAAACATTCACATATAATTTTCTTGTATCAAATCATTCATGGTATTTTAGATGCTTCACATTTATTAAACTCATTAAACCTTCAAGTTCCACATTTAGGCACTCGACATTCTGTTTCCTTTTTATACAGCTGTCCGAAAACTAATTATCAAATGAATTCGCCACTCATGCGCATATGTAAATATTATAACAACATTGTAGCGTTGATTAGATATACATTTGTGTATGTATTTGAAGTGAACATTGAGAAAAGAAAAAACATTAAAAACAATAGATTTTTGTTTATCAATTATCAAAAATTGGGCTCTAAATCTTACCTTTTTCATGCAAAGTTTAAGCATGCAATTGTAATAACTTTTATTATTAGACTCTTATATCTCTGGGTTACTGTTAAATACAATTAGGACATAAACAATGAAAAGCTATAATGCAAAATATAAGACAATTGTGTTTATTAAAAAATATATCTGCCTTTATCATATATTTATCACCTTTGTTTATAATATTTGACAAATACTTAATTTGATTCAAATCAATTTTAGACTAATTATACTGTATGTTTACAATGGTAAATTATCTAATTTGTCGAATTGAATTTAGTTTTATTGTTTGTAAGTAGCAGATAAATATTTCTTATTATTGCTTGTTTTTAATTGAAGTTTAATACACTTACTTGGTCATCTTCTTTCTTCGAGCTTTTATTTTCTGTTTTCCAATCGCTTGATCTCGGAAACAGCTATCCTTCTCGTGGTTCGCAGCAATTCCCTTTGTAGTGTAAGTTTTATGCACTCACTTAGATTTTTCAATTTCGCACTTAATTTTCTCGTATGGCACTATTTATGTGTATGACAATATGTAACTGCACATACCAGTATATTATTAATTAAAATTGACTATTAAATTCAGTTTTATCTTGGACTTGTCTCGATCTAATTTATAAATTGTTTACACCACATTTGTTCTGTTATTTTAAAATATCCGCCAAAAACATTGGTTATCAAACAATCGATAATACAGATTTCTAGTCTTAATCGTTGACTTTTCTAGTTGTCATTAATCATAATTTTAGGTTAACAGTTTTCAATTGTGTATGTCACAAAGCAACTACTAATAGAGCGATTTCTCCTACAGTAAGCTTGAATGATGACCATCTATATTAAATGTAATTTAGTCGGACGTGCTTGAATACAAGTTTCAGTGTCCTACAACGGGTGAAACTACTCCAGCAACGCGGCAAAATTTAAATACATGGTTACTACGATATTTGGATTAATCAAGGATATGCCGTGTTGCCGTCAACACCAATACAAATTTTGCATATACATAATTTGCCTTCATCAGAATCTCTATTTTAAAGTTTTTAATCGCATAAATCGTAATATGCAAAATGTGAGGTTCTGAAGTTTACAATAATTATGGAAAATTAAAACAAAATATTTGCGAATACCAAATATATTTTAAAATTGATTAAGTAATTCAAATAGCAATATTGTTTAATAAGTAATGTCAATCTTACAATAGTTGTGCTTAATTATAAAAATGTTCATTACACAGTTGAAAACTACAATAAAAGGGCTTTCCAACGGTGTACCATATTCGCCATTTCGTTTTGAAGTAGCTTTTAAAAAATCAAAAATACGTAAAACAATTTAAAAATAAATGTTATTGTTAATGAAACTCATATTATTCCAATTCAAAAAACATAGTTTTCAATTGTTTTAGTAGGTACTATAATTCGGCCATGAGAAATTTTAGAACTAAGTGGAGTTTGTCTTGCATTTCTTGTTCAATTGTTAGTGGTTTTGCATAATTCATGACCTACTTTGGCTCAACAGTTTTTTTTAATTTTGAAAAATTAAAAGTTCCAAAATTAAACTTTGAGTGCTATCACTGCCTCCTACACTTATAAGCCATGCTGTTAGACTTGGCAACACTGCATCTCTGGTAGTTGGTGGTCCTAAATTACAATACTCCCATTTGAAATAATTTTGCTTTAAAGAGCACAGTTTTACTCTTTATCAAATTTTTCTCTGTAATTAACTAAAGATAGCTTCTGTAATGGTGACATTTATTTACATAGTCAAGTAATACAAACATGTAACAGTATATTTATAAAAATAAAACAACCTAATCTATGTAACATATGTATAAAAGAACATTTCTGTAATTATTTTAATGTTTGTAACTTTCTATACACCACTGCTGATTGAGAGAACATATATGCAAAAATATGGTGCTACAGCTGTAAATAATCTTATTTGAACATAATAAACTTATCTGCTTGGTAACATCTAAATTTGTGTGACGCAAATTGTTCCATAAACTTCAAAAAACTGCTGGTGTCATCACTTTCACTGTTTGTGCATGTCTTTCCAATATTTGTCTTCTTCTACATTCAGGATATGCTGGTAAATTTGGAAATACGCTTGGGACAGCTTTGTCAGCTAATTGAGGGTAATGCATCACCAGTTCTGCATTTCCCCACTCTCATTTCTAACGTTTTTAAATGTATTTTCCATTAAAATGTATTTCACACACGACAGAACTTTTTGTTAGGGTCCAACGTTCTCGTGCTGTTGCACGAAGCCATGCTTTCTTTCGGATCTCGTTCATTTGAAAAGAAAATGTTAGCGTTTGCATACGATGTTCTTTTAAGGTACTATTGTGGTTGGTACACAGCGTCTTCGTGGCATTCTAAATATAAAATTAAAAGTTACAAGAAATGCCCTAAAAATGAGGTTAGGTTGTTACTTACCTCAGTGAAATACTTAATAAACCCCATGAATTCTAGCAGCAATTTTACTTGCACTTATCACGAACAGTACAGTAATATAAATAAATGTATTTCGTCAAACTTAGAGCAGTCCCACATATTAATATTTAATCACACGCCACATTTCAACAGACATTTTTATAAATAAACAGTACAAAACTTGGTCCACGATCAGCGTTGCCAAATCTCCAACAGCATGGCTTGTAAGTGTAGGAGGCAGTGGTGCTATCATAAAGCACCTTTAGTGCTGATTGCAAATATCTAAAAATATACAGGGTGTTCTATTTTAAAAACCATAGTTGTGTATCACTGAGTAAAAATAGGAGGCCATGGCTTAAATTGGTTTACGTCAATTTGTAGATTGCGCACTGGTATTTAACAAAAAAGTTTTTTTTTATATCTGTATTATTAATGAAGTTATGAGCTGTCTAGCGATCTACAAACACCCTGCATGTATACTATAATTAGGCTTTGCCTGTTGGAAGGTAATGGTAAATGTAAATGTAAATAATTAAAACAGATAGTTTCTATTTTGATGATTTTATTACTTCAATTTTTTGTCACATTTGGAACATGCTACATGGCAGGTTTTGTAACTGGATTAACTTGACAACTAGCAAAATATACAAATGTCAACATGTGGTAAAAAAAGCGCTACTTTGTTATATATACGAGGTACACTTCCAAAGTCGGCGTTTCTGGCGCTGTTTACCTACTAATAGATAATAATACCTTTAATCTACACTCAACAATCGGGCAATTTGTTAACACATTTTCAATAAATAATCTTATATACATTTAGCTCTAAAACTTCACAGTAGGCTCTCAAGCAACTATTAACAAATGGATGTTTTTCATGGAAGAGTAGGTAGGAGCCAAACCATTCAAAACTATGATGTTTTGATGTGCAATGGCATGATAAGTTGTACTATATTAGCCGATATAACATATATGCATAATTTGTATACGTTATAATTATGTAAAAATATATATTACGTGTAAAGTTTAAAAATGCTAATCAACATTTCACAGCAATAAAAGTTAAAAGGGTTCTATATTAACAAAACAAGTTTCCTTTTGATTTCTTCCTTTCTTGCACCACGTTCAATATGAAAGGACTTTATTTTAATCAATTTATAATATTACTACCGATTGTGAGTTTTAAGTGCTAAAAATACTATTTCCTATACAAAATGCACGATTGTCCGTTTAATGTCGAGCTCAACAACAAAACAATAATACTTATTTATTAAGATGATATGATTAAAATGATATAGTTTAGGTACAGCAAGCAGGAAATACGTTGATATGGCGAATGATATGCTTAACGGTGATCTGCAGGAGGCGGTGGCTGAGAAACCCTCCCGGGAGTGTCTTGATTTAATTGGGAGGCAGTAACAGAGCGGGTCTGCAGAGTAGCAGTGGGTGGTTCATCAAGAAGTTGTCGCAAACGTTGCAGCTGGGCTTCCAGTTGTCTATTGTGGTCTTCCAAAATCTGCATGCGTGCCTCCAGCCGCCCCTTGTGTTGTCGCAACAACCTAGCTTCTGCTAACACGTCATGCTGAGCAGGGGGCGGATGCGGTACGCTACCCCTTTGCAGTTGTTCGTACTCTTGACGCAGGGCCGAATTTTCGGCTTCCAACTCGCGGATCATGTCCTGCAGTTCCGCCCGTTGTTCTTCATCAATTACCAGCATCAACTGCCCGGGGCTTGCGGGGGCGCCTTCCAGCGACTGGCAGTAGTCAGCAATTAAGCGATGCTCATCTTCAGGGGACGCAGCTCTTAGTTCAACTTCGGCCAAGCGGTTAGCGTAAATTTCGAGGCGCGAGTGCATGTCGCTGTGTTGAGGTGAAGCAATGGGGCTTTCCAACTCGTCCCCCTCGAGGACAGAGCGCACAGGAAGGTATCCCATGCGTGGATGCTTCAAGAAATACCGTTTGCTCTTAAATTTATTGCGCAGGGCTCGGGTGAAGTCACGAACATCTTCAACGGAAGTTGTGGCGGCACAATATTCGTGCATGGGGTGGGAAAGCTTGTGACCTTTCGTTAGTCGGCCAGCAAAGAAACACAACTGGCACATGTCGAAATTAAAGCATTTCAGGCAGCGGTAGCGCAGACCGACGATGGGGAACTGTTTGCAGGAATTGCATTTGGCCTGGTGTTTGGCCGTTTCTGCAGCTGCTAAACGGTGGAGTACTGGTAACCACACCAAAGACTGTGGTTCTTGCTTCAACCAGGCAAGGAAATGTGCTGCTTCTAAATCTTCGCGATCGCCTAAGCAGCTTCGCACACTAGGTTCGATGTTTGAACCTCCAAAAGCAGCAACCTCGCCCAACTGTCGAGGGATCTGCAGAATATCGTGCAGCAGTAAACCCAATTTTCTTTGGTCAGCGCGTTGCTGAGGATCCGCAATTAAACGGAAGACGTAGCGGTACTTATCTTCTAGGTGGCCTCGCGCCAGAATTGTTAGTCCTACCTGAAATGAAAATAAACTGACTATTTTTAGGATAATTTTTAATAAGGAGATTGGTCGCATGTAACTTATTTCATTTTCAGCTGTAGCAGGACTACTAAAAACTTCTTGGGATTAGTGACAAGATTATGTCACACGCTCACAAATAAAATCGCGAGTCTGGAGAAATCAATTTGCAAACCCACACGCAGGCACCTAAGTGCCTTTGTGGTCAATCTGGAAATTGGAAGAGGCCCCCAAGACTGACTGGATCAGATCTGGGTGGTATATAGTTTTAATTGTTTATCGTTTTTATTGTATAGGATGTATGGAGTGATGTACATGAAAATGATAAATAAATATTATTATTATTATTATTATTTATTATACTTGCATGTTTGTGGCTCCAATTATGACAAAATATACTGTTACATCCAACCTTAGCTTACAATCCCACTTTATGGCCCTATACAAAATTTCAGGAAGATCTACCCTTATTTTTAGATTAAACAAAATAAATTGTATTTTCTTTTCAGGTGAACTTACCCTTTTTGTTCATGATACGGCAAAATTTTACCAAGAAAAGTTGTTCAGAATGATAAAATATGCCCTATACAAAATTTCAGGAAGTTCTACCCTATCCAAGGGGTCAATCACCAAGGATTTAAGTATACAGGAGATATCCTCGCTTAAAAAATTTCCCAGGATCTCCCTCAGATATCCTCAGACCTCCCTGGACCTCCTAGATTTCCGAGAGATATCCCGAGATATCCCCAGATCTCCCGAGATATCACCCAGATCTCCCAAGATCTCCCGACATCTCCCAAGATCTCCCGACATCTCCCCAGATCTCCCGAGATCTCCCCAGATTTCCCCAGAGCCTCTGAGATTTCCCTCCCAAAAGTTCTCGCGATTGTCGCAAATATCACAAGATTTCCCCAAGATCTTCTGTATCAAATTCTCCAACTATTTGCATCTATTAAAATTTTTAATAGTGCCAAAAAAAAGTTTGTGTGCTTGCTAGGCTCTACGATCCTCTGAATATTGCTCTTCACAACATTGCATATTGTTTTCATATTTCCCACAATCATTGGTTTTTACAAATAGATTTTTGTATTTCAGAGACAAAATTTGTTATTTTTACTTCCTTTTATGATAAAGGAAGTATTGGATTCACCCCAAAAATTCAAAATTGAGTTTTCAACAGATTTTCACGTTTTAGAGTCCCCTGATCCCAAAAAAACATGTTTTTGTTCATTGGTCTGTCTGTGTGTCTGCCTGCCTGTGAACAGAATATCTCAAAAACAAAAAGAGGTATGGCGTTGAAACTTTATACAGGGTGTTCGGATAATAGGAGACCATACATTGATGGTGAGTTCTACGCATTAAAATAATAAAAAACTTCATATGCAGTATTGTCCGAAAATCGTTATTGCCGTAGATACCGACCCTTAAAGTTCAACTTTTTTTAAAATTTTTTATTTATAATTAAAATTCATTATTAACACAACTCAAACGTCAAGTTAAATAATAATAATTGCATGTAACCAACTCGACAACAAACAAACAAAAATAGCATTTTTGTTATCAAGGCTAATCAGATAATGACCCTGAAAAGAAAAGCCTTAAAACTTTAGATAGAATTTCTCACCAAACGGTTTATGTTACGCATACCAAACAAGAGTAAATTAATTTTGAATTTTTTTATTCCCTACAAGATGCCGTATCTAAATCGGAGGTATGTCTTCAGATATAAAAGTTATGACTATAAAAAAAATATGGTTTTAGCTTAACTGCCATTTCAAAATACATGTTATCGATTATTTTTCTGTTTGTTATAAAAATAAATAAAAAATTTAAAAAAAAAAGTTAAACTTTAAAGGTCGCTATCTACGCCAATAACGATTTTCGGACAATACTGCATATGAAGTTTTTTATTATTTTAATGCGTAGAACTCACCATCAATGTATGGTCTCCTATTATCCGAACACCCTGTATATAAGTTTTGTGTACTATCTAGATGCGACAGCAAGTTTTTGAAGAAAATTGCATAACCGGAAGTATGGTGTTGACTCTTGTAATTTTTCAGTTTTTTTGGATTTTTTCAAAAACGGTTCTAACAATTTTTTTCCAACTTTACATTTTTATTATATTTTTAATGTGTATTGATGTGAAACAGGTGATTTCCCAGATGAATACCTCTAAAATGGGTTTCTTTTGTTGTTTTTTTCCTATTTTTTTCTTAACTCCTATTTTAAATAGAACATCCGGTATATTATTATATTTTTGAATTCAGCTTAAAATTTTAGCGAAAATTTGTGTTTTCAACTAACACTCTGTTTTGTACGGTTTTTGTAAAATTTGTAATTTTTTAAAATTTTTGACAAATGCTTAAAAATTAAAAATAAAATTTTTGACTAATTATAAGATCACTGTAAAAGGAAATAGTGTGCGTCTATCACACTAGATGTTTTTACTTGTGTCATCCATAAAACACAAAATGAGTTAACATGTGGTAGACCAGACACTTTATCCAACGGCAAAACAAAGCCCACTAATTTATTCGTTTTAGAATCATACTGGATTTCTAAAAGAAAGTTTTTAAGTTTTTAAAAGTAAAAATTTCTATATTTGTATTGTATTGTATTTATCCTTCGTGTTATCGTTGAAACAGATGGTATGATGTTTTTAAATTAGCATAAAGAGACTAGTACAGAAGCCTTCCACAATCAGAAAGAGGTACGTACAAAATTCTTTCAGTGAATTGTAAAACTTATGTTTATTTCTTTCCCCATTACAAATGGCATGATTACGTAATATATTTACGTTTCGCATGTATCAGTTTTTGCAGCTGTGAAACTGTCTTGTTCCAACTTATTTAAAAGATTTTTTTTTAATTCATTGTTTTTATTGATTAAAAGTTCTACTTTGTTAATAACTGGGAAGAAGTCGTCAATTTCCCAGTAATCTTGTGTTATAAGGTTGTCTCGTTTTCTTCTTCTCCTTTCTGCTCTAAAATATTTAGGACGCTTGCACTGAGACTGAGAACAACTGGGAACTGGCACGTCATACATTTTATGAAACGCAACTTGTTGATTTTTCGTGCAGATAGGGCCCATCTCTATAGCCCCTCCACTTGAAGAAAATCCTGGCAATCGTTTTCATTAAAATCAATAATTTCCCGGCTACTTTCCGATGCATTTTCATCCACGAGAGATTCTTCTGTACTTTCAGCTTCATGACCTGTAGATCCAGCTGCATGTGTTAAATAGTTCAAAATTGAATTGATGTTTCCCCTCTCAGCCACCGATTTTACTAATATTTCATGGGTTTTTAAATGTTTGTAAAAATTTCCAGCAAACCATCGTTTTGTACAGCTAGGAGACGCAACTCATCTTCTTTATCAAAATTTTTCCATTACACATGAAACATATTACCTCACATATAATTCCCTTTCAATATCATATTTGACATTTATTTCAAAATTTCATATTTTACTTAAAATATCAGATTTTGAGCATTCCATCCAATAGTGTTTTACAATATCCATTTTTTAATTATGCTGGACACATGACCATTATCCGTGGTACTATTGGTTTCCATATTTCGCTTAGTATTTTCCGTGTCTCCGTCATGTCTATATTATGTCTTCTTTTTCTTGCTATTTTTTTTTCTTTGGAGTTACCATCATTGCTAGGGGTGACCCTTTGTTTTTTAAAATTCACTTTATCTGCAACACATTTTGCAAAAGTTAAAAGCAATGTTTTTTGCTGCCCAAAATTTTAAAAATTGTGAGGAAGTTCCTCATATAACGGTCCAAAATAATCTGTATATTCACTCTTACCCACTGAATTTAATGCATCAGTTCGAAAACTATTATCAAGGCTGGACGAAGTTCGTTAAAGAATAAATGAAATGAAAATTAGTTTTTGTAATGAAACAATAATTCTCACTGAATTGTGATTCATTTTGTACAAAATGTTCTTTCTATAATTTTCAAACTGCAAGTCAGCCAAATTTTGCTTGAATAATTATTTTAGTGTTAAAGTTTCAAAATCAGTTTCATTTATTCAAATCTAAAGTCATTTGAAGTTCAGTTTTATCCATAAGAACAGATACTACATGAACAAGTCAGCTTTACATTAATTGATTGTGCAGCCAGCAGTAACTGTTTAATTTATTGTTTCCAATATCGATTTTTCATGAGCATACAATTTTGTTTTTTGTTATACGGTTGAAAAAACTGACAATTTATGTCAACAATACCGCATTTAAAAATAAAAACCGAAATGCTTCAAGAGTGAATCCTAAATTGTTTTTCGTGTATCTACATATATTGTTGCTAAACATGTAAGCCTTTTTTAGTCGGGTAATTAGACCATTGTTTTTCTAGCAGAGTATGAAGTTTTTAAATGAACTGTTATAATATTTTAACTGTCTTCGACATTTAACTTCTTTGAACACTTATCAACATAAGAGATATTCATTATATTACAAATGTTCATATCTATTTCAGTTTATTTATTTAATTTTAAGTATGTTATTAATTATATACATTTTGATGTTACACAAAATTTAAAAAAACTCTCATGGGTTCCAAATTTAACCTCAAAACACGATGTTGGTTCTCATTGTTTCCCTTGCATTCCGATCCGTCATATCGTAGGCTCATGCACACAAGTTTAAAAAAAACTAGCGGAACAAAAACTTCTGGATTACCCAGAGATATCCACAGATCTCCCGAGATTTCCCAAAACCTCCTGAGATTTCCTCAGACCTACCTTAGATATCCCCAAGATCTCCCGATATCTCCTGGCAAGTGTACACGGGATATCCCGTTGTGAGTAACCCCTCAACCCTATCCCTACAATCTAACACCCGTATGCACAGTCGTTCGCCAGCGACTCGCCAGGGTTTCGTTATGAATAGTATGATGGCGGCACTGTACGTCTATGTCAAATTCGAGGTTGGCAGGTTAGTTTTATGTTAGTTTCTGTCAAAACTGACGGAAAACCTAACCTGCTAACTTCGAATTTGACATAGACGTACAGTGCCGCCAACATATTATTTATAACGAAACTCCTGCGAGTCGCCGGTGAGCCGCTGGCGAACAACTATGCATATGGGTGTGAGTGTCGTTAGTAACAAAAACACAAGATAACCGAGAAGAGATTGCATAACTTATCATTTTGAAAGAATTAATAGTTTCGGATTTTTTTACATGGAAGACCCTGTATATTTTATATTTTTAAAAAGCCCTTTTAATGAGCTTCCTTTGAATATGTAGCTTCATACCCCTAAATGAAACTGTTTTTCAGATATGCGTATTTTAGAATAAATAATTTAAGCCCTTTAAGATGTTTTATTTCAAGTGATAAAAAACGCCATTATAGTGTGGAAGAAGATATAAAAAAAGTCTGTTTTTTTGCTTTATGATTCAGAGCAGGCCTTGCATTTATATTATTTTAGCAGTGTACAACAGTTTGGATACAAAATATACCCAACGTCAAAATCAAGGTCCCGAGATTGTCACGATGACACTTCAATAACGTTTAATAAAAAGCCACAAAAAAGCAGTATTAATAGTAAAACTAAAGTGGCTATAAAACGCTGCTTTACTAATATAAAAGATATCAATGGTAAATTAAGTAAAACAGCCATCATTGGAAGAGTTGGTCAAATCTTTGATGTAAGTATTAAGACTTAAACCATTATAAAATTTCTTACAATTTGTTATTATGTTAGATTTTGAATGCAACTCTGTTTAATAGTCTTTTTTTTTTTTTTATTTAGTTTATGCCAGTTCAGCACTATTTGCTATTCATGGCAGCGTTAAAGTAGTTTGTGTAACTTAGAATGACACTAACGAGGGATATAACCCCCTATCACTACTTCTAATAACTTATAACTAATATTTTAGTTCGCTGACAACTATTTGCTTGATATCACTGATGGAATATCACGGTCAGTCTTGAGCATTTTGTTCAGAATATGGTACAGTTTATACGATTATTCACTATCACTTGAGTCACTCGTTAAAAGGTCAATAGGTAGTTTTCTTTTTAGTCGGGTGTGTAACAATCGTCTGCCAATGTTATAATGTGTTGCGCCACTGCACTGGTGTAGGTTACTATAAAAGTTCTTAGAAGTTGTCGAAATAAATTGTTTAATTGTGGGGATACCTGTTTCTCTATGCAACTGCGAATTTCTTACGAACCACGGGGCGTTGGTAACGATGCGTAACACTTTATTTTGTAGCACCTGTAGTTTGTTTATGTTTGTTTGCGAAGTTGCACTCCAAATACTACACCCATAAGTGAAAATCGGTCGGATTATAGAAGTGTAAATTAATGTTCCACATTGTAATTTAATCGAAGACTTTTTGTTTAAAATTGGGTATAGCATAGCCAACCTCGCATAAGATTCCGATAATTTTTTGTTTATATGGTAACTCCAGGTTAATCTTCGATCTAGATATATTCCTAGGTACCGAACCGCGGTGTCTTTAGGATTCCAAGATATCGGGGTGTTGTTGATGATAATATTACGTGGATTTGAAGGCCGTCGAAGTGTAAAGATTTTAGATTCGCATTTGTCCGCATTGATTTTTATACACCACTTTGCAAACCAATTATTAAGTTGATCCACACTTTCTTGAAGTTTATTCGCCCCATGATTTATATCATGATCTTGTACGACAATCGCGGTATCGTCCGCGTACATAGCTAGTTCCGCATTAGGCGTTTCAGGAATGTCACTCATATAGATGTTAAATAAAGTAGGACCTAGAATAGATCCCTGGGGAACTCCAGCACTAATGTGGCGAATCGATGAGGTACACATATTTATTCTCACTTGGAATGTTCGTTCAGATAAAAATGATTTAATGATGTGTAATAAGTAAGGCGGGATGTTCATAGTAGTCATTTTGTATATTAGGCCATTCGTCCAGACACGATCGAATGCTTGCGCTACATCTACAAACGTTATTAGCGTGTGCATTTTGGATTCATATCCTCGTTCGATCATTTCTGTAAGTCGCAATATCTGGTGGTTAGTAGAGTGAGAACCTTTAAATCCAAATTGGAATTGGGGAAGAATATTGTTTTCCTCTAGGAATATATTTAAACGAGATCGAATAACTCGTTCGAGAAGTTTTGAGATATTTGATAGCAAGCTAATAGGCCTATAATTAACTGGATTGTCATGTGTTTTGCCTGGTTTGGGAAACATTAGAATCATTGCGTGCTTCCATGTGACGGGAAAGTATCCAATTCTCAAACACGCGTTGAATATTGCTGTGAGGTACGCAATCGACTTCTTCGATAAATGTTTAAGGAGTACGTTTGGAATCATGTCACTACCTGGGGCCTTTTTGATTTTCAGTTTTTTTATATACTGTTTAACTTCTGATGGCGAGACTGGTTCGGTAAGTGCGGTTTCAATGGGAATGATGTGATTTAAATTATTTCCGTCATATGTAGTGCTGAATGTTTCTTCTAACTGTTGGGAAAATACGTCGCATTTGTCTTTATCCTCTACATATGTTCGGTCTTGGATTCGGAGAGTTGGAATGATCATGGGTTGCTTAAGAATTCGTTTAGTTGCTCGCCACATATTTGGATCTCCTGGATTGAGGGTTTCAATGTAGTGGTTGTATTGCTCTATTCTAAAATTGTCTAGTTCGCTTTTTACTTGTCTAATCAGCTGATTTAGACGGGCTCTGACTGCTGGATTTCGGGTATTTTGCCACAGTCTGCGGGTACTGTGCTTCTCTCTAATAAGATTTAATATATGTGCTGGAGGGTTTGAATCACTTACTGGTCTATGCCGCCTGATGACAATAGTCGCTTGATGTATCGCTTCGGTGGTTGCTTCTCTAAACGTTTTTACCGCTTTGTCTATACGTTCTTGGGAGTTTAGGTCGGTTGGGCAGAATAATAACTTGTCCATTGACGTTCGAAATAGCTCCCAGTCTACAGGACCATTTATTAACTTGGTAGGCTTAGGCTGATATTGAGGAGAATAGCCTAGTGTGCATATTACGGGTAGGTGGTCGGAGTCAAGTTCAGATAGAACTGTCTGCCATATTTGTAGAGTCAGATTTTTATGCAATATTATATCCAGTACATCTGATTGTTGATTAGGTCTATATGGATAGTACGTATGATCTGCGGGAGCTGAAATATTAACTGCCAACTGAGAGGTAAAATTGGAGAGCTTAACACCATTGGGATTAGAAATTCTACAGCCCCAGTTTGTATGTTTGCAGTTAAGATCACCTAATAACAACGTGGGTTCCGAGTTTTGAAATATATTTACTAGTTCATTCAGATTCAGTTGCTTATTTGGTGGCTTGTACGCACAAACGATCTTCAGAGTAGTGTTGTTCTTCGTGATTAATTTTATTCCTACCGCTTCTAAGTGACGAATGTCTTCTAAGTCGATTGGTGTAACCGCAAGATTCCGTTTTAAAATGATTGCAGATCCTCCCCATCCTATTGCATTTTCTCTGTCTTTTCTGAAGATATGATAACCCGGAATCGTGAATTTTTCGTTGCTAATCAGATGTGTTTCTGTAATGCAAGCTATATCAATTTTGTGCCTTACAAGAAATGAAATAAATATCGATCTTTGGGTTTTTAGTCCATTGGCATTCCAGTTTACCAGGGTTAACTTTTGTATGGTACATTGTTTACTTGCCGCCATTTTGGAACAGCATAGGTATTAGTGACAAAATGAAATTCTTAATCTGATCAATATAAGGAGTAATCGCTTCAATAATGGTTTGGAAAATTTTTGATGTGGGTGAATCTGTGGTGTTCGTATCTGGGTTGTTGTTACTTGCTTGTTGGACTTTGGAACTGTAGGAATATTTAGTTAAGTTGTTAGAATACATTGGATTGGAGGTAATATTCCCAGTTATGTTTGCGTTGGGGTTATGGGATCTAATTATGCGTGGAGAGGTTTTCTGATTTAGTTTTTTAATATAAGGACAACCCCTATAGTTGGCCGTGTGTTCACCGCCGCAGTTAACACATGCGGGTTTAACGTTCTCCATCTTTTTGCATTCTTTGTAATGGTGGTGCTCTGTACATTTGACACAGCGTGAAGGTAAGTGACAATAGTTTTTCGTATGTCCCACCCTCTGGCAGTTAGTGCATTGTGGAGTATCGCTGCTTTTTCGCCTGGGTTCTACTGATACTACACAGTATAATAATCTCGTTAAATTTTAAATTAAATATATCTTTGGTCTTATCTGTTTTAGTTAATTCAACTGCAATGAGAGGCATTGGCAATTTTTTTCCGTTCAATAATCGAGTTGTTTTAATAACGGGGTATTTTAACTTAAGTTCTTCATGGATTTCATCTTCTGTGATTGATATAGGAACGTTGCGTATTATAACTGAGATGTTAGCATTTTCGGGATTATGGTACGTGTAAAAATTTACCTTGTGTTCTTCGTAGTACTTAGTGAGGTTCCTGTAGTCATCGGCGTTGCTTAAGTTAATTCTCAGTTGGTTGCCTTTGTAGGAAGTAGAAAAATCTTCTTTAATTATCTCTTTTATATATTTGATAATATTCTGGTAATGTGTACCATTTGAAAGAAATATGGGAGGGATCTTGGGTTTATCTGCCGCATTAGCCGAATTACCTGCGTTGTTTGGAGACTGAGATCCTGTAGCATTTTCTTGAGACCCTAGGGTTGATCGCAGGGTGTAGTACCTGTTTTGGGTAATAAGCGTATTTTCGTTGAATATGTATCGCTTGTTTACATCTTCGTCATCAGGTGATGGTAAGGATCGTTTCTTAGAATTTAAGTCGTTACTCGGTGAGTCTTGGTGGTCCATTGGAACAGGGGGTGCTTTCGGCCCTTTGTAGATAATGGTGGGAGGCTTTAGTTGGAAGTTATTTGATTCATTCATTAACTCTACTAAATTTAGTATTTAAACTAGGATCACTATTTGTAGATAAAATATTTAAAGTTTATCACAGAGGTTATTGTCACGACTGCGGCCGGGTCACGCCGCTATCGCGCGGATAGCGGCGCGGCGTTCGCACAATCTGTTCTTGCACTAATATTTAGTGTGAAGTCACAGCACGATTAATAGATCGCGTAATATAAGAATAGCACAATTTTAAAAATACAATCGTAAGCACGTCCGCATTCAATCAATTCGCGCTCGGAACTGTTTAATAGTCTAAATGAAGCAAAATCCAGCAACCGAATGACAATACAAAAAAGGAAAAAAAAATATCTAACTTGGGAGAACTATAGTTTCAGGGAGGATATTAAAAACTTTGTAATTTGTTTTGGATAATTTATTGCGATGTGCAAGAGAGGAACTAAATTATATCACGCTTGTTCAAAATTATACTACACATTAAAAAATATGGGATATAAATACAAAATTGTGAATGAAAGAAAATTGGTTTGCGAGAAGAATCATGTCATTTCGGCGAAGATTACTTCTTTAAAGAAATATTTACAATTTCGAAATTCTAGTGAAAAATGTATGTTCCGGTTTTTGGATGAAACTGGATATTTCGCAATGGAACCAGTCTGCATAGGTAGACCCACGACACAGACTTGAAAAGTAATCCATCTAAAGTTAAGGCGGAGGGAAAGAGATATACTATTTTGCATGCAGGATGCACATCAGGATTTTTACCAGGGTGTGGCACTGTTTGACACGTACTATCATAAGTGTATGAACGGTGGCCTTTCTAGACAATGTTGAAAAAACATTTAATCCTTCTTATATGTTTAGCATAAATAATAACTTCTACAACACAGATTTGCAAATAGAAGTCATCAGCAAGTTTTTAATAATATATTTTCACATTAGAACAAATAGAAATTCTATGGCATTTCTGTACAGTTAGATACAAACCATGTTTAAATAAAATTTCTTAAAATAAAGCAATACCTTATTTAATGTCAGTGGTTCAGTAATAATTGTAGCTTTCATTATGTATAATAGTGCTTATAAGATAACACATTGAGGGCCGGTTGCAGAAAGCAATGTTAAGTCTGGTGTTAGCTAACGCGACGTCAAAGTGAACAAAAACGAATCAAATCTCAAATGCTTATGGCAACTAATACATTAGTAAACAAAATTTGATGCGATTTTGTTCACTTTGACGCGATGTTAGCTAACACCAGACTTAACATTGCTTTCTGCAACCGGCCCTGACAGTTGTAATAAGTTTTTGACATTACTAGTGTTTTTTCTTTGTAACCAACTACCTACACTGTTACAAAAATGCAAAAGTAAAGCCTGCTCTGAATCATAAAGCAAAAAAACAGACTATATATTTGAACATTTAACGTAATTACATTTATAATTGTAGTGTATTCGCTTTTGGTTTTTTTAAAATCCGATTTTATTTGATCCTGGGATTAATTTATTGCTGCATTTCTCTTTTTTGTATTTATTATTTGAAAAACAGTTAAATTTAGGGTTATGAAGTAACATATCAAAAGAAAGCTCAGTAAAAGGCCTTTTCAAAAATATAAAAATATACAGGGCGTTATATTTAAAAAAATTCAAAATTATTAAATTTGCAAATGTATAACAGTAATACCCACAGTTACTACTGTATACTCTAAAGACAATTCACGAAAAAAATTATTCTGTTGTAAGTTTTCCATCATTCAATTGTTTTCTGTTACTGACAGCAGCCATCTAAAGTTCAGCATTTTTTTGCATAAAATCGTTAATATCTTATTTTGTTTTATTTTTTTTTATTCCGCACTCCGCCAACAGCCGTTAGGCCAATTATAGGCGTCACTGTACATTTTATGGGGACTTCTAACCCCACTAACGACTGTCATGATGTTATTATGACAATCGGGACCAACTTTTTTACTAAAAATTTACGACTATAACAATATATTAAGCTATATTATAATCAAAAGTGATTTTAATGTTTATTTTAACAACATAAAAATTAATTTTATGTTTTTCAAAGGTTGGTACCGAAAACTTTACTGAAAGCCACTGATTACATGGAAGCACGGATTCAAAAATTCAGATGTAAAATATTTTTAAGACAGATCAAAAATAAACTTGATTGTGGAAGCCAATATTTGTAACTTAGGTTGTAGATTTTACAATATCTGTTCAACGAATGAAGGATAGAAAATTTGCGATGCTATTTGTGATCCTTTAATATCCCCCGCAACCTCACTTTTTTCGAAAACTGGTTTATTCTATGTCAGAGCTGTATATTGGAAATAAAAAGTAAGAGTTGGTCTATTAAGCATTAGTACACTGATTTGAAATAATGGTCGTTATAATGGTCATTGTTTATATACTCATTTTTCCTGAATAAATATTAGAAATTAAAGTTGTCCGTGTCTAAGGTACCTGGTACTCCACATGCCTACAGTGACTTTATATGAGACAGTGGCGACAATAGACTGTATTCTTTTTTATTGGTCGCTCAAATCACGTGGTATCGGCTGCCATTAAGAGGCAAAATTTGTTGATGCTTTTGTTTTTTTATACCAAATTCGAGGTTAGCAGGTTAGGTTTAGCGCCAGTCTGCGTCAAAACTGACGGAAAACATAACCTGATAACCTTGAATTTGACATAGACTTACAGTGCCACCAACATATTATTCATACGTTGTATAACCAACTTAAAACTAGCTGTACCAATTTTCTATGCAACCAATAGTAGGTACCTATTGAGAATACGTTGCCATCTTCTATTTAAAGATGTTAGTTTATTGTTTGAATAAAGATTTACCTGCTATTTTAATATGTGACCATTCAAAGTTAGTCGGCCATAGGCCGCCACTTTGTGGCAAATTATGACTATTGTCGACACTGTCTCTACCAAGTCACTGTATACATGGCTAGCTCTTGTCCATAACAATAAAAACAGAATCCAAAATATGCTAGTGCACAATCCTGTTGAAAGTTCAATTCTCTACGAATGTTAATTAAGTTTGATATCTTCGAGTAACTGGCAGCATATTTTCCAGCAAAGTCTCATAAACATATTGAGAGTACTGCAAATCCCTATTTTCTTCAAGTCGTTTTATATCAATATGAAAGTATTCACAGATAGTAGTATATTGTTAAAAGGTGTTTAATTATGCTGGGACACCCTGTGTAAGTAAATGTTACCTATACCATCAAGAACTTAGATATCTCAAAAACAGGAAAACTATAGATCACTAGCTTTATTAAAAATGTAATTATTATTTTTTTTGTATTAGAAATAAATTAAGACCTTTCATATCAATATTAAAAGCCTGGCAATAAAATATAGTCGATATTATATTACGCACAGTTGGTTAATTACCTTTCTGAATTATGAAGCTTGTACAATAAATTATAATCAAACTAATGTATTTTCTGTGTTTGACAATTAACTGAACCTACCTTAAAGCTTTAAGCATGCAAGAGACTAATGGACGAAATGAACTGTTTACAATTTTATGGCGCACGATGAATTTCAACAATACGAGCCCTAACTACTATATGTTCGGACACTTACTTATTTAAAATAAATGCTTCAATCATTTCATGATACTTGTTTTTATTTAATCTTGGTCAAATATTTTTTAAAGGTACATTTGTATAATGTAGATTTTACACATTTATTATAATTATTTATGTAAGTGAAAATCTCTAGAATAATAAATAATATAGAATGCAAAACTAAACAGACAACTAAATGTTGGGACGCAAAGCAGTTTGCTGTGATTCAAACAAATGCCTGTCACTTGTTTTCAATATTATGTCACTGTAAGTGTCAAGTGGACAGTTCATGACTGAAATTGTGTAACATTAAGGTAAAATAATGGCACAGGGAATAGCAACACCTCTAAAGTTAGGTGAAATAATTATTCGCGAATACGCGAAAGGAAAGTCGATCAGAGAAGTTGCCAAAGATTTTGGAGTCGCAAAATCCACGATTGCAGACAAAATAAACAGATATGGAAATACAGGAAATATTGACGTTGGAGGCAAATCTTCTGGGCGTCCGAGGTTAGTAACACCTCGAATGCAGAGAAAACTTATTAAAATTTGTAAAAGTGGACAACGAAGCACTTTACATGAAATTACAGCTCGCTGGAATCAAGAAACGAATGTAAATGTTGGCAGAGAATGTTGCAGAAAATGGATTCATAAGTCTGGTTTGAAATTTTATACTGTAGGTATCGTTTTAAGGATGTGACAATTAATTTAATAAATAAAAACTCGAGGCTAAAGAAAAACCTCTACTAACAGAAGTCCAGAAAAAAGAGCACTTAGCTTGGGCGAAACAGAAGGAACGTTGGACAGTCAAGGATTGGAGCAAAGTCATTTTTAGCGACAAATCTAAATTTGATATTTGTGTTGGAGACTCTCGTAAGAGAGTATTTCTTACAAAAAAAGAAGCATTCCATAAAGACTGCCTAAAAAGGACTGTAAAATGTCCACAAGGAATCATGATTTGGGGTTCATGTCAGGTGAAGGAGTGGGAAGTATGGAGTTCATAACTGGTATCGTCAATTCGGTAAAATACCAGGAGATTTTGGAAAGAAGCGTATTACCAAGTGTTGAAATGTTGCACCCTGATCAGGATTTCATATTCCAACAGGATGGTGCGTCTTGCCACCACATGGCAAAAAATACAATACTGTGGCTTGAGAACCACAATATAAGGGTTTTAGATTGGCCTTCTAGTAGCCCTGATCTCAACATAATTGAAACGTTATGGCATAAGGTGAAAACAAGTATTGCAAATTTACAGGGATATTTGCATATAATAGAGAGTTTGAGCACCTTGTATGTTATACGCTAACGCTATTTTAAGGCAACTGCGCCTGCGCGGAAAATACCGTAACGCTAAACACTTATCGGAACACGTTATTTCACTACGAATAGCGTAAAGGTTTACCGTAAACGCTAAATTGGTTTGTGAGGTTGTGTTACGATGCCTAATTTCTTGTAATAGTTATGTTATTTAGGTAATTACTGCTCCTTGTATTTACTTACCAATAATTAACAAACTGAGGAAGTATACTACAACCTTTCAATATTTGCCAGATTGTGAGGTTATGTTCAAATACCGTTTGTTGTTGTTGTACTCAAACTCTTTAAAATTATACCCTCCCGTAAAAGTTTATCGTTACTAGTCACGTGACTTTATCGTTAACGGGAAGTTTAACGTCGAAGTGCTCAAACTCTCTAATAAGTCAGTGTCCGAACATATAGTGGTTAGGGCTCGTATATTTGTGTTAGTTTTGGAGAAGAGGCTATGCTATAGTGCAATACATATTAAAATAGCAGGTAAATCTTTATTTAAACAGAAAACTAACATCTAAATAGAAGATGGCAACGTATTCTCAATAGGTACTATTGGCTGCATAGAAAATTGGTACAGCTAGCTTCAGGTTGGTTATACAACGTATGAATAATATGTTGGTGGCACTGTAATTCTATGTCAAATTCGAGGTTATCAGGTTAGGTTTTGCATCGGTTTTGACACAAACTGAGACAAAAACTAACCTGCTAACCTCGAATTTGACATAGACTTACAGTGCCACCAACATATTATTCATACGTTGTATAACCAACCTAAAGCTAGCTGTACCAATTTTCTATGCAACCGATGGTACCATAATTTTATAAATAATGATTAATGGCATATTCAAAAAATTATTTTATTGATAATTTGAAAAACGATTTTCATGTAGTATTGTAGTACTAGCTAGTAATACACAAAATGTACTTACAAGAAGCCTTTGCATTAAACTAAAATTGTAGTTAATAAGTTTATTAGCGGATTATATACTGTGTTAAATAAAAGTGTTGCCATTTTGTGTAGCTCTCATTTCTGTCACGGTTCTGTAGGTTGGTATTTGTCAATTGTCTGAATAAAATTCTTTTTTCACATCTGGGAGCAAAACACGGTTTCTACGATACCAAAATCGTCAGAGAAATAATGAATTACTCCCTAGAGGAGAGAAATTTCCCTAGGGAGTTTCATTATGACTGAACAACAAGAGCTCACAATTATGTCAAATTCGAAGTTATCAGGTTAGGTTTCGCGTCAGTTCGGACACAAACTGAGGCAAAACCTAACCTGCTAACCTCGAATTTGACATAATTGTGAGCTCTTGTCATAATGACTTACAGTCCCACCAACTTTAAAATTTACCACAGGCTACTAATTTTCAAATAATTGTAACTAAAATGTCAATAAATGACGTTTAAAAAAACAGGTTTTTCATTTTAAATCTTCTGCACCGTGGAAAAAATAATACGAGGTCTGATCAAAAAATACGGTGAAAGAATTCTTAGAGCCGCAACTGATGATGCTACATCCATTTCATGTCATATGTCCGATAGCTTAATCTGCTGAGACAAACTGTGTCATGTTTGAACACGCTATGACTAGTTAGTCAGTCTCCAGAGCCGCTAGAGTGAGGTCGTGTTTATCGCGTCTGTCGTGCTTTTTTAGGGCGAGGGGAGTTAAGGGTTTTCCATTGGGAACTCTACATTTGACTGCCATTGACCCAACTTTCATCTCCAGTTACAATTTTGGCCATGAAATTCGGATCTGCTTGAAGACGATCCTTCAATTCCGTGCAAACTGAAACACGATGTTCCTTTTGTTCGTCAGTCTGGGAACAAATTTTGCACTTACTCGTCTCATTTGCAAATTATCGGTTAAAATGCTTTGCACAGACCCATAAGAGATGTTAACTTCTTCAGCAAGCTCTTGAATAGTTATTTGTCTGTTTGCACGGACAATTTTTGTCACTTTTTGCACGTTTTCGTCTGTTTTTGAGGTTGATGAACGTCCCAACCGTTGCTCGTCTTCAACCGACTCATTCCCGTTTTTAAATCGCTCATACCACTTGTAAACAGTCTTCAGAGTTACCATATTATCGCCCACACCGATTTTAACATTTCATGAGCTTCTTTGGCACTTTTTCGCAACTTAAAACACAACTTAATGTTAACGTGTTGTTCGAAATCCATGATGTGCGACAGACGCGATAAACACGACCTCACTCTAGCGGCTCTGGAGACTGACTAACTAGTCATAGCGTGTTCAAACTTGACACATTCTGTCTCAGCGGATCAAGCTATCGGACATAAGACATGAAGTGGATGTAGCATCATCAGTTGCGGCTCTAAAAATTATTTCACCGAATTTTTTGATCAGACCTCGTATATGCAACTCGGAGAGAATGCTATTTTGCTTCAGTGCAATTTGCACCTCAGCAAAATAACGCATTTCTCTACCTCATTGCATAATCTACTATTATTTTCCCACACCACCTTGTTTATCATAAGATTAGTTCCTCTTCCAACATTTATAGAAAGCGTTTATGGACATTAAATTGCCATTTATGGAAAACAGTTCAATAATATGATGCCATATGATGTCTGCACAAACGTTTAATCTTTGGGGATACTGAGTCCTCGTTTATAAATAAATACGAAGATTTTGTTGAGCTCACATCTTGCAAATTTGATTCGTTATTACGCATACACATAGTTTTTTAGAGATTTCTATTTCTATTTGCCTCTTCCATCATCACGTAACAAAATTCATCCCCTTTCTCTGTATCGTGGAGAAGCAATTTCCAATGATGGCGTTATTTATATGAACTACATTTTTGTTTTCTCAAAATTTGTTGTACTGTAGTGTGGTGTATTCCAACTAATATATTTACCTACTCGATCAACAAAAATGCAGTACTTTTTATGAAAAGTTTAGTTTATCTCTAAAATAATAAAGAAAGCAAATAGCTAAATATTAAGAATTTGCTATTTAAACTACAATTATGTGTGAGTCAAATCCTGTATGTAAGATCATATTAAAAATGTACTTTACCTACCTTAAAACTGAGCACACGAATTTGTCCTGTTCGTTGGCTGTCATACACATTAAGCAACCAGTTGAGAGCTAAATCTACACACAGCGGCAAATCGATCAGAGTAGGGTTCTGTGTAAGTGTTCCACTATAAATAGCCCTCAGAATAAGCACCATGTCTGCAACATCTAACAACTTATCATTTTGGCCCCTCAGGCCATGAATGTCGAAAGCTTCAGACACAGCCGTCAAGTTGACGAGGTCCAAGCAGAGCTTCTTCTGTATGGCACGTAATTTTAAAGCTGTTCTGTATGCAGAAAACCGCACTTCGTTTAATTGTAGAAGGCATGCAGCTAGTTCTAGCATGTGTGGATGATCCCAATGAGTCGTTTCTAAGCTGTGGTTTATATAGTATGGTACTTTGTTAGGAGTTGTTGCTCTTTCCCATGGTGGTTGGACGCTCGACGGACCCGGGGATAATTCTCCTACAGAGAATAAAGTTAATAGGATTTACAATTCCAATTATGGTACAAACCTTGACTGCTACTTTGCAGTTGTTCTCGCCTCTCTCTTATAGCTACTTGTAAAGCACGACACCTAGCAGTACAGTCTTCAAGTTGCGCAGCTTGTGCAGTTGGTAGCACAGCACCCAGAATGGCGGCTTGCAGTCGGGCTTCTTCCAGGGCACGTTGCAATGGAGGTAATTTTTGCTCTAGGGTCCTCAAATTTGATAAGAGCTCGCGAGCTTCAGCAGCACTCCTTGGAGAGCTCCATGTAAGGGTCATTCGTTCCAAACTTGCCACAGCTGCTGCTGACTCTTTGAGATTCATATCTAGTTGCCTCAACTTCTGCAAATTATCCGATAAATAAACAGATTCTGATTGCATGCAAACAACTTACAGCAACGTTTTGTTCAAATCTTGTAGCCAACTGGTCGGATCTATCAATCAGAGCGTTCCATTTATCAGAGAGCTTCACCAGTTCCCTTCGCAAATTACGTGCCAATTCCCCAGACGGTTCTCCAGCTACATACTGTCGTGCATTACGCAAGCTCGATTCCACTAATGGTCTCTTGTCTTCCAGTTGTTGCCGGAATGCACGGTGGTCATCTTGGCAGGAGGCTAAACCTAATTCTGTGTCTTTGCGTATCACCCACTCCGTTAGTTCACGTAGAGAGAGCAGCAGGGTATTCCAGTAGTCTGCATTGTGTTCCAGTCGGTTACGTAAATCTAATGTGCGTGTTTTTAAGGCCTGAAAAAGTTTTTAGTGTTATACAATATGAATTTCATTATTGTGGTTAGTTTTAGATTTGGAAACTTAACACTGTGATTTTAAAGGTTATAAGTTTCAAGCTGCATGGGGCAAATATGTATTAATCGAATGACTAATAACTACGTTTTAAGTTCAGTGCCAGTACCATATTAAAGAGGTTATTTTTACATTTCTATGATATAAAATGTATCAGCCTAATCTTGATCAATTATTGTGATATAACAAAGTTTATTAAAAAATTCTTAGCATCCCAATTGAATACACAGAAGAATATTTGCATCAACTGATTGAATACCAATAACTTACATTATATTCAGGCATAATGGCAGAGCGGCACAAATAACTTGGAATCCCCTTAAAAGTGGAGTTTCAAACAATCGAATAGAGACAAATAACACTGTACGTTACATTTTCAAAGACTGCTGCTATTTTTATTTACAAAAATTATTGTGGTATTAGTGGAGAGAGGAGGTTATTCTGCATAGCAAGTTGCTACAAACTTGTGATTACAATTGAAACAGAAACACTAAGGGCCGGTTGCAGAAAGCAATGTTAAGTCTCGTGTTAGCTAACATCGCGTCAAAGTGAACAAAATCGCATCAAATTTTGTTTACTAATGTATTAGTTACCATAAACATTTGAGATTTGATTCGTTTTTGTTCACTTTGACGTCGCGTTAGCTAACGCCAGACTTAACGTTGCTTTCTGCAACCGGCCCTAGTTGTGGTCACCTAATAGTACATTTAAATACACTTGAAAGTAACAAGTGGTTGTGTTTTGATTATTGTCCAAATCAACAGTATTTATTGCCATATGTGGGCAAAGTTAATCTAAAACTTAATTTCGTTAATCGTTATTCCGTCAATCATTAAAGCATTAATATGAAGCAATAAAACTAAATAGTCTTCTCCATGAACATTTATTTTAAAATTATGGGTGGCGACATGTTTCAAAACCAAACTAGTTTCATCCTCAGGCCATAATGATCATTAATAGAAGTAGTTGAAGCGCATGCTAAAGTGAGGTTAAGATTCTTAAACGTTGAAGATGATATAAAAATTATTTTAAAAAACACCCCACATTGGAGAAGAAAATTAATTAACCAGCAAACTACGTTATAAAGATCGTTGACATTCATGTCAGCCATACCTTTACTTGTTTTTAAATTTTTAAATTTTGAGGTATTAACCAGTACAACAATCTTTATAACGTAGTTTGCTGGTTAATTAATTTTTTTTCTCCAATGTGGTGCATATTTAATATAATTCCTATCTCATTTTCAACGTTTAAAAATCTTAACCTCACTTTAACATGTGCTTCAACTACTTTTATTAATGATCACTATGGCCTGAGGATAAAACCAGTTTGGTTTTGAAACATGTCGCCGCCCATAATTTTAAAATAATTGTTCGTTGAGAAGACTATTTAGTTTTATTGCTTCATATCAAGGCATCTCCGCTGAAAGCATGACGAATCACCTTCCTATTAAAGCGTTAGTTACAGTTACAGTTAATTGTGTTGTCTAAGGAACTTCAGCTAGAGGTTTACGTTGTTATTAGATCCTAGGTATAGGAGTCATTGGTAGTCGTTGTGGTATTCAATATAAATATATTTCAGGCTTCTTGGGCATTCTTCAGTACATTTTAAAAATTATATAACATCTGTAATAAAATAATTAACATTAGTGATGAGATTAGGTTAGTGAACTTTAGATTATTTTATTAGTTAATTTTCTCAACTATTTCTGTAGTAGTAATTAAAATCTTATATAATTTTACTTTAAACAAGGATAATAAAAATTAGTTACCTGTGATAATGTATCATGAATTGGAACATTTATTTGTTAACAAAACATGTAGTCTATTGTTTGCATTGGAAATAATATTAATAAATCTGTAATAGATTTTTTTATTGTTAAAAAGAAAATAATTAATAATAAGTGACGAAACATTTACCTTCCTTGTAGGTCGTGTTTTAGTTTAGAATGGAAAAGTTTTTGCAAAATTGGTAAATGTTAATGGAGTGTTTGTAAAGAAGTCTTCTTTGTTAATTGCGAGATTTGTTCAAGTATAAGATGTTGTAGTCATGATATTTTATTATTCAAAAATCTCTAAAAATGTGTAGTAAGTGAATGTAAGGGAAAATTTTTTGATAATGATTCAAATACCTTTAATAACCATTCATGTAGATGTGGAGCAATAAACACAGTTATGAATTTTTCTAAAGGATATTATGCTGAGTGAAGTTTAGAGTTGTTAAATGCACAAAATGGGTCTTCGTGGATCATTACTGCAGTAAGTATTTTAGTAAAATTTTCTCATTAATTGAGTATTTAATTCATCTGTAAACATAATTTTGTTTTATAATTATAATAACGAAAGAACTTACAATAAATATTTTATGTTGAAAAACTTTTTGAAATTTTAATGCTGTAACTTTTTTAAAATAAATTAACTACTCAAATTAAGAGACTAAAAACAAAAACACAACTCAAACACCACAAAAAAAAAGTTTAAATGTAATAATGTAATCATTCCATCAATTCACAGTAACAATAATAATAACAACATTCAACATAACTTATTAGATAACAATACCGAAACATGGATAAAAAATCTACCTAATAAGCAAATACCTCATGAAGTCTCAGAAACATTAAAACTTGGTCCAAATTTCAACATTTATAATCCTAAAAATTAAATCCCAAATGAAAATAATATCACAAATATTGAACAAGGAATTTTCAGTTTAAATGAAAATGATAAAAACAAGATTAGATCTTCCGTTTCTAATATCTTAACAAATCATAAAAATAAAAACAAAAACAAAATCAACCTGTTATCTCCTTCAGAAACTAAATTTAATAACATTTTATTAAATAATATTAAAATAACTAAAACTTTTTAAAATAATAACAAAGACATTTTAATCACAAAAGCTGACAAAACTCAAACTACAGTGATAATGTATAAAGAGGATTATAATTAAAAAATGTTGGACCTTTTAAATGATAAAGATACTTACATAATAGAAAAAAACGACCCTACAGAAAATATACAAAAATCAAATAATAATATGTTAAGAAAGTGGCTTGATTCTAAAATAATTGACGAACGCACATATAAAAATCTGGTGTGATACACTCACACAACTTCCTTTTACAGTGTTCTTATAATTAGTCAAAAATTTCATTTTTAATTTTTAGCCATTTGTCAAAAATTTTCAAAAATTACAAATACTACAAAAACGGTACAAAATAGAGCGTTAGTTGAAGAGACAAATTTTCTCTAGAATTTTAAGGTGAATTCAAAAATGTAATAATATACCGGGTGTTTTATTTAAAATAGGAGTTAATAAAAAAAATAGAAAAAAAAACAAAAGAAACCCACTTTAGAAGTATTCAACTGGAAAATCACGTATCTCACATCAATACACATTAAAAATGTAAGAAAAATGTAAAGTTTAAAAAAAATCGTTAGAGCCGTTTTTGAAAAAATCGAAAAAAACTGAAAAATCACAAGAGTAAACACCTACTTCCGGTTATGCGATTTTCTTCAAAAGCTTGCTGTCTCATCTACATAGTACACAAAACTTATATATGAAGTTTCAACGCCATACCTCTTTTCGTTTTTGAGATATTCTGTTCACAGACAGACAGACAGACACACACACACACACACACACACACACACAGACAGACAGACAGACAGACAGACCAATGAAAAAAAATATGTTTTTTGGGATCAGGGGACTCTAAAACGTGAAGATCCGTTGAAAACTCAATTTCGAATTTTTGGGGTGAATCCAATACTTCCTTTATAGTAAAAGGAAGTAAAAATTTAATTACACATAATGGTTATCACCAAAAATTTACGGATTGCCGAAATTGCATAAAATTAACTATTCCCTTTGACTAATAGTTGCTTCATATATGAGCCTTTTATACAAACTTAATAATATTAATTCATATCACACAATCAAATAAATACAGTGTAAAAGATTCCTGGAATCTAAAAACAAAAATAGATTTAACTACTTTACCTAATAATCATATCTTGTTCTCACTTGATGTAGTCTCACTCTATACAAACATTCCAATTAACTTAGCAATTGAAACCATCGAATTCTATTGGTACAAAATTAAAAATTTAACAAACATCCCTAAAGAAGATTTCATAAGTGCTGTCAAAAACATTTTGGATTTAAACTATTTTCTATACACTAAACTAATTTACAAACAAAAATTTGGAGTTGCTATGGGTCAACCTTTATCTAGTACAATTGCTGATCTTGTTTTACAAATAATTAAGGAAGTTACATTTTGTAAGTTTAATAAAAAAATATTATTTTATCAAAGATATGTAGACGACATTTTAATAGCTTCAAAATTCTGAATCTATCAATTTCATTTTCGATAAGTACCTTTAATGACATTCACCCTAGACTAAAATTTACTTTAGAATTAGAAAATCCACAAAAATCAATAAACTTTTTAGATATTACTCTAATTAGAAATCAAAATGGAACAATAACTACTAATTGGTTTAGAAAACAAATTAAAACTGATAGATATCTAAATTACTATTCAATAACTATTAAATATATAAAAGGTTTAATAAATAATTTAGTTAATAGAGCAATACTTCTATCTTCCAACTGCTTTCATAAACGAAATTTAATTAATATTAAAACTATGTTATTAAAGAACAATTATCCTTTACCATTAATTAATAGCACCATTAAAACTATATAACTCTTCTTTTTATACCAAAATTATCTTTTTCTTTACAAAAATTCGTCAATAATTACAACTTACAAATCACTTATAAAAACAATAATACAACTGGACAATTGTTTTTTAACTACTTAAAAGATAAAATAGACATTGGCAATGAGTCAAATGTCATTTACCAATTAGTTTGTAGGAATTGTAATGCTAAATATATCAGACAAACTAAACAAAAACTTTGCAAAAGAATAAATCAACACAAGAATTCCATTAAAATTAAAGCTTTATCGCCATATAAATCTTGTACCGCCTTGTCGGATCACGCAGTGGAAAATTTCCATAATTTTGATTTTAATTCTCCAAAAATATTACAAAGAGCAAACAATTTACAAAAACGTCTCATCTATGAAATGATAGAAATAAAAAAAAACCCTAGCACTATAAATTATAGAACTGATATTGAAAAATTAAATATAATTTATCACAATTTACTATAAAATATAAACTTTTTCTATTCAATTTAGGCCATCTAAACTTTAGCTTTTAATTTAATGTCCACCTTTGTCATTAATTTAAATAGTTTTTACAAAAAATATTTTTTATAATTACTGCCATTTTGATCTAATGCAAACTAAATATGTCTTGCGCATAACTCTTCCCTGTCTGTTTCGTAATTCAGCAAATTAAAATGGACACGCTAAATGTCGTTCTTACCGAAAATTTATTTTTATAACAACCATTTTCTTTTTAATTCAACAAATTGTAAGTAGAACAATTACTATAGTAATATAATTACTAATTACCAATTTTTTTTGTAGTTTCCTGCTTTCCACGTAATATAACTGATACATTTACAATTTTCAAAATGGAGTTTAACCACTAAACGTTACAGCATTAAAATTTCAAAAAGTTTTTCAACATAAAATATTTATCGTAAGTTCTTACGTTATTATAATTATAATAAGATAGAAATCATTAAAACAAAATTATGTTTACAGATGAATTAAATACTCAATTAATGAGAAAATTTTGCTAAAATACTTACTGCAGTAATGATCCACGAAGACCCATTTTGTGCATTTAACAACTCTAAACTTCACTCAGCATAATATCCATCAGAAAAATTCATAACTGAGTTTATTGCTCCGCATGTACATGAATGGTTATTAAAGGTATTTGAATCATTATCAAAAAATGTTTTCCTTACATTCACTTACTACACATTTTTTTGGATAATAAAATATCACGACTACAACAACTTATATTTGAACAAATCTCGCAATTAACAAAGAAGACTTCTTTACAAACACTCCAATAACATTTACCAATTTTGCAAAAACTTGACCTACAAAGAAGGTAAATGTTTCGTCACTTATTATTAAGTATTTTCTTTTTAACAATAAAAAATCCATTACAGATTTTAATATTATTTCCAATGCAAACAATAGGACTACATGTTTTGTTAACAAATAAATGTTCCAATTCATGATACATTATCACAGGTACCTAATCTTGATTATCCTTGTTTAAAGTAAAATTATATAAGATTTTAATTACTACTACAGAAATAGTTGAGAAAATTAACTAATCATAGCTATTTCAGTCACAAGGAATGTAAGGACCTATTAACATTTCAGGTAGGCAAGTACAAGCCAAGACGAAGTCGCGGCTTGTTGCCTGCCGAAAATGTTAATAGGCGGTACATTCCGAGTTATCTTATTATATTTTTCCCGCTGCTCATCTGAAATTTTTCCTAGATTTTTGAAAAAATCGTTTGGCTTGTCACCTGTCACCAGGATTAATTTTCGTGAGTCGTGTTACCTATGAGTGTCACAT
>OW679198.1:135900773-136253572 GCA_940337035.1 Agriotes lineatus | reverse complement strand
CGTCGACTGGGAGTATCAAATGTCTTAATAACATCAACAAGCAGCGGCGAGCCTCACTTGGGTCAATCAAGTACATACGTAGAAAAGGTTATATGAGTTATGATTATGAATGCCGTATTATTTACAGAATTTCGATCACTCGCAGGTCGCTAAGACGCGGCACGAAGTACGTATCAGGTTGAGGTTATTTTTTATTCGATTACTTGGAACGAAAACCGAGTTACACAGGTTATTTCAATAACCGGATAACCGGTTATTTTTGATTCGAATAAGCCCATCACTAAACTAAAGCATTTTTATAAAGGTTTAATTGGTCAACTAAATATAGAGATTTACAATTCAATATAAAGATTAGTAATTAAAAGTAGGTACATTTAAAAATTTTAAACTAAAATATGGCTGACAAAGAATTACAAGAAAAAGCAAGAAGACTGAAGAGGAAAAAGACGAAGGACAAGAAGAAATGGAAGTGGTAGCGAGTGGTGCTGAAGTTGAAGTAGAGGAAATACAGCAAGGTGATCAGGTAAGATTACAAGCGGAATCAACAGGTAAATCAAACATAGATATGGAGAAGTTAATGGCATTTATTGCACAAAATGCAGAGAAAAATGCAGTAGAGTTGAGGAAGGATTTACAAGCAACTGAGAAGAAGGCAGAGGAAAGGGAAAGAAAGTCAAAGAAGGATGCTGAGGAAAGGGAAGGTAGGTTTCAAGCAACAATAGAAAGAACTAATGAAGAGTTAAATAAGGAGTTGCAACAGTCAATTGCGGAAAAGGCAGAGGAAAGTAACAAAATTACTGAAGAGTTGAAAAAGGAATTGCAACAGTCAATTGCGGAAAAAACTGAGGAAAGTAAGAAAGATGCAGAGGAAAGGGAAGGTAGGTTACGAGATGCAATTCAGAGCACTGCAGACAAGGTACAAGAACAAAAAGACCAAGCAGATAAGATGGAAGAGACGATGAAGGAATTAAGAGAAGATTTTAATAAAGTACAACTCCAGAATAAGCAAGAATTGCAAGCACAAATAAATAAGATTAGTGATACATTAGGAAGTTATAAAGATGAACTTAAGAATGAGATGAGAGGAGAAAGACAGGAGGAACACAAACAACTAGAGGAAAATTTAACAAAAATCATGGAAGATAAGTTAGTAAAGAATAACGAAAGGGTAGATAGAAAACTAAAGTATATACAAAGTCAAAATAAAGATGTGCGTAAACAAATACAATTGATTGATGATAAGGTAAATAAAAATCAAGCTGAAATGCAAGAAGAAATTAATAATAACGTAAGCAGAGTTAATGTGTTGAACGAAAATCATTTAACAAATATTAAAGAGGTAGAAGATACATTGAAAAGAATGCAAGATGGAACGGAAATGTTAAAGAGTAGCCAAAGAAGTAATTATATCGGAATACAAACAGACATGTTGCCAAAATTTGAAGTTAGATTTCGGAACAATACCAATGAAAACAAATTAATTTTGGAAGAATTAGAACAAACATTATTATTGGGAACTGGTGAAATAAATCAGGAATTAGACAGTTATGTAGATGAGGTAGATGATTCTACGGAAAAGAACGAGGAAGTAAAAGTGAACGAAGGAGAACCAGATGATGAGAAGAAATACAATTATGAAAAAGTAAATGTGGTAACAGAGTGTATACTGAGGAATATTATGAGGAACAAGAATTATAAATATTTAAGAAGAAATAAAGGATTTTATAAAGTACGAAGAATTATAGGAGGTTCTTCTTCTTTGGGTGCCTCATCCGTTCCGGACATTGGCTATGACCATGGCAATTCTCACTTTATTGGCAGCCAGACGAAATAGCTCTGTTGATGTTAATCCGAACTAGTCTCTAAGATTTCTTAGCCAGGAATGGCGTCTTCTTCCTGGTCTTCTCTTTGATTCGAGTTTACCCTGCAGGATTAGTTGTAGCAGACGATATTTGCTGTTTCTCATGACGTTCCCAAGGTATTCAAGCTTGCGTGTTTTGATTGTAAGCATAATTTCTTTTTGTTTTTGTAGTCGCCTCAGTACTTCCTCGTTCGTTATGTGTTCTGTATAGGAAATCCGGAGTATCCTTCTGTACATCCACATCTCGAATGCGTTTATCCTGTCAGTTATTTCTTTGTTTATTGTCTAGGTTTCTGCACAATAGAGTAGAACAGGGAATACATAGCATTTCAGCATTCTTATTTTAAGAGTTATGCTTAGATCTCTGGATAGAAATAATTTTTTCATATTTATAAAGGCTGCCCTTGCCTTTTCTATCCGACATCGCACTTCACCTCTATAGTCCCAGGTCTCATAGACTGTGGTTCCCAAGTAGTTGTATGTGCGTACTTGTTCAATCATTTGTCCGTCAACACTTAGAATTCCCGGGTCGTTGTTTGACTTCGATATAACCATATACTTTGTCTTTGTGATATTGAGGCTCAGTCCATAATGTTCAGAGTGTTGCTTTACTCTCAATAGTAGTTGTTGCAAGTCTTCTAATGAGTTGGCCATAATGACAGCATCATCAGCAAATCTTATATTATTGATATGTTCTCCATTTATTTTTATTCCCGGTTGGTCCTCTAATGCTTCTCGAAAGATTCTCTCTGAGTAAATATTAAATAATGTTGGAGAAAGGACGCAACCTTGTCGTACGCCTTTGCAGATTTCTATTTCATTTGATAGGCTGTTATCAATTTTAACTCTTGCAGTCTGGTTCCAGTAAAGATTAGCGATGATTCTTATATCTCTCTCATCAACAGTTGTTGTTCTTAATATTTCAATTAACTTATCATGCTTTACGGTGTCAAAAGCCTTATTGAAATCAATGAAGCAAATGTGTGCGTCATAACTCATGTCTCTGCATCTCTGAATCAAAACTTGCATTGAGAATACGGCTTCTCGTGTTCCTAAGGCATCTCTGAACCCAAACTGAGTTTCTGCTATGTTCTCTTCGCATTTTTTGTGTATCCTAAGGTGTATGACTTTCAAGAAAATCTTAGTTATGTGGTTTATAAGGCTTATTAAGCGGTGATCATTACAAGTTTTAGTTGTTGCTTTTTTTGGTATTGCGAGGAAGGTTGAAGTTAGCCATTTTAGTGGTATAATACCGGTGTTGTAGATGTGGTTAAATAATCTGACGACCATATCTAAGAATGCATCGGAGTCGCTTAGCAGTTTATATATTTCTGCGCATAGGAGGTTGTATAATTAAAATAAATAAAATTGGAAATTCCCGCGGATGTGACATAATTAAAATAAATAAGCACAAGGAGAAGACAAAGAAGGAAACAGTTAAACCAAGACTAAAAAAAGAAGCAAAGAAGTTAAAAGAGAGATTGAGACCAAATGAAGTACCGAGGCTTGAAGTTGAATTGAGAAAGTTAAAACAAGCAGCTAAAGAAGCCAAAGATGGTAAAAAGACCACTGAAGATTATTTCAAACGAATTTTGAGATAACATTAGGAAACTCGGAAGTTGTACATATGTAAAATAATAATTTTAAAATGTTAATTAAAGAACCACACGTATTTTAACAATTGAGCAAAACCAGAGAAAAATATGAAGACATGGCTCCACTAACACAAAGAAATTTTACCAGAATTATAAATAATAGATAACTAAGAAGACATTGCTCCACTAACAAGAAGTAATTGTACCAGAATTATAAAATATGGCTTTCTTAATAAATGAAAAGGTAGGTAATTTTAGATAATTTAGATGTCCTATATAAGAATATTATAAAAGTAAATAAAATAGATTTGCTATCTGCTACTAAAAGAAAAATATCAACAACAAACCGAATGTTAAATGTTAAAATAATTATTAATCAATGGGAAGGTGTTGTTAGATTGTTTATAGTAAAAGGCCTAAGCGAGGATATGGTGTTAGGAATTGACATTATTCAGCAGTTGGGGATAAATATTGATGGAGCACAAAGGTGTATTCATTTAAAGGGGTTAATTAAATCTTGGACCTGTACCAGTAGAGTCAGCCAAGAAGATAAGTGTTGCCAATTAGATGCAATTGGAGACATGATGAAATATAAAGAAGGTATAATTATTAATAATAATATAATACATGATATTGAAAATAAATATGATAATAAGGGATTATTGCTGAATGAATTAAAAATAGTTGAGAAGAATAAACAATTTGAAGGCCAAATATTACAAATAATTTATAGAAATAAACAGATTATTAATGAAGAAGTAGGTCAAGCAAAGAAATACATTCATAAGTTACAGGTTGACGAATTAAAAAGTTTTAATAGCAAATCCTATCCTATACCATGTTATGGGCCAAAAGTCACTTTTCGTATTAATTTAACGATTTGCCTTATCCCTGCCTAATTCAAGGCACTTTGCACATTTCGTTCTAACTATTCGCCCTATATCTGACTAATTCTAGATCTAACTTACTCTAAATTTACAATAGATTAGTTTCATGCACCCATCCCTCAAGTAAACTTACTGCAGGTTAGGCCTCACGTCGTACGCGTGCTATGTTGGTTGCAGATACGATCTTTTCGCAAATTTGGAATCCTGGACAGATTTTAACATATTTTTTTCGGAATTCTGGTAAAGAATTATAGAGAAACATAATTATTAATTTTAACATAATTTTCTTGTCATGGATGATTTATTGACTATTATCGTATCGTCCGCTTTCTGCAATTTGTAATAAGGTTCCTAGATCAACACACCAAAGTGTAAGGTACCGCCATTAGTGACTTTTATAACTGTCCTTGTCGCACGAGTTTATGTTTATTTACGTTCTGTTACTGTGTTACCAAATACAATATTTAAATTAAAAACATCGTTTTACTTTATTTAATGGCATTAAATAAACTATTTAAAAAATTAAAATATTTAATGGAGCATATAAGTTTGGCGACATCTATTATTATATAAGCACAATTTATGTTTAATTTCAATGAAATGGCGGATGAGCCGACTAATTGTTTTGCCATCTATAGTTGTTAACATAATTTGGAGCAAAATCTGATAATTTTTTTCTTAGCGATCCCATAATTGTAATTCGTACAAACGGCAACACTGATCCTGGATCTACCTGTCATTATTAGCCATCTTGATTTGTTAGAATACGGATGTAGTGAGAAGCATCTTTGGTTAATCGATGCACGAATTGGTAATTCGGTTGTGTCACGCTCATCCTAGCATGAAAATGTACATTTTGGTGTGGATTTGGTTGGGGAGACGTCCCCGACGTTTTTGTTGTAGTACATTTCAAGCACGGACTTTTGTCCGGAATTTATCTAACAAGCACATGTTATACTTGGGCGATTCGGAGCAGAACACCTAACGGTATGCTATTTTGACAATTCTTGGTTATATTTCTAAGGCGGATTGTTGTCCCTTTTAGCTCCCCTTTGGTACGGGCGGTGAACGCACTCAGATTAGGAAGGCAGTCCTTTAGTATGAACTAACGCATCTCTGTTGGTGTGCGGCGAGCTTTGTACGTGGAGGCGCAGAACTCTTCGAGGCGTTTGGTTGATGGATTTGGCCTCTCTTGGAGAGCACTTTCTCCAGGCAGTTGCTGCAGTCGGCTAGCTGTAAGTTTGGGAGATTTCCAGTCCCTACAACAGGCTTGCAGATTTACTGGCCCGAGAATTCTACGTTACCTGCAGTGAAGCCCGTTTGATCACAACGTCCACCTTGGACACAACGTCCACCGCCACAACGCCCACTCTGGTCACAACGTCCACCGACGCCTGTTGAGAATAACATTTTACGGCGTTGGTCGTAACGTCCACCCTGGTCACAACGTCCACCGCCATAACGCCCACTCTGGTCACAACTTCCACTTTCAAATTTGGTCACAACGTCCACCTTGGACACAACGTCCACCGCCACAACGCCCACTCTGGTCACAACGTCCACTTTCAAATTTGGTCACAACGTCCACCTTGGACACAACGTCTACCGCCATAACGCCCACTCTGGTCACAACGTCCACTTTCAAATTTGGTCACAACGTCCACCTTGGACACAACGCCCACTTTTGTTTTACTTGTTATTTAATCAACCTTTAACTGCCTTCTTTAATCCTTTTTGAGTGGTCTAATGTTGTTTAGAATTTGAAAATGTTGGTTTTAGGCTATTTTACGTATTTTTTAGTCGATGTATAGTTTCAACTATTTCCTCCCCATTCATGACGATTTTCTCTCTATTTTATGATGGTTTTTGTCTAGTGTATGTATTTCTAGCTCGTTTCTCATATAAATCGGTATACGAAGAATAAGGGTCCTATTATAACACTAAATATACCTAAAGATTCTTTGGTTTGCGATACACCTCAGAAGGTTGACGTCACTGAAAAACGTGGTTGTACGTGTTATTATTAGTAATATATAACAAGCTCGAGACCAGCACGATAACTCTTTTGATGGGAAAAATTATTTGTAAGCATGTCGCTCGCGTTTATATTTTGAAGAGTATTGCACAAAAACCGTATACGAATTATGATTTAGAATTGACTTAATAACTCAAAAACACTCAAGTTACTGGTTTTTTGCAACTCTACTTTCAATTATGACACCATCCACGGGGTCGATAGTCATCCCTAGGGCGCTTATCGCTTGATAAGCATCCCTAAAGTGTTTATCAGGTAATCAGTTCAGTATTGGTCGATTTTCAAAAAATGCATGGTTTTTCTTGGACTATATCAGTTATGTGACAGTTGAGTGTAATATTCCAACTAAGTAACGTTCGTGTGTCTCACTAAGTACAAGTGGCCTATTTGTTGCAATCTTTTACCACAGACTTTAGTATACCAATGCTTATATAATTTTAGTTATTTAAGGTTACATAGGGTCTAATAATGAGCTTGACCTTGACCGGGGCCCACGCCAGGGGCGCAAGCCTCGTGGGGAGCAAAATCGCAACACAACGTTAGGAAGCTTCATCAAATTTGAAACTGACTCTAAAAGGTCATTCTGATACCAGATGGTCATCAAAGTATCAGTCAGTTCACTCTTTGCTTTCTCAATTACCCTAAGTCGTAAAAACTCTACATGCGATTTCTGAAGGAACGGATGATGATGGTGTAACCTGTTCCACATATTCTGTATCTTCAGCCGAGAGTTTGACAAAACTTATTAATTTTCAATTTATTTGTCTGTTAACTGTGTGGAATCAAATTCTTTGTAATATCGACAAGGTAAACAGCATTTTACAATACAAAACACAATCAATCGAAAGAGCAGCTAAACCTATTGATGGTCTCCAGAAGTATATTAAGAATTTTAGAGAAAACGAGATTGACAAGGCTGTAGACACAGCAAAGGATCTTTGTTAACAGATTAACATAATACCAGAATTTCCCGAAAAAAGAAAAAGGAAAATAAAAAAAATGTTTGATGAGAAGGTCGACGATGAAGCTCAGACTTTTACAGGATTGAAGAAATTTAAAATCCAGCTGTATAATGTTCATGATTCGTTAATTTCGCAGATGGAGTGGAGATTTGAGACTTTGTCAGGGGTAGCTTCTGATCTTTGTTTTTTAACAGAGAACTCTTTCTTTTGGAAAAACCTACGGCATATCTTAAAAAAGCAGCAGCTGATTTGGCACTAAAATATAAAGATGATCTTGATGCAAACGAGCTAAGTTTAGAGATTGAAAGTTTTAAATATCAAGCATGTTCTTTAATACCAACCTAAATTTTATTCATGAATATGGGTTATCATCCAATTATCCCAATATAGAAATGTGTCTCCGCTTAGCACTAACGCTACCAGTTACGTTCGCGTCTTGCGAGAAATCCTTCAGCAAGCTGAAACTTGTAAAAAAGTACTTGAGATCCCAAATAGGACAAGTGCCCTTAACAAATTTAGCCATAATGTCAATTGAGTATGAAACTGCAGAAAAAACTAACTACGACGATATTATAGATAAATTTACCGCGGAAAAGTCACGAAAAATTGTGTTTGTTTTATTTTGTTTTTATAGGTACATTGCAATAATTTATGAACATTATTGATGTGTATTTTCATGTTTGCAATTTGTGAAATGAATATTTATGTCCAATAAAATAGCGTTTTTTAAAAATCTCTTTTAAGTAGGTAAAGATATAATATATTGATTGTTGAAACCAGTAAAATTATTAGTCAAAAACATAGGACTTTATTAGGGGGAGGGGGCGCAAAATTATGGGACTTGCCCTGTGCGCCATAGTTCCTAGCTACGCCTCTGTTGACAAATCTGACTAATGTGTCGCTTATGTAACTCATAAAAAATGCATTATCTCTGGAACTTCTCTGTGGCGTGAATCTATAATTCATATTCTTATTTGAGTATTTCCCCACTCTGCACATTATAGTATATTATGATACGAGTTTTATAAGAAGCATTTTGTAGCACGCACGGATTTAGGGTACGACGAGTGAAGCGAGGAGTGCCCTAAAGGAGTAAGTGCTACAAAATTCCTTATAAACGAGGTATCATCCAGTATTTTATCTACTTTGCCACTTTTTTAAGCAAAAAAATGAAAATTTTTTGTATTTTTATTATAGCATCGCTTTGTGTCTTTACGATACGCAAACGCGTATCGTAATAGCCTCAGTACGAACGCAAAGTAGATAAAAATTATTAAAACGTTACTTACGTTATTTAATAATTTTAACTTGCCTAGTGGCGAAATACCCAAATAAGAATATGAATAAAACTGCATTGTCATGGACATATACCGGGTGACCATAAAATATTGTAATTTTTTTCTTAAGTTGGCACTGTTTATGGTAGTGGCACTTTAAGACTATGTCAAATTTGAGGTTGGCAGGTTAGGTTTTGCATCAGTACCTAAGAAAAAAAATCACAATCATTTATAGTCACCCGGTATATATGCTGCAAAAATTACGTATTAACTCCATGTTAGGTTATTAAGAGGCATTCTGAGTAGGAAAAAAGTTATACAAAAATTCCTTGTCTTATATTTTCGAAGATATAGCGAGGTTTTATTAATTTAAAAACTAGCAGAACTGGCAACATGGTTTAATTACAAATAGGTAAGGCTACATTGTTTTAATATATATAACAGTTAATTGAAATACGTAACTGTAATTTTCCACTGATCTGTTATTTGTTGTTTATGTCTAATGTACGAGGTATACCGGGTGGCAATGAGACAAGAGCCATGTCTCTATCTCCTTTACTTATAAATGGATTTGCATTAAACTTGTTGCAAGGATATTAAACATAATTTCGGATTGATAGACGAATATAATCAAAATATCCAACTTCCGGTTTTACCGGAAATGTCATTAACTTTGTTTTTTTAAAGCGATCACCCTACATATTTTATGTTTTTCGGAATCTAAGGCTCAAACTACATACGACAGTGATGCCAAATTTGCTTAGGTATTACACAATCATATTTTAAAAATTTATTAATTAAACATCCTTCAGTTTTAAATAAATATAAAGTAGGGCATAGTGCACATCGTTAGACTGGTAATTACATTTTCTATGGTACGATGGCTCTTGGTAAGTGCCATTTAAAAAATGACTTTTTCTCAAAAAACACTCTTAGCAAGTTTTATTCGTTCATGAAGGATTTTTTATTGATATAAGAAACTGTTGAAATAGTTATTATTATGAGTTACTAAAGTCAATTAGAATATAATTTCTTCACTCACGGCCTTGTCCAAGGTAAGGAGTGCCAGTATGGGGATCTGGTTAATTTTGTAAGAGATACAAATTTCGTTCGTTAAATGGGAAGAAAGTTGAGCAATTAAAGGACTAACAAAATGGCGCCTAGAAATGCTTTATATGATATTTCGTTTTTGAATTATCTAAAAAAGATCGAATTTTTGGATTTTCTATTTTTTTTCTGGCATTAATATTAAAGTTAGAGCGAAACTAATTTAACTTCTTTGTAGCACCTTCTCGTGGACTTAATGATTACGTTATCAGACTTTTTATCCGACGTTTCGTCTTTGAGAAACCATCATTAACTTAATTTTGTTTTAAATACGGTTCTGATTTTGTGATGCCAAATTGATGAAGCCCTTTGTATGGTGAATTCAAAAATGTACTGCACATTATGGCTTACTTACGTTTCGAATCTTTTTTTACCACCATCAAGAAATTTTTGGAGGCGGATCTGTGTCCTAGCGCATTTCATACGTTGTTTCAGGGTTTGTAATTTAAAGAACGAAGTAATGAGCCTCACTGAATGTTTTTATTGCTAATTTTAATTATTGTTTAGAAGTAAGACACATCAATACATTAATTACTGCATGACTATTGAAAGTTATTTGTATTCCAAGACCAAACGTGATTATTAAAGATTAAAAACATCCAGTATGGCTTATTACCTTCTTTTTTTTCTTACAAAAGGTAAAACAACGTATGTAATGCTCTAGGACACAGGTCCGTATCCAAAAATTTCTTGATGGTGGTTTGCAAAGACTCGAAACGTAATTAAACCATAATGTGTGGCACTTTATTGAATTGAGAATAAAAAGAGCTTCACAAATTTGGTATGGTAAAAAAATGAAGTTGACGATGGTTAGTCGAAGGCGAAACGTCGGATAAAAAATTGATAACGCAATATTTTAGTCCATAAAAAGTTGCTATAAAGAAGTATTGTCAGTTTCTCTCTAACTTTAATATTAACGCCAGAAAAAAATAAAATAGAAAATCAAAAATCTGAACTTCGATTACACCACTAGTGATGTAATGGCTTCATTACCTAAGTGAAATAGTGTCAAATGAATGACATAATCACATTTGACTACTAAAATATTTTATCTACGACCACCACTAAAAGTAGGTCTTTTAGCGCTAGCTTGTTTCACTAAAAATGACGTTTTATAGTTTACCGTGGTTAAAGAAATCAGCTGTTTACTTTTAGCCCATGTGCTAAAAGTGAAGTGAGGTTATAAAACTACAATTTCGAACTGGAAGTGAAGTTTTAAAGTTATTCTAGTTGCTTCTTGCGTTACAGGTAAAGTGTTTTTGAAATAATTAAAGCGTTATGTAATGAATACAGTCAGATGTGGAGTATTAATAGTTACATTTCGTAACTGACCTTGACAGTACTGCCCTCGCAAACAATCGCCTGCGCGGCGTGGCCTACTGTTTATTATGACATAAAGTAGAAGTGTCGTAGATGCAAACCTTTGTTAAATTGATATTTATGGATTAATAACAGTAAAATTAAGGTCGTGGATAAAATATTGTATGCAACGCGTGCTAAAAGTCGTTTATGCACGAGACATGTTATGAAACTCAGCCTTCGGCTTCGTTTCATAATTTTCATGCTTCCTGCATAAACGTCGACTTTTAGCACTTGTTGCATAAATAGCTATTATCTACGACAGTGTGTAAAATTGAATTTTAGTTGGCAGTTTTAAGTTTGTAAAACGACTGTTTAATAACATTTTTTCATTAGTTTACGTCGTCAGTAGTAACGTGTTTAAAAGATTTTATTAGGCACGTTGTCAGTAGCAACGTGTTTTAAAATTTTTGGAACACACAAAATTACGACCGGTTGCTGGTAATCCTAATTTACATCAATTTTTTTTTATATTTACCTTGTGTTCTAGATTCTATCGTAGATAAAATATTGTACGATACATATGCGTAAAGCATCTTTAGTCACTCACTAGCTTTACGCACATGTATCGTAATAGTAATTTACGATACAAGTGCGTAAAGCTACTCTTTAGTCACGAGTGGGGTAGAGTTAAAACGCGAGTGAGCGAGCGTTTTAAGCCCCGCGAGTGACTAAAGATGCTTTACGCATGTGTATCGTACAATATTTTATCTACGATAGAATCTAAAAAATACGGTAAATATTAAAAAAAAATTATATAAATTAGGATTACCAGCAACCGGTCATAATTTTGCGTGTTTTAAAAATTTTAAAACACGTTGCTACTGACAACGTGCCTAATGAAATCTTTTAAACACGTTACTATTGACGACGTAAACTAATGAAAACATGTTATTAAACAGTCGTTTTACAAACTTCAAAGTGCCAACTAAAAGGCAATTTTACACACTGTCGTAGATAAATTACTATTTGAAAATGACAGATCTGACATTTCTCGTAATGCACTTTTCTCAATTTTAGGCAGTCGTAGATAAAATTTTGTACAATACATGTGTGATTATGCATCAGTAATATACTTGTGTGCTTACATACAAGTATATTAATGATGCTCTTATCCTGCTGGTATAGTAAATAACTACCTATTAAAATAATGTGAAACATATTCGGCTAAACTTTGCACAGAAGGCATGTAAAAATCAAGTTTTCCGGCGAATCTGTTGCTCAGGCTAGCATAGTCGGCATATCGGTGAATTTAGTAGACTATTCCTCTCAGATAATATAAACCAATTCCATCAATCAATTTTCAAAATTTGAACCAATCCTAGTCGAATACAGCAAATATTTTGCACAAATGCAATACCAAGGTATTTGCACTAGTGCATTTTCGAGTATTTGCGGGAAGAACACCAAACCAGCTCGGTATACAAGAAATTTCAGAAAGAAAACTGAAACTCTTTAAAAAAGAATAATATGGTATACAAAGGATGAAATTTCTTCGAGGAATAGTCTTGCATTATTCCCCGAGTGAATTCTGTATAATTGGAGTATTTCTCTAGAAACGCTTCGTGTTCTCGAGAAATACTCGAAAATACAGAATGCACTAGGGATATAACTACTGAATATTTGTTTTAGGGCGGGATAAATACAATATTAATTTATGTATTATATGTGTCTTTAATGTTCTTGAACTAGCTTCGGCTAGTTTGAGAACAATAAAGAATATAGCGGCACACATGTACCATATGATCGAAAACTTTCAACGTCTAGAGGGCTGTGGATTTAAAAAAAATTAAATTGATGTTGGCAGTGGTAAATAAAGCTACTTAATAATATAACCTATACAATTTTGACAGATAAACTTAACGTTATAGGATGTTTAATGCTGAGCACTAGGTGGCTCTGTGTATGGAAAATGCAACAAATCATTTTGAATAGCTGTAGTTGTTTTTGTTACTAACATGTTTATGTATTCAACAAGAATGTTTGTATTTGTTGAAATGACAATCATGACATAACCTTAAACTGATAGATATAAAGTTCCAATGTGACTTGATCATACTGTAGTTCTTTTTTAGTCACTCTGCTGTTGGTTGTAACTCCAATCACTGTCAATGTATTTAGTAGATTTATAAATAGTAGTCTTCTTAGTGAAATACTATACAATAATAGATATACACAATAGATTAAAGAAAAATCAATATTAAAGAACTTTTTTAGCGGTCATGTATTTTATTTACAATTTTTATATTACAGAATGAGATCATACTAGAAACGTATATCACAGATTATTATGCTACACTATCAACTGTTTCAGTTAGGGAAGGAGGAAGCATTAAAGGCAACATACAAACAAATAGGACTATTCCGTCTATTAAAATATTTGACAAGGATAACTGGATAAGTATATTGAACATGTTACTCAAGTTAATTCGGATCAGTTGTGCTCTGAACCAAATCCTAATTTAGCAACTGAAAAATATATCGTAACTAATGAAGAAATTAGCAATTTAATGAACACCACATCATTAGAAATAGAGAACTTGACTAACGCCAAATTAAATCAATAAAAAGAAGAAAACAATAGTTTATCTAACCAATGCTGTTTGTATGAAATCAAGTCCTAAACACTGATATATTTCCAGATGTTCAATGTGCGGTTGTTGAAATGACAGTGCAACACCAGTTTTACAAATTTGGTTGGCTACGATGAAAATATGTAATTAAACCTTCTACTTTGCTAAAATTTGCTGAACGTGTTTTTTGAGAAAAAGAATTTTTTTTAAATGGCACCTATCAAGAGCCATCGTACCATAGAAAATGTAATTACCAGTCTAACGATGTGCACTATGCCCTACTTTATATTTATTTAAAACTGATTTTTTTTTAATTAATACATTTTTAAAATATGATTGTGATACCTAAGCAAATTTGGCATCACTGTCGTATGTAGTTTGAGCCTTAGATTCCGAAAAACATAAAATCTGTAGGGTGATCTCTTTAAAAATTCAAAGTCAATGACATTTCCGGTAAAACCGGAAATTGGGTATTTTGATTATATTCTTCTGTCAATCCGAAATTATGTTTAATATCTTTGCAACAAGTTTAATGCAAATCCGTTTATAAGTAAAGGAGATAGAGACATACCTCGTACATCAGACATAAACAACAAATAACAGATCAGTGGAAAATTACAGTTACGTATTTCAATTAAGTGTTATATCGATTAAAAGTAGCCTTACCTATTTGTAATTAAACCTCGCTATATCTTTGAAAATATAAGACAAGGAATTTTTGTATAACTTTTTTCCTACTCAGAATGTGCCTCTTAATAACGTAACATAGTCAATAGGTAATTTTTGCAGCATATACAGTGTGGTCCATTAAGTGTGCAACAAATGGGAATTTTTTTTATTAGTTGTACAATCGAAATTTAAATATTGCCAAAAGTTAGTGCATGTTCGATAACCATATCAGATGCCCTTAGAATGGCTTCAAGTCAAACAATATACAGGGCAGGACAAAAAATATGAAATTCGTTCAAGAACAAAGTTACCTTATTTCAAAAAATATAGCAAAATTTTATTAAGAAAAGTTGTTTAGAATTAAAAGTTATGCTCAAATACAAAGTCACGGCCTCCTATTCGAATTTTGATTCTTTTTTGGAAAATTTTGTATTACCCCCGTATGATACATATTTTTATTATTTTGATTTTATATGTATTTAAAGTAGCCACAACCACATCCCTTTTAAATAACTTTTAGCAACTTGAAGCGTATTTGTAAAATTTACTTGGATTTATATTTTTTTAGGTAAGCGTCCACTTCATGTTTGTTGCAACGATATTTAACAGAACTTTAGAAATTCGCAAATATTCTTTTTAACAAGGCAAATGCTTTACTAATAATAATTTACATATGAAAAACTTTTAATAAAATCAGAATACTAAAAATATGTATCATACAGTGATAATACAAAATTTTACAAAAAAAGATTCAAAATTCGAATAGGAGGCCGTGACTTTGTATTTGAGCATAACTTTTGATTCTAAACAACTTTTCTCAATAAAATTTTGCTATATTTTTTGAAATAAGGTAACTTTGTTCTTGAACGAATTTCATATTTTTTGTCCTGCCCTGTATATTGTTTGACTTGAAGCCATTCTAAGGGCATCTGATATGGTTATCGAACATGCACTAACTTTTAGCGGTATTTAAATTTCGGTTTTACAACTAATAAAAAAATATCCCATTTGTTGCACACTTAATGGACCACACTGTATATATATATATATATGTATTCTAAAGTCTGCGGTAAAAGATTGCTACAAATAGGCCACTTGTACTTAGTGGGACACACGAACGTTACTTAGTTGGAATATTACACTCAACTATCACATGACTGATATCGCCCAATGAGAACCATGCATTTTTTGAAAATTGACCAATATTGAACTGATTACCTGATAAACACTCTAGGGATGCTTATCAAGCGATAAGCGCCCTAGGGATGACTATCGACCCCGTGGATGGTGTCATAATTGAAAGTAGAGTTGCAAAAAACCAGGAACTTGAGTGTTTTTGCGTTATTAAGTCAATTCTAAATCATAATTCGTATACGGTTTTTGTGTAATACTCTTCAAAATATGAACGCGAGCGACAGGCTTACAAATAATTTTTCCCATCAAAAGAGTTATCGTGCTGGTCTCGCCCTTGTTATATATTACTAATAATAACACGTACAACCACGTTTTTCAGTGACGTCAACCTTCTGAGGTGTATCGCAAACCAATGAATCTTTAGGTATATTTAGTGTTATAATAGGACCCTTATTCTTTGTATACCGATTTATATGAGAAACGAGCGGGAAATTCATACACTAGACAAAAACCATCATAAAATAGAGATAAAATCGTCATGAATGGGGAGGAAATAGTTGAAACTATACATTGACTAAATAATACATAAAATAGCCTAAAACCAACATTTTCAAATTCTAAACAACATTAGACCACTCAAAAAGGATTAAAGAAGGCAGTTAAAGGTTGATTAAATAACAAGTAAAACAAAAGTGGGCGTTGTGTCCAAGGTGAACGTTATGACCAAAAATAGTAGTGGACGTTGTGTCCAACATGGCGGCCATACTAGGTGGTGGACGTTGTGACCAGTGGGCGTTGTGTCCAAGACCCCACCATTAGAGCTCAGGCTGTGTCTAATGTACATGCATAGGGACGATAAGGTTTCACTTATGTAAATGTTTGTAAAGCAATTCTTGCATATGCCTTTTTGAAAGATTTTAGACTCGATCTCAGTGGAGAGATCTGTCAGTTCGGTTGAACTTGGATTATTGCGGCCCCGTTTTGCAAGAAATTAGCGAAATCAGTCCGATCGTTGTTTAAGCATTTACGCCCCTTTAGGGCGAGATTTAATAAGCGTGTTTCGGGTTATTACGCCCCTATATTAAACCAAGATCTTGGAAAATGATGGGATTTGTGTACAATTGATTACTAGAATAGTTATGTATTTTTGCAATTGAGGGTTTAGCGTTGATTTCAACTGGACAAACAAAACAAAACCTTAGCTACCGCTTAAATTTGAGACGCGTTTGGTTATACATGCGAATTGCTACGACCTTCGACTATATTTATTTAAACTGGTGAGTTCAATCTGTGATGCATTTTTACTATATTGTATGAAATCTGGTTTGTGATTTTGTTGTTGTTTTGATATATTACCGAGCACTGTTAATATTTTATTAAATTATATATACTCGTTACTTATGCCTGCGAATTTGATTTGTGTGTCTTTGTCGCTATCTCTAATTTTCAGGATCGCTTAGTAGCACCTTCCGTAGTGTCTTGTTTGATGATTAGCAAAGTGCTGGGTTACTTGCTACTTGGCTCCCATAAATTATTCTTCGTTTTCAGCTTACGCTTTGAGTCTTCTGTTCGACCCACGACCAGCTCCGGCTGAGAATCCGGTAGCCTTTGCTACTCCTTATTTTCTTGTCAGAGTTAGGTTGTAACGACCCGCCCTTATTCGGGATATTTTAATTTACTTTATTGCCTCGGATATGCTCTAAGCCGGAGAATACGTTCAGATTGCTCGAATAATGTGTAGATCAATAAATAACACAGGATAAGTGATGAAAATAAAATATACTGTTTTTAACTATTTACATTTAAGAATGGAAATAATATCGCACACTGCAGGTTACATTACATAGGGTTGTCGCGCCAACAGGGGGTTGCTCCTGGACGCCGGTGGGGCTGCTACGCGGAGGCGGAGGGATCTGGTAGAATGCCCCGGCCTAGCGCATGTTACGCCTCTGGGCGATGTCCCGGAGTGGGTCGGCCGCGCACCAGCTGCTTCGCGCACCGACTTCGGAGCAAAGGTCGACGGCCGCATGCACCAAGTGAGATTCGTTTACAATAGCTAGCTGCTGCGAACATTTCGGATTAGAAATGGTGTTTCAAGAACATACCTGTGGGCGTAAGAAGCTGCAGGAGTTCGCGTTCGGTAAGCCGAACTGGACCGGGGGCGCTGGCCGATTTGCCGGATTTCGCGGCTCGAAACGATGCGGCAGTCGGACCCTCGGGGAATTCGCTATTCAAGCGAATTTGCGGCTTCGACTGAATTGCGGCGGTGCGGAGATCCTTTTCGGAGGGTTTCAGAAAAGCTCATAGGATGCTGGCGGTGACTCTTACAGGCAGGTCCCTTATCGCATAATCTCTGTATGCGTCCAGCCTGGCGGCGGCGGGCTGTTGATTACTTCCTGGTGCCTCACAATTCGGGCGAGTTAATACGGCTTTCGAGGACGCAAAGGCAATGCGCCCTTGGAACTTGGATGATCACGGACGGGACGGTGGCGGCGATTTCGTTCAGCGGATTACAGGAATGCTAGTTACAAATTCCGCGGTTTCGGCCTTTAACTAACAGCGGTTCGGTCACGGAATACGGGAAAAGCTAATTAGTAGCCACGGTTTCGGCCTTCAAATTAATGACGGTTCGGGAACGGGTTTGATAAGGATCTCTAGGTTATCGGGGTGTTCTTGCAGGCAGACAGTAACCATACCAAACCCGCAAGAACTTTTATTTAGGCGATTTCTCCCTTGCTAAGACAGTAACCATACCAAAGCAAGGGAGTGATCGCTCCGGGTGGACCAGGAGGAGTTCGGGAGAGGACTCGGGACAGAATCTGTCTAGGAGCTGTCGGGTGTTCCTTTTTATACGTTTCAGCGCCTCCTTGTCGGCGCTCGTGCTCCCCACTTAGATAGCGGGGGAAACACTCCTACGCGCAAACGTGGCTGTCCGCGCATCGGCTACTGGTCCGCGCTATCGCTTTTTAGCGCGGTCTTGAGATGCAAACGTTTGATAAGGCGGCGAATTAAATTCCCAATACGTTTCAAGTATCTTTAGAATTTAGATTCACAAGCGAAACGTTACAAGGTAACAACCATATGCATTAAGAGGACAGGTAAGGAAGGAAATACATAAAATGGTAACAGATGGAGTAATAGAAACTTCAAAGAGTAATTTTATTAATCCTCTGGTGGTAGTTAAAAAACGTGACGGTTCTCTTCGTTTATGTTTAGATGCACGCAGAATTAATCAAATAACAAAACCACAATACGAATCTCCACAAACTATAGATGGATTATTAAGTAGAATTTGGAATAAACAAATACTTACGAAATTAGATTTGAAAAACTCGTTTTGGCTTATTCCATAACGTGAAGAGTCGAGAAAATACACAGGATTCAGTATTGATGTAGAGATTTTTCAATTTAAAGTGGTACCATTTGGGTTATCAACGTCTTGTGCAGCGCTGGTAAGAGCAATGTAGAAGATATTAAACCAATTTGGAGACTTTTGTGTGCATTACGTTGATGATATCTTATTGTTTTCTGAAAACGAACAACAACATTTAAAACACTTAGCGATTATAATTGAAACATTAACTAAAAATGGATTAAAATTGAACATATCAAAATGTGAATTTATGCAGGAAAAAGTAACGTATTTGGGATACGAGATAAGTAAAAATGGAGTAACCATAAATGAGAAACGTCTTGAGGAAATTAAGAATTTACCTCGTCCATCGAATTTAAAAAAAAATTAAAAGGGTTATTAGGTGTTTTCAATTACTATAAAAGGTTCATAAGTAACTATTCAGAGTTGACGTTATCTTTAATACAATTACTAAGAAAGGATGTTAAATGGTCATGGAATGAAGAAAGAGAAAACGCATTGAATACCATCAAACAGAGGTTTCATGAAGGGTTATTACTGAAATATCCTAATTTTGAAGATCAAGCAATTGCAGCAGAACTAATACAAAAACAAGATGGGATAGAAGTACCAATATGTTTTATTTCAAGAATATTAAAAGGGTATGAAATTAGATATACCATAGCTGAGAAAGAAATGTTGGCAATCATATTTCCGATTAATACGCGAAAATTTTATTTAACAAGGAAATAATTTGATATTGAAACGGATACTTCAGCAATTTCGTTTTTGAAAAATAAAACTTTTCATAATGATAGGTTATACAGATGGGCATTGTATTTACAACAATATGAATTTAATATTAAACATATGCCAGGAAAGTTAAATGTAGTTGCAGATTTCTTAAGTAGAAAGGATGTACCTAATTATGAGAAACCAAAACAAATCTTAATTGGAATTGAGAAAATTTATAAGGAAGGAAGGTTATCAAAACAAGAGATTATAATTAAACAGACAGTAGAAGAAATTCAAGAATGAAAAACTTTAGTATTACAAAGTCAAGATAATAATTATAAAGAGTATCAAATTAAAGAAAATTTATTGGTAAAGGTCATAGAAAATAAAGAATTGATAGTTTTGAATAAAGAAGCTATGTTAGGTTAGAAGTTGTTGAGGAAATTCATACAATATTTGGACATTGTGGGACAAGGAAAACTTGGTTAATGTTTAGGGAATGTTTTTATACGAAAAATGATATCAGATTAATTAAACAATTAATTCAAACTTGTCAAATTTGTCAATTTGCAAAGGAAAAGAATTTTAAAAATCAGAATATTGTTAAAAGTATTAGGGTAAACGAACCGATGGAACTGGTAGCTATTGATTACTTATCAAATCTAGTTACAGGACAATATGGGTACAAGCATATTTTGATTATGGTAGATGCATTTTCTAAATTTATAAAACTATACCCAGCGAAATACTGTAATACTAAACATGTGATTAAGTCAATTGGAAATTTTGAAGAACAAGTAAGTAAACCAAGAAAGATTTTGGCAGATAATGCAACATATTTTAGAAATGTAAGATTATTGAATAATTTAGATGAAAAGGGAATAAAGATTTGTTTTTGTAGTATAAGACATCCACAAAGTAATATTGCAGAAAGGTACATTAAAGAAGTAATTAAATATTTAAGGATACTCGCACATGAACATCATAATAAATGGATACAATATTTGCCAGTAGTGGAAAGTTTTATAAATAATATTCCAAATACAACGACAGAAATTAGTCCAATTACTTTATGCAAACAAATAATTCCAGCTAGACCATGGAGAAGAGAAGAAAGTAACGTTGAAGTAATGCAGTTGTTAGAAAAAGTTAGAAGTAGATTGAAAATAATTAACGACAGATACGAAAGAAAGCAAAATAAGAAGATATTAAAACGGGTACAATTTAAAATAGGGGATTTAGTAATTGTAAAGAAACTCAGAGTGGCAAACAGGAAAGAAAAGAAATGTGCAAAACTGTTATGTGTATATGAAGGACCATATAAAATACATCAAATATTTAATAATAATAACACTTATGAACTAATAAATGAAAGAGATGGGCGAATAAAAGGAAGATTTCATATAGCAATGATTTATCCATACAAAATGTAAAATAATGAAATGAAAAAGGTTGTTGTTTGTTGGAAAGATTTAATACGTTGTTTCCATAGTGATTTTAAATAAATAGATATTAATTGTTATTAAATTAGATACTAGGATTAGCATGGGGTATAAACAAGTTATTAATTAAAGAGAATTAAGAAAAGAGATTTGAAATAAAAACTTCTTTATTTACATCTTTTTCTTAGTTGAGGAATTTATGTTATGATACATGATGCAGTATAATAAACTATAAGAAAGAAATATTTAAAAACTAATAAATTTGGAAGGTTACAATAATTAGATCTTGATGGGTGTAAAATTTCGAATATGACTAATGAAAGTAATTGATACAATGAAAGGAGCCATTTGATAGTGCGATATTAATTGAATTAAATAACTTAATGGTGGTATAAAATGTTAATAAAGAACAAACCAAGGTAACATTAGACAAATGTATTTGTTAATAATAATCAGAATGAATATTATGTAATTGTATTATTTTAAAATATAGGAAGTGTGCACTAAGAATTGTATCTAATAGGGATAGAAATTTGTTTAAGTAGTTACTAAAACAACTCATGAAAAAAGCATACATGTAATCTTGAAAGAAAGAATTTCGTTAAATAAAACTAGAAATTATGCCTTAATTTGTGTTATTTTTGGTATATACAAATTATAAAGGGATATAATCAAATCTACGTGGTGTGATAGGCAAAAACGTAAAATGTAATTCATGGAGACATATAATCGGTGAAGAGATTATACAAATACAGTTAATTGGAAATAAAGAAAACAGAAGGTTACATTATTTGAAGATATTTGGATTTATTCATACATACAAGATAATATTGGAGGTTCTTACAAGTAATTGATTTGATTTGGATATTTTGTGAGTATAACAAGAGACATCAGACTATCTGCAAAAAGGGAACAAACAGATTTGGAACATCATAGTATAGCAACTTACCAGGAGTTAGTTTCGTGTGGCAGTAACATTTAGGGGGAATGAGGACTGGAGTTTGAGAGCAGAGGAGTTGATTTGACGGGACGAATGCAGTTGAAAGGATTCACAGACCATCATAGGTGTTGCTGTTTGTGAAGTGGGCAGTAGGTGTTGCGGTCTATGGACGTTAGGATCCGGTATTTGTTGGAAGTTGCAATGAAAGCTAAGAGCAGTTATCAAGGTGTGTGTAGATAAGTTGAGAAAGCATTTTAAATAACTGTCAATAAAGGAAAGTGATAATATAAAGTTGATATAGTACTTATATAGGTGAATTGAGTAATAAATGTATTTATGTAAGATACAATTGTCAATTACCTGGTTTGATGAATTTTAAAAGTCAAGTTTGACATTATATGTCAAATAATTTTGAAAATACAATATTAAAACTTCAATTAATAGAGAACTAGATTTTGGCGAACCCACCCTGAAAATAAGAGCTCTCGATTTAAAAGCAATTATTTGTTTGACATTTAAGACATTGCATTAAGTAAGGCATAGTTCAACTGGTGAGCTATAGCACACATTTTTGGCTAGTATAACGTGGAGCTGATATAGTCAATACATAAACAAGAAGTAGCACAACGTGGTGCATTACAATATACATACATACATATCGAGGGATGCAGGAGCTGTCGTCAGGCAAAGTACCACATAGCGGGATTTGATTCAAAGAAATCGTTCTGGCTAATGGGAGGGAGCCAAAGAACCACAAATCTTTTGATAGGGATCTTGACAGGCCATTGGAAACTAAAGAGACACCTAACACTGATAGGAGTAGAGGAAGATCCCATTTGCCCAAGATGTGGGAGGGACGAGGAAACGTCCTTTCACTACTTGGGAGAATGCGAAGCGTACCAGCGACTGAGGTATAGAACCTTCGGAGCACCTACGCTTCGAATGGAAGAGTTGAACTCCCTATCCTGGGCCGAAATTCTGATCTTTATTAGAAAATCAGGAAGGTTTAAGCAGGGAGAAGAGCCCATCGAAGAGGACGATAATGAAGTTGGTTGAGGGGATGGCATGGGGTTGGCAAAAAGGGCCTATGGTGGCCTACTTGCTAGACTTCGGTCTCCCCACAACTACTACTACTACTACATATCGAGAGATCCAAAAAAAACTGTTCCTCAGCGGGCTGTGGAAATTCAACGTATGAATAATATGTTGGTGACACTGTACGTCAATGTCAAATTCGAGGTTATCAGGTTAGGTTTTCCGTCAGTTATGACACAGAATGACGCAAATTCTAACCTACTAACCTCGAATTTGACATTGACGTACAGTGTCACCAACATATTATTCATACGTTGAATTTCCACAGCCCGCTGAGGAACATTTTTTTTTATCTCTCGATACATACATACACACACACATTCACACGCAGACACACACACACACACACACACACACACACACACACACACACACACACACACACACACACACACACACACACACACACACACACACACACACACACACACACACACACACACCCACTCACACACGCACACACACACACACACACACACACACACACACACACACACACACACACACACACACACACATACGGGAGAACCGTTTGGGTTCGCAAGCACTGCGGTAGAAGAGGTGAATTTTCCCGGAAGTGTTCGAACAGCACAAGAACGTGTAAATGCAAATGAATTAAAAAATTGTTTGGCGGAAAGTTGTTAGACGGCAAAGAAACCGTTCTGAACTGAACAGAATAAGCAACAAGGACATTTTGGAATAGTGTTATTTTCTCTGATAAAAAATTATTTTAAATGTGTCACAGTGATCCTGTTAGAGTTTATCCTTCAGTAAATGCACGATATCTCGAAAGATAAGTGCATGAAGTAAGAAGAAGCGGTCATTTCGGAGTTAATACGTGGGCTTGGATCAGTTCTTAAGGTCCTGGAATTTGTTGGGATATTGGAGAGAGATTAACTGGACCCGCTTATGTTAACATTTTGGAGAATATAATGCCACAAACAGTGCAGCAAGTTCATCAAGAATTCACGTTCCAGCATGACAACTGTCCGATCCACTTATACCAAATGTGGTCCGAAATTAGATCACTGATAACAATATTAACATCTTAAGATGACATTCTAGGAGTCCAGATTTAAATCCTATTAAAAATGTACGGGGTCTAATGGTTAAAATGATGAATAGATGCACGTTTCACCTTAGAAACTATGAAGAACTGCGTGATTCTATTCCAGAACATTCGAAATATTTAGTTCAGAATATTTTATCTACTTTTATAAATTCCATGCCGAGACGTTTAGAGGCAGTAATTGCTAAGAATAGAATGACAAAATATTAAATGTTTTTGTTGTATATAATATACCTTAGTTAATAATTTTTCAAACGCTGCGTCTTTAAGTTGAAAGTAAAATTCCAATAATACAAAAAATAATAATAATAAATCAAATATTGCAACAGAACATATTATTACGTTTCCCCATTTCTAGGGCGCTGACTGTACATACATGCTGTAACAGTATTGAATGGGTGGTTGATTATCTAATTATTTGTAAATATTGGTTTTTAAGGGGTTTATGATTTATTTATGATTTTAATGTATTTACCAATTTGTATTTATTTTAATTTTGGGATGTTTTATTTTATTTGCTTAATGTGGGTGGTTTTGGAAAATATATGAGTAAGGTTGTTCTGGTTTTGAGAGTTCGTTGATTTTGAAAATTATGATGAAATAGTTATTTTTCGTTGACCGCTTGTTAATTTCAATATTAATGAACTATTTTTCCTAAAAAAAGGATGGAGTAATAGACGTCATTAATACACTGTTTTTGATTAATACACTCTTTTTCATTAATTAACTGTTTTTGTGATTTTGATGATATTTTGCATGGAGGTTAGTTGTATTAATAAAATTTTTCGCCACACAAAAAGATTTTGCGGTCAACGAAAAAATTTTGTATTCAACTCGTTTGTTAATGGGCGATTAATAATCTCAACTATTAAAGGCACTCACTCGCTTTCGCTCGTTCGTGCTTTAAACAGTTTCGATTATTAATCGCCTTCATTAACACACTTGTTGGTTAAATAACTATTAACAAACAAGTATGTTAATGAGAGCGATTAATAATCGCGACATTTTAACGCGCGAGCGCGTTAATTGTAGAGATTATTAATCGCCGATTAACATACGAGTTAGTTACACTATTTTTCCGTTGAACGTATATTATTAATTTGAAGAAATTCTAATTTTATTCCATGAAAAGAATTGGACACTTAAAGTTTTGACATTAATGGTTGACCATAAATGGTTGGCACTGTTTTTCTTGGTGGCACTGTAAGTCTATGTCAAATTTGAGGTTAGCAGGTTAGGTTTTGCGTCAGTTTTGACACAAACTGACGCAAAACCTAACCTGAAAACCTCGAATTTGACATAGACTTACAGTGCCAACATAAACAGATTTTTAAAAATCGTTCATCAATAAAAATATCATTCTTTAATAAGAGTCATTAATAGACGATTTTCTATAGATTAATGAAACCCATAAATAAACGTTCAACGAAAAAGGTTGCTTTATGAGCTAGTGGGTTGAAAATAATTTGAATAAATCAGAAGATGGAGGTTACTTGGCGTATTTTTATTGGGATATTACAAGTGAATGTTTAATATAAAAATAAACATAATTCCTAAATAATAATTTATAAAATTACGTCCACCGTAGCATGTCATCTCAATATATACATACGTACGTACGTACCTACATACCATGCGTTCAAAAATGTCTGAGATGAGACTATTGGCAACACATTATACACGATTGGTTTTTAATAGCAAAAAAATCCCCAAAAAGGTTTATGAAAGTGCAGATAAATAAATTACTTCGTCTATTAATAATTATTTTTTATTAATTACTAAAAACAGAATAATACTAAATTTGAACTAAATGCAATTGCTTAATTAATCAAATTACACATTTTCCGTATTAAATTAAACGACATTAAAAGGAAAAACTACATATGTATATTTCAATTAATAATTATAATTACCTAGTATTTATAGATTTTTTCGAGCTGGTCGTCATGCGATGTTCGATATCGTCTAGTGTCTCTGCTGTTAATTTTGTTGGTCGCCCAGAAGACTTTCCCTTACAAATGCAGTTTTTTTCTTCAAATCGGTGGATAATATTGTGTTTGTGATTGACAAAATTGTGACGATTATATTGTACTGCTCCGTAAATTGTTGAATGCAAGACTCCAAGTTATAGCTCCAAGTTCTATCCGCATTTAGACTTGCACTGCGATAATGAGCCATTAAAATAAAAGCGTCTTGCTTCGATGTAAACACCATATTTTTTTCTTTTTGCTGAAATTAAATTATGTAAATGTAGTAATTGCAACATAAAATGTAATTTATTGCAACTAACTTTTGTGTTTTCACACTGGCGAGAAGCCGTACCGAACACGACTTGAACACAAAAGTTGCACACACCGAAGCCGGGACTTTAAAGGTTTCACCGTGGAGAAATTAGCTATAATTTATAATTAAGTCCGTAGTCTTACTTCACAGAATGGACGAAGCAGGAATCGTTGAATTTCAGATGAGACGTGGATCTGCAGAAACCAAATGATTAGAAGCGTTCAAAGTACTGTGGTAGAATCTTACCTCAAGTGCCAAAATAAGCTCAATAGCTCTGAAAATAACTGATTTTTCACAGATTAATCCAACAAAAACACGAAAAAGGACCAGAAGCGAAAATCAACAAGATAACAAGATTTGACAGCAGCAACTGGCAAAGGCAAGAACAGAAAAGATGGCTCTCTTTAAGTAGACCTCTGGCCCTAGAGACCCTGTATATTAAGTACAGGGTCTCTATCTGGCCCAAATCTTTACCGCCCTCTGTAGGGACAGCTTGGTACTGAGCGTTATTGTAATTGAAATTCTGCAGAAATCTGTATATTTTATTTTACCGACGCAGAGCGGGCTATTTGAAATACTGTTTTATTTTGGGCGTAGCTAGATTTGATCTCTTGCAGCAAATATTTGAGCTAAAAATGCTTCTTACTTTACCTGAGTCATAGGCAAAGTTAAAAGCATACTTAGCTCAAATGTTTTCTGCCAGAAATGGGGACCGTACTTATAGGGTTAAACTTCAGGTATTCAAACATTTGAGTATGAGAATTTAAGTTTAATTTCAAAAATATTTCAGTTACAGTTGGTAAATATTATGAAGAAAAACATATCATACATTTTATACAGGTATTTTTATAACAGTATAATTATGTATCATTATATACAGTAAAAACAAAAAATTCAGAAAGGTACTTAAATATTAAGAGAAATAGTCAACAGTAGTCGCTCGGTGGAGTGAATACTCAATTAAATGAACAATTCATTTATACTAACAAACATTTCACATAATTCAAAAAAGCTCACAAACAAAAACGATTTGCATAAAATTAGCTACTTCATAAAACATACTTAATTACATTTTGAACATATTATTGTTCATTTATAAAAGTATTTATATTAATAAACACAAAAAACCCTATTTTAAACTGTACATTCGATCAACTGAACATCTCAGCCGTATGAACAACAGTTTACCACGTCACTCAGTCTCCAATATTGTCTGAGGCTAGTAAATCTTACTGTTCACGATGCCTGCAGCATTTTTTACATGATTCTTATAGTAATTTACGATACAAGTGCGTAAAGCTACTCTTTAGGCATGAGTGGGGTAGAATTAAAACGCGAGTGAGCGAGCGGTCTAAGCCCCGCGAGTGACTAAAGATGCTTTACGCATGTGTATCGTACAATATTTTATCTACGATATAATCTAGAATACATGGTAAATATTAAAAAAAAAAAATTTAATGTAAATTAGGATTACCAGCAACTGGTCGTAATTTTGAGTTACAAGATGTTAGTATGCAAAAAATAATGTATACACATTTCATTTTGGAAGTCTTGCCTTCCTATCTTAAAGTCCATGTATTTTAGATCCTCTGATTCCAGTCGTTCTAAGAAATTAATACCTCCTTTAAAAAAATGGATTTCATTACCTCAAATAAAACTACTAATTAATAATTTTGTATCACCACATTTTGCTAGTTCAAATTGCGAATAATATAATCTGTTGGTGTTCTAGACACTTTAACATCTTTCATTAAAGAACATGTGAAAGAAAAACATATACCACAACATGTTTTACAGCCAGTTTATTCTGCTAGACAAAAAGATACAATTCCTTCTTCTACCCTTGGTATTTATACTTCAGCTTACACTGCTGGATATGTGGCAAGAAAAATTACTGGAGATTGATGTGAAATGTGCAAAGAGCGGATGCCCGCAAATGAAGAATTGCCAGAGAATGTATTAATACAAGATAGACAGTATGCTCGCTGTTCATTAATACATCCTTCTAGCAATTTTTCATTCGTTTTTCGACAAGCTACTGAAGTTGTTATCCAGAATTTACCGCACGTAATAACCTCATAAGAGTATTAAGCAAAAATTGTCTGGATTAGTTCTAAAACAATGTAGTTCACAGATTGCCATTTTATTTTGTGACGATCATCAAAACAAAGTATCTATAGGCCATTCAGTAAACACAAGAACATATAAATGTTTTTGAAGTTGGCATATACGTAAAATTTGTCTGCTAGGGATTCTGTATTTTGTTTTGCAAAGGTTTCCATACCTGCATCAAGTGACTTTGAATTTAAAAATGACAATTAATAAATATAATTATTTCAGTGTCAAAGTACATACTATTCTGGAAATTCTTGCCTGAACTTTTATAAAATGTAGTAAAAATACGTATTAATAAATGCTACATCAATAGCATCCAACACAGTATTTGTTAAACATCCTTAAAAGTAGTTATGACAGATGCTAATTAAATGTCATACCCTTAACCTATTTGTTTTAGTAACTTTTTATAAGTACATTCCTAGACAGAAGATGCATTTTGGAAGTACATTCATGAAATTTTAGAAATCAAAGGCCACTTTGTGTTTTTATGTTTAGTGAACAGACTATAAGTTTGTATCAATTTCTGTAAATATATTATTACGTAGTTATATAAAAAATATTAATACAGTACAACTTCGCTAATCCGGACATGCGTTAACTCGGACAGTCCAGTAATTCGGATTTTACTACAATTCGGACAGTTTTGTGTCATTTACCTCTATAATCCGGACACATTTAAAATCGTGTGAATTACGTGCCCCAACCGTCAATAAACTTCAGGGAATCCCCTAATTTTCTACTAAAACATCAAATGCCTCGCGTTTACGGTTTCTTCGTGACCCCATTCTCAGTTTGTTGACGCTAGTGAAAGTAGGTACATACATTTGTAGTTTTTAGTTAAAATGAAGCGAGGCCACAAAACCCTTACTCTTAAAGAGAAGTGCAAAATTTTAGATTCTCTTGAGTGGGAAAAGTATTCGCTTTGTAGCCGAAATATTCAAAGTGCAAAAATCAACAATATATGGCATTAAACAAAAGAAAAATAAAATTAGACAGTTTGTTTCAACTACATTTCAAGGACCAGGTATGCATGATTTTATGAGTTATGTGCAAATTTGAAAAATTAAAACAGGGCTTGTATGTAGGTTCAAAAAAAGTTATTCGTCAATGTGATCATCCTAAGGTGGAGAAGGCTTTGTATACATGGTTCTTACAACAGAGAAACGTTCATGTACCAATTTCATCGGAAATTTTACGTGAAAAAGCCAGATTTTTTTTATAGAGAAATAACTGGAAAAGATGATTTTTTAGCAAGTTCCGGTTGGTTCGATAAATTTAAAAAGAGGCATGGAATTCGATTTTTAAAAAATTGTGGGGAGAAAGTGTCTAGTGATACATGTGCGGCGGTACCATTCCAAGAGAAGTTCCTACAGTTGGGTAACAAAATGAATTTATCAGAAAGCCACGTGTATAACGCTGACGAAAGTGCTGCATTTTGGAAAACTTTACCAACTACCACTTGGGTCCATGAAAAGGAAAAATCAGCTCCCGGCAGAAAAGTTTCCAAAGATAGAATCACATTTATGCCTTGTTCAAATGCGGCAGGCACCCACAAGCTACCACTACTTGTTCTTGGCAAATCCCTGCACCCCAGATGTTTTAAAAACATTGATCTTCCTGTCGAGTATAGAGCCAGCAAGAAAGGGTGGATGACCCAAACAATTTTCATGGACTGGTTTAAACAATGTTTTATTAAGCACGTAAAAAATGTTTTGAGCGAAAAAGGTTTACCACAAAAAGCGCTTCTTCTAATAGATAACGCTCCCTCACACCCAGCAGAAGATGTATTAAATTTTGATCCAAATTTCAAAGTTATGTTTTTACCCCCCAACTGCACAGCGATAATACAGCCAATGGATCAAAATTTGATCCTAAATATTAAAGTGGCGTACAGAAAAAAATTATTGGCGAACTTAATATCTCAAGACGATGATTTAACAAACACTTTGAAAAGCTACAATTTGAAGGAGGCTGTCATGAACTTGCATCAATCATGGAAAAGTATAACAGAAAAAAATATCAGAAAAAGTTGGACGCCACTCTGGCCAAAAGAACAATGGGATGAAGAGGATGAAATTCCTTTGGGTCAGTTGAAACAATAGTGGGAATCTGAATCTGCAAATACAGATTTAAACGCCATTACGGAAATGTTGAATTCTATTGGTCCACAAGTTAGTTCTGAGGAAGTTTTTAATTGGGCAACTAGGCAAAATGAGGAGATGGCAAATTTTACGGATCAAGATTTAATTCTGAAGGCTTCAAAAGCTGACGATAATGAGTTGAATAATATTACCGAGTCTGAATGTGAGTTTGTAGACGAATCTTGTAATAAAATCAAGCATAGCGATGTTGTTCGGTCATTTTCTCAATGCATTCAATGGCCAGAAGAAAATAACATTCCAATGCAAGATGTTCTTTTATTAAGAAGATTGAAAGGAAAGGCCAGTAATTTTTCAAAAACGCGAAGCAGCAAAAATTAGTGTTTATTTTAAGAAAAATTATTCTGTATGAATATAGTTTTGTTATTTGTTTATAAAAACAGTTACAAATTAATTAAAAACATATTTCTTGCTTTATTTGTGTATTTTTTTTTAATATTTCCGTAATCCGTAAAATTCGCAAATCTGGACAGGAGGAAATTTTTTTCTGTCCTTATTAGCGAAGTTGTACTGTAGAATACTAAAAAGTAAAGATTTGAGACCTATGTATGATGATCCTCTCAAAACTATAGCATTTAATAAATATAAAAAGCACAGGGGAAAATAAACTGTAGAATAGGCGTTTTAACATTTGCGTTCAGAGTTAAAATTGTGATTTGTAAAATTAGTGATGCAAACTTTGCTGTTGTGACTGCACAAGACGCAGCTTAGTACGTGTTGATAACTGCTGCAATTTGCGCCTTGATGCCATTCGCTGTAAATTGCGAGCCCGACTATAGAACACTTTGGCTTTTGGTGTCAGCTCTTGCTGACGAGTTACACCACCCAGCTGCAGCAACGAAATACGCTTTTTTGGCATCTGAAATAATCGATTGGTATTATGTAAATAGGAAAAATTATGAATATCAAATTTTATCCCAAATAATCGACTGTGCAAGTGATTTCTTTCTTGAATTTTATATACTCAAAAAGTGGGACATTAAGAATTGATAACAATATTTCATAATTACAGTACACTTTTAACATTTGTTTTGTCTCAACGCAGTTTACCACTTTCAGATGCAAGTCTTCATAAAATGTGCAACGTTAACTGAAAATCCGACAAAGCATAGTACGATGACATAAAATTACGAAGTGGTAATAATTCTATTTACAAAAAATTCAGAGCTCAATATTAAATCAATAACAATATGAAAAATAAAAGTTGCAAAGTCAATATAAAAAATACTTCGAATTTGATTAAGTAGAAATTGTATCAATAATTTTGTTTGTTAAAGAGAGAAAAATAATTCAAATTATTTAAATACATAAAACTACTGTTGAGTTTAATGTACAATAGTTATTTTTGTATTGTGAGAATTCCACTTTCTTGACAATGCACTAACCGAATTAAGTCATTCGAACGCAGAACAACATTTCGCGCACGTAACACATTCAAAATTTTTTCGACAACCGTCAAAATAGCATAAAAATTTGCAAGGTTAGTGTAGCTTTATTTCTAAATTAAGTAAAATAAAAAGCGTGAAAAAACGTCCCAAAACGCGCAAAAGGTGTTTGGCACAAAAGCATTTTTTCACGTTGTCAGTGGTAACGTAAATAAATGTCCTATTTTTTACCACGTTAAAACATTGCTAACTTTGCGTATCGATAATGATGCATGAATGTTCTTTTATTTTGATGGTTGTCGAAAAAACATTTTTTATACAAATTTTAGTTCAATCACTAGCAAAGAATTTGTTCGTAATGTTTGTACTATTGTAGCGCCTCTACAAACTATAAAAAACGCCTTGAACTAAAAATGCGGCGGGCCGCGTAGAGACGTCAGTCTCGCACTAATCCAGGAGGCCGTGGGCCAGAGCATATATCTAATACTTACTGTATTGCTAGCGGCTATGAGTGGGAAACTCACCGATGAAGTGAGACACACAACCAACTCCTTCATGTATACGGTGAGCTGTGCGCAAGCAAGGCGGCGTCGTCCGCCCAATGGGGAAGTGCTCAAGTTTAAAATTCGCTTCTAAAGGCGGAGTTCGAATTCTGACGCATGCGCACGAGACGCGTTATACTCTAAGTGAGACTATGTCGGCGCCGTAATGTTTTCTGAAGTTTCCAGGCCCTACCAGCAATATATGTGTATTATATATATGGGCCAGAGGGCGTAAATAAAGTGCGCGTAGCCTGGCAACATATATATAATACACATATATATTGCTGGTAGGGCTTGGAAACTTCAGAAAACATTACGGCGCCGACATAGTTTCACTTAGAGTATAATGCGTCTCGTGCGCATGCGTGAGAACTCGAACTCCGCCTTTAGAAGCAAATTTTAAAGTTGACCACTTCCCCATTGGGCGGACGACGCCGCCGCGCTTGCGCACATCTCACCGTATACATGAAGGAGTTGGTTGTGTGTCTCACTTCATCGGTGGGTTTCCCACTTATAGCCGCTAGCAATATAGTAAGTATTAGATATATGCCTGGCAACTGGTTGTTGAACTAGTGTAAACTGTTAGGGATATTTTTTTATTACCAACCTAAATTTTGATTTTTTCGCGGTTCTTTTGACCATATCAAACATATTTGTACACGCTGTACATACATACATAACATGTGAGCAAATAAAAACGAAAACGAGCTTGGCTTTGAAAAAATTAAGTCATGTGGTGTATTACCTCAGATGTTTTTAATTTAAATATGACAGTTATTATAATAGCCCATATCCAACATAATGTGAATTAATAATCGACATATGTTTCAATTTTCAAAGGCAAGCTTGATTTCATGCTCGTTTGCTCACATGTTTTATACATACATGCTGGTATGGTATGTAAACACTTGCTTTGCAGTGACTGGCCACATTGAACAATATACTAATAATGGCTAATTAAAAATGGTTCTTTTAAAATGAAATATAAAATATTATCGTGAGTTATTCGACCCTTTAATAATTTATTAATCACACTACTTAATTCTTCTGCTCCGACTAGTCATTAGGTTCGCAAAACTCTAATCCCAGGGTTGAGTTTGTACACAGTTGAACTTTTACGCATTTGTATGGTATTTGCTCGAGTATGGCGAATGCTTCTTAATAAAATTGTAACCTCGAATAATGGTAGCGAAATTACACAGAATTTTGCGTTCAATTTTACGTTTAATCCAAGCAAGCTGTTGATAATTACGACACAGATGAATAGCAATGGAAATAAATGCAACTCCGTAACTATGCAAACCTGTTCATAGGTAACCAGGGAAGCCGTTTGATCCAACGCTGTCTCGATCCGAATTTCAAAGGGACAACAACCTGCTTCAGATCCTTTTTGGGCCCCCGGATGCTAAAAACTGCTCCAAATGCGCTCTTTCCTTCCACTCTGCGCCGTCGTAATCTCCCTCGACTGCGATTTTTGGGTGGCTCTCTTTGCAGCTTGCCTGCCTTCACGGAGACCCCCAACGTCGTCGCTATTCATCGTATCTGCTCCGAGGCTTCGTTTGCTGCTACAAATCGTCGCTGCACTATTCCAAATGGCGGCTGTGTGGAGGACCGGAATTTTGCGGCTCCAATTTTTTACTATATACTGTTTACCGGAAACACTGCACAAATACACACACTAGCCTCGGTCTGGACAACAATAATACAGCCAGTTGTAATACAAAAGGACTTTAATTACACGAATATTTACAACAATTTTATTTGGAAACTAGCACCAAAAGTACCAAAAGATCATGGCGGCTAGAGGTGTGATTTGTGCGAAGTGTCGTGAAAAAGTGGGCCGTTACGACGATACCATAACATGCACTGGCAACTGTGAGTCATCTTATCACATAAAATGTGCTGAAGTAGCCGAAGAGCACTTCGTTACAATGAAAGTCGACAAAACTATTAACCAATGGATTTGCAAAACATGCAATACGAAGGTAACCTCAAATAAAGTGCTAGATAATATGCAAACAGCTAGTGAGCAAAGTGGGTTGCATACGCACATGGATTTAAATCGAATAAATAGCATGTTTGCAGAAATATCCAATAAGTTAGAGATATTACCTAGGTTATCACAAGATATGAGCAATCTATCCGACAGGATTTCAGATATATCTGAACGAATGAATCTCATGCAAACTAATATTTTATCCGTCGAACAAAAAGTGGCAAATCAAGAGCTGCAAGTTATCGAGGTCGAAAATACCGTTTCACGATATAATCTAAAACTAACTGAAGTGGAAGCCGCAGTAGCATCAAAGGATGAGGAAATACGGCGCTTAAACCTGCAAGTAAATTCTATGGATCAATATTCGCGAAACAAAAATATTGAGATTAATGGATTAATCGAGAACAGTAGCGAAAATTTAATAAACATAGTAGAAATTATGGCCAGAAAATTAGAAGTACCTTTTACTAACGATTCAGTAGAGGCTTTGCATAGACTGCCAAGATTAAAACCCAATAATGCACCGAGGTCCGTAGTAGTGCAGTTTGCTAGAAGATCAGCGAGGGACGCTTTCTTATCAGCAGGCCGAAAAATAAGACTCGTTAATAACGACATCACTCCAAATAGTGGAAACAGCTCTATTTATATTAATGAGCATCTTACCCCGTTCAACAAATCTCTGCTGTGGAAGGCAAAGGAGCTGAGAAAAAGCAACCCGATTCAACATATTTGGACCCAAAAGGGGATAGTGCACCTCAAGAAAGATGAAAACTCGCCAGTGATTAAATTACACTCTGAAGCCGATTTGGCTAAAGTGTGAAGTTCAGTGTGCTCCAGCGATAATGTCAATTTAGCCTTCACCGTTTATTACCAAAATGTAAGGGGGTTAAATACTAAACTTGAAGAATTTTCTTTTAATCTATTAGCTTCCAATTTTGACTGTATTGTTCTGACCGAAACATGGTTACAAAATAATATTATGAATTCCGATTTATTTACTGAAAATTACATAGTTTTTCGTAATGATAGGGATTTAGCTATAACGGGAAAATCTACTGGTGGTGGCGTTCTTTTAGCAATAAAACATCAGTTCATCGTGGAGAAATTGCCGGTTGAGTCAACTATTTGTGATATTTTGTGTGTCAAAATTATGTTAAAAGGTAATCATTTTTTATATATCGTTGTTGTTTACATTACAGGTGCGACTGCAAATGATTACGAAGTATTATACGATTGCTTAGGACGATTACCATTTGTTTTTTCGAAGTATTGCATAATATTGGGAGATTTTAATTGCAGCGATTTTTATAAATATCACCTGCTTAAGATAAATAGAAATTTAACTAGGCCTTCAATTGGATTAATAAATCTAATGTCATTCTTGGATTTCAATCAGGCAAACAACATAACTAATGCAAATGGTCGAATACTCGATATTATATTAACAAATGTACCCATGACAGTCAGTAAAGAAATTCACAGTTTGGTACCTGAAGACTTGCATCATCCCTCTCTATCATGTGAAATAGACAAGCTTCAGCCGAGGATTAAAAACTGTAGCATTAACAAAAACAACTATTTTTATAATTTTAAAAAGGCAGATTTTAATTTACTTTATTCTCTTATGAGAGATTGTAATTGGTCTGTCCTCGATAATGTTCTTCCTGTAAATGCAAAAATTGACAAATTTTATGAAATTATATATTCTATATTGGATCAATGTGTGCCTAAAACTTTAATGAAAAAATATAAATACCCAATCTGGTTTAATAAAGACATTATAAACAAAATTAAATTGAAAAATAAATACAGAAAACTATTTAAACATACTGGACTACCTACTTATCTTACTAAATTCAGGCAACTTAGAACCGAAACTAAAAACCGCATGGCCAAGGCTTACAGCGATTACATTCATTCTATAGAAAATAATATTATTTCTGAACCTAAAGTTTTTTGGTCTTTTATGAATTCCAAGCGCAAGTCCCAACGCCAATGACCGATATGCGCGGTTCTTTGGTGACAGATGGTGCAGGCATTGCGCAAGCATTTGCCGATTATTTTGGTAATATATACATTAAAAGTACTGATTGCAGTAGGCACACCCCTCTCACTGATTATTCTGAATTTTTCGAAAGCATCAGTGTTCCCGTATTCACAGAAGAGGAAGTGCTTCGTGCCATTCGCCACCTAAGGAACACGCGGTCATGTGGTCCGGATGATATTCCTATTTACATTTTAAAAGGATGCGCCGATTTTTTAAGATCTCCTTTAACTGAAATATTTAATCAATGTTTACAAACTTCAACATTTCCCATACAGTGGAAACGCACAAAAGTAATTCCTGTTCACAAAAATGGCAAAACGTCGGATGTTCGCAACTACAGACCAATAGCCTTAATCAGCGTTTTTGCCAAACTATTTGAATCCTGTATCAATAACTGCCTTCAATTTTGCGTAAATAAAATACTGTCAACTGATCAACACGGTTTCACTAAAAAAAGGTCAACAGTAACGAATCTTTGTACATTTACACAATTTGTCTCGCAAGCTTTAGATAATCGTTTCCAAGTGGATGTAATTTACACAGATTTTTCAAAAGCATTCGATACTGTTGATCATTCAATTTTATTATTTAAACTTGATCAAATCGGCTTTACTACTAATTTCGTCAAATTATTTCAGTCATATCTCACCGATAGAATTTTGTATGTGTCGTGCAATGGATATAATTCCAGAGAGTTTGTTGCGTACTCTGGTGTTCCCCAAGGAAGTATCCTCGGGCCGCTACTTTTCCTAATTTTTATCAATGACATTGTTAAAACAATAAAATTTGCAGATAAATTAATTTTTGCCGACGATATAAAGATATATAAATGTATTCAATCTTTCACAGACTTTATTGATCTTCAAAATGATTTAGATAACATGTATAAATGGTCGATACGCAATAAACTACTCTTTAATATTAGCAAATGCCAGTGTATGACATATACGCAAAAAACTAATAATCTCAATTTTAATTATAGTATGAACTCACAATCTCTAAATCGTGTTGATACTTCCAAAGATCTAGGAGTGATTTATGATTCAAATTTAAAATTTAACTATCATTATGAGTATTTAATAAAATCGGCTTCGAAACAACTTGGAATTATAATTAGACATACACACTATTTTACTAATGTTAACAGTTTAATCATCTTATTCAGTAGTTTAGTTCGCTCTAAATTAGAATATTGCTCTGTAGTGTGGAATCCGCCGTTTATAAAATACAGCCTTCAACTTGAAAAACTTCAAAAAAAAATTCTCAAATATTGTAATTTTAAATTTGGTTTTCCAGTTGCTGATCCCCATTACATTTCTTTACTAAACTATTTTAATTTAAATTCTTTATCTGATAGAAGGCACGAACAAAATTTACTGTTTTTGTATAAAATATTAAATAACTTTCTGGATATTCCCTTACTTCTAAATCAAATTAACATTAAAATACCAGACACCCGTACACGCACATGTGGTATGTCTCTAACGTACACATGTCCCAATACGGTCAGTCATCTGCACTCTCCAATGTTAGCATTATTTCGAGCATTTAACAAAATTCTTAGCGATATTGACCTATTTTCTATGAAACTAAAGCAATTTCGATCGGCAATTCTTCTTCACTAATTTAATTTAATTCTTCTTCTCTAATCTAATTTGATTTTACTAATTTAGAAATGTAATTATATTTTATTGTTTACTAGTTTAGAAAATGTCTTATTATTTTAGGTATATTTTTCGTTTATCGTTTTAGACATATTACCTCATTTTGTCGTCTTGGATCTATTTTGTTTACACTAATTATACTGTTTTTCACTTGTAATTGGGCAAATGCCTGTAAGTGAAATAAAGATTATTATTATTATCTTCTTCTTGGCTTTGCCAGGGCGAGCTTCCTTTGCTTTTATTTACATGCGTTGCTGAGTAAACTACTACATTCTTATATTTTGTAAGTATATATACTTGCTCTTTTAAAGTAAATCGTTTGTTTTAATTCACATAATTTTCACTTTTCTGGTTTTATTTTTGGCAGTGTCGCTTTTAAATTTCTGACGTTAAAGGTTGCTTTATACAAGCTGCTTTATGCGCTTAGGCTTCTTACAAACATTATTCAGTATATGGTTACCCGTAACGTCATTGACCACCAGCCTAGCATGTCGCGCTGTGAATACAAACTAACTGCACTTTTTCTCTATGATGCTTCGCTACCTTTTTTACTAACACAATTTGATTAGCATGTCTTGCTTCTTCAAATATCTGAGCATTTACAAAAATCATAGTAGCACTTATCGTCTTAAATCATAACACTGACTTAAGTTAAAGGAAATCCTGCCAATATCGTCTTTGGAACCTATATCCTATTCTTAGTCTAATTAATTGATAAATTACGGTTTATAAATCTATCAGTGTTTAATTCTTATAATACTTCTATCTGTAGTGATTAATAAAATTAAAATTCTCTTTATGCTTGATTTCCATTCTTTCTTCTTCTTTAATCAGTGTTGAGCGTCCGCATGCGAACATACACCTCCTCCATTTTTTTCCATGTTATTCTTTCTTGCGCGATTGACATCCATCTCCTCCCGGCAACCTTTCGAATATCGTCATACCATCTCAGTAAGGGGCGTCCTACGCTTCGTTTGCCTGCCCATGATTTCCACTCGGTTGTTATTCGTGTCCATTTCATTGGCTGCATTCGTGCAATGTGGCCTGCCCATCTCCATTTCATTCTCATTATTCTATGTCCCACGTCTTCCATTTTTGTTTTTTGCCTAATCCATTGTATTGTCTTTCTGTCTTTTAGCGTTATGTTTAATATAGATCTTTCCATATATCTTTGCGTGGTCTGAATTTTATGTAGTGTTTTCTTTGTAAATGCCCACGTTTCTGTGCCATATGTCAATACAGGGATAATGCAGCTTTCCAATACCTGTACTTTCATGCGAATTGTTAAATTCTTGTCTCTGTTTCTCAATATGTGACTCAGCCTCCCAAACGCTGCCCATGCTAGTTTTGTTCTACGCTGAAGGTTTGCATTTTGCATGTTTTTGTCTATTGTTAGTGTCTGTCCTAAATATATATTGCCGTGATATCCCTAAATTTACACCCCTCTTTTTAATCGCTAATTAATTAATTGCTTATTAAGCCCTCGCACGTAAGGGGATGCCTAAATGAAATTTACACCTTACCTGTAATTTTATTTTAGCTCACGGCGCATAGCCTTGGGATACCACAAACAGCTCTTATTTGTTTAGTAAATAATCTGCATGTGACTCAATTTGAAATGCAATAATCTCAGGGTTATTGAAATTTATACAAACTCATTGCTTTTTCTCTCACGCGGGTTCTTAGGGGTTAATGGTCATAGAGATGATTGCTTTAATGTAGTATTACTCTCAAATAATTCCTTACATTTTTATAACGGCATTAAAATCAAAAATTTCCGGCAATTTAATTCATGCAGCAACAGAATAATTCACGGAACTTTACCAATTACGGAGTACGGTTCTGTGCTCCTTCCACTGCGGCGGCGCCAATCGCGAATCGCAGTTTGCAAGTTTGTGGGGTTATATTATCTATGGCAAGTTCCTATGGCATCGCTGTGATCAACATGTGTGCATCGGATTGGTGATGGTTGATTTGTGCCTCAGGATGGTTCAGCCGTTAGTTGAATGAGGTAAGCTTATTACAGCCTATTACATCTAACTCGCGTAGAAACAAACAACACTTCGAAAAACAACTTATTTATTTGCTATCTTAATCTCGTCAATTTTCAACAACGTACACAAGCTAATTCGGTTACAACAGAACAGAAGCATCCCCTCAAGGGGAGCGAAAAAGCTTATATATCGCCCTTGGAGGGTTGAAAACACCTCCCTTTTGCTCGGCGAATGCTATTGGGCTGTAAAAATCACCTGACCCAATTTTTGACCGTTGAAAAACAATTGGGGTCAGTTTTGCGTCAAATGGCCGTTACAAAACATGTCTATTTGGCAGGAATTTTTACCAAGACTCGTTACTTGACACGTGAAATATGGCCGGAAACAGATGCCCATTAGCAAAGATGGTAATCTTGTATTGTACGACGCCACCGATGAACTACTGTTCCTAGAGTCAGTAATCTTGGACAGAGGCGCGAACAGCTGATCGTTTAGATTAAAAGTACCTTAAAACGTTGCCAGACCTTTATTGTTTGGTTTCAACAGCGTTTGGCGCCAAATTATTTTTAGTTTGCTTTTAATCGTGAACAGTCGTTAAACAAACGACATATCTACCTAACAGCCTTCACACCGAAGGAAATTATGTATTAATCCCCGCTTCGCCAACCGTTCAATACATTTTAGTTTGACCCTAACCGCAACACCTGCAAGAATCACGAATATGGTTTAGTGTCAAAATGTTACCTTCATTCACAAAACAGTGTAAGCTAGAACACCTCTATTCGACATTAATGTTAGGACCACGATAAACATGCAAACTAAAACGAATTAAGGCCAAGTCCTAAGGTCGGAGTTGCCATGCACACTCGCTAAGGTGGCGACACCAGTATCAAATTTGCGAAAGTGTCGCACGAGCTTGCCATTAGAAGCATTCCGTTATTCAATCCATTGCAATACAGAATACAATACAATGTGTTGATGGGGAACAGCAAATGATGATGGCGTTCGTTTTAGAGGCTCGACGTCGACAGGCGACACATAATACGGCCGAAGTCGCATGCTTTTTTATCAGTTATCAGTGATTTATGGATTTTGGCGGCTTTATATGTGCACAATTGATGTTTGAGACATATAAACATACTGATTTACCGACTGCGTGACCACTCACCAAAACAAAGATACGCGCGTTGTTCGTTCCGGGTATGAATATTATCTGAGTTACGTTAATTGGAAAGTCCAATAAAAAAATTGTCGAAATCAGGTAAATTTTAGCCTATTTTTCAGCAAAATTATTATTTTTTTAATTCTTACTGTTGGTAGATCATTGAAAATTATTTTACACCCAGATGCAAAGTGTCCTTCAGATATTTTTTTATTCAAGTGTTTAGGAATTGCCGTTTCCACAACTAGTTAATTACAACGAATGTATATTTTCGGACAGTTTGATTATGGCAAGAATGCCCACCATAAAGTGTCTTTTTAGTAACGAGAAATAAGTGTATAAAGTGTTATATTGAAATTAAACTTTTAATATTTTCTTTATTCGTATGAGTTCATTTTCTTAAAAGTTAAATCACCGCCACTATTCAAATCTTGTGGCGCCATCCGTACGTCGTAGGCTGAACTGTAGTAAATGTTTGACTGTCTTAGTGTAACAGAGACAACTGCAACTTTTACATGCGCTTGAGTGAGATAGTTATATTCTTTTAATAAACATTTACTTTATAAGAATAATTTAGAAATTAATTGACGGAAATCAATTTGAGAAGAAGCCCTACTTACTTTTCAAGGGGTGCATACCAATATAAAAGGACTGGAGACAGTAAACTAGATTTGGGGAGTGATTAACTTTTTAGCGCGAAATTGGTTAAAAAAAAATAATGCTATACTGAGACAAAAATTTTATGTACCCCTTTATATGCCTGCTCTTAACCGTTGTTTAAAAAATCGCCTAATAAAAGTTCGATTTTAAGCTCATGACGTAAACTTAAAGTTTGAAATATTTCTAACCTCACTTTTGACCTTAGGACCTGGCCTTAAGCCCCAAATTGCTGTAGAAGTAAACAAACAAAGGTCTGGCAACAGTGTAAGGTATTTGTCATGTTAGCTATCCCTCCCGCCAAGATTACTGACTCTAGGACAGTGTTGCCAATACTATTACTATAGTAACAGATTTATTACTTTTTACTCCCGCCTATTACGCTATTACTGTTAAAGCAAAATTTATTACGTTTTGCAATTTCTATTACTATTCTATTACGTTTCTATTAAATTTATTTTTTTATGTTGAAACAAAATCTGTAGGTAATAGTTTTTAGTTAAACATTAACAGATTCTATGAATTTATGTTATTTTTATAATAAAGGGCCAATTTTACACTATTATCTTGTACTTGTAAAATTTATTAAACTTTACTCGGTATGGGGCAATCGTAGGCTAGTAAACTTTTGAAAAATGTGCGGCTCTTGTGTAAAGTATATAAATAGTCATCGCTATTATATGGTCAATTTTTTTCATATTAAATGCAATCTAGGGAAAGCATTGCTACTAGATAGAATTATGTTCGTACATACATTTCTGATTGTTATTTTTGCAGTGAGGTTAAGTTTTATTTTGACTGGTTGACATCATAATTCTTTTAAATTATAGTACTGTTTCTTGTAAGCTGAAATTGTCCCCAGTTCAATACCTATCTAGTTAAAACTAATTTATAAAATCAGATTTCAAGTATGTAATAGGCACAACAAAAATTTAAAATAATTTGTCAACCACTTAACATGGAACCTAACCTCACTGCAAAAATGATGTACCAACACAAATCAGTCATTTCCATATAAAAAAATGGGCTATACAGGGTGTCCCTAAAATAATGGGACACCGATTAGTCATAGATTTCTTACGTTATAATAAATCGATTAAACTTAATATACCTTAGTACAAAGTCCCTTCAGTAAGAAGTTATAGGGACTCGAAGTTCAATTTTTTATTTTTTACTTTTTTGTTAATTTCCAAAAATGTAAAGATGCCGATTTGAATTTTGGTATACATGCTTACTATTTTGTAGTGCACTAATAGGAAAAATTTCATAAACTATATTTAACTGTAAGGGGTACTTTACCTAGCTTTCAAAATTTTTTAGCTCTAACTTCGTTATCTGTAACATTTTTTGAAATTTTAGGTTACTATCTGAAAGAGAATTAAAAAGCACAAAAGTAAAGTACTTTTAGTTCTTAAGCCTAAACGCAACCGTTTACCTTAAAATGTCCATGAAAGGTTCTTGGTAGTCATTAACACGTGCAATTATCAAGTAGCCATGATCACAAAAACAATGGTCATCTAGTAAAAAACAATGATAAAACAATTAATGACATTGTTGGCATAAGAATTTGTTCTTTTATGTTTAAGGAAATGCCGCTACATAACGAATTCTCCAATGCTGAAAGGTTTGTTATGTCGCAGCATTTTCGTAATCAGAAAAGACAAAAAACCGATGTCACCAACGTCATTAATTGATTTCTTGTTGTTGTTTACTAGATTACAATCATTACCCATTGTTTTTGTGATCATGGCTACTTGATAATTGCACGTCTTAATGACAACCAAAAACCTTTGGTGGGCATTTTAAGCTAAACGGTTGCTTTTACGCTTATGAACTAAGAGTACATTATTTTTGTGTATTTTTAATTCTATTTCAAATAATAACCTAAAATTTTAAAAAATGTTACAGATAACTAAGTTAGAGCTAAAAAAATTTTGAAAGATAGATAAAGTACCCCTTACAGTCAAGTCTAGTTTATGAAATTTTTCCTATTAGTGCACTACAAAATAGTAATGTATACCAAAATTCAAATCGACATCTTTACATTTGTGTAAATTAACAAAAAAATTAAAATAAAAAATTGAACTTTGAGGCCCTATAACTTCTTACTGAAGGGATTTTGTACTAAGGTATATTAAGTTTAAACGATCTATTATAACGTAAGAAATCTATAACTAATCGGTGTCCCATTATTTTAGGGACATCCTGTATAACGTTAAGTAGTTAGTCTACAGAGGTTAAAGAGCGAGTTCAAAAGTTAAAGCTAACATAAAAAACTGATGATTTTGACGGATTTGAGTAGAATTTAAATTATTATGTCTATTACCTAAACTGCCAAATCTATTACTATTTTTTAAAATTACTATTACGGAAAAAAATTAAGAGTTGGCAGCACTGCTCTAGGAACAGTAGTTCATCGGTGGCGTCGTACAATACAAGATTACCACAAAGATCTGTGCCTATTGTGAAATCTCGCGGGTTTTTTTTATGCAAGCCACGCCAACACAAATAAAGCGGGAAAAATTAACCTAATAGGAACTAATTAACTACAAACTTAAATCTATTTACCCATTTAGCTAACTTAATTATATGTACAGGTTGCCCTAATTACTATACACCTATGGCACACCTTTTGGACCATATCTTGTTGAAGGGCCGCCAACGAGCCTCCTTTCTGTTGCGTTTGGAGCATACCTGATGAGTACTGCACCTGGTGATCATGCCATATTGCTTCGGAGGAACGCTACCTGCAACGACACCCGGGCCCTGCTCGTCCCTGGCGTTGATATAGGTATGATTAGCTTTTGTTGAAGTTCCTGGTTTCTTTTTACATGTGGCTCTTGTTATTCCAGGAGAATTCGCCCTTGATTGGACCTGCTCCATGTCGTCGCAATGTGATCCAATGCCCAACGTCCTCATATGGCCTGCCGTTTTCTGGCTTAGTCCAAGTCCTGCGCTGCCTGCTGTGCCGCACACACACCTCCGCATTGCTCCGCTCATTAACACCACACTTGTTGCACTAATTCACAGGTGTTCGGCACATCATCCTGCCTGCCTATGCCCATTTACAATTTAGTGTGATCGAATGCTCGTTAAATGGATTGATGTGAGACTATTGTGTATTATTTATGAAACTCTAACCCTTTGGGCCTTGCTAGGAAATATTAAATTGTATTTGTTTATGAACACTGACGTTTAAGTTAATGTTATAACTCTTTCACATTGAGTCGCATGCCAGCAGTATTTTTATGCATTATTTACATTGAAACATATCACTTTAACCTAGTACGATTTGCTAACAAAATTAAAATGTTCAACTTTAAAAGGCTGTAATAATTCGTGACCTGTAAATAACACAGCAATATATTGGTCCACTTTTTCTACTTCTTCTTCCCCTATCTGTATTCTAATGTTATGTTGGTTTGAGGATCTGTACATCATTTTTGTCTTGTTCATGTTCATTGTTAATCCTATTTCTTCTAAGTTTTCTTTAAGTTCCTGTAACATTTCTTGTAGGTTCGCTTCATTGTCTGTTGTTGTCACCACATCGTCGGCATATCTTAGATTATTAGTAGCTTCAGCGTACTTATGCGAACGTTTTGTCCGTCCGTCCGTCTGTCTGGATCGCCTGTAACTTTCGAACGGCTACAGATATCGAAATTTTGAAAGGGGGCAAAGTTGTTGCTAAGGTCCCGAGCACCTTCATGCGCTATTTGGTTTTGGCGAAAGGTGCCGATTTTCCACTTTCCAAATTTCCAAGCATTGTAGCACAGTGGCGGCTTGTCCACTTGGCGCCATCTACAGAACTTCGGTGGTCACGTTTTGAACTACACATTCTGAAGCTACTCTTTAGATCTGTAGTTGAGCAGTTTATTGATTCTGTGTCCGTTAATAACTAGACCTCGGCTTTCCCACTTCAATTTCTTAAATATGTCCTCCATTACTAAGGTAAATAGTTTTGGCGAGATTGAGTCTCCTTGGCGTATACCTCGTTCCACTTTAATTCGGTTTGTGTTATCGTGTAGTTTTATTGTGCTTGTGGCTCCTTTTTTTTACACCCTGTATATTTTCCAGAAGTTCTATATAACGGGAGTCTATTCGGAAATTTTGGAGGGAGTCTATTATTGCCCATATATTATATAATCGACAAAAGCCAGGTACAGGTCCATATTGTTCATGAGTTTTCTCTATTATGTTTCGTATTGTTTGCAGAAGGTCCAAAGTGCTGTATTGTTTTCGGAAGCCTGCTTGTTCTGGATGCTGATAATCGTCAAGTTTCTTGGTCAACCTGTTGGTCAGTATTTTCGTCAATAGCTTGTAAATTTGGCATAATAGACTTATTGGTCTATAATTCTGTACCCGTGTCGTATCTCCTTTCTTGTGAAGCAATACAATTACTGCGTTGTTCCATCCTTCTGGTATTTTTCTTTCTTCAAAACATCCGTTAAATAGTGTTCTCAAGCTTTGGACCTCCAGATTACGTCATCTACACGCCAGCCGCGGCGGTCACATGCCCGAAATCATATTCAAACATAATTGTCATAAAATTATCTTTCAAATAAAGTCAATTTCATGGATATTAAAAACATTTTTCTGTGTTTTATTTCAATTTAAAGTTCTATCACTCTAAAAAAAACACCCTTTATTATTGCGTTTGTAATTTTCCTATTTAAACTGTCTAATGTATCTTGGTCTCTTATGTTGCTATACCATAGGTTACTTCTTAATTCTTGTTGGTATTTTTCCTGATTATCTTTAATAGTTTCTCTGTCTATTGCGTTTTCTTTATGTTGATCAGTTTTCTTCTCTCTTTATGAGTCTTGATTGCTAACTTTGTTCTCACTAATCGATGGTCGCTTCCTGTTGGGAAACTGTTTATTACATTCACATCATTTATTATGTCTTTATGTGATGAGATAACAAAATCTTTCCATTTAATTAACATTAATAATAAAGGAGCCAGAATTGCCATAGGTAGCATACTATCTCAGTACATACATACATCTTATATATATTTCTAAAAGTCCTGACTGACTGACTCATCAACGCCCAGCCCAAACCCTTGGACCTAGAAAGCTGAAATTTTGCACAGAGGTTCCCTTTATGATGTATACAAGGAATAAGAAAGGATATTTCGAAATTCAACCCCTAAAGGGGTAAAATGGGGGTTCCAATTTTGTATGGAAAAATAATATTAAATAGACATTTCGACTTGAAACTTCGTAGGAGTACTCCTTAAAACAAATAAGCAAACACGTATTTCGTGATTTTCCGAAAATAAACCCCTTAGGAGGTGAAATGGGGTAAGTAATCCTAAAAATAGATATGGGTGTCGTTATTGAGGTTTATTGGGACGTTGATTGCGAAAATGGCATTTATTTTTAAGTCCAAGACGGTGAACATGACATAAGGGAAGAAACGGGACGGGACGGGACTAGACTGGACGGAACGGGACGGACTGGACGGGACGGGACTGAGCGGGACGGGACTGGACGGGAAGGGAAGGAAAAAGATGGGATGGAAGGGGAGGGGATGGGATGGAAGAGGAGGGGCGGGACGGGACGGGAAGGGACGGGACTGGACGGGAGGGAAAGGGGTGGGACGGGACGGGAAGGGTCGAGACGGGGCGGGGCGGGGCGGAACATTATTTAATACACAAATAACGAACCTTGCGCGAACGAAGTCGCGGGTAAAAGCTAGTAGATACATATACCGGGTGACAATGAGACTAGGGCCATGCTTATATCTTCTTTATTTATGAATCGATTTGGATAAAATTTAATACCAAGATACTAGACATAATTTCTGATTGGCCGATAGATATAGTCAAAATGGCTGACTTCCGGTTTTACCGGAAATGATACTAACTTTGATTTTTTAAATGGAACACCTTATAAATTTTATGTTTTTCTGAATCTACGAGTCAAATTACATATAATAGTCTTGCCAAATTTCAATTTTTTTAAACAAAACAATTATTTTTTTAATTTTTATTTTTTACCATAGAAGGCCTTGACTTGGAAAAATCTAATCTAATTGACTCTAGCAACTCTTAATAATAGCTCTTTTATCAATAATGTCAATAACAAACCTTTAATAAAAGAATATAATTTGCTAAACTCGTTTTTTAAGAAAAAGTCACTTTTTTTAAATGGCACCTACTAAGGTAATTACCAATCTAACAATATGCATCATGCACTACTTTATCTTTATCTGAAACTGCAATTAATTAATTAATTATTTTTTTAAATATTTTTATGTAATAACTAATAATACCTAAGCAAATTTGGCAACACTGTTGTATGTAATTTCAGTCGTAGATTCCGGAAAACATAAAACATATAGATATATCTATTTAAATAACCAAAGTTAGTGTCACTTCCGGTTTCGCTGGAAGTGACACTAACTTTGTATTTTTAAATAGATTTTAAAAAATAATTAATTAAAAAATTTTTAGTTTCAGATAAAGATAAAGTAGTTCATGGTGCATATTGTTAGATTGGTTATTACATTTTCTATCTAATGGCAAGATGGCTCTTAGTAGGTGCCATTTAAAAAAATCGGGAGTGTGCTCCCCTAGACTTTCTCGCATTCGCCTTGGTACTGATAACTATTGGTGTTTAACAGTTGTATATGTATCTATCTATGTTTACATTAAAAACGTTCTGCGTAAATACAATTTTATTTTAAGTTTTCTGCCCCAAAACAACTTACTTATCTGCCTTTTCGCTACGCCCCTGTACAAACATATGAAAGTACCACTACCTGTTTAGGTAAAGTGCCGCTTTAGGTTAACCTATCATACTGAAATTTTATATCTGGGAGTTTTTCTCAATTATAAATGTATGTGCAAAATTTTGTGCAAATACCTTGAAGCAAACTGGTACTTTACTTGAATAGGTACCGCTACCTGTTTAGGTAAAGTCTCACTTCCGGTTAACCCATTTCGCTCAAAATTTGACAGGAATCTACAAATTTTGAATAATGACTATGTACATAATTTCAAGGGTCTAGCTTATTTCTTTTTTAAGTTATCGTGTTCACACACACACGCACACACGCACACACATACACACACACAGACATAATTCGAAAAATGGTTTTTTCGGACTCTAGGAGGTCTAAAACGTCAAGATTCGTCAAAATCTCGAAGTCGATTTTTTTGACGATTACAATACTTTCTCTATACTACCGTATGCGAGAAAGTAAAAAGTGACTTTCTTAAAAAACGAGTTTAGCAAATTATATTCTTTTATTAAAGGTTCGTTATTGACATTATTGATAAAAGAGCTATTATTAAGAGTTGCTAGAGTCAATTAGAATAGATTTTTCCAAGTCAAAGCCTTCTATGGTAAAAAATACAAATTGAAAAAATAATTGTTTTGTTTAAAAAAATTGAAATTTGGCAAGACTATTATATGTAATTTGACCCGTAGATTTAGAAAAACATAGAATATACAGGGTGTTCCATTTAAAAAATCAAAGTTAGTATTATTTCCGGTAAAACCGGAAGTCAGCCATTTTGACTATATCTACCGGCCAATCAGAAATTATGTCTAGTATCTTCATATAAAATTTTATCCAAATCGATTCATAAATAAAGAAGATATAAGCATGGCCCTAGTCTCATTGTCACCCGGTATACATACGTTCCTTCATACACGCATGCATACATGGAGGCTCCTACTGTATAGTACAGTATGACCAGAAATATACAGTACCTAGTAAATTAGAAAAAACACTGCTTAAATTGGCAAAATAAGTTTGACATTAATGTCACTTCCACGGCAACTCAGATGAGAGTTACAATTTCGGTACTGTATATTTACGGTCATAGTGTATTACATAAAAAAATCAATAATTTACGTACCTTTAATGAATTGTTCTTGTTACATCGCCAACGAATACTGTTAACACATGTTTTATGTACAATGTACAACCCGCGAAACATAACTTCTCACCTCCCTTATTTGGCCGTCCATGATTACAAAAGACTACGTAGAAAAAACAAAAATGTTGGTATATATAGGTAAATCTTAACTATTTTCCTATTTTTTCTATCATCCCAATGTACTTCTCAAATTGTTTAGTCACGTCGATGATACTATTCAAAAAGGTTATAAGAGGTTGCTGTGCTTGCTTCTTTGTAAAGCGCAATGAAAACACTCCGATGACAAGAGTGGTTTTTACCATTTCGGGAAAACATTAAAGAAGTACCTCTTACCAACAGAATGAAACGAAACTTTCAGTCAACGGCATATTTCAGGAAGACTTGATGATGGTTTAAAAAATTTGGAAATGTTGTAGACTATTACACCAAACAATGTTTTGAAATCATTGATAGTATCATTAGTATATAGGTTGTAGCTGGATTTATTCTTAATTTAGTAGTAAAAGGAAAGAGCAGCTAAATTTTTTTGTTGTTTTACAATTAACATAAATAACAACATATATATTTCAGCACCTGGTGCCTTCTTCAGTGTACAATTACAAACAGTTTAAAATAAGTTTTAGATAACATTCTGTAAAATTGATAGTATCTTATCATGACACTCATGACAGACACACAACTTTTTTGAATATTGTAGGAGAATATTTAGTTGGGATATCCAATAAAGAAGACGACTTAAAAAGTCTTAGCTGTTACGACGAAGATATTGACAAAAAAGACTTATTTTACGTAAGTGCATGTTTTTTAAATTTTGCTATCACGAAACCAAATTGCGTTCGATTTTGCTAAAACGATTACCTTCATTAAGAAAGATAAAGTTTTGAAAGATATTGCCGGAATTCGTTAAATTCTTTTGAATTATTAATTTATTGTAACAGTTAATACCTGTTTTAACTATACAAACGCAATCACGTCCGGCACTAACAGTTTTCATTAATGCTGTAGATTGTAAGTATTTATATACCTAATTAATAGATAAATATTAAGTACCTAGCTATTTTGGTTTGTGTTAAAATCAATAAAACTTCAAAATACAGTGCGATAAAGTGCACTCATATTATTTATAGTATTTTCTGATATCATTACTCGTGTAAAACACTCAGTTTACTGCCGGGAGTAGAAATCATGTAATGCCCCGTTTCAATAGCGCGTTTTAGCAATTCGTACATTCTTTCGGACCACCTTATATTTAAGTAATGTAGTCAAATAATTCAGGTTTATCGCGTAAAGACTTTAGAGATAAGGCACTTGCAAGGCGCTTGGCTTTTCCTGAGTAGGTTCGCTGGTAAGCAGTCGAGTTTCTGGATTATTAGTTTTTCACGGAGCGCCTTCGCGGGATTGGAAATTAAAGGAGAAGGCCAAGACCGCTCTTGTTTAAACAAGTGAAAACCGCTAGCGGCGTTGTTTTCTTCACGAACGGCCGTAAACAACTTTGGTAAGAATGCCTCTTCTAGTTAAATTTTGTATACTATTTTTGACATGTAGGCCGGTTTCCATGCGGCTTTCTTAAGGTTATTCTACAGTTACTTAAGGGATAACTGGGCCTCCCATTTTTTCGCTTCTACGTGCGAGTTGGCTAGGATCTCCAGAATGCACAACTCTGCTTTTGGCTGCAGTTAACTGCTCTCCTTGTTCGTTGACTTACTTGGGTTCTACGAAATGAAGCAGCCAGATCCTGCTTAGAAGCCCTATTTGTCAAGATGCAACATACTAGGATCTTTCCCCTCACGATAGCTGGACATAACATCAAATCAAACTGTAAGTACATGAATTCCTCAGTGGTTTTATCGACAAAGGCAGTTGCCCCAAATATACTCAGTTCTTGCTAAGGTCTTAGAATATCCAACTGAAGAGTGTTAAATTACTCCTTTTAATCAATGAGTTTATAACGATAAACGTCTGAGTGTTTAATCGTTTCAAAACTGCTGAAATACGTGTACTCAAAACTCACTTCCGCGCGTCCTTTGGATGTGGGCCCACATGTCAATGGTTAGTGCGATATCTTGTAATTAAAATAATCGGAAGTTGATTCCTAAATGTTGTTCCTGTTTGGCAATTATGTTACAAATTTTAGGCGGCTGGCTCGAAAAGCTTTTAATATGTTTGTGTTGTTTGTATTGTCCTAATTTTTAAATATTTCAAATTAAATGTGCGTGTAAGTTGGGTGACTCCAATTGATTTAATTGTGTTTCATTGTTGAATAGTAAATATTCTCTTGACTGTTGCCGTTTCTATTGAGATTGATATTCAGTTAAGAAGCTTACAAGGTAGGTGTTGATCTGTTTTACTAGCTATATTTGCTTTTATGTGGTGAATAACGACAAGGCACCCAAAATTTTCATAATTCTGCTGTTAAACTTTAAAGCCTGAATGATTTTATCCTAGTCTTTACACCACACCATTATTCTACCGAGAGTTCTTGAGGTAGCCCCACCCTTCCTTTAAGGGAGCGGTACAATCAGATTGTAGGTTACAAAAACTATGACAGGAAGAACATATTTTCTCTCAAGGGAGAAAATAAACAGTATAAAACAAAATAGAAATGTCTGTTGTTGTGGTATCCATAAAATAACATAGGCTTTTCAATATAGCAGCATAATTCTAATGAAATTTACACCACCATAACATTTACTCAATACTCGATATATTGTTAAGAGTAGATTGTAAATACGCAGTTTGAATTTAAAAAAATCTGATTTACAGTAATGTTTTAGTTATTAAAATATTTGTTTCTTGCTGTTCTGATCACGATCGTAAAAAATAGTATATACACGGCAGGGCAGAACGCCATTTTTCGGTCTGTGTATTTGTAGTTCTTCGGCTTCAATCTTTGTCTTTGTATTTCTGTAACTAAAGAATTACTGTAAATCAGAATTATGCTGCAATATTTAGCAGTCTATGAATTTTGTTATCTTACGTATACGAACAATATCACCGGAAAGTACAATAAATGAAATAAGCAGTCTTTTCTTTAGAATTAACAACTTAAGTTAAAATTTAGAGCAACTTTCTGTACTTATTATTAATTACTACCTTCTTTCAATAGAGACGACAAGAATAGACGCAATCAAGATGGCAAAACAAAATTCTAAACCACTTAGGCCCAGAGCGGTGACTTCCTCAATCACATTGTATTTACTATGAATATTTAAAAGTGATGAATGTAATATATGTACTGAAAATAAAGTAATGTAATAATAGATCAGTTCTATTTTTGTTAATATTTGGGTTGTCTATATCTGTTCAGGCAAATGCTTGGGATAACATTATAGGAAGTATACATCGAGTTGTAAATGTTATAACATTTACCAATACATCGCAGCAAACATGACCCGAGAGACCAATATATCTATAAATCTAAAGAAAGTAGTTGCTATAATTCACAAAAATTAAAAAACATAATAAAAAGTAAAGATGAGTAAGCATACATTAAAAACTAGGAGATGTCAACTAACAGTTAATCCCCTGAGTTGCTATATTAAGTTGCTATTAAATATTTTTGACAACACCCACGCTTTTATTCTGAAGAAAAAGGTATATTTTGGACACAACGGAGACAAGGCGAACACCTTAAAAATGTATTTTTTTTTCGTAATTTTTAGTTTCAAAACCTCCACTTGCGAGGGAAGTTTCGTGTAAAGCCCTTTACATACTGTTTTGTTTACTACATCTATTTAAGTTATTTAATAGATTTCATTAGATGTAATTCTCAAAAAAGGAAGAAGATTAGAAGAAGGAGAATACCTAAAGATTTTTTCTCAGAGTAGCAATCAATTTCGTGATTACGCATCACTATAATCAGATTCCGTTAACCAAAGATAAAACCGTAAATGATTGGTTAATTTGATATTATGTTTGGCTTGAAATTGAAGTTTAACGTTTCAATATATCACCTTTTAAGTAGTACTCATGCAGTGTGATAAATTAATCTGTTTCAAAATTCTTCTAAAAAATGTATAAGCACTTGACACCTTTAAAATTATAGATGTTTACCAATGCGTGCGGATCAAACTCCAATTGATCCAAACTAAATAAAATATAGCGTCTATTTCAATTTGTGTTGAAGAAGGTAAATAATGTGAAACTGCAATTTTATTTATTTGAATTCCAAGGAAATCTGTATAAGTCACTATAAATCAAATAACCTTCGTCTAACTAAAGGGCCAAAGTAAAATTAAATAATATGTGTAAATAGGTAAAACAAATTCATCTTCAGAACTAACTATTTATTGTAAATCAATTCGTTGATACACTTTACTCAATCAAAATTATAGGTACCTCAATGTTGAGTATAAGCTTTGCATTATTATTGTAGACAGTGATGATGGAAGTTACAATGTCTAACACCAATTTCTGTCTATCAACTCCAAATATAAAATCAAACACTTTGATAACAACGTCGGTGAGTACGTTGAGTAGCCAATCGAACAATTCATATCCAGTGAAATTAAACGATATTTTTCTGAAATTTAACAACAGTATGAGCTATAAGCAACATCAAAACAAGTTGAAAATCGCATACCCCTTGTTGTTAATTGTAAAAGATTTCAGTTCAGCCCTGTAGTCGGAGTGTTTTAGATCGATGGTAAAATGTAGGTTAGTTATTGTACCATCGATGACGCCCGATGGTCCATATCCCATTAACGAGGCTTTGTATTGGTAGTCAAACTAAAATGGTGGTCGTGTAATACAGTTATTTTATTACGTTAGAAATTTATACCGATAGTTTCGAAAACGTGAGAGGTACAGTTAGCTCTAGACTTGTATGACTGAATCTAGCATCACCACTTCGCGAAAGTGTTTGCAACCCATGCAACCGCCCATTCGTTAGAGACATTTCGCCTGTGAAAAAATTCTGAAATAAAACTGACAATAAAATTTAAGGCTATATAGAAAATAATCCACATTACCCATTTAAACTGTTGAACCCGATCATTCAATCGCATTGAGCTGGCACCGTCGAAGACTATGTAGTAGTTAAGCCGCTGTAGACATCTGTCGATTAATTCATTAACTAAATGTTGATCATCCGCAGTTGCTCTACAATTCAAGGAAAAATTAAACATGTTTTTAGAGAATATTTAATATAATAAATTATACCTGGAAAGCTTGAGGAAGTTTTCCTTGAATGATAGGTTCATGCTACCGCCAGTACAAATTTTTAGTAAATCTATGTTAGCAGAAGCTAACCCTGCAAATGCTAGGCACAAGATGAATTTACAAATCATTGTGATTCTCGCTAATGCACTAAATATCCCAGAACCAGTCCATATATATATACTGATTTCCAAGCACCGCTGGTAATTTAGAAAAGAATTCAATAATGCATGCCTATTTGGCAAAGAAAAGAGTAATTAAACCGTTATTCCACAATCCCAGTATTATAAAGTGTGAAATTAGGTTCTAAAAATCATAGCCGTATTACTTCCAACGCTACACATTTAGTTTATATTAAGCGTTTAATTGAATATAAATGAGGTGGTGATCCATTAAATTATTCTGACTCTGATTGTAACACATCACATTCGAATTATCAAATCAAATCAAATTACTTTATTGGTGCTATATACATACAAACAGCATTTACACAGGTCAAGAATAATATACAATTCATAAACGTAAGAAACAATTAGTACAATTGCATTACAACACATTAGAAGTCAACTAATTCCTAATGCTATTTATAGGCTCCTATCTGATCACATGTTAAAAAATCAGTACACAAATAGTACGCTTTTTGTATTAAAAATTTTGTAAGTGTTTGTTTTAATTTTTTGACTGGCATTTCTCTAATGCTTTTGGGTAACTTGTTGTAATATTTAAGTGCTAAAAAATTTGGACCATTTTGACATTTGTTAATTCTGTATCTAGGCGTTTGTAAATCAGTTTTATTCCTGGTGTTATGTTTGTGTACATTTTCGTGCCTTGTGAAAAAATTTATGTTATTTTTTACATACAATACATTCTGTAGAATAAATATGCATGGAAGTGTTAGTATATTTAGGTCTATAAATGAAGCCTACATTTGCAATAATTCTTACTGCTTTTCTTTGCAGAGCAAAAATCCTACGCCAATCTCTAGCCTGACCCCAAACTATTACCCCATAAGCAAATTTAAGCAATGTAAGATTTAATGACACTGAAATTGACATTTTAGACAAAGGCTTGAACAACTCGGTATGTAACGTTAATCAAAATTGCCTTAATTATTTAGCTATTTACTCTGAGAAAGTCTTATTGTCTTCAGGCATTGATAATCCGAATGTGGTTAGCGCAGATCAGCAGAAAGATTGCCAATTACAAAAAAACTTTATCGAATCTTAATAATTCACACATTTTAGACAACACAACTTCTACTCTTTCAAAGAAAATTAAAGAATCCAATGAATTGTGTACTAAAGCTGACAAGGGTCACTGCCTTGTCATTTTGGACAAGTGCGATTATATTAACAGAGTCTTGTGATTTTCTTGATTCTCCTGATTTTAAAATTCTTAATGAAGACCCTCTTCCCAGTTTCATTGCAGCAGTTAGACAATTTTGATATTATTAAATCCTTAAATATTAATCTTCTTTCCTTACTTATTATGAATCCTTCCATCCCTAAATTATATGGCCTTCCTAAAATCCATAAACCCAACATCCCTATCAGACCTGTTGTTTCCTTTTCCAACACCCCAGTATCGGTCATTACATCTTGGCTCAACAAATTAGTTCGTAACGATACTAATTTCAAACCTAAATTTCCCATAAAAAACTCCGTAGAACTTACAAAAACTTACCTAAAAATTTCACTCTTTGTTCTTTTGATGTAACCAACCTTTCTCTTAGCATTCCTTCTAATGAATGTGTTGATTTATTAAAAGAAATGCTTATTGATTCAGACCTTAACAACCATCAAGTTGAAACTTTACTAATTTGTTTAAACTTAGCTTTGTCACAAAACTTTTTCAAATTTGACTTTTCATTCTTTAAACAAAAGTCTGGTTTAGCCATGGGATCTAACTTATCACCTCTACCAGTAGAGATTTTTATGAATAACCTGGAAAACAAAATTTTCATTGAATCCCCCTTTATTCAGAATATTATTTACTGGGGTAGGTATGTCGATGATATCCTGGTCATGTTCAATTCCAATAACCCTAATATTAATGATTATATCACCTGGCTAAACTCAGTACATCCTAATATTAAATTTACTGTTGAAATTGAACACAATAATTCTTTGCCTTTTCTAAACATTTTGATCACTAAAAACAATAGTTCCACAAATAATTTTTTAAATATCAGTATTTATAGCAAGCCCAGTTGTACTGACCATACTACCCCTTATTCTTCCTTTCATCCCTTATCCCACAAACTTGCTAATTTTCAATTTTTATTCAGACGTTTACTTTCCATTCCTATGTCAACAGAAAATTTCAATAGTGAATATAACATCATTAAATACATTGCTATTAAAAACGGTTATCCTCTTCAAATCATTTTACCTATTTATTATAAACTTTGTATAAAACTTTCAACAAACCTAACCCCTATCAATAATTTTGAAAATAAAACTTTTTATTCAATCCCTTATTATGGTACTATCTCTATGTCCATAAAAAACATTCTTAGTAAATACAATTTTCAATTTTTTTTCTCTACTACCAATTTCTGAAAGAAATTGGTAGTCTTCTATAAAGATCCCACCCCTTTATTAGAAAGATCTGGTGTCTACCGTCTTGACTGTTGGTCTTGCAACTGTTTTACATTGGTCAAACTGGACGTACTTTCAAACAAAGAATCAAAGAATATTCCGCTTGCATTAAAAACAACAATTTTAATATCGACCAACCTAATAAATCAGCTTTTGCTAATCACATTTTGGAACATAACCACAACTTTGATCCTACTAAAGATTACAAAATTTTACATATAGCTAACAAAGGTAGGTTGTTGAATTTACTCGAAATTTTTGAAATTATGTCCAATAATAATGAATGACTCAATGAAGTCACATATTTTGTTACCAATTACATTTTCCTAAATATCAAATAGTTGTTTTGTTTTTAGCTGATTTCTTGCTTTTACTGGTTTTCACTTTATTCTTTTACTTTCTGACCCTCTCTGGTAGTTTCAGTGTCATTGAATTTAGGGACTTTTTGACCTGTTCTTAGTTATTTTTGTATTAAAAATTCATTCCTAGTGCCAACTCCTTCAGAGTTAGTAGCTACTTTACTTGTTTTAATTTAAATTTTTATATTATGTATTAACCAGTATAACGATCTTTATAACGTAGTTTTCTGGTTAATTAATTAATTTTTTCTTCTCCAATATGGTGTTTTTTTTGTGAATTTGAACCTAACCTCAATTTGTAATTTTTTACCTACAAATGTAACACGTGGTTTTATTACCAGTAAGTTAATTTTCTTTACTATGCACACTATTGTTAACCATATGCCTCGGTATATATTCATTTTGGCCTGAAGATGAAACCAGTCTGGTTCTGAAACATGTCGCCTATTTAATAAATGAACGTGGAGAACACTAATGAGTTTTATTGCTTCGTGTAAATATAAATGCAGAAAATTGCAAGTTTTAGATAATTTCATCAATATGTTTTATGTAATAACCATCTTTATTGAAACAATTTCATTTTTGTTTTCTGAAAGATGTGAGTTTGAAAAAGTGCTAGATAGAAAATTTGTTTTCGTTATCTAGAGACCCTGAAACATCAAGGTCCGATGAAATTCAACTTTCACATAATGGTTTATCACCTAAAATCTATGGCCTTCCAAAATTACATTGCTTCATACATGAGCCCTTTATACAAACTATCTAAATATTTATCAAAAATATTAACTTAAATAATACAAATCAGTAAACACAGTGTAAAAGGCTCATGGACTTCCACAACGAAAATAGATAAAATTAAACTTCCTCAAGATCACGTTCTTTTTTCTGTTGATGTCGTTTCTTTATATACTTCTTCTTCTTCTTCCTCTTATTATAGGCTGAGAGCCTGTTATTTCCACACATTGAGTGCGGTTTTATAAGCCATCTTAATATAGTGACTCTAAACCGGCCCCTTTCAAAAATGATTTTTCTTCTAAGGCAAACATATATAATATATAATATATATATATATATTCTACCCGTAGGTGTAAGGTGATTTATTAAACATAAATATTTATAAACAATTTTTTCGAAAACATTTTTAGGTCATAGAAAAAACAAGTAAGTCTCTCATGCTTTTACACTTACCTGTCAGTTTATGAAAAATATCATCATTTCAATAGGCATTAGGAGGTCCTCTTCGGAAGGCATTAGCATGAAAGCCTGCAAATGATCTTGAGACAAGCAGCTTCTTACTCTATTTAACATACATTTCAATGTAGAAAAAAACATTTTACATGCAACTTGTGAAATGGTTAACGATTTATATGCTATTTCTAGATTAGGGTATGATTTAGCATATAAATTAAAATTTTTTGATAATGTAGTAGCAAAAACTATAAAATCCTTGCAAAATCAACGGTACTGTTTTCTCCTTTATCCTTCTATTCAGTTTGTGCTTTGATATACTTCTCTGGTAATGCTGATCATAGGCGCCGACTTTGTAAGTTCTAGCTACTTTTAGAACCAACAATAGAGTACTTTTGGGTTCCTGGAACCCACAATAATTAACAATACCCTCTAATTTTCTGGCATAGTGATGGACATACCATGCGTTGTTTTTAAAAGTATACATAGGGGATACTCATACCTATGTATACCAAAAAGAAAAATTCCCTTATTTTTTATTGTTTTACCCTATATGTAGGCAACCAATTATCCGCAAAAGAGTTTTAATTTAAAACAAATAGCATGATGTGGCAAAAATAAGAGAATTTTTCTTTTTAGTATACATACGAGTATCACCTATGTATACTTTTAAAAAGAACGCATTATATAATGACTATTATTGCTTGCTAGTTCTAATTCTGATTAAGATGCAAATTTTCTCAAATTGAATACAAATGGAGCATGTTGATGCTCTCCCCATTAAAGTAATGAAAACTATAGAAAGGCTAAAAAGGAATTCGGGATTTCAAGAAAATATGGAAGTAAAAATTTCCCTGGATAGCTGTTTGTCATGGGAGCACTATTGATTCTGTCTTGTGTAAGATAAATTTAGGAAAAATAATGTAAGGAAAAAGAATCACGGAAAAAACCAAGAAAAAAAGTCCCCGGGAAAAAATCCAGGGAAATAAAATATCACAATCTATTCTTAAGGCTCTATAAGAGAGCTGTGGAATTTATTTTTTGTCATGATTGAATTTCTGAAAAATCCATCTTTGAATAAGTAATGTCAATGACAATAATGGCAATCCTTTCCGTTATCTTAAGGTATTATCAAGTAAAGAATGTTTCACTGGCTCCGAGTAAATTAAAGTTACAATATCATTTAGATGGTTTATTTACGCATATTTGAATATCCTTTGGTACTTTAAAAATATTCATTCCATGCATAACGCTTTGACTTTAATTTTACGAAATCAATAAAGGAGAGCTTTTATACAATTTTTCATGACAAATTAAAACTATTGATTGATCGTACATGCTATATTTCAGTAAGCATTATTCTTTCTATTCTTCAGAAACCATCAAGGTACATCTCAAAAATAATCAACAGTAATAGCAACAAAGATGAGTGCTAATCTAGTTCAAATTATAAAAAGAAATTATTACCACGAATGTAATTCGGCGTGATTATTTTTTAAACAGTCCAAGTTGTAGATCGGGTTTGATGGAGCTTCTAGATGAGTGTCTTGTTATTTCTAATAACTGCTGGTCACCTGCTCCACTTTTAACTTATTCTGTTACAGCAGAAGAACGATTTGAATGGTTTGTGAAAAAATAGTCGCTGTAATCAGCCACTAGAAGATAGTCAGTGTAATTTTGATGCTATTGGACGATTTGAAATGTTTTCTCATTTATTTATTTATTTATCATATGGCAATGGAAATGCACAGTAAAATATGTGTATGTTAAAGTACCTCTGTGCATTTTAGCCAGGAGATCCTATTGGATGGTCTGGTTGCCGGTTGTACTAGTTCTTTAGCGCTATCCAGGGTGCACGTGTAGCCTAGCTTCTGCTACGGACGCGAACTAGCTTTGCACCCCATTATCTTTGGCTGATAGGACTGTTTAAAAAATAATCTTGTTTAAACACACAAAATGTATCTATTTTTTCATAAAAAAATAAACATCCTATTTTATATCTCTTGGGAGATACGGAATAACACTTTCATAAGAGCCATTTAAAAAACAATATTACTTGCTACATAGTTTGATCTTAATTTATTTAATAAAATAGGTATGTTTTTGTAATTTTTCAGTGGCATTGCACTAAAATTTGCAAGTTGTACATTTGGACTCTATTAGAAAATAGGAACGCACTACAAGTATTAAAAAAATTAGTATGCTTTCTCTTTAATATTTGTTATTTACACAATTGCAACTTTTTTATTATTCTACTGCAATTTGGATTTATACAGGGTCAATCACGACTCTTGATATGTGTAGTGACATCTTTGTTAATTAAAAAGCTTTAGAGTTGGTTAAAGTGGAAAAAAGTTGAATAATTACTAGTAGTAAATAAAGAAGAAAGATGAAAGATTTTTAAAATATCAGCGGTTCTCAAAATTTTGGGACAAAATAAAAATGCCAAAAAACTAAAAATTGCTCTGGTTTCGCTATTTTTGAAAAAATTAATAGTATATTATACATCAAGGTAGCGAAGCGCAGTATTATAACCTGAGCGCATATTAGATACTGAGCGCGCAGCGCAAAGTATCTAAAGCGCGAAGGTTATAAGACGATTCGCTACCGTGGTGTATATACTATTTTTTGCACTATCACACGGCTTAATACCTAAATTCCCAACAAATTTCGAAAAGATGTTAACTGTCAACCTGACAATACAGCTCTTTAAAACGTCAAAATTAAAATAGTCGTATTTGGTAACTTAGTAATTTATTAGTTACCACGGTGAAAACTGTTTATTTTACTTTCTCTCCCTTGGTGGAGAAAATCAACTTCACGACCTAAAAATAGGCCAATAACGGTGCGTTCTGAGACTAGTAGTGCAAAAATATAATAACTGCAGACTTAAGCGGATTAAAATAGTTATTTATGCATCAAGGACGAAAAATTGGCTTTTTATGGACGATGCCTGCAATTGCTGGCCGAGGCGATAGCCGAGGCAAGCAATCAGGCAAGGCCATAAAAAGCAGTTTTCGCCCGAGGTGCATATTAAATTTTTCCGTCGACCGTCATAATTTGAAAAAAAATTAAAGTGAAGTCCGAATTATAAAGTTGTTGAGAACAAAAAGCGTTTACGGACGAAAAGTGTTTGCGGACGAAAAGTGTTTACGAACGAAAAGCGTTTGCGGCTGTAAAGTGCGGCCGTAAAGTGTTTGCGGACGAAAAGCATTCGCGGACGAAAAGTATTTACGGACGAAAAGTGTTTGCGGACGAAAAATTAATGGTGTCCAAAAAAGTGGCATTTTTGGTACGCAAATGCGTCCGTAAAATCACATTTTATAGGGAGGTCGACGGAAAATTAAAGTTTCTTAGTATTAAAAGTACCTAATTGTTTCTGTTCGAATTTTGTTTCCCATTTTAAATACTTTATTGTCTTCTAATCCTTCTAAAATTAATTTTGCATATTTCGGATGAATAGTTGGGTATTTACTTGTCTGAGTGAATTTATTATTTAACTTTAAAATAATTTAACGACCCCAAATGACTGCACCAGCAATTAATATTAGTCATAATGGCAAATTCTTAGTTTCAAAAATAAACTTTCAAAGAAAGAACAGTAGAAGCAAGTCCTAGTAAAATTTAATCTTGTAAAATATTATTATAATCAGTAAGTCCAATGTACCGTTAGGTGTTGGACTGAAAATGTAATACAATGTATTACAATGTATCGATTTTCTATGGCATTTCAGGAATCCTCCTTTTCCAAAACTTTCTATCCTGTGCCCATCTTTTTGTCTCACTCCACAGAATTGTTCGTTTTTCCGCTTCTTGACGCACTTGATCTTCCCATCTTAGTCGTGGGTGTGGTATGTTAGAATTTAGATTGCTGTTCCTTTTGTCACTTGTTTATTGTCAGCTTGACACAACTTGTGTATTGTAGTTTTTAGTCGAATAAAGCCTTAATTTCGAAGGTTTTCTTACTACAATTTATTCGACTAAAAATTTTTTTTGCATTATGGACAAGTTTTTACGACCTGAAAGATTCGATACAGATCCAAACACCGCTAAGGCTTCCCAAGAATGGATTCATTGGTTGACGACATTTGAAAATTTTGTCGCATCCATCGAGAAAGTTAGAGAAGAGGATAAACTAAAACTACTAATAAATTACCTAAGCCATTCAACCTACGAATTTATAACAAACTGCGATTCCTACAAGGCGATCAAAATTTTAACTGACATATACGTCAAACCTAAAAATGAAATATTTGCTCGCCATTGTCTTTCAACAAGAACTCAACAACCAGGTCAGACAATAGATCAGTTTTTAAATAATTTAATAAGCCTCGCTAAAGACTGCAATTTTCAAGCTGTGAGCGCTGAAGAGCATAGAGATAATTTTATACGAGACGCTTTCATCAATGGACTAAATTCCCCTCAAATTCGCCAGCGTTTGTTGGAAAATAATACTTTAAACTTAGAGAATGCTGTTAGTCAAGAAAGGGCTTTGGAAACCGCTCAGAAACAATCACTAGCTTATTCTTCACCCGAATATATGACTTGTTCATCACAAGAAATTAAACCCGAAGATGATCAAGAGATATTACGTACCTCATCTCTTGCTGCATCTGCTGCTGCTACTGCCACGAATGGTAAATGCTATTTTTGTGGAAATAATCGACACCCACGAAGCATGTGTCCTGCTAGAGAAGCAATTTGCAGAGCTTGTTCCAGGCAAGGACACTTTTCTAAAGTCTGTCAAAATAAAAAACTGAGAAATAAGTCGACTACTGCGTCAGCTGCAGCACCTCAATGCTTGGCAAAATCATTAACGAAAATTTTTATAAATAATACTCCAGCTGATGCTTTGATTGACACCGGAAGTTCGGATTCCTATCTAAGTGAACAATTCGTCAAAGAGCAGAATATAACTCTTTTCCCAAGCTGTGGTCAAATTTCAATGGCTACAACTTCTTTATGTTCACAAATAACTGGCCATTGCCTTGTTTCTATTAAACTTAGGATAACCTTTATGACAACGTCAAAATACAAGTATTACCAGATTTATGCTCCGATGCCATTATTGACATGACTTGTTGTCTCAACATTCTAAAATTGAAGTTAAATTTGGTGGATCTAGACCCCCGTTGTCAATATGCAGTTTGGCTGTAGCAAAACTCGACCCTGCATCACTTTTTGGTAATTTATCTTCCGACTGCAAGTTCATAGCAACGAAATCCAGACGACATTCAGAAGAGGATGCACGGTTTATCGGAGCAGAAATAGAAAAACTTCTCTCTGAGGGAGTTATAGAAGAAAGCAACTCGCCTTGGAGGGCACAAGTGCTCGTCACGAAAAACGAAAACCATAAGAAACGCATGGTCATCGATTATTCTCAAACAATAAATCGATTTACATACTTAGATGCTTATCCTCCTCCAAATATTGAACAGATAGTTACGTCAGTTTCCAAATACGAAATATTCAGTACTATCGACTTACGTAGTGCTTATCAGCAGGTCCCTATTCAGGAACAAGATAAAATCTACACAGCATTTGAAGCAAATGGACGATTGTATCAATTTACTAGAATACCGTTTGGAGTTACCAATGGAGTAGCATGTTTGCAAGGAGTTATGGACAGCATTATTAAAAAAGAAAATCTACTAGGAGTTTACGCTTACTTGGACGATGTCACTGTATGTGGAAACTCACAACAACAACATAATGAAAACCTAAAAAGATTTATAGAAGCCGTTAACAAATACAATTTAACTATCAACACAGAAAAAAGCAGTTTTAATAAGAAATCGATTAAACTACTAGGATATTTAATAGAGAATAAAACGTTGAAGCCAGATCCAGACAGATTAAAAGCGCTAATAAACATTCCTGTACCTAAAGATTCCAGAGCGTTGCAAAGGGTGCTTGGTAATATTTGCGCATTACTCCAGGTGGATACCTAGATTCTCTGAAAAAATTCATAAACTCGTTCAAACTAAAACCTTCCCATTAACGTCTTTAGCTGTTTCAGATTTAAAAAAAATAATACAGGATATTTCCCAATCCGTAGTAATGGCCATCGACCCAAACATACCCTTTACAGTCGAAACAGACGCCTCAGAGCACGCCCTTGCTGCTACACTGAGTCAGTCCGAACAACCAATAGCATTCTTCTCACGGACGCTATCTAAAATTGAGCAAAAACATTCGGCAGTGGAAAAAGAGGCTTACGCAATCGTTGAAGCTTTACGAAGATGGCGCCATTATTTGACGGGTAGACATTTCCGACTCATAACTGATCAAAGATCTGTCTCTTTTATGTTTGATATGAAACATAACAGAAACATTAAAAATGAAAAGATTCTTAGATGGCGTTTATAATTGTCGTGTTACAGCTATGATATCGTATACCGTCCTGGAACAGAAAACACAGTTGCGGACACTTTTTCAAGAGTTTGCGGTTCCAGCAGCGGAAACACCCTTTATGATCTTCATCAAGCATTGTGCCATCCAGGAGTAACAAGAATGACGCATTGGATCAGATCTAGAAACCTTCCGTATTCAGTACTTGAAATAAGAAAACTCACTGCTCACTGCCCAGTATGTGCTGAAGTTAAGCCAAAATTCTTCAAAACCACTAATGCCCATCTCATTAAAGCAACTGCTCCATTCGAGCGATTAAACGTAGACTTTAAAGGATCATTACCGTCAGTAACACGAAATAAATACCTATTAACACTCGTTGACGAATACTCGCTTTCCTTTTGCAATTGCTTGTTCTGACATGACTTCTACTTCGATTATCAAGTCTCTCAATCAACTTTTTTTTTATATTTGGAATGCCCCGCTATATTCATTCTGATCAAGGACCATCATTTATGTCCAAGGAGTTAAAATCATATTTGCATGATAGAGGTATTGCTACAAGTCGTACTACTTCATATAATCCTGAGGGAAACGGTCAAGTGGAAAGGTATAATGGAATAATTTGGCAAACGATTTCGTTAGCTCTAAAATCCCGACGATTAAAAATAACTCAATGGGAGGAAGTACTAGGAGAAGCCCTTCATTCAGTCCGTTCCCTTCTCTCTACTGCAACTAACTCTACGCCTCATGAGAGGATGTTCCTCAACATATTCTATACTTGTGCTTGATATTGTTTGACTCGTTTTATTAGAATTTACATATAGATTTGCTCTCATTTGACATCTATGAATTTGTTTTTTATATTTAGTTATAATCTTGTTTCTTTGTCATTTCTATGTGTTATTTTTGTATCATTTTACCGTTTGATTCAATGTTATCTATTCAATAATTGGAATTGTATTTCAACGGGGGGTGTAATGTACGAAATTCTAGAAATTACGCTTCTCCCTCCAACTCGGGCTTTTACCTGGGTGACAACGACCCTGCAAGCCGGGACTCTGTAACTAGCCACCCTCGAGTTTGGAGGTGGCACATTATTACAAGTACATAAATGAACCAATAAATAGTGTTAGGGAGAGAATCTCATGTTTTATTTAATATGAAACTTACCTAATTTACAAAATCGATGAGCAAATAATCACCTTAGAAATTAAAAAGAACGGCCATAATCTTATAATCATTGGAGTATATGCCCCTAGTAATGACGCTGATGAACCAACCAAAGATACATTTTACGAACAACTAAGTAGTGTACTATTGGATATTAAAAATGATAGGGAAGTATACATTTTGGGACATCTAAATGGTCGCACTGGAATGGACATCAATGATCCAGTTATAGGAAGATACCGAGGACCGGTAGAAAATGACAATGGAAGACGGTTAATAGATCTATGCAGGGCGGCAGATTTAAGAATAATGAATGGTTTCTTTCCACATAAAGATCAACATAAATAAGTATACATGGATGAGATCAACTACAGGAGAGCGGTCAATAATTGACTACGTTATTCAGCGCCAAAATTCAAAGCTAAAGACTACAGATGTTAGAGTAGGTATACCGTGGGCCAGAATGTGGATCGGATCATCATTTGGTGATTGCAAAAGTAATAGTCAATTACCGAAAATCCAATACAGACGCGGCATCATCTACGGAAAATAAAGAGGAGACTCTAAATATGTGCCGTTATAACCTTGAAAGCTTAAGAAATGAATCTGTAAAGTTTTTATATAAACTCAGATTAGCAAATAAACTAAAAGCAGTTGAGACCAGAAATGTTAAAGCGGAAGAAATATATGGCAAGATTAAAATCTGCATACACGAAGCAGCTAAAGAGAGTCTAGAATGGAAAGAAGAACTACGTAAAAAGAATACCGAGTGGTGGTCGGATAAGATAGAAACGCTAGTCAAAAATAAAAAGAAAGCTTATCACAAATGGCTGAGTACAAAGAAAGAAACGGATCGACAAGAATATGCAATATGCATATTTGAACAGAGAGACGAAAAGGGAAGTATCCAAAAGTAAGAATGAAATGTGGGAACATAAATGTGAACAACTAAATAGGTGCATGGGTGGAACAAAGGTCTCAGAAGCATGGAGAACAATAAAAAATCTCATTGTAGATCACTACTAAATGAAAATAGAACGGAATATAAAATGAAGGATATAAACATCGAAAAAGCAAAAGGCAACTTTGTACAGGAAATAACAAAAGAAGAAATAATTGAAATTCTCAAAGACACCAAAAATGGAATGGCGGCGGGGCCTGGAAACGTTCCTATCGAGCTAGTTAAATATGGACCAGACAGGCTAATAGAAATTCTAGCAGACGTCTTTAGCAAATGTATGATAGAAGAGGACGATATTCCACATGACTGGAATTTAGCTTACATAACCTCGATTTTTAAAAAAGGAAGCAAGAAAGTCTGTCAGAATTATCGAGGAATAAGTGTAACTAGTGCAGTGGGGTGGTTGTATGGCAAGATCATTAAGAAAAGAATTGAAAATGAGATTATAATTATAGAAGAACAAAGTTGATTTCGCGCCGGAAGATCATGTACGGACAACATATTCGTTCTACAACACGTAATAGAAAAACGTAAAGCTAGAGATTTACCTACGCACCTAATATTTATTGATTTGGAAAAAGCGTACGATACGGTCCCTATAAAACATCTTTTTGAAACTTTGACAAAGATTGGTCTTAGTAAAATATACGTTCGACCAATCTGGAATATTTACAAAAAATCCACCAGTGCTGTTAAAATTGGAAACTCCATTTCAGAACAGTTTCCTGAAACAAAGGGTCTTCGACAGGGGTGTTGCTTATCACCGACCTTATTTAAAATCTATATCCAGGAAACACTGCATGATTGGAGAAAACGAGTTTCACGAATGGGCATAGAAATGAACGACCAATGCTTAACGACACTTTTATTCGCAGATGATCAGGTGCTGGTGGCAAATGATGAATACGATATGGACTTTATGTTCCGAAAACTTACAAAAGAATATAAAAAGTGGGGACTAAGCATTAATATGGCAAAAACCGAATACCTGGTAGTGGGTAGTGAGACCAGTGACCCCGAATTACAAACAAACAAAGAAATAAAAAATGTACAGGGTATAAATACTTAGGCAGCATAATAGCACAGGAAGGGAATTCAAGAAAAGACATAAATAACAGAGTACAACAAGGACGAAAATGTGTTCGCTATGGGCAAAGCATATTAAAATAAACACAAAAATGACACTCTACAAAACTATTGTAGAACCAATTTTAACATATGGGGCGGAATGTTGGCAGCTTACGGTCAAGGACAAGAAGTTGATCGAAACAGTGGAAATGGATTTCAAGAGAAGGGCCATGGAAATTTCAAGGCTGGACCATGTACAAATGTGGAAATTAAGCGTCGAACTAATAGCATATTTACCACCGTAGACAAAATAGAATCCAGACAACTAATATGGTATGGTCACGTGATGCGAATGACAGAAGACAGATGGCCAAAGAAGGCTCTCAACTATACACCACAGAATAAAAGAAGGCGAAGAGGAAGACCAGCAATATTATGGTTACAAGGAATAAAACAGACCATGATGGATCGAGCCTTAAAAGAAGACGATTGGAAAAATAAAGAGAGATGGCGGTCGAAATGCGGGATGCGGCAAAGGCTGTAAGAACCCCGTGATATATATATTGCTATAGCCCCTATTTATAGGAAACTATGCCTTCAAAATAATTCTGTTATATTTTTTTATAACTTTTAATATAATCAAGACCTCTTATCTCATTGGGCTGGGTTCATCGAATCTAGCATGCTATCTAATATTGCAATGAAATATTATAACCTAAAATTAGCTTTATATTTGAATGTCAAAATTTACTTTTCAAACTCTTCACACTAAGGTGTACTGACAACTATGCTTTTACATTTGACGTTTTAAAATTTGTTGACTTTTCTAGATAATTTTGCTTCAGTTTCAGTTAATTACTTTCAACATTTGACAGTATTCAAAACTTCAATATAAACTTATTTTAACAAACCTGTTTCTGTTACTTACGTCCTCACTACGCACAACACTCACCACCAACAGCCTTCTCGAACAGGTAACACCTTCAAAACCTCCAACAGCTAATCCTTCCTTAGTCCTATGAACTGATGCAAGCTCCAACCTCCTGCAGCTGCCAATGTCAGACTTCACAACCAGCTCCTACCTTTAGCCCTGTAAGTTACTGAAAAGAACACTTTTTTTTCAGCAGCTACCGCTTCCTCTAGTCCAATCACCACAGCCACCAGTTCCTGTTGTATGCGTGTACCATCAATCCAATTTCTGTCACTATCCTGCTCGCTTACTCACATGCAACCAACTCAACTGCCTCCAAAACCTCGTCCTAGTTACTGCTGCAGTCCACAATCCTGCTATCACACGATCTATTTGTCCAGGTAAGTTATTCTCCTTCTGTTATTTTCAACTATTAACCTTGTCCAATTATTTTCAGGTACGCTGACATCTCAAACTTAATATTCCAAGTATCGATCCAATTCTTCACATAATCAATATGAAATTACTTCCAATCACTTGTAGTTCAATGCAATAAATCCACTTTCAATCGATGATGATTATTTTTGTTTACCAATATTTCAATAACTGTTTTTCTTTGCTTTTAATCTTACTATTCATAATACCATATTAAATAAATAATTATTGCAGTTATTCCCATTAATTTTTAATATTTAATTTTCCATAAATTTTCTTACAACTGCCTTTATGAGTACTTATTTGGTAACTGTTTTATAAACAACTTTTTTTATATACTAGTAACGATTATTTATGCACACTATTTAATTAATAAAATAATACTAACAATACATAATTTTCTTAACAAACACAATTGTCGATGTAACCTTAGTTTGAATTTTTTTATTTCGTTAATTATTTATTTCAATGCATTCAAATCAGCCTACCAGTATTTTATGAATCCCAATGAATAATGCAATCAAAGTTGATCTTCATCAATTAATGTAAAAATTTTTATTTTATCTATTTAGACTCAATTTCTGTAACTGTTCAAATTTACTCATTCAATTTTCAACATTCCTTTATTATAATTTCTGTCCATATCATGTATCATAACACAATTCCCCAATGAAGGAAAAGATTTAAATAAACTTGTTTTAGTTCAAATCTCTTTTCTGCATTCCCCTTTTATTCCTACATTGTTTTGTATCCCATGTTACTTTCAATATTTTATTCTATTAACAATTAATCTTTATTTTATTCAACTCACTATGGAAACAACACATTAAATCTATTTAACGAACAACAACCTTAATATTAAAATATTTACATGTTTCTATTTACATTTTATACGGATAAATCATGGATATATGAAATCTGCCTCTTACTCTTCCATCTCTTTCATTTACTAATTCATAAGTGTTGTTATTATTGAATATTTTATGTATTTTATATGGTCCTTCATATGCATATAACAGTTTTGCACATTTTTTTTCTTTCCTGTTTGCTACTCTGAGTTTCTTTACAATTACTAAATCCCCTAGTTTGAATTGCACCCGTTTTAAAATTTTCTTGTTCTGCTTCCTTTCATATCTGTCATTAATTATTTCCAATCTTCTTCTAACCCTATCTAACAATTGCATTACTTCAACATTACTTTGTTCTCTTCTCCATGGTCTAGCTGGAATTATTTGTTTGCATAAAGTAATTGGACTGATTTCTGTCGTTGTATTTGGAACATTATTTAAAAAATTTTCTACATCAGGCAAATATTGTACCCATTTATTATGATGTTCATGTGTAAGTATCCTTAAATATTTAATTACCTCTTTAATGTACCTTTCTGCAATATTACTTTGTGGATGTCTGATACTACAAAAACAAATCTTTATTCCCTTTCTATCTAAATTATTTGATAATCGTACATTCCTAAAATATGTTGCATTGTCTGCCAAAATCTTTCTTGGTTTACCTACTTGTTCTTCAAAATTTGCAATTGACTTAATTACATGTTTAGTATTACAGTTTTTCGCTGGATATAGTTTTATAAATTTAGAAAATGCATCTACCATAATCAAAATATGTTTGTATCCATATTGTCCTGTAACTAGGTTTGATAAATAATCAATAGCTACAAATTCCATTGGTTCATTTACTCTAATACTTTGAACAAAATTCTGATTTTTAAAATTCTTTTCTTTAGCAAATTGGCAAATTTGACAAGTTTGAATTAGTTGTTTAATTAATCTAATATCATTTTTCATATAAAAACATTCCCTAAAAATTAACCAAGTTTTCCTTGTCCCACAATGTCCAAATATTGTATGAATTTCTTCAACAATTTCTAACATAACTTCTTTACTCAAAACTATCAATTCTTTATTTTCTAAGATCTTTACCAACAAATTCTCTTTAATTTGATACTCTTTATAATTTTTATCTTGACTTTGTAATACTAAAGTTTTTAATTCTTCAATTTCTTCTGCTGTCTGAATAATTAACATCTCTTGTTTTGATAATCTTCCTTCCTTATAAATTTTCTCAATTCCTATTAAGATTTGTCTTGATTTTTCATACATAGGTACATCTTTTCTACTTAAGAAATCTGCCACTACATTTAACTTCCCTGGCCTATGTTTAATATCAAATTCATATTGTTGTAAATACAATGCCCACCTGTATAACCTATCATTATGAAAAGTTTTATTTTTCAAAAACGAAATTGCTGAATTATCCGTTTCAATATCAAATTTGTTCCCTGTTAAATAAAATTTTAGTTTATTAATTGCAAATATTATGGCTAACATTTCTTTCTCAGCTATGGTATATCTAATTTCATACTCTTTTAATATTCTTGAAATAAAACATATTGGCACTTCTATCCCATCTTGTATTTGTATTAATTCGGCTGCAATTGCTTGATCAGATGCATCTGTACGAAGAATAAACTTTTCTTTAAAATTAGGATATTTCAGTAATAATCCTTCATGAAACCTCTGTTTGATAGTATTCAATGCTTTTTCCCTCTCTTCATTCCATGACCATTTAACATCCTTTCTTAATAATTGTACTAACGATAATGTCAACTCTGAGTAATTACTTATGAATCTTTTATAATAATTAAAAACACCTAACAACCCTCTTAATTTCTTTAAATTAGTTGGACGAGGTAACTTCTTAATTTCTTCAAGACGTTTCATATTTATAGTTACTCCATTTTTACTGATTTGATATCCTAAATATGTTACTTTATCCTGCATAAATTCACATTTTGATATGTTAAGTTTTAATCCATTTTTATTTAATGTTTCAATTATAATTGCTATATGCTTTAAATGTTGTTGTTCGTTTTCAGAAAACAATAAAATATCATCTACGTAATGCACACAAAAGCTCTCAAATTGGTTTAATATCTTCTGCATTGCTCTTACCAGCGCTGCACAAGATGTTGAAAGACCAAATGGTACCACTCTAAATTGAAAAATTTCTCCATCAATACTAAAACCAGTATATTTTCTTGATTCTTCATGTAATGGTATTAGCCAAAACGAATTCTTCAAATCCAACTTTGTAAGAATCTTCTTATCCCAAATACTACTTAATAATCCATCTATAGTTTGTGGAGATTCATATTGTGGTTTAGTTATTTGATTTATTCTGTGTGCATCCAAACATAATCTCAAAGAACCGTCACGTTTCTTAACTACTACCAACGGATTTATAAAATTACTTTTTGAAGCTTCTATGACACCATCTGTTACCATTTTCTTTATTTCCGTCCTTACCTGTTCTCGTAATTTATATGGTATTGGATACGATTTGCTATAAAAACTTTTCTCCTCATCAACCTGTAACTTGTGAATGTATTTCTGAGCTTGTCCTACTTTCTCATTGATAATCTCCTTATTATTATAAATTATTTCCAATATTTCACCTGCAAATTGTTTATTCTTCTCACCTATTTTTAATTCATTCAGCAATACCCCCTTTATATCATATTTATTCTCAATATTACCTATTATACTATTATTAATAATTATACCTTCATTATACTTCATTTCATTTCCAATTTTCTCTAATTGGCTACACTTATTTTCTTGGCTGACTCTTTTGGTACAGTTCCAAGATTTAATTAACCCCTTTAAACGAATACATCTTTGTGCACCGTCTATACTTATTTCTAGTTGCTGAATGATGTCAATTCCTAACACTAGGTCCACTATTAATCCTTTTACAATAAACAACCTAACAACACCTTCCCATTGATCAATAATTATTTTAATATTTAACATTCTGTTCGTTGTTGAAATTTTCCTCTTAGTAGCCGATAGCAAATCTATTTTATTCACTTTTATGATATTTTTGTTTAGAACATCTAAATTATCTAAAATTATCTTCTCATTTATTAAGGACGCCATAGCTCCACTATCTACCAAAGCTAAATATTCAATATTATTTAAATTTACTTTTAAAAATGGTAACTTTGAAATCTGTTCTTCTTCTTACTCCTCTTCCAGTAAAAATTCTCCATTATTTTCATAAATATTGTTAAAAATCGTGACGTTCTTCTTTAAAACATTTAAAATTGAAGTTTTTTTTATCCTCTGAGGAATCTTCCAAACCCTCAGCTTCTTGTATTGGATTTTCTTGTATTTGTCTCCCTCTATCATATACATTTCTGAATAAAGTATTTACATACTGTCTTTGGGGATATTTATTCTTTATTTCTTCTTGTCTTGACTTCTCATGATTTCTTTCCTCAATCAACTCCCTATATCTCTTTCTATCATTTTGATTATAATAATTCCTGTTCTGATAATTTCCTTCATTGTTCCTGTTGTACTGATTATTCCTCCATCTGTCCAAAGTTCTATTATAATTATTATTGAAGTTCTGTTCACCTGACCTATAATTATTGTAATTATTTTTGCCAAAAGTAAATTTATTCTGATATGTTTCCTCAAATTTTCGTTTACTGTAATTTGGAAAATTCAAATTCTCTCTTCTGATATCTTCCCTATTGTTACTTCTCATAGCCATGTCATAATTTCGGACTATTTCTAAGAAATCCTTTAATGTTTTTATATTTTGTACAGCTACTGCTCTCGTTATCTCACTTTCTAAATGCCTGGACAAATGTTGAATAATCTCCTCTTCTGCTAATGTAGGTGTTAAATGCTGGGCTTTATTATATTTTTGTATTATATAATTTTCTCGTGTACTACCACCTTTATCCACGTATCTACCAGTTGTTAACTGAGTTCTTACTAATGCTTGATGTGCATTACTCCAGTATTGTTCTATAAATAATTTTCTGAATTCTTCATAACTGTTATACTTCTTTTTTATGATACTGTGCCACTTGTCTGCATTATTTTTCAAAGTCATATTTATTACTTGTAATTTCTTATTTTCATCATATGTTGTCTTCATTATATCGTCCAATTTCACAATATAACCCATGGGTTGTTCTCCAGGTCTTCCTTCAAATATCGGCAACATCTCAGTCTGTATTCTAATATCATTACTTATCTGATTAGTACTGAACATTTCCGTTCCATCTTTTATCCTTTTCAGATTTTCTGTTAATACATTTACTCTGCTTATACTGCCATTAATTTCTTCTTGTCTTTTTCTTGTAACTCTTTTATCAGCCATTTCAGTTTAAAAATTTCTAAATGTACCTATTTTTAATTGCTACCCTGTATATTAGCTTGTAAACCTTTCTATTTTATTCCCCAATTAACTTTTTATATAACCTGCTTCAATTACTTTATTAATTGTTACTCTAATCTTTTCCAAAAGAATTCAATTATGATATTTCCTTTTATTCTGATTATTTAAATCATTATCAGTAACAAATTTACACATAAACTTGGTTTATCAGTTACAAATTGATTCTGTTTAGTTTTATTTACTTTTTCCCCACAAATGTTGCCAAAATTTCCCCACGTTGTTGCGTCAAAATTGTGCTATAGCCCCTATTTATAGGAAACTATGCCTTCAAAATAATTCTGTTATATTTTTTTATAACTTTTAATATAATCAAGACCTCTTATCTCATTGGGCTGGGTTCATCGAATCTAGCATGCTATCTAATATTGCAATGAAATATTATAACCTAAAATTAGCTTTATATTTGAATGTCAAAATTTACTTTTCAAACTCTTCACACTAAGGTGTACTGACAACTATGCTTTTACATTTGACGTTTTAAAATTTGTTGACTTTTCTAAATAATTTTGCTTCAGTTTCAGTTAATTACTTTCAACATTTGACAGTATTCAAAACTTCAATATAAACTTATTTTAACAAACCTGTTTCTGTTACTTACGTCCTCACTACGCACAACACTCACCACCAACAGCCTTCTCGAACAGGTAACACCTTCAAAACCTCCAACAGCTAATCCTTCCTTAGTCCTATGAACTGATGCAAGCTCCAACCTCCTGCAGCTGCCAATGTCAGACTTCACAACCAGCTCCTACCTTTAGCCCTGTAAGTTACTGAAAAGAACACTTTTTTTTCAGCAGCTACCGCTTCCTCTAGTCCAATCACCACAGCCACCAGTTCCTGTTGTATGCCTGTACCATCAATCCAATTTCTGTCACTATCCTGCTTGCTCACTCACATGCAACCAACTCAACTGCTTCCAAAACCTCGTCCTAGTTACTGCTGCAGTCCACAATCCTGCTATCACACGATCTATTTGTCCAGGTAAGTTATTCTCCTTCTGTTATTTTCAACTATTAACTTTGTCCAATTATTTTCAGGTACGCTGACATCTCAAACTTAATATTCCAAGTATCGATCCAATTCTTCACATAATCAATCTGAAATTACTTCCAATCACTTGTAGTTCAATGCAATAAATCCACTTTCAATCGATGATGATTATTTTTGTTTACCAATATTTCAATAACTGTTTTTCTTTGCTTTTAATCTTACTATTCATAATACCATATTAAATAAATAATTATTGCAGTTATTCCCATTAATTTTTAATATTTAATTTTCCATAAATTTTCTTACAACTGCCTTTATGAGTACTTATTTGGTAACTGTTTTATAAACAACTTTTTTTATATACTAGTAACGATTATTTATGCACACTATTTAATTAATTTAAAATAATACTAACAATACATAATTTTCTTAACAAACACAATTGTCGATGTAACCTTAGTTTGAATTTTTTTATTTCGTTAATTATTTATTTCAATGCATTCAAATCAGCCTACCAGTATTTTATGAATCCCAATGAATAATGCAATCAAAGTTGATCTTCATCAATTAATGTTAAATTTTTTATTTTATCTATTTAGACTCAATTTCTGTAACTGTTCAAATTTACTCATTCAATTTTCAACATTCCTTTATTATAATTTCTGTCCATATCATGTATCATAACAATATATATATATATATATATATATATATATATATATATATATATAAGCTCAAGTAGAAGAAAACACAATTCACCGAGCGGATATGTATTCGATAATCAATATGCATACTATATTCTTGCAAATATCAGGAATGATGAACGTAATATTGTACCTACTTAATAATTTGGAAGAAGCAATCACTTTTACCAAACTCGAGATCATGCACCCATCAATAATTGATCCTGAGGACTTAAAAGCCAATTTAATATTTATCCAGAATAAAATACAAGCACAACAATTGCCATTTAAAATCAACCGACAAAATTTACCTTTTTGCACTTGCGGTACTAAAGTTGGCACTTTAGTCACTTATTTCAGGGACTAAAGTAGCTCATTTTATCTCTAGGGACAGAAGTAATTACTTTAGCCCCTAGGGACTAAAGTAAAAAATGTTACCGTATCTATGGTAATCTATAGTAAATTCGGGGTTAACAGGTTAGGTTTCGCGTCAGTTTTGACATAAACTGACGCAAAACCTCATCTATTAACCTCGAATTTGACATAATTGTGAGCTCTTGTCATAATGACTTACAGTGCCACCAACTTTAAAATTTAGCAAAGGCTACTAATTTTAAAATAATTGTAACTAAAATGTCAATAAATGACGTTTAAAAAAACGGGTTTTCGTTTTAAATCTTCCTGCAACGTGAAAAAAATAGTATATGCAACTCGGAGAGAATGCTATTTTGCTTCAGTGCAATTTCTGACTCTCGGGCTTCGCCCTCAAGTCAGAAATTGTACCTCAGCAAAATAACGCATTTCTCTCCCTCATTGCATAATCTACTATTATACGAAGACATTATTGCAGTCAAGGCATATCAAATAAAATCCAGAATCGTATTTATTTTGGAAATACCTCTAATAAATCCGGATATATACCATTACTATCATCTTTACCCATTACCTGTGAAAACCGATCAACATTTCCAAATAATTATACCACAGAAAATGTATTTGCTTTACAACGAAAATAATTATATTTCCACGGACGAATCCTCCAAAAACTACGCAACGGCGAACACCTATGTAAAATACAAGAAAAAATTAATTCAGAAGAACCACTTTGCGAAGCTCAACTCATTTCATTTATAAAAAATGATGTATGTAAAACCGAAATATTTATATTAAAACACAGAAAATCGCCCAAGATTCATGGTTACTAGTGGCCGATAAAGAATTAATATCCACAATCACTTGTGAAAATAGTAAGCAGTTGCAGATGCCGTTAAATGGAAACTACAATATACAAATACCACCAAAATGTGAACTAAAAATCGAAAATAAGGTACTGAAGACAAATTATTACTCTAATTCCGTAAACGAGATAATTCAGTTGCCGATGATAAACTCCACGCCTACCGAAGAACAACAAATAAATAATAAACTCCCATCGATACATCTGGAGAATATCGATCTAGACGACATATTCATTTTAAAAAGTAAGCTAAAAGACTTGCATAAAAAAGTGTATAAACCGAATTTTGACGGACAATTATATACCTATTAGTAATAGTGTATTTTTCATGTTAATCTTAGTTATAGGCGCATCTTTGTTCACTTTATATAAATATAATAAACTGCCTGCATTTTGTAACAGGAATAGCATAAATCAATTAAGCCCAAAACCAGTCGAAATTATTCCCTAGAAATTATGATAAAAATGTAATTTTCCCATAATAGTCCAGTCAATCTGTACATTTCACCTTGCATTAAATCGGGTAGTTCTAATTTTTTTATATGTTTTATATGGTTGAGGCGTAATGATGAATCTAAGTTTTCCACCTCGGCCGAGTGCCGGAAGTACCTAAAATAACAAAAAAAAAACGAGAAATTTTCGACCGAAGTACGGTTTTTGTCGATTTTCATCCTGAAGCACTGGATTTTCAGCAAAAGTGGTTTTATGTGTGTTAAAGTAGAGGAAATTTTAAACAATTTAAGACCAGAACGGTGTCTTTAGACCTAAGAGTTTTCAAGATACAGCTTTTCAAAGTTTCACACATTTTTCACATTTTGCCATTGTTATGGATTTTAGTCGGTTCTACCTCGAAAGGTTAGTAGTAGTAGAAGACAAATAATTTTAAGCAAATCAATCTGCATTCAAATTATAATAATATGAGACGAAAATGGTCCTTGGTACCTCGTTCTGTCACAAGCTAAGTTGCATTGTAGAATTGTTGAAAAATAACTGTACCTAAAAGATATCTTCTGTATTATACAGGGTGATTTATAACGGGCGGAGCAAACTTCAACAGTATGTTGGGGAGGTCATTTTGAGTAAAAAATCTCATATGAACATAGGTCGCATTCCATTTAGTTACCCAACTACAAGAGACCAAAATTTATTAAGCGGCGGGTAAAGGTAAAACCGCTCAAAGTAGCCACTGTTTCAAGCGTCATATCTACTACGTATGTGGGCCAACCATATCAAAACGTTTTTTTTTGTATGATAGTCTGTAGTTTTATCTATCAAATTATATGGATTTGATGGCAATTTATTGGTAGGAAGGGCATTAAAAACTATTTTAAAAACACATTGCAATTTATCTCCAAAGAGTTTTTCTCCCAAACAGCTTGTCCAATCTTAGTCTTTTTTATATCAGAATTATTCTTTTTCACAGTTCTAGTGTATGAGATAAAAATTAGAATAAATTCTAAAAAAATGTAAAAAATAAGTTTGAAACTCAAGTTCTCTTTGTACGATTTTCATGAAATTATCTCATTCGCTAGATATTAAGAAGTCTAGGACATTGGCGTAAACAAAATTTGAAATTTATGTTTCGTTTTTGAGCAAAACGTTAGACAGATAAAACTACAGGCTACGATACAAAAAAAATGATGTGATTGGCTCACATACGTAGTAAGAATGATGCTTGAAATATTGGCTTCTTTGAGCGGTTTTACCTTTATCCGCCCCTTAATAAAACTTTGGTCTTTTGTAGTTGGGTAACTAAATGGAATACGACCTATTTTCATATAACATCTTTTACTCAAAATGACCTCCCCAGCAAACTGTTGAAGTTTAATTCGCCCGTTATAAATCACCCTGTATAGTCCAATCAAATGGTAGAAGATAGGGGAAAGTTTTGGTGTAGTTTTGATATTTAGTTCCTATATGTTCTTTGGGTAGCTGAACACAAATATCAGGTTTGCCAACAAAAACATGTTTTTTGAAGCAAAAACAGTGTAAAAAACCGATTTTTTTTAGTTTTTCTAAAATTACCCGAAAGCTATCCATTTTTCGTAAATGTTGAACCTATATAAAACGAAAGAAAATAAAATTTTCTACATTTTATGACCTCGAGTTTTTTTCTTCGATCATTCGTTCAGCCGCGAGAGCGCCGCGTAATTATAGTCGAGTCAAATGGTAGAAAATAGGGGCAGTTTTGGAGTCTTGATATTTGGTTCCTATATGTTTTTTGGGTCGCTGTAGGCGAATATCAAGTTTTCCAACATTTCATTTATGAAGATTCATTTCATATACCATTTTTGATTTACGAAAAATGGATAGTATTCGAGTTACTTTGAAATAAACTGGGATAATTTCCTTTTTTTTGCTTTTAACACCTAATTTTGCGGCGCTCTCGCGACTGAACAATTGATCGGAGAAGAAAACCTCTAGTACATAAAATGTAGGAAATTTTATCTTCTTTCGTTTCATATAAGTTCAACATTGACGAAATTGGATAGTTTTCGAGTAACTTTAGAAAAACTAAAAAAAAATCGTTTTTAAGAACGCTTTTGTTTAAAAAAAAACTTGTTTCCGATCAAGATTATTGTTGGAAAACCTGATATTCGTATACAGCGACCCAAAAACCATATAGGAACCAAATATCAAAACTCCACCAAAATTTTCCACTATTTTCTACCTTTTGACTGAACTACAACTTCGCGGCGCTCTCGCGGCTGAACGATTGGTCGGAGAAAAAAAAACTCTACTTCATAAAATGTAGGAAATGTTATCTTCTTTCATGTCATATAGGTTTAACATTTACGAGTCCAGTTCTTCGGGGATAAAATTAACGAAAACCGAAACAAGGTCGAAAATTTTGGATTTTTTTGGTTATTTGAAGTACTTCCGGCACCCGGCCGAGGTCGAAAACTTAGATTCATCATTAGGCCTCAACCATGTAAGACATATAAAAAAATCAGAACTACCCGATTTGATGCAAGGTGACACCCCCTTTTAATGACAGATTCACTGGACTATAATTTCTGTTCTAATGAAGGGAGGGATTATGTTAAGTGATATGTTGGGTAAGTGCCTACGAAGTAGTTTCCAGCCCCAGCTTCAAGCTTCTTAGACTCTTTAGTGATAAGAAATGTTATATAAGCATGTGCACACTGTACTTAGTCAGTTCTTATGCCAGTTAGCATTTAGTAATCACATTGTAAACTGCATTTATGTAACTCCGTCACTTGAATAAATTATTTTTTTTTATTTAACAAGTTTCGTAAATTATAATTCGTGACACCATGAATTTAAGTTTGGAGATATAAAGAGCTCTTAAAATATGTATAGCTGTGTATTATCAACAGTAATGTATTAAATGCATAGTGACTTGCCGATAATGCTGGTCAGATTGCACGACCAGCTGCAATCTGGTCAGCATTATCGAAGCAAGGAACTATGTACGCAATATACAGGGTGTTATGGAAATGAGTGCAAATATTTTATCCTGACAACTGAACAACTTCTCCATTTATCATTTTTTCGAAAACACCCCCAAAAGTGAGTTAAAATTCAAAACAGTTTTACTCTAATAATGCATACCCGCCTATGGAATAATATTTTAATTTAAACGCACACTGATAAAACTTATAGTTCACATGTAGTCACCAACGTTCCTTATCAATTGAGGTAGGTAAGTTATTGACCGCATGTTTTTTGTGCAAGAACCTTGCAGTTTTAATATACCTTGTGTCGTTCACCTTTAACTTAGATTTGCTGACCAAGCGGCTCGTCAAATTTAGGGGATATAAATTATTGAAAAAATATGCGATTAAATTAAAAACGATAAATAGAAAAGTTGTTCATTTTGATGAGCTATATCACTGGTTAAAATATTTGCACTCATTTCCATAACACCGTGTATTTGGCGCGACTATTGCTTGAATCGATTAAAAGAAACTAACGAATCATCATTTTAATGAGTAAGGTGGAGTATTACCGATAAGTAGCTATATAACAACTTACCGATAAGTTGTTATGTAACACCTTATCGACGCAAGTCGATCATTGGTTAAATGACATAGTTTGACAGATGTATGCAATAGTCAGCATAATTATAACATTTAGAAGACCTTATTATGTTGGCAAGAACTGAAGAGCATATTATAGAATGTAGTGAACTCAATACTGATCCTTGTGGAACATCGCGAGACATTTTACCTCGAGTAGAAAATGTATCATCGTACTTAATGCATTGTAATTATTGAATTAAATAATTTGACATCAAATTGTTTGCTGAAGTGTTAGAGCCGACATGTTCGAAATCAAAACCCAGGCTAATACTATTGACTTTACGTCATATTTATTGAAAAGAATTTGGTTATATTCTTTTTTAAGTTTTAGATAGGGCACACATATGTTTGCCTATATTAAGTGTGTAATAACAGGTAGTGTTACAGGGTGAAAGCATATGTAGTGATATACCGATACACCTTTTGACGGTGCGCCGACAAAACAGCCCCACCCAAAATAGCCCCGTTAAAACAGCCCCGTTAGAATAGCCAGGACAAAATAGCTCCATGACAAAATAGCTTCCTACCAAAATAGCTTAGTGCTGTCCAACTTAACGCAGATTAGAAATGGTAGTACAAGATTATCATAGTTTTAATGTTATTGATTTTTTCTGTAGTGTCTCATATAATTCAGAAATTTAGAATGGTAAAATAAAAAATTGTATAAAAACTACTTTGTAGTAATCCTTTTATGTTGTTATTTCATAATCAAATGTAGTTTTCTATAAGACGGGTGTTTTATATGATCTGTACACAACATGTATTACTATAATAAAATGGTAAATAGTGCCTATTTCTTTTTTATAATTTTTGTAAAAGCTGAAAATCTACTTCTTTCATTTTCTAGTTCCGGAAAGTACAGATACAGTATTATTTAAAAAAAAAACGTAAGTATTCTTTCGTTTTAAAATAATAAGGGAAGCAACTAACTGAATATTAAGAATTTATCATTGAGATCGTCACCCTGCATCGTCTAAGTCACCAACCGGTATTAGTTATATACAATGTGCATATAAATAAACAAAGTAACTTTGGTCATGTCTTCTGTTTACAAATATTATTGTGATTTTCGCTAGGGATGTTTTGGCGGGGCTATTTTGTCGGGGCTGTTTTGACGGGGCTGTTTTGACGGGGCTATTTTGACGTGCCACGCCTTTTGACTATAATAAACATAATATCTTTTTTATTACTGATTTCTGAAGTGAGAATTATTACCTTGGTAATGCACGAACAATGGTGCGTGAAAAGTACAAGTTCACTCGTTGCTAAGAGCGTTAAGTGTTGCTAAGCGAGTAAGTAACAGATTACGCGATGTATACGCTTTTTATTGGGCTTGGGGTTTTACAGTAGACTACGCCCTTGTTCAATAAAATAATACATTTATAAATTACAATAATGATGAGCCTTGCTCAGCTATTTGTTCGCTTTAACTTACAAGCAAATGCATAGTTTTGTAAAACTTGTTGTACGATTATATCGATTATTAGTTGCTGAAGAATTTTAATTTATCGCCGAAATTTAGGCTGAAGACATCCGAAACGACGATTGGAAATGCCCCAATTCGAAATTAGCCCGACAACTCCTGTCCCGAATAATTAATCCTGCGTTTAGCGAGTTCAATATCACGCAAACGTCACCACAAAGCAAATAAAAAGAGCTCAATTAAATATTGGAATAAAATAAAATATTTAGGGGCGTTTGTTAGGAAATCCGAAAATATCGCCTAAGTGTACAAGCAATAGTACAAAGGCTTGAGCATAAATAATGGATGCTTCTCATTATTTGTCGCCGGCAAACTAAAAATCAGACTAGCTCCAGAATTATACTTTAATTTCGTGATGAAATATTTCTCGTGCGCTGTGTCAATAATTTACGACAATGCAAAAGCGCAATACTACACGAGATTAGTTGTATTTGCGTCGCACACTTTATAAAACAATAACCCATTAATATTAAATATTAAAGAGCTTCTGATTTCGGATAAGGTAATAATGTATGCGATAATTTTTCATGCCATTAACAATACAGGCTCGTATACATAGCAATGCTATTAAAGTGTATTACAAAGGAATGAAAGCGTGATAATATTTACATACTTACCTTATTAAAATAGTAACTATAGCAATACCAATTCCTTTTTAATAAATAATGGCAGCATGAACCACAGACTTCGAATTCATTGAAGCTGTTTGCAAAACCTTCATATTTCGTCCAACCTAAATAAACAAATTCTACTCTATGCATATTACGTAGCTAAGAACTGAGAACTGTGTATTTTGAAGCTAAAGAGGTTTGTTTGGTGCAATTAGATTATGTAGTGGCAGTAATTCATGCTGAAAATTTTGCATTTAAATATAATCACGTAGAAAATCACTAATATATCAATTTACGGTGCTCTAAGTTATTGAAAAACTAAATAATCAAGTAATGTTTCGACAAAAAAATATATCTATCAGAAAATCAGTACGCTATAATCGCAAACAATATCAACAATTTATGTTTCATCTGCTATTGATATCTACTTAAAATGGCAATTTAGTCAATTATTCAATAAAATTCGTGCTACAATGCTCATAAAATATTCCCGCGGCAAATTAGCTAGTTGGGAATTATGAACGAAAATCGTACGACACTCATTAATGACCAATAGAAAAATTAGTTCACGAGCCGTAACCAAGACAATAAAAAAATTTCTTGGAAATTTTTTGTAGGTAGACCAACCTAACTGTGAGGGTTTGTGGCGTTACGATTTTCTTACCGAATCTGCATTCGAGCATTAATTCATATCCGGAAATTATTTTCGTGCATTCCAACAACGTTCTAATTTGCCCTCGCGTCCCGCTCGTGCAAATTAATACGACGTTGTTGGACCGCACTCAAAAAATTTCCGGAAAGAATTAATGCTCTTATGAGATTATATGTGAAAATTTAAAGCACATTACATATATTTACGGTTTTCCATCAATAGATATAACTAATAGCTATTTAAGTAACAAGGGATGTAAGGACCTATTAACATTTGAGGTAGGCAAGGACAAGCCAAGACGAAGTCGCGGCTTGTTGCCTGCCGAAAATGTTAATAGGCGATACATTCCGAGTTATCTTATTATATTTTTCCCGCTGCTTATCGAAATGTTCCTAGATTTTTGAAAAAATCGTTTGGTTTGTCACCTGTCACCAGGATTAGTTTTCGTGAGTCGTGTTACCTGTAAGTGTCACATGTCACATAAACACTTGCAATTTATAAACAAAACGTCTAAATCTGCATCTTGCTTTGCTAATTTTATTATCCTAGGAACTTTATAATAATATTAAGTTCCGTTGTCAAGAAAAACCAGCAAACAAATATAATCACCGACTTACACGTTTTGTTACTAAGTCAGTGATACGACTTACATGATCAGCAGCGGGAAAAACTTATTTAAAAGTTGCGACAAAATAACTAAATGTCATTTGAAAGCACATAACTAGAAAGGGTAAAAAACGTTTAGTTATTATGAGAAAAAATACATTTTCATTTCTTGGGTTTTCGGGTTTAACCATACGAATTTTATTTATTTTAAGAGATATAATGCATATTAAACTTATGTAAAGTGACAGGTTTATTTGCTGGATAATATTCCAGAAATAAATTGAACATAATCTACTTAAACTTTTCTGCAAAGTTAATAAAAATTTAGATTTTAGCTTTTTGATTGCCGTTTTTATTTGGAATAACGCAACCAATCTATAAAAGATCGATAAAACATTACCCCTGGACGCTAACAATCTTTAAAGGGATAATAAGAAATGACCTTTATATATTTTCTCTCCATATTCACTTTTACATTCGACAAGTTTAAACTTGGTTGTGCGTATTAGATTCGCAATTGACATTACTTTATTGAAGCTTTTCTCATATTTCTTTATGGGCATAGTATTTGGAAGTAAATTCCTGTTACCGCTTAAAATATCAAGTACGAAGCGGTTATATGTACCTTCACATGATCTGATGCTAGGCGAGTGATTTTCAAGCTTTTTATTTTTTACGCTTCTTTGTTTCTTTCTCCGTTCTGTTTACGTGTAACACTTTAAAATGTTATTGTTAAAAATACGTAAAAAGTTTGTAACGTTTCGCTAAACATAGTTAGCATTACTACTTTTTTTTTTTTTTTTTTTTTTTTTTTTTTTTTTTTGTTAAGGGCATCAGCTTCTGTGGCTATTAGCCCTTTTGTGTCTTCGTATCTCATGTTAGGTTTTCTTTAAATTAACTCAATTAATTCAGTTTTCTTCAAGAAATTTAAGATTTGGAAGCTGGCTATGGTGTCATGTGGCTGTTCTTCATTGAATCCTCTAACCCTCCTATATTTGTTGCATTCTAATAAGATGTGGTTTACACTCAACGGCATGTTGCAGTCGCTGCATATCGGCCGATTTTCTCTTAACAATAGAAATCTATGAGTCAGGCATGTATGTCCCGTTCGAATCCTCGTTAACGCAACCTGGTCTTTTCGTGCTATATGTTTGGGGTAGGTAAAAAGACCTACTGCTGGTAGAAAATTTTTGAGGTACGTTCTACAGTTGTTCCAAAACTCCTGAAATTTTACAAATATTAACTTTTTAATGTATAACCGCATATCTTTTATAGTGCATGATGAATCGGGTGTAGTGTTAATTCCAGCGGCAGCATCTTTTGCGGCGGAGTCTACCCTTTCATTGCCAGCTATGCCAGTGTGGCTTGGTATCCATATAAACGTTATTTTTTTATTGGATTTCAGTACTGTGGTGCACAGAGATTTGATACTTATTATCACTGGCTCCATTGTAAAAGGATTGCTTAAAGCTTCAAGCACAGACAAAGAATCTGTGCAAATTGCAAATGAAGAATGATTGCTTTCTACGCAAAGCCGGAGTGCTGCTAGGATGGCAAAAGACTCGGAGGTAAATACGCTGGCGAAATTGGGAAGAGAACGTTTAATTATAGTATCTCCGTAACTTATTGCATACCCAGTGCCTGTATCACATTTAGAACCATCCGTAAAAATCAGCTGATGATCATCGTATCTATGAATTAGCGATAGATATAATTGTTTGAGCATGCTGGGATTTACGTCTTTTTTATTTATTTTTAGGAGATCTAGTCTAATTTTTGGTATTTTATTGAACCATGGTGGTTCTACCTCTTCTTCAGGTTTGTGCAGTTGGCGTTCTGTAAGACCGAGAGTCGTCATTGCAGTTGCTGATCGAAACGATGATGACTTATGTCTTGTACTTTCTTGTTGGTATCGACTAGAAAAAGTATTATCCTTGAAGAGAGCCAGAACAGGATGTGTGAGATGTGCATGCAATCGTATTCGGTATGAGGCAATAATCAGTTCGCGCCTTAAATTTAGAGGTAATAGTCCAGAATCTGCGTATAAGCTTGCAGTTGGACAAGTAGGGAATGCTCCTATGGCATATCTAATACCACGGTTATGGATGACATTTAGGGGTGCCAATCTACTGCATTTTGCAGAAGCGTATGCAACACATCCATAGTCGATTCTGGAGAGTATAAGACTTTTATGTAGGAGTAGAAGGACGTCCCGGTTTGAGCCCCAGTTGGTATGGGATAAACTCTTCATAATATTAAGGATTCTCTTACACGAACAGATTAGTTTATCAATGTGAGCTTTCCATGTGAGTTTTTTGTCCAAGAAGACTCCTAGATATTTAAATGTTTCTACATTTTCTATTTCCTGTTCTGCTAATCTAAATTTAGGGATGGCAGTGCAGGTAGATCTCTTTCTGCAGAAGTGCATTGATTTAGTTTTTGTTGTAGATATAGACAGATTGCGACCAGAGAGCGCTTGTGATAGTTGGTTAAAGCTAGCTTGCAAGGTTGTTTGAATAACCTCATTTGAATTACTAACTTTAAACAAAACTATATCGTCCGCATATGCACAGTAACACACAGATTTACTAATAGAAGAAAGAACAGAATTAGTTGCAACTAAAAATAGGGTAGCACTTAGTGGAGATCCTTGCGGTGTTCCGTGCGTCAGATTATAAGTATCTGATAGAACATCACCAATTCTGACGTTAATGGTTCTGTTGCGTAGAAAGCGTTCTATTGCTATCGGCAGGCTTCCTCTGAGCCCCCAGTCATATAGTTGACGAAGTACGTCATAATGTCGTATCGTATTAAACGCATTTTTGATATCAATAAAGATAGCAGAAGCGTGGAGATTGTGGAGGAAACAGTTGTTCATTACGTTTTCAATAAACACTATAGCATCCGTGGTTGAGCGACCTTTCCTAAACCCAAACTGATAACGAGCTAGTAAGTTTCGTTGTTCTAATATCCAACATAATCTATAGTTAATCATCCTTTCTAGCAGTTTACCAATGCAATTAGTAAGCGATATCGGTCTGAAGTGTGCTGGTTCTGTCGGATTGTGCACCTTAGGAATTGGGATTACAATGGCACTATGCCAAGATTCAGGCAAGTCTCCATCATGCCAGATATTATTTAGTAGTTTCAGAAGACAATGTTTTATTTTTTTAGGCAAGTGTGTAATGAAGCTTATCGGAATAGAATCGGGACCCGGAGCGTTGCTTTTGGCTTTTGCGATAGCCTGTTCAAATTCGTCTATCGTAAATGGAGAGTTATAAGGAAGATTGTGGTAAGTACTAAAATTGAAATTTGGTATAATGTTCTCTACTATATCTATATTACACGATTGAGAAAAGAATTCTGCAATACTATTTGCAATTTCCTTTTGATTGGATATGATTCTATCGTCGATAGATAGTAATGAAATAGAAGAGTGTGATGTATACCCCTTTATAGATCTAACTTTCTTCCAGACCTCTGTGATAGACGTATCTCTGCTAAGTGAAGATATATAATTTTTCCACGATTCCTTTTTGGCAGTTCTAATCGCTCTTCGACTAGCAGCTCTTTTTTGTTTAAAGAAAATAAGGTTTTCTTGGGTAGGATGCCGTTTAAATAGTTGTAATGCGCGTTTCTTCTCCTTAATTGCAGTTTTTACTTCACCACACCACCAAGGCACAGGACGTCTAGGTAGGAATCCACCTGAGCGTTTCGGAATGCATCGATTAGCTACATCACACAGTAAGTTAGTGATTTCACCAATTGAAGAATAATATTCAATTTGCCTTTCAGATTCTAATATACTCTGGAAACTGCGCCAATCGGCTTTATGGAGTAGCCATTTTTCTGCCAAGTAAGTTGCGTCTAGCCGAAGGTTTTCAAATTTTAGTGTAACTGGAAAGTGATCGCTATGATGGAGATCAGAATCAACAGACCATGATATTGTTGATAGAAGAGTAGCTGAACAAATGGACAGATCTATAGCAGAAAATGTGCCGTACCTTGAAGAAAAATGTGTAGCTGAGTTGGTATTTAATAAACCAATCGCTGGATCATCTAATAGTTCTTCGACAAGGCGACCAGCCTGGTTTAGCTCTGGGGAGCCCCATAAGGGGCTTTGGGCGTTGAAATCGCCCAGCAATAAAAACGGTTGTGGAAGTTGTACTATAAGGTCTGTAAGGTCTTGTGTAGTCCAGTTGAGGTAAGGTAAATATATTGAACATATAGTTATTTTTATAGGAAAGGTCATTTCAACGGCTACAGCTTGTAGATTGGTGTTAATGGGAAGATGTGAGACAACACAATTGTTTTTAATTAAAATGGCTACGCCTCCGTGGGCTCTTTCACCATCAGCTGTATCTTTTCTAAAGATATTGTAGTTTCGAAGTGTGGCTTCTTTTGATTGAAGAAATCTTGTTTCCTGAATACACAAGCAGAAAGGGGAGTATTCATGAATCAACATGTGGATTTCAGGCAATTTGTTGTAGAAGCCGTTACAGTTCCATTGTATCATATTATAGTGTTGAGTATTGTGTAACTGGTGTAGGTTATTGTTAGTCGATATAGCGTTATGCAAACTCGTGTGTTGTACACCATCGTTGTTAGTACGTAAATTGTTATTATTCATAATTAAAATATAATAAATAAGTATGTATAAAATTAATGAATAAATATAAATATAATTGTATCGACTAGAGTTTTTATCACAGTTGAGTATCACAGATTAATTTAAAAAGCTATTTCTTTTTGCGTGTAGACCCTTTAGGTCGACCTGGTTTTTTTTTAATTGTTTCTTTTAGAACCATTAGGTCTATCGATTCTAAACTGGAGTTCAAGCAGGGACCCTTTGGGGGAGATGCACTTCTCTTCCTCTTTTCAAAGGCTGTATGGGTATCCATACCTTCAGGCTCAGGTTGCGGAGAATGTTTAGAGCTTCCAGGTTCTATTGGTGCCCGTGACAGTTCCGGTTGCAAACCCGTGTGAATTTGCGTATCTGCAGGCACGTTAGATGCTTTTAACGCTGCTTTTATTACTTGCTCTATTTCTGTCTTCAGAATCTCCTTTATTTCCGGAATTATGGATTTTATAATATTTTCCTTAGTGACTATTTGCTGTGATGCTGCCTTAGCATAGGAGATGGCAAACATCTGTGGATGCAATTTCATTACTTCATACTTAGCATCGGTATAATTGCATTTATTTTCCGTTTTAAACTTTTGTATCTCCATCTCCCTTTTGTAGACAGGACAGTTCGTTGAGCGAGCTGAATGGCCTCCTTCACAGTTAATACATTTCATGGGTAACTCACAAGATTGACCCTCATGAAGGGGTTTTCCACAAATGCATATTTGTGGTTGCCTGCAGTTAACCGACGAATGACCAAACTTTTGGCATCGGAAGCATCGTAGAGGTTGTGGAATAAATTGTCGTACGGGAAGACTGTAGAATGCTATATTAATCTTTGGTGGTAGTCTGGGTGTAGCAAATGTTAGTAGAAAGGATGCTGTTCCCTCCGCTACTCCATTTCTTCTGGTTGACATTTGTCTAACTTCAGTGACTCCAAATGATGCCAAAGCTTCTTTAATTTCACCAACACTGCAGTTAAGTAGATCGGGACAAGTTATTACACCTTTGCAAAAATTTAAACTACCATGCGCGAAAGTTTGTACAGGGTAGCTAGCAAAAGTTTTTAAGTCCAATAAGACTTTGCTTTGTCGATCTGTAAATGTTTCGACTAAAAGACCTTCCTTTGTCTTGCTTACTGCTCTCACTTTTCCCACTGCCTCTGTAAGCCCTCTAGATATCATAAAAGGATTTACTTTTAAAAAGTCGCCATCTACTCTCTTTATTACAATAAACTTAGGTATCAAGTTACCATTTATTTTAACGAGATTTGGATCAACGGATCCACTTTTTCTATTAGAAGTGCCCAAAGGGGCAAGAGTATGAGATGAGGGAGTTTTAGATGGGCCCTCGACCATCTCCAGAGAAACAACCGTGTCATTGCAGGATCTTGTTATAGCAGAGGATTGGGAGCTATTGCACTCCACAACATCCTCATACGTTTTATTTTGGAGACTGGTAGGTGTGTCTCCACCACCGCAAACGGCTTCCATAGAAGGAGGTCCCGGACTATTGGTCTCCATAGCCAATAAATAGGGAAGGAAACACTTCGGCCAAAACTAACGACTTGAAAGAACACCAAAACCAGTATTATACTTTCAAGCCCGTGATATATATAAAAAACAAGTGCGTTCGCACAGAACGGCCTGTGGATCCTCCATAGCAGGGCCCGCGCTGGTATGGAGCCGACTGTCCATGGTCACTGAACAACAGTGCCGTGGATCTCTAACTCCAACCCATCCAAGCTTCGGCTGGCCAGACCTATCATCCCACGCCGGGATCCGGGTTTACGGCGACATGGGCACGCTTCAAGATAAGAAGGACAACGAGGAAGAACACGACACCTACATGAACAGGGACTTTCACAACCGGGTGGTCTGGATACTTGCTGGGTAGACCACCCTTTCCAGCAAGGATTGTTTATCGAGGTTTTCTCCTCTAGTCCTTTTAGTCGCCTTTTACGACAGGCAGGACATACCGTGGTTGTATTCTAACCCCCCAACCACTGGGGTTAGCATTACTACTTACAAAATTAGTATCTTTAATTAAGGTTGTATAAGTTTGTGTCCTTGTGTTTGATATATTAATAGGAATTGGAGATTAGTTAACAGGTCGCAATTCTTTGACTTTTTGTTTTATTGTAGTTGTCACGATAAAAATGTGTTCATGTGGTTTACATTTTGATGCAGACTAATTAAGTGTGGAAATTATGACTCTTCACCTATCTAAAATTAATATGCAAACTAAATGTTTTCTTTTATCGTTCCTCAGATTGTTAATCATTCTTTTCAACCAATGTCCTGTTTTAATCAAAACTTGTCTGAAGAAGCTTACTATGTTTAGCAAAACGTTACAAACTTTTTACGTATTTTTAACAATAAAATTTTAAAGTGTTTTGACAAAAATGTTTTCTTAGTAACACATTGTTAAACTGATTATTTTAGCTGAAAATTTTCTCTGATTATGTAAGGTGAGTGAGAGGTTCTGGTAGATATGTGAACCCTTTCTGGTATGAACATGATTGCTAGTGACTACTCGTCAACCTTGCATGAAATTTAATTTGCAAAAACAGCTGTTAAACAAAATTTAAATTTTGTATTTATGCTTTGTTTTTGTTTTCAAGAATAATAAAATGCTAATTTTACATTTATATGTGCGCCACCTGGCGATTGTGGGAAGAATTTGTTTTACGTAATGGACTGAGCTGAACTACATCTGATGATTTATTAAAATCTGGGTCAGGAAGCTTAATGTTTTCTGGGATATTTAATTGATTGCGATTAAACGAGACTGTTGGAAGATTTTCCGTGATTTTGTCTAGAACTAAACAACTGATGTTTGATTGAAAATTAATGTGTTTTGATTTGATTGTGACAATGGACCGGTGTTTGATCCTGCTTGATGCTTGATTAATTCCGACCAGCAGCGAATTTGTCGCTAGTGGTTGAAGATTAAGCTTCTCGAATAAATTGGGTCTAATAATGCACGACAATTTGACCACGTTCCGCGAGAATTTAAAATTTCAACGATTGCAGTGGCTAAAATGACTTGAGCGGTGTTGAAATTAGAATGGTATGCTACTACATGTGTTTCTGGGTTCGTTAAGTTCGAATTTCTTTGTTGATGTGTATGAATTTCAGTTGTAGCTTGATTACTGTCGCCGAAATGAAGTAGAATGTGGTGTTTCTTATTGCACGTGCGACATGGAATTGACTTGCAATCTTTGGTAAAGTGGTTAGCTCTTAAACAGTTAGTGCATCTTTTTGAATTTTTAGTATAGTTGAATCTATCTTCAACCGGTAGACTGATGAAAGATTGACAGTAATAGATTTTGTGAGCTTCTTGACAGTATGGGTGGCTTTCATTTACTATGCCCGCAGCACAATTAACATTGAATTGTTTCGTGAATTTATTCTGAGAAGCTTTGGAGGGTTGGTTTGAATATTGTTTTGACGAAGTGTCAGGTTGAATTTTGTGTGATAGCTTTGCACGTTTTATATAAAAATTACAAAAGGCTTCAGGTGTAGGAATTTCAATTGAGATGGATTCTCGTTCCCAATCGCGTTTTGTATCTGTGTCTAGCTTCGTTGAAAGCAAATGAACTAATAATTTATTTAATAGATTACTGCTTGAGCTGTCTAACACTTTGATGGATTCTAAGTGATTCGATATGTCGTCTGCAAATTGACGAATGCTGTTTGATTCCCGTTTTGGAGATTTAAGATCTAAAGGCCCTTGAATGTGCTCTAATATAGTGCCCTCTTTATCGTCAAACCTATCGCACAATCTATTCTAAGCAATTGTGTAGTTTTGTTCAGTGACCGCAATTGATCTGATTACTCTAGCAACATCACCGATTAATGAACCTTTTAAATATTGAAATTTGTCTACAAATGACAGTGCTTCGTTGGAATGAATAAGTGATTTGAAAAGATAGCGATAATTTGCCGAATCAGTTTGCCTTTCATCAAACGTGTTTAATTACAACTCAGCCAGCTTAAGTTTATGTGTCTGATAGTTAGCATTAAAACTGGCAACAGAGATAGCACGTATTGTTTCGCTTTGCGATATTAATTGTTTAGCCATAAATAAAGCTTTATAATAAATTAACTCGAAATGCTCTCGCTCATTGACTTCGGTCGTTAGCTCGGTTAAAGGGACAAGTTCCTCGATTTCGCATTGAATTCCGTTAAATTTATTAATTAAAGGTTTAGCATCATCATATCCCATTTATATATCTAAGGAAACATTATCTTCACTTACAGAAGCAATGAACGTTTGGAATCTTTCTAAGTTTGCAACGATTACTTGGCGTCGGCGTTTTAATTTATCTAAAGCATTGGCATCTGTTAAACTCATTTTGATTCAAATCCGGCAAGTGAGGTAAACACAAAATAAAGGATTGTTTTGGGGACTTACCGCTGTGGTTGTATTGTTAGATGACTTGTTGGACTCCTCGTGAACTCGTGTATCTTTTTACACCACAATATATGTTGGTATAGTTCAGTGGTTCCCAAACTTATTTGGCTTACCGCCCCCTTTTCAGAAAGAAAAATACTCAGCGCCCCCATCAAACAGAAAGATGTTGTAGTGGTAGCTTCTTGAGACTGATAATTATCTATATGAGTATTCTAGGTAGGAAATTATTTTAAAAGAATAAATTAATTAAATAGTACAAGGGGAGGATTTATACATTAAAAGTACAACATCAATATTTGAGAATTGTTGAATGAATGATACTATAGATACAGTTACTGCTAAATGGTGAATAGTTTATTAAGAACGTTCGAGCATATAAGTTGATTTAGTTGGGATAGTTGTTTGGTAACATCAGAGCTTAGATTTTAATTTGTATTAACTGACAATCGGAATAACTAAAGTGAAAGCCAAGTTCAAATAATTATCTGAAAAAGTCAATTATGAAATGTTATAATAAAATATATCATATAGAAATTTGTTATAAATTATTATTGCTAGAGAAAATGATATTTTTAAAATAACCAATTTTTTTCTGAATTTGTATCCTATATTTTGAGTAAAAGCAAATTTGAATAATAAAACCCTTTATTATAATGGTATTTACTTTCTGGATGGTGTATTAAAGGATGTGATAAAGTAAAATTAAAGAAACGGAGGGTAAACTAAGTTTAGTAAACAGACTGCATAAATAAAAGTAACAAATGGTTTAAAGAAAAATAAAAACATTTAATAATGGTAAATAGTCTTCATGGGATAAATAAATCTGTAACTTGCATTTTGTGTGTTTATTTGTAAAATAATGTTACACTATGTTACACAACAGATGAAATAAGTACGAACGGTTTTTCTAAATCTTCTTATCTTCTCTTTCTTCTTTAAGCTTTCACCGCCCCCCAAATGCACCCGAGGCTACTATCACCCACCTGGATCGTTCCAGCGCCCCCCAAGGGGCGGTATCGCCCACTTTGGCAATCACTGGTATAGTTGAATAAATTAAAGAGTGTTGATTTTATAGTTTTAGATTATATTTACATAATATACACGGTTTTTCAAAGTTAAGTCGGCACTATTGCTAACTTGGTTATTATTGGATCTACAAAGTCAGTATGCAAACTAGTAGTATTTTTTTCGCCAATTACGATGGTGAAATCGGAATCAAAATCGAACATCGCGTTCGCGAGTTATGTCATTGCCAGGGGCACTAGAAGCGTTTACAAGCGGGCTCAAGAATGCTTGGAGCAAGAGGGTGATGTTTTTGAGCATCTAATTTGAGTTTTGTTTTTATAAGTTCATAGAATAATTTGAAATAATAGCTATTTAAGTAACAAGGAATGTAAGGACCTATTAACATTTGAGGTAGGCAAGTACAAACCAAGACGAGGTCGCGGCTTGTTGCCTGCCAAAAATGTTAATAGGCGATACATTCCGAGGGGTCTAGGACAACTCGGCGCCGCCATCTCGGCGCCGCCACTTCGGCGCCTCCATCTCGGCGCGGGGCCAGCTCGGCGCCAGGACATCTCGGCGCGGAGCAATCTCGGCGCCAGCCAACTCGGCGCGAGGCCATCTCGGCGCCGAATTTAAATTCGCAAACTACAGTGTGCACTACGTAAGAAAATTATTATAAACAAATAATAAATAAAGTGATCGCCAAACAGCTGGCATCTAATGAAAAAAAATATTTAGAATTTCTTGGAAAATCAAACACTAACGACCAGAGGTAATTGCTAAGTGATTACAAATGGGCCAAACAAAAGTTGTCACGTAACTTCCGTTATCAGTAAAATTCATTTTTTAAAAATAATTACGAAAAATGAATTTACTACCCAAGATAGGGACAACATTTACGAAACAAAGTTGTTTTCTGGCCTTGACATTGTTGAGTTAGCTAAAACTAACATATAATAAAAATCGTATGGAAATCTTGCTTTCCGAAAAATTATACTTTTTGGATTTACACAACTTTGAAAAACGCCACTTTTAACTAAGTAAAAATCACTCAATATATCTAATACGGGCTAAATAGGTTTTCGGACAAGCTGTCATCCTATATAAAGTGAAATATAAACATTACCAATTTTTTTTATATATATATATATATATACAGGGTGATTTTTAAGTTGATTCCTTCCGTTTACCAGGAAATAAAGCTAAAAAAATAAGTATTTTTTTATTTACCACTTTTCCGAAATATCAAAACTAACAGAGGTACAGGGTGTTAAAGTTTCAAATTAAAAACTAAACTTTGGCGCAAAGGCGGCTGGACAATGTTATTTTTGTTTATCTCTGTTGTCAAGCAATGATCTGTCAACTAGTTTTCCATTGTAATTTTCTTAATGTTATTGCTGCAATAATGACTCATGTTTATGAAAATAATGAATGAGTGAATATGCTTATTATGTACTGGGAGTGTCGTCAAAATGCCGCTGCCGCATCGCTCGTATACGCGGAATGTGTGTGTGGAAGCGAATGCCGATAATTTTGATCATTTAAGTTAGATTAAGTTTAGTTTAATTTTCGTTAAGTAATTTTAGTTCATACTTTGAAACTTTAACACCTTGTACCTCCGTTAGTTTTGATATTTCGCAAAAGTGGTAAATGGCTTACTTTTTTTAGTTTTATATCCTGGCAAAAGGAAAGAATCAACTTAAAAATCACCCTGTATATACAGTGTGTCCCCGGATAGGTGAAACGACTCTTGTAAAAGGTAAAAAATTCTCGAAAAAACAATTTTTTTTGGGGTTCAGCCCTGCTTGGTTAAAGGCGAATTTCTAACAGCATTTCAGTTTTGAAAAATCAAATATGCCTTGAAAGTTATCAAAAAAACTATTTTTTGTACTCATGACTTTAAAATTCATATTTCCCGGTCATTCCCGATACGCCGAAAGTTACTTTTCCCGCACTGCGGTGTTTTTTACTTTTCAACAAAAACTAGGGGAACTGTGTTTTTGGTAAATTTTTATAATAAACGGGGCTGCGCGCGCTACTGCGCGGTCTATTCTATTCAATTTACCACCATTTTTAGGCCTATTACGTTGGCCCATCTCCAAGGGGGCTTTTGGGGTTCGGTCCATCTTCAAAGGGGCCTCTGGGGCTCGGCCCCTCTCCAAGGGGGACCTCGGGGCTCTGCCCATCTCCAAAGGGGCCCTTGGGGCTTCGCCCCTCTCCAAACGGCCCTCGGGGCTTCGTCCCTATCCAGGGGGGCCCTCGGGGCTCCGCTCATTTTCAAGCGGGCCCTCGGGGCTCCGCCCCTCTCCAAGGGGTCCTTCAGGGCTCAGCTCTTCTCCAAGGGAGCCCTCGGGGATCCGCCCCTCTTTAAGGGGCCTTAGGGGCTTCGCCCCTCTCCAAGGCGGCCCTCGGGGCTCCGCCCATCTCTAAGGGGACCTTTGGGGCTCCGCCCATTTTTAAGCGGGCCGTTGGGGCTCCGCCCTTCTCTAAGGGGTCCTTCAGGGCCCCGCTCCTTTCCAAGGGGGCCCGTGGGCTTCGCCCCTCTCCAAGGCGGCCCTCGGGGCTCCGCCCATCTCTAAGGGGGCCCTCGGGGTTCTGCCCCTCTCCAAGGGGGCCCTCGGGACACACACGTCTGGATCGTTCTCCTTTATTATATAGAGGATTGTCCCTCGTTGGTTTAATTGCGCCTGCAAACACCAGAGGCGCTGTAAACGTCAACAAAAACTGACAGGTGCGTTGGATAGGTATAAAAGTTTAGTGATTTGTGCTGTCAACTCAGTAAATTAGTGAAACACTAAATAATAATTTTTTTATTTTTAAAAATATTTTCAGTTATTCGTTACAAAAAACATTGTACCTAACTCCTTCGGGAAAAATTTTCCCGAATTCGCACTATATGCAGCACTCCCTTCGGTCGTGCTGCAAACAAAGTGTTCATTCGGGAAAATTACGAACTTGTTAGGTAAATAACTATTACTGTAGAGTAGCGCGTCTTTTATGTTGCAAATACGACAAAAAGTTATTAAGAGAAGTTGTTTAGAATCAACATCTAGGTTCCTATACCAAATTTCAAAATCCTCTGCCAACTTTGATCTCTCACATTATCTTTTATGTTTAGGTCCCATATCAAAGAATTTTACTTTTAACAAAGACGGCTATGGAAAAACAAACATTTTTCAAAAAGTTTTTTATATCATAATAAAAAAAATTGTTAAAAATAAAATTCTTTTATTTGGAAAATAAACATTAAAGAAATATTTGTCATATAAAAAGCACTTTTCTTAGAAAATGGCGTTTTTCAAAATTGTGTAAATCCAAAAAGTGCTATTTTTCGGAATTTAATCAAGATTTCAATGAGATTTTTTATTGTGTGGTAGTTTTAGCTGACTGAACAATCTCAAGGCCAGAAAACTTTTTTTCGTAAAATGTGTCTCTATCTTGACTAGTAAATACATGTTTCGTAATTATTTAAAAAAAAACTTAAAATTTTACTGATAACGGAAGTCATGTGACAACTTTTGTTTGGCTCATTTGTAATCACTTTGCAACCACCTCTGGTCGTCAGTGTTTGATTTTCCAAGAAATTCTCAATATTTTTTTTTCATTTGATGACAGCTTTTTCGCGATCACTTTATTTATTATTTTTTGATAATAATTTTCTTACGTAGTGCACAATGTAGTTTGCAAATCTGAATTCGGCGCCGAGATGGCCTCGCGCCGAGTTGGCTGGCGCCGAGATGGCTCCGCGCCGAGTTGTCCCGGCGCCGAGCTGGCCCCGCGCCGATATGGCGGCGCCGAAGTGGCGGCGCCGAGTTGCCCGGCTTCGCATTCCGAGTTATCTTATTATATTTTTCCCGCTGCTTATCGAAATGTTCTTAGATTTTTGAAAAAATCGTTTGGTTTGTCACCTGTCACCAGGATTAGTTTTCGTGAGTCGTGTTACCTGTGAGTGTCACATGTCACATAAACACTTGCAATTTATAAACAAAACGTCTAAATCTGCATCTTGCTTTGCTAATTTTATTATCCTAGGAACTTAATAATAATATTAAGTTCCGTTGTCAAGAAAAACCAGTAAACAAATATAATCACCGACTTACACGTTTTGTTACTAAGGCTGTATCACTGACTTACATGATCAGCAGCGGGAAAACGATATTGTTTCACTTCATGGATATTCTTTTTAATTTCTATTTTATGATAAGACAAAATTGCCACTAACACAGCCACCTTGACGAATTTGAAAAATCATCAATACCTTTGTCATTTTTGACATTAGGATAAAATGACATAGAACACTTTTTGTTTAGAATTTAATTTCCTATCGATTGTGAATATTGTATACTGAGTGCCCCATTTTAAAAAAATATACTTTTTGATATAACTCACGAACGTGTTGTTCGATTTTGATTCCGTTTTCACCATCGTAATTGGCGAAATAAATACTACTGGTTTGTCTATTTAACTGACTTTGTAGCTCCAATAATAACGAAGTTAGAAATAGTGCCGACTTAACTTTGAAGACCCTGTATACAAATAGCACTTAAGAGTGACGTCTGCGTTGCTGGATGGTTATCGTTAACATGATTTTATGATACTGCTTACAAACTAAGTTGAAATTTTGTAGGGTATTTGCAAGTCCCGTGGGGGTGTCTAAATAGCCAATGAAACGTTCGGTAACTTTTGGCGTGGAAACTAAAATTTTGCGGTTTCTCACGAACCAGCGCACTGTCGGCAAAGGTTTATTGGGGTTGCAAATGCCATAGCCTCTTAGGGTAATAAAGTTATAAACTTAAGAAATGCATTGAACGTGCTTATGAATAATTTTGGCGAACTGCAGAAAACCGTGAGAACATTTTGAATTTAACTGAAACGTTGCAAACTAATCGCACAAAAATACATATATTTAATTAATCTTAAAACTAGAGTACAACAGACGCCATGAAACAGAAACAGCTTCCATATAACATTATGCGCAAATAATTGCGAACAAATTACAATTTTATTAATTGGGAACTTTTAATGGGGATTGTTTTAATAGACGCAGCATAATAAAATATGCAATTTAATGGCTGGTATTTTTAATATTCCGTTTCTAAGCGGAGGTTGATGTTTCAGTGTTGTTTAAAACCAAAATAAAATAAAATTAAAAACATTATAGCAGGGACAACGAATACAGGTTCTTGCTCAGGGCAGGTACGCCACAGGTCAGGGTGAATAATCTCTTTACAAGGGCAGGATTAAAATGCCGTTCTCGTTAAAGCCTTCAAGTTTGCATCTTTGTACAGTGTAGCAATCTACGGTTAATTCGGTTTATGGTACAGTTCTCTATCAGGTTTTATATAGACTCCATCTATGTAAAATTGGTTACATTACGAAGCAACCTGAAACGGGTGGTAAACATGGCGGTCGTTTTAAGTTTGTACAGGCCTTATGGAGTAAACTCTTGTCCTGAACTACTAATTAGCAAATCACTTATTTGTAGTTTATTTTAGTTATATACTTTTAAATGCACTTATAGAATAAACTGATATAGGTTATTATGTATGCAAATTAAAAATGAGCAGTTGAAATTATGAAGTAGTAGGATTACTTTTCTTTATTTTTAGAGAACTTTTTTAATCACTTTTTAAAATTAAATGCATCTCATCACTTATCTTTCATTAACTACTGTTTAAAAGCGCAGCCGAAGATACTGATTGGTTTGGTAACTAAACATTTAGGACATTTTAAAGTGCTGCGTTTTGTCTCCAAATTCCCCAGACTTAACAAAGTGAAACAGACCTTTAACATTGTTTAAACGTTTTTATTTGTTTTAAAAAATGTTGCTGCTCGGACATTTACCGCGATAAAAAAAGTTTATGTTTTCTAAGTGCAGTTAATAAATAACTTATTATTACTATAATTATTATTATTTAAACCATTTTCGGCCTTACTTGAATTACTTTCAATATTGTTAAAGAGGCTTTAATGTCTAAACAATTCTAAACCTTGTTTGCAGTACGAAATATCGCCTAGCGTGTCGTAGTTAAAGGAATTGTATATCTTATTTCCATGAAAATTTTTAAAATCACTAATATTAACGACAAATTGAATTATTTTAACGAATTAATTTTACATTTATTTAACAGACATGCTCCTTTAATTAGACATAGTTTTCAAAAACCTTATGTTCCTTGGCTAGCTGACAATCTTAAGTTTCTCATGAAATTGCGCGACAAAGCAAAAGCTCGTTTTAGAAAAACTAAATTACCTCATCATTGGGAGTATTATAAATCCTTGAGGAATTTAACAACGCGAACGACAAGTAACGAGAAAAAAGCTTATTTTAATTTCATATTTAACAGAAATGATAAATCAAAATTATGGAAAACATTAAAAACTATTGGAATAGGCGCTAAGAATGAAATTACAGTACCTAGGCATCTTGCTAGTCCGGATATCATTAGTGATTATTTTATAAACAGCATTCCCAGAGTTCATACAGTCCCAACCAATAATCAGACAAATACTGTAAAAATCTGTGACACTAACGTTAATCAACATTTAGCATTCAACTTTTCTCTTGTTGATGAATCAGATTTAATTAAAATTATTAATAAACTTAAATCAAATGCTTTTGGTTGTGATGGCATTAATATCACCATGATCAAGATGTGTTGTCCTTTTATTTTACCTTGTATTATTCATATAATTAATTCTTGTATATTGGAGCATACATTTCCACAACCTTGGAAGCATGCGTTGGTTAAACCTTTACCTAAAATAAAGCAACCTACAGAATTTAAAGATTTACGACCAATCAGCATACTTCCTGCTTTGTCTAAAGTTCTTGAACGAATTATTCATAATGAATTAAGTATCTATATTAACGAAAATAAATTTTTACCTACGGTACAGTCTGGTTTTAGGAGGGGATACGGTTGTACGACAGCTTTACTAAAGGTCACTGATGATATTCTAGCTGCGACTGATCAGGGAAACGTTACTGTACTTGTCTTATTAGATTACAGCAAGGCATTCGATACCGTTAATCACGACACCTTGATCTCCATTCGAGCTAATGCATTATCCTTAATAAACAGTTACTTAAGCAACAGACTACAAACCGTTAATTTAGAAGGTGCTAATTCTCGTTCATTACAAGTCCGTCAGGGGGTTCCTCAGGGATCAATTTTAGGGCCTTTATTATATTCTATATATACATCAGTTTTCATGAATCAATTAAGGTTTTCTAAGGTTCACATATACGCTGATGACACCCAACTCTATCTTTCGTTTAATCCACTGCAGTGGGAAGAAGCTGTGAAGAAGATAAATTCTGACCTCAAATATATTTATGAGGCATCCGTTCAGCATTCACTCAAAATAAATCCTGACAAATCAGCAGTGCTATTGTTTGGTAATAAAAACACTTGTAGCACATTATCTTCCGTAATAAACATACATATTAACAATGTAAACATACCAATTGTCACTAAAGTTAAAAGTCTTGGGGTATTTCTTGATCATTCATTTCGTTACCGTGATCAAATTACTAAATATATTTGTCAAGGATATCAACACTTAAAGCAACTCTATCCTCACAGGTCTTACTTAAGTCAACAAATTAAAAAAAGAGTTTGTGAGGCATTGGTCTTATCTCAATTTAATTACTGCTCTCCTGTTTATCATGGAGCACTTGACAAAGTGACCGCTGAATGAATACAGAAACTCCAAAACGCATGTTTACGATTCATTTACGGTTTAAAAAAATTTGATCACATATCATATAAACTTGTAGATGCTGGTTGGCTCACAATGAAAAATCGCAGAATACTGCAGTGTCTTACTCTCTATCACCAAATTTTGCTAACTAAAACTCCACCTTATTTATATGATAAAATAACGTTTCGCACCGATGTTCACAATATTTCTACAAGGTTTAGGGAACTTATATCACCACCTTACCATTTGTTAACCTTATATGAGAGATAATTTTCCTTTCAAATTTGTATGTTATATAATAAGCTATGCAATATATATAAGGCATACAGTCTTCAAACATTTAAAGACAAACTTCGTTTGGAATTGTTTCAGGAGCAGTGTGGAAGCTGAATTGTTTGATTGATTGATTGATTTATTTTTTATTTCTTGTATTTGTGATTTTGGTAGCAGTATGATATGATATGATATCAAATAGTTTTTTTTTCTCTAGGTTAGTCATCGCAGAATTTAGAAATAGGAATTGCTTTTATATTATTTTGTTTTGTTTAAAATACTAAAGGTTTAGGTGGTAGAACAGGGAGGAATGAACATTGCTCATATGAACCTCGCCTTTTGGTTTTCTAACCTACACTTGGCTTTTTGTTTAAAATTTGTATTGTTACCTATATTTATAAAAGTTAGAAAATAAAGTTTATTATTATTATTATTATTATTATTTAAATCACTACCAGCCTTATTTAAACGACTTTCAATTTTGTTAAATGGACCTTTGATTTAGTTTAAACAGAATTTAATCTAGTTTTAATGGTGCCCGACCCATTTGCGCCCACCGCCATTTTCGACCCATTTGCGCCCCAGAAGAATGTCAACGGTAATTAAGGTCTCATTTGCCTCCAGGCTTACAAGTGATTAGTCATCAGGACATCCGAACTTGGCCGACTAGTGCGGTCTTCTACCTACAAATTAGTTATTACAAAAACAGTAAATTTAACAATTTTTCGCTTAGCTGCCCTAACTTCTATGCGTATCTGTTGGTACTTTAATGTTTGTGTTTATTAGAGATTTATTTAAAAAATTTAGTAAGAGTTGTTACACTGGCATTTTATCAGCGTGTTACTGACACCTAGTTTTTAAACATAATGTTATATGAATTAAACAATATACTAACTTTTTATATTCGTATTTTATATAGTTTTAGAAAATAAATGAGGGAGTTACTTAGTAGAGGACAGGGCGGAGAAGTTAACAAGGGTTGTACTATTTATAACCTTTTTTAATAGTTATTGTCAACTAAGGCCTTTCTATTTTATTCGGGCTTATACGGCTGTTATGTCGGAAGTGTATTTCATTTAATGACAATATCTTATATTTAACAAAATTATTTGCGGGTAGTGTACTAAATCAGCTGTGTTTCATTTAGTATAAAAAGAAACCAACACAATTCCCGTTATATACGCTTTGCTTCCGAATGAAAAGTTCGATATATACGCAAAATTATTTTCAATTTTAAAAGTTCAAGGCACTTGGAATCCAATGGTTGTCAAGATTGATCTCGAACAGGCTTCCAACATCTGTTTCCTGAGATTCAAATTTCTGGGTGTAATTTCCATTTTAATCAAGCCTTATAGCGAAATGTTCAGACTCTAGGACTTGCAACCGAATACACAGAAAATGAAGAAGTACGATTAGATGTACGCATGTGTTCTGCATTGGCATATTTACCGTTAAACCATATTGACGACGGCTGGTTATATATGATGGAAAACTCTCCAGAAAACGATAAACTGACATCGTTTTATGATTACTTTATAGATCAATCATTGGGAAATAACGCCCTAGGAAGAGAAATGTGGAACTGCTATAGTCACAGACACAGGACCAACAATGCACTTGAAGGATGGAACTACAGATTAAACTCTTAAAACCAAATCCAGATATTTTCAAATTAGTCAAGATTCTGAAAAAGGAAGCAGAATTAACGCCGTATGTTTACGATAGGAAATATTTGAACTTGGAAGGCAAAAAAAAGAAAAATTAAATAATTATGTAAGGTTGGACGAAAAAATGGAGCAGACAATGACGGAATTTAAAGATACAGGCGATTTAGGAAAATGTTTACGCACTTTATCGTACATACAGAAACTAGATTAACTTCAGTATGGAAATTCTGTAAAAGTTTTTATATAAACAGTGTAGTACTTAATCTAAAATGTAAAACACAAAAAAATTTAAAACACAAAAAATTAAAAAAAAACACGAATAAAAAATAAAATATATGGCAAGATTCAGCTTTGCTGTTTCACAACTTTTAAACGAATCTAGGAAAAAATACCCCCGGAAAAATACCCCGGAAAAAATAACCCCGGAAAAAATACCCCCGGAAAAAATACCCCCTGGAAAAAATACCTCCGGAAAAAATACCCCCATTCAAAATACTTGCAGGTTTGCCCATTTTCTCACATTTTTTACTCAAATTTGTTTACTGCTTACTATCAGTTATTCACTTATTTTTGAAAATAATTTGTTCTTTAAACTTAGTTGGACTTCTATTGTCTTGTGGTAATCCCGCATTAGCATAAGATTTGACAAAAAAGCTTCTAAACATGTTATTATTTTATTATTGTACTTGTACATTTGAAAACTACAAATTATACACTGAACTAATAGTAAAACACACTTACATTTATACAGTTTCTAGAGTTCTTATGTTGTGACTTATTGCGTTTAAAAAATTTTCTAAGTCTCTGGTGCCCGTTAAATAGTCCTCACATAGCGCCTTTAAGCGAGTTTGCAGTACTTCATAGACTGGCCGTTTTTTCTTTGGTGGAAGCCTTCCAATCAGTCGTTGTTGAATCTTGGTTCTGTCGCAAGCAAGTTCCTGCCTCATCTTATTGATTAACACCCAGACAGTGGGGTGCTTCTGGCCCACCAAATTAGAAAACCGGTGATTCCAACCTTCCGTCTGGTTGTTGGTACGTTCTCCGTCTTCTAATGTTGTTTGATGAACATTCCAGTCGCTCAGTGGAAACATTGCAGAAATGTTTCGAAGCCGTAAAACACCATCGTTATTCCCCACTCGTCTATAAGTGCCAGAAACGTATGTAGTGTCAAAATAATTCAGAAGTTCTTCAGCACCAGCGGGAATATTTTGTTTGAGGTACTCCATACCCCTGTGAACATCTTCAGTTGGCAAAAAGGCCAAACCGTCCATCATTCCGCAGAATTTTCTGAAAGCTTCGTCCTCTCTATATATTTGCTGAAGACCCAGCTCCTGAATTTTCTTATGAGTACTCTGGCACAAATGATAAAAACAGCCAGATACGTGAATTTGGTCACCAAAAACTGTTTTCACTGCTTGAATCGCGCTTCTTTCAAAATCCATTTTGATGTGCGTTGGATCAGGAAAAAGATTTCTGTCTTCGCACTGCCCTACTATTGTGCGTAACATGTTTTCATATGTAAACTGCGTTTTTCTTTGTAATAAAACATATGCAGCAGTTATAAACACGCCTTGCACTTTTATTCGTAGTACATACAATTGCATAAATAAAGAAGGCGCAAGTGCAAAATTACCATCTATGTACCAGGTTGTAGCACTGGAAAGGTGCGTAAGGCAATCGTCTGTAGCAAATATGATGATTCGTTCGTCTGCTTCAGCTCCATTGCCATGCAGCAAGAACCTTTCGTTGGCTGGTTCACCGGTGGTACACCAACTTCCTGAAATAAAATAAAAATTTGGTTATATTACAATCGGTAAATTGTTTTAAAAAATTAGAATAAAAGTAGTTTAGATCATACCTTCAATAGTCAGATCTTCCAGAGATACTGGAGTTCCAGGAACGTTTTTTGCCTTATGATTTCTCAACGTTCTCTTAACAGAGTCCTCAGAAGGCATTACCGCACGTACAGAATCTTCCAGAGTAGACACAGCTTCTGCGTATATTTGTACTGGTTTCGCCAAGACGTCCTTAGCTCTTTTCTTCATGTCCTGTACGCATTTTGCTACTTTAATTTCTTCTTCATTTGCAGAATGATTGTGTTCCGTTTTCAAAACGGGGCTTGTTTTTTCTACAGTTGTAGTTAAAATCGCTCTACACTGTAAAACAATAGTAATTAATAAATAAGTAAGTAAAAAATGCGGGATATTAAAAATTAAGAATTATTGTGCATTATTATATTTGATTAATTACAATGTCACATGAATTAAATTGTTTGTTAATAATTACCTTCAATGAGCCGTATTTGCAACATCGCCAACGAATACCACTTGCACAGTTTTTATGCACCACATACATATACCCATTACACAATAACTTCACACCACCTTTATTGGAGGTTATTACTTCCATGGTTAAAAGTAAATTGAACACAATTTCTAAATGTTGGTTTATATAGTCATTCAAAACATTCAAGTACTTGGGTATTTGGTATAATTAGGGAAAACTAATCCTAATACCTGTATATAATTTAAACTCTCTAGAAATGGAAGATTATATACTTTCAGTTCTATTGGCATGCAAGTACGCACTTAGGTATTTTGTATAATTAGGGAAAACTAATCCTAATTCCTGTAACTAATTAAAAATTTAGAATAAATTTGGGTACCTTGATGTAGAGGTTAGCCTAGCTCTTAGATTCCCAAACTTATTTGGCCTACCGCCCACTTTTCAGATAAAAACTACTCAGCGCCCCCCCCCCCTTCACCCCCCCGAAAATCTACCTTCTGTAAATGAACAAACAGAATATGCAGTAACCATTTTACAACATAGTAAGAAAATATATTGTTCCAAAGAGGACACGTTGAAGCTTAAAGTTATAAAATTATTTACTGAAATTGGCCACAGTAGCATTCGCATTACACACAGAAAATTAATATAACGAAAGATAATATTAAAATAAAAATTATGTAACGATTAATAGATAACATTAAAAATTATTTTAATGAGAAAGATGAACCTCCTGCACTGCTATCAATTTGTTAGCGTTCGGCTCTATCTTTGTCAGCAGTATTCTTAAATTACCACGATTAGTTATTTGTAGTCGGTTTCCTTTTTAATTAATAGATTTGAGACCGCACTACCTAATGACTACGACTTTATATGTACGCAAGTTTACTAACAGATTAAACTTGTACGAACCGTTTTTCAAAATTCCCTTACTTTCTTCTCTTTCTTTATTCTTTTACCGCCCACTATTTTTTTTCATCGCCCCCCCCTAATTGCACCTGAGACTACTGCCGCCTTCCTGGACTATTCCAGCGCCTACCAGGGGGCGATATTACCCACTTTGGGAATCACTGGCCTAGCTGATTAGTTTGGAGGGGTTATTTTTTCCGGTGATATTTTTTTCGGGGGTATTTTTTCCGAGGGTATTTTTTCCGGGGGTTATTTTTTCCGAGGGTATTTTTTCGGGGGGTATTTTTTCCGGGGTATTTTTTCCGGAGATATTTTTTCCGCCACCCCTTTTAAACACGCCAGCATAACAGAATTATGTTCCGTTAGCTGCCAATGCTAAGCCTGGATAAAGTGCGAAGGGAAGTTAACATTTAAATTTAGGGAAGAATATTAATCTTTTTACTTTCCTGCTATATCCTACCCAATATATTACTATGTGTGTATAAGGTATACAGGGTTTTCAAAGTTAAGTCGGCACTATTGCAGCCCACTTGTAAACGCTTCTAGTGGCCCTGGCAATTACATAACTCGCGAACGCGATGTTCAATTTTGATTCCATTTTCACCATCGTAATTGGAGAAAAAAATACTACTAGTTTGCCTATTTAACTGACTTTATAGCTCCAATAATAACGAAGTTAGCAATAGTGCCGACTTAACCTTGAAAACCCTGTATAGTACAAGGAAGGTATTGTGATCATGTAAAAATCCGACAGCGAATTTTTGACTTTACTTCACTTTCTCCGAATACAAAAAACTCACTTTGAAAAAATATATAGGTGCATGTGTAGAATGTTTTCGTTTGGCTCGGATTTTGTTCCACAGATTGACACAAAATTACTGTAATTACCGATTTTAACAAAATTTCCACCAAAAATCGTTTGGATCCTAATTTAGACCTGATCAGATTTTGGAAGTAATTAAAAAACTGTAAGGCCAATAACAGTAGCGTCAAAATCTAAAAAAAGCATAGAATAAAATTTTGGTTAGATTTTTTATTAAAAAGTGAACCACACATTCTCGGGACGCTGTATTGTCTGTTACAAATAATAGCGACTTTAAAGCTTTTAAACATTTTTGCCAGATTCGATAAACAAGAATCGAGCATTTAATAACAATATTGTCTTTATTCTACCAAATAAACCACACATTCTTTTTATACTAAATGAAACACTTGCGAAGGTCAACTCGATAATAAAATTATCAGCTGATCTAGTACACTATCCGCAAATAATTTTGTTAATATAAAATATATTGCAATTAAATGAAATACACTTCCGACATAATAGCCGTATAAGCCCGGATAAAATAGAAAGACCTTAGTTGACAATAACTATTCAAAAAAGTTATAAATGGTACAACCTTTGTTAACCTATCCGCCCTGTTCTCTACTAAGTAACTCCCTCATTTATTTTCTAAAAGTGGATGGAAAACTATATAAAATACGAGTATAAAAAGTTAAGTTAGTATATTGTTTAATTCCTATAACATTATGTTTAAAAACTACGGGTCACTGAGATGCTGAAAAAATGCGCTAATCTGTACAATAATCTTAATTATTAATCAATAAATTTGATACCAGTGTAACAACTCTTACTAAAATTTTAAAATAAATATCAAATAAACACAAACATTAAAGTACTAACAAAAACACATAGAAGTTAGGCCAGCTAAGCGAAAAATTGTTAAATTTAGTGTTTTTGTAATAACTCATTTGCAGGCAGAAGACCACCGCACTAGTCGGCCAAGTTCGGGTACTTATTTACAAAACAGATACCAATATTGTTTGATTCACACAGATGCGTGCATCAAAACCTTTTTGCTTATAATTATTCATGTAATTCAAGTCATAACTGTTCTATCTCATTCAAAGGTCGTGGTAAAGTCAAATTTGCAGCTTGCCGTATTTGTTTGCCTCTGTTAATATTGGAAAGGAATTTGTAAGCTTCCCTTAATGGCTTTTAAGCGGATGGATACACTTTCTATTAGGACTTAAGCCGACTTAGCGTATTTGGGACCCATGTGTTTATGGATTTCGTTCAATACAATGCCTCATTGAGAGAGCTTAGCATTAATATTTCTTAAAATAAGCATTTATTCCTAAACAACGTGCGACGATCCGATTGGCTACGCAGGATCGCCTCAGCCAATAGTGTTTGAGCCTTCCCCTCCTTGTTGAATTTGCGAGTTCAGCTCATTATCAATTCAGCTTCAGTTAGATTCAGAATTTCGAGTAAGCAAGTTCAGCTATGCTTTGTGCTGGTTTGCGGTCGGTCTAGCTCCCTGGTAAAGACGTTTCCAGGTTGTTTTGTGTGACGGTTACACGCAATTCGCTATTTTCGCGTGGCCAATCCAAGCTATTGTAAAAAACCATCGGTCCATCAGTGACGTTTGTAATCGTTGTTACTCAATATACTCGTGTTTGTTAAGTCTTGTTTCACTCCAACAAATAACTGAACCCAAGTCAAGGGTTATTAAGTGGCAGTTCCCGGCAATCCCATTGAACCGGAATTCGCAGCGGATTAACTGGGGGCCCCATTCGTGGAAGCCTCTTTTCAAGTTAATCATACAAAAAACAAATATGTTCAGTTAAATGGAACAGCATCGGAAAAATACTAAACATCGTCAGCAGTACCGCAAGGCAGTAACTTAGGACCATTATTGTTTCTTGTGTTTGTAAATGACTTGCCTGCCCGTAGTAACCCCTCACAAGTTTTACTATTTGCTGATGATCTCAAAATATTTAGAGAAATTGAAAGCAAACAAGATTGCGAATTACTGCAAAGAGATCTTGATACCGTTGTTAATTAGAGACAAACCAACGATTTGCTGTTTAACGTCAGTAAATGTAAAATTGTGACATTTTCTTTGAAAACTTATTATATATATGTTACAGGAAATGTATGAAACCTAGGAATTGTATACAATTCCTAGGAAATGTATATAATGCCGAGCCAATTTAGGAAATGTGTAAAATAATTAGTCAAAGGTTTTTTACATTTCCTAGGAAATGTATGTATTTCCTAGGCATTGTATGGAATTCCTAAATGGTACTAGGAAATGTATGAAAATCAACATTATACTGTAGAATTTGTGAATGAATGAAAAATAAAATACAGATGAACTGAAGCTTTCCTTAGCAGTGGGACGATTTTTCAGTGCTACTAACCTAACCTAACCTAACTTAACCTAACCTACTGACATAACATCCCGAATTTAACACATTTCCGATTCTAGTTTAGGAAATGTACACAATTCCTAGGAAATGTGTATAATAAAATTTATTTCACACATTTTCTGACGATTTTAGGCATTATATACATTTCCTAGGAATTCTACATAATGACGGATTACATACATTTCCGGTAACATATACACTAACTACATAATCAATCAGATTTGAAACGTGTTCAGAATTGCAAAGACTTGGGAGTGGTTTTTAATTCACGCCTCAAATGGGATGACCATGTGGACAGCATTGTAAAAAGTTCTTTACGAAATCTAGGTTTTTTGATACGTAATACCATTGAATTTAAAAATATTAAATCGATTAAGTTACTTTATAATTCTATAGTTAGACCAAAACTAGAATTTGCTAATAAGATATGGAATCCCAGTACTAATTTACATTAACAAAAAATTTAAACTGTTCAGAACAAATATCTTAAGTATCTTTATTATAAACTGAACAATCGTTACCCTGCATATGAGGAGTATCAGAATATTAGACGTGAGGTGCAAGTTTTCAAATTAAGTGAGAGGAGGGAAATATCAGCATTTGGTCAACAATAGAATTGACTGTCCCATGTTACTGCCGTTGGTTAAACTTTACACTGCAGCTGTTAGATGCAGACCTCGTAAAGCATTTTATATACCATTTTGCAGAACGAACATTAGAATGAACTCCTCCTTTATCAAAGTATTATCTATCACTAACGCCCTTCTTTTAGAACCAAGTTTAAGCATTTTTGACACTTCCGTAGGTAATTTCAGAACACAGATTAATGAAATTTACAACAAAAAGTACGATTAGATGATGGGTTGCTTGTAACTTGCAATTTGTAATATTTGATTGGTAATTTGTAATTTTGTAATCTTTAATTTAGTATGTATTTCGTAATTTAGATTTTAGTTCTATTGGTATAAAATGATTTTGTATGTACAGTAATTTATACGAGATGCAAAGTGATAGAATTGGGCCTGTGTCCGTTACACTGGTACTTTAAATAAATAAATAAAATAAAATATTAATTTGGTTTAAATAACGCGCTTAACGGACACATATCTTATTTAAATGACGTTCAATCCTATTGATGAGATTTTCAACTTTAGTTGAACAATTTATAATTTCGTCTAAATAACACAATGCGACTTAACCAAAATTAATCGCATTAAAATTTTTACGTTTTATTTAAACCACATTTAGGGTCTTTTAATTTCGTTTCGCTAAAAATTGTCACGTAACGAACATTTATCTTGTTAATACAATTTTACATTTTATTTAAATGACTCTCAGCTTCATATAAGCGACTTTCTACCTAGTTAAAACCATGTTTAATTTAGTTTAAACCATTAAATGTTCTTTAAATAATGTTTATTTCATTTAGATCAATGTAGATGCTTTAATCTTATTAAAATTACGGTCAATAATACTGAAACCACTGCTACTCACTTATAAACTTATTGTAATACACGTTAAAAATCTATATTATTCGTTAAAACGACGTTTACTGTGCTAAAATTACTGTAATTATAATGCCAATTTTTAAACTTCCTTTAAATTGCTAGGAATTTTAAGACGATTGATAAACTTAGGAAAATAACTACTAATGTAATTTGCGTCTGCTTCAAACCAAATTAGTATCGTTACGATATAGTAAACGTTAGAGCATAATGTGTAAATGGGTTAAAGTTCATTCAAAACTAAGAAAACAGCTCAGATGACTTTATCTTTAATTTATGATATTAACCCTTTACACTTCACCATAAAGTAACAAAATCATTTTTAAAAAATCGTGGGTTTTGCGTTACATGTTATGTGTGTTAAAGTATTTAAGTATGAAATATACAAAAATCACCTTAAATTTGAACATCAGTTTTGGTACTTTATTTACTATTTACTCCTGGGTAATTTTATAAATTCACGATAAGTTTCTGGAGAAAATAATTTAATTTTTTTAAACTGTCCTGTCATTATGCTATCTTTTGTAACAAATGTACTCTTCAAATAACTGGGAATTTTCAAAAATGTGTTCCCACAAAATGAGATGCTGTTGTACAACTTTGTTCATTTTTAGTTAGTTTTAGGATAGACTTTTTCTTTGCAATAGCTTAAAAATACGAGAGTTTTCAAAGTAGACTGTGGTATGGACCACTTTTATGGAAAAAATTGACGAGATTTTTTTTTAAACTTCTACGTGATACAGCTGGCGATTAAGTTTTTTTTTTTATGAAAACCGACCCTACTATCTGATAAACCGTATTTCTTGAAAAAAAAAATAGTTCAAGAATGCAGTTTTCTAATAAATGAATAGGAGAAGAGTTTTCCATCTCAAAAATATACTAAAAACAATATTTATTTTTCTAAATATTTCGACAAAGTGCAATGTGGTATTTAAATGCGTCACGCTAACTCTAGGTATGGTAGAATTCTATTTTCGCCCACAATTAATCCGGGTAGCCGGAGAAACCGAGTCGAGTCCGGACCTCTCTAATCGGTCTGAAAGATGTCTGAGTCGAGTCCGAGGGATGCTCGAATAGAGTCCGAAGCTCATCATCTCAGATACCTGTGCTAATACCATTCATAAATGTGGATAATAAAACGGTGACTACGAGGAATGTGCTTGTAGTTATAATTTGAGTTTCCAGACGAGGAAAATGTGAAACTGATATTAAGTACTTTATTTTATGTTAACGTAACCATACCTTTTAATAGATCCCTCATGTTGCAAACTGCATATACTTAGGCAATAATGCAGCAATAAAAGAATAATACAAAACATACATGTATGTACAATAAAGATGTAAACATATAAAATTAGAAATAATACATATGTACATACGAGTATAGTGTTTTCCAAAAAGTTAACAACAAAGTGGAAGAAGAAATACAAAAATTGGAGGAAAACTTCATTATGAAGGATATTCGCAATTTTTACCAAGAAGCAAAAAAGGGAAAACAAGGAAAAAAGCTAGGCCGCTCTTTTGCAGAGATAAAGGAGGAAACTTGGTGGGAGACACAGAAGGAAGTCTGAACAGATGGGTTGAGTATTTTAGAGACATTTTAGGGGACAAGGATGGAGAAACTAATATGGTGGAAAACGAAAAAGAAGGAAGAGAAGAACAGAAGGAGGAGGTAACACAAGTACCCACACAAGAGGAAGCCAAAAAGATATAAATCACCTGAAAAATAATAAGAGTCCGGGAGAGAATGGAGTGGCTGCAGAATTGCTGAAGCAAGGTGATGAGATTTTGTACAAAAAGCTGTACAAATTGATAGAGAGGATATGGAAGGCAGAATAAATGCCAAAAGATTGGCCACAGGCAATACTGTGCCCAATACATAAGAAGGGAGACGTAACCGGTGTGAAAACTATCGAGGAATTTCATTGTTGGACGTAGTTTACAAAGTGTTCGGAAATTGTTTTGTAGAAAGTTATCGAAAACAGCAGAAAACTTGATAGGGGTTTACCAGTGTCGGTTTCGGTCAAATAGATCGGTAAATCACCAAGTTTTTGTGATTAAACAGCTAATATCAAATAGCTATAAGTACAACCTACCGTTGCATTTGGTGTTTATAGACTTTAGGAAAGCGTATGATACGGTATATAGGAGCAACCTGTATAACGCACTGGTAAATTTAGGAATACCCGCAAAGTTAGTAAGACTAATAAAGATGACATTACAAGAAACGAACAATAAAGTAAGGATTAACGGGACTACTTCACAGAATTTTAGAGTTCACCAGGGACTGAGACAACGAGACCCTTTGTCCACAGATTTATTTAATTTACTGTTGGAACAGATTGTAAGGAAGTGTGAGTTCCACACAAACGGAACTTTATACCATCATAAACATCAAATAGTAGTTTTTGCCGACGACGTAGCTTTTGTAGCTAGAAGCAAATATGAAATAATAAAAATGCTACAGAAATTAGATAAAGTTGCAAAGGAGTATGGTCTAAGAATTAACAAGAAGAAAACTAAGTGCATGGAAGTGCAAGAGGGAAAGGGAACAGAAGAGAGCAGAAATTTAATATTCAAATCGGAAGATGAAAAGGTGAACGAAATCGAAGGAGCTGGCGATTTTACCTATTTAGGAGTGAAGCTGTCAAACAGGGGCGGAGATGAAAAGGAAATAGGTGAACGAATAGTGAAAGGTAATAAAAGTGCGGGATCTCTGTTACATTTTTTAAAATCTAATAGTGTATCGCGAAATGCTAAGATTAGACTTTATAAAACAGTAATGCGACCAACAGTTACGTACGGGAGTGAGATGTGGTCTCTTTCCAAAACGGAGCAAAAAAGTTGGAAATATGGGAAAGAAAAGTGCTGAAAAAGATATTCCATACCTCATACACAGGACACCCTGTATGTATGCATTTTACTTTAAAAAATGCGCAAATAAAAATAAAAATCGACAGGTCCGAGCGTTTTAGCCGGAAACGTACATGTTAGGAAATACTGAATTTATTCCAAACTTTACGACCTATAATTTGTTGCTAGCGCTTTGGAAAAAACTGTAACGGGTGATCAAATAAATTTCAGCTCTAGTGTGATGTGGTTGAATGATGGTGGGGTCCCATCACACTAGAGCTGAAATGTATTTGATAACCCGATATATATATTATATATTTATACAGGCTGTAATAATAGTTTATGTGCAAAAAGTGTACTGCAACAGTCTTCATCAAAAACGAAAACACTTAACAATGGTAATTGTTAGCTTTGTGCTCTACTTTTGGAGTTATAAGTAATTTAAGAGTTTTAAAACTGGAAACATTGCAAAGCAAACATCCGTAAAAATTGAAAACACAAACAAACCAAGGGTACGACAAATCTAGATCTAACTCTGTTTTCATATTGTGAAAATTTCATACAAAGGTTATGAAGTTAGAAGCTCTGAATGATCTGCACAGAAATAAGGAACCTAGTTTTGGTACGAAATTAATGCAGAACCTCCAAATAGGATACATGAATTTTATAGGCCTCTCACGTAAGTCTTCCGAAGCTTTTCTTTTCAAGGAATTACTTAAATTCATTCCTATTAAGAATTTTCTCTTCAAGTGGAAGGTGATTGTGGTTGTCGATAACTTCAACTATATTTGTTTTTTCTTCTGTCTTCAAATAGGCCGGACACTTTTTATTCTCACTTATTGAACATACCCAACGTTAAATGCCACCAGATAGAACTTTGTGGAAACGATATTTAAATCTATCTAACACTAGAAGCTCTTTTCCTTTCTCGCTAATAATGAACTTTAATGCACTCATATTTAACTAACGATGTAGCAAACAATAACTAAACTCAAGATCAATCTAACTGAATTTTCTGGATTCTCATCTGTTTTGGTGGATTGTAGAAAGGGCGGGGGAGTGACCAATAGACTTGAATTTTGCAATACCTTTTGGAACTGGTATCGGGTATGTTCGAATCTTTATACCGACCGTTGCTATGTCAGCATTTTGCACAGGTAAATTGGTAAATTACAGTTGATGCTTTCCAGAAAATTATAGCTGGCTCTTTAGCTGAGGAGCAGACAGGCTAGTTAATCCGTCAATGAGAGAAAGGACAGATAATCCTTTAACTCTTAATTCCATAAGCCGCCCCCGAACGCTTCTTGGCCATCTAAATTTTCGGACCCTGTTTAAATCAGGTAAAATGGGACTCTACTCGAATCCCACCAAATTACTATATGGTACCGAAACATGAACAATGGAAAAACATGATTGTGTAGATTGAATGTCTCCACAAAAAATGCGGAAAAGCCGCAGATCCAACAGAAATGATACATGGGTTAGGCCCGAATTTCCTGCTTCCAGGTCATACATTAAAAAACTTACTACACATTTAAAACTATTAAAATTAGTTGATCTTTAAATTTACGCCAACATGGCCGTCGATATGATAAAAATTAATATTCTAAGTAGTTGAAATTTGCTTTTGCTAATGCGCGTAAAAGCGCACCCATGTGATCTTCTGGTTCCTGAAAACTCATAGAACAGAGACAAATCAGGTCCAACCCCAATTCCTACCCAACCATAATTATCCTTCCTGTATCCCAAACCTATCGAGAAATATAACGGGAAAGTACCTTCATTATTTTTTTCCCAAGAGAACCATATGACTACAGACACAAATGTTTCGGAGATAAAAATAGTTCCCCGATCGGATCTCCGGTGGAAACGGATTTGAATGAAGCCAAGAAAATAAAGATAAACATCGGCAAAAAAATCAATATAGGGACCTGGAATGTACCAAGCTTATTCGAAGCTGGAAAGCTAGCAAATCTAACTCGAGAAGTGATAAGGTTAATTATCTATATATTAGGTATTTCAGGAACATGGTGGCCTGACGCTGGTATGTGTACGGTCCTAGGAGGCATCTTTTATTATTCCAGTAATCAAGAAAAAATTCATTAAAAAAATCGTAGGAATATGAATCTCAGAACGACTTTCTAACTGTGTTATCAATTTCATACCATATTCCGGCAGAGCGGCCTTAATTAAAACCCAGTGCTAAGCCTGTAAATCTTAATATTATAAAATATATGCAGTTCTACCGATCATGAAATCGAGTCGTTTTACGATGAAATCAAAAAACTGCTCAAACTTACGAAAAATCATGAAATTAACATCATTATAGACGATTTTAATTCCAAGCTCCGAAAAGCAAAATATGATGACCTAGTGGGTCCTTTCGGGTTAGGAATACGAAACGAAAGAGGTGACCGCCTCCTACAATTCTACAAAGAAGAAAATACAAAAGTTACTAATACTTCGTTCTATCTACCACCCGGCAGATAACTGCAGCAATATAGTTGGTAATCAGATAGATTATGTACTTATTAATAAGTGTTTCAGGTCTTTACTCACTAGAGTGTGTACCTACCCTGAAGCGGACGTACCGTCCAATCACATATTACTGTTAATATGTCTTAAAAGGGAAATTGTAAGGTACAGACAAACAATTCCACAACGAAAAATACCCTACGAACAACTCAAAGATAAAGATCTAAAGATCGAAGAATAAATTATCCGCAAAATAGAAACAACAATAGCACCCATTATATAAAAAGAAGAAAATCTAACTGCATATGGCAGGAGATCCAAATACGGCTAGAACCAAAATAAGACACAAAACAAGGGATCGGAAACGGACGTGGATGACTGACATAATTCTTACATTAATGGACGACAATACAAATGCCAAACAGACTGCATTGTCTATAAAAATATTCAAAAACTAATAAGAACAAGGATCAGAATAGCATAGAATGATAGGCTGAAACGCGAATGTGAGGAGATTGAAAACTTACAAACCGTACATGACGACTTCAATCTTCGCAAAAAGTTAAATGAAACTGCTGGAATATATCGAAGAAAAACTTCTCCATAATAACAAATGAGAATGATGAAATTGCTCCCAACGTCCATGAAAATAAACCAATCTGGAAAAGCTACGTTAGAATCTCTTTTCGAATGAAAGAACAGCTAATGAAAACAAAGTAGATGACCTGTCAAGACCCCCTATCACAAAAGAGGAAATCGAAGGAGCCATACATATGTTAAAAAGCAACGAGGCTGCTGTCCCAGATGAAACGCCTTTTAATAAAATCTATGAAATTGGTCATTACATTGCTCAATGACTCTCGTCAACTTTTATCTCCTTAGGGAAGAAGAATAACTAAAAAAAAGCCAGGAGCATAGACTTATCAGTCTCATGAGTCAAGCCTAAAACTGTTCCACCAAAGAATATTTCGAAAATGTGAGAGAACCATCGGTGATTTACAATTTGGGTTCAGGCAAGGTCTGGGTATGAGAGAAGTCTTAGTCGCAACGCAGGTAATAGTTCAAAACTGTTACGATCAGAGGTAAAACGTAGGCCGATGCTTCATAGATTACGAAAAAGCTTTTAACAGAGTTCAACACCATAAACTCATGAAGATTGTGAGACAAATGGATATCGACCAAAAAGACATCCGTTGCATTATATTGGAACCAGACTGCGCAAATAAAGATCGACGGAGAGGTCACTAACACAATTGAAATTTGCAGAGTAGTCCGACAAAGATTCATCCTTTCACCTCTTTTATTTAACTTGTATTCTGAGAACATTTTTGAAGAAGCGCTTGAGAATATTGTATGGATTAACAACATCCGCTATGCTGACGATACAATACTAATTGTTGATAATATAGACGATCTTCAACATCTTCCTAGCATAGTCGAAAAGCATAGTAAAAGGATGGGACTTAACATTGACATGATTCAAACATGTAATTCAGAGCCGCGCTTCCCATTTATCAGACCGCGGCTCAATTAAAAATTTTATCATATGTCAGTAATGCCCTCGAACCTCGCGGTAATTTTTCCAATGAGCAGGAAAGCAAGCAATTCCCGCCGTTTTATTTTTTTGGCTAAATAAAACGCTTTAATTTTAAAACAACGCACCGAAATCCGCAAAATACAGTAAATAGACAATAAACGAAGTAGCCAGCGCCCTGCGCCCTCCAATAAAACCTAGTGCCGCCGTCGCCAAGACAAAAGCGTTTATGACAGGATCCCAGCGCGGATTTCCAATTTCAAAAGAAACACAAGCCACCAGGCTAAATAAGCCCGAATATAAAAACATAAAACACCGGGGAAAGATGCAATGCCGCATGCTAAACCGAAAATACAACGTAAAACAGTTATCAACTACGCATTTAACGAACACAAAGAAAGACGCAGATTTGTAAGCTGCTCAGGTAGACGGACTAAACATTGCCGGTAGTTAACGCTTCGCAAGTGTTATACAAGGAAAGCTAAGTGCCCACCCAGAAGGACAAACAATACAAAGCAACCCGGGGCGCTCACAAATTCTGTTACAAATAAATCCCACACAATTATTATAACCGCGTAAGGTAGTGCAAATATGGGCATATGACATGTCGTTGGATGCGTCTTCTCGCGAGGAAGACAATAAACGACATGAGAAAAATCACCGCGAGAAATTAACGACGCCAGAACAGAAAATAATTAAAAACCAACAAAATCTCTCCCCCAGACCGTGTTTGGACATTTTCAGCGTTTTTTCCACTATAACTAATTCGGAGATTTGTCCATTTTCGACGATATGTCCACCGAGAGAATTCGGAGTTTTGGGCATTTTCGGCGTTTTGTCCACGGCAACTAACTCGGCGATTTTTCCATTTTCGGCGATCTGTCCACCGGCAGCATTCGGTGTTTTGGGCATTTTCGGCGTTTTGTCCAAGCTAACGAATTCGGCGATTTGGGCACGATTCGGCGTTTTGGGCATTAAAATAAGATTCGGCGTTTTGTCCATTCGGCGATATGTCCAGGTCCCGCTAACGCGTTACGAGTTAAGTTTTTTAAAATAATATTTGGTACAAGGTCATGACCAGGAGACTTCTTTACTCAAAATTTATCAATAATTTTTTTAATTTTGCTGGGTGATGTGGGTAGAAGGTCATTAGAGCCTTTTGGGAAATTTTCTTGGTTATGCATTCGTACTTCGTCGTGTAGATTGTTATATTGTGCAGGTGATGGGTTAGCAGTGAACACGTTTTGAAGGGTGCTGGGAAAATAGTTTACACTTCGCGTCATCACTTTCGTAATTAACACGTAATTGTGTTTCAGCGTGGCTATTTCTTCGGTTTTGTGAAGAAATCTTTTAGTAGCTACCCAAAAGGAATTATCATTGGGATTTATTTCAGATATGTATTCTTGATATAATGCAATTTTAAAGTTGTCCAGTTCTGTTTTGACTTGGCGTGATAGTTGGTTAAATAAGCGCTTATTGGTTTGGTCTTGCGTACGGTTTCAAAGTCTTCGGGCTTTGTTCTTTTCTTTAATAAGATTGAGTACATATGTCGGAGGCTCACGATATTTTAGATGATTTTTATCTGTGTTAGGTATTAGGAAAGTTAGAGATTGGAAGTTATTGTTTGGAGTTTTATTCTACTGGGGTTGGCTAAGCAGCCCCATTGGGTGTTTTTACTGTTGAGATCTCCTAATAATATAGTAGGAGTGTTATTAGTGAACAAGGTGGTATTTAGTTGCAATTGGGGTGGTTTGTACGAAGAAATCAATATAAGGTCGCTTCCACTATATTGTTTCATTTTAATAGCTAGTGCCTCTAGTGAGTTAAGATTGGGGAGAGTTAAGTTGAAAATGTGGGATATTTTTCTTGATAATTATGGCTACGCCTCCAGCAGCGCGATTGATGTTCCTGTCCTGTCTATAGATTTTGAATCCTCTGATACGGAGTGGTTCGTTGTTAGTCAGATGAGTCTCACTAATGCAGGCTATATCTATGCTATGCCTTATGAGAAAAAGTGTAAACACATTTTTTGTCGTTTGATGCCATTAGCATTGAAATTTAAGAGAGTTAACTTGCTGAAAGCTTTTGGAATATTATTTGCCATTATGGAAATACTCAGCAATAGCTTTTGAGATAAGTTCTGTTATAATAGGTTTAATGGAATCGATAATTTGATTTATAATTGTATTGATGAGAGAACTGTTAGCTTCGTAATGTGTTTGGTTATGTTTAGAGGTACCTAGGTGGTTGTAGAGCTGGCCAAGCTCGTTTGTAATCTGCAGTACCTCCGGTTGGTCCTGTAGGTGGGTTAAAGCGATTGGTTGGCGGAGTGGGGGCTCTATTAGTGTTTGTTGGAGATGATTTTTTATATTTGATACTTTGACAATAAGGGCAGCCTTTATAGTTTGCAGTATGCGCATTGCCACAATTGACACACACGTTTTGGTTTCAGCCGCTTTTTTGCACTGTGCATAGAGATGATGTTTTTGACATTTGACACAACGGGGTGGGAGACGAAAGTAGTTCTTAGTGTGTCCGTATCGCTGGCAACGTGTGCACTGGGGTATGACTTTTGGTTTACGCCTTGGTTCTACAGAGATTATCGAATGAAAAAGCTTATCTAGCTTGAATATTGTGTTGACTTTATCACTCTTGTTTAACTGGACAGCACATAGTGGCATTGGGACGTTGTCCTTATTAGGTAGTCGGGTGACTGTTTGAATGGGGTAATTTTTTGAAAGTTCGTTAAAAATCTCTTGAACTGTGCTGGAGGTTGGTACATTACGTAAGATGGCATTTAATGTTTCTTTTGTGGGGTTGTGATAAGTATGAAAGGGAAGATTATTATCAGTGTCGTATTTACTGAGAGTTCGGAAATCTTCGATTGACGTTAAATTAATTTTTAGCCCGTCATTTCTGTGTTGGGTCGTGAACTCAGAAGTTGTTAATGATTGGACGTCGTTAATTATTGCTTGATAATTGTTGACGTCGTGTAAGAATATGGGAGGGATTTTAGATTCTTGAGGGCTGGCAGCGGGCTTGTCTTTTTCTTCACCGGTTAGCTGTTTCTGGTACATAAAATCTATTTTTTGATAATGGAGCTATTTCCGTACAAATATACTTTTGATGGTAGTCACTGATTGGTGACAATTTCCTTTTGGTTGATGGATTGTTTGTATTTAGAGACATTGTAAGCGATTCAAGCCCCAGCTGGGGAATGTGATAGCGTTAAACTTGACCTGCAGTGGAATAGATATCGCACAACAAACTAAATAGAACACGGGCGCGTCCGCTCAAGGCGACCGCACTAGCTTAACTCCTCTGTATATCTAATATATGCTCGTGAAAGATTGTTCAAAAAATTTAGGCCTTTACATAGATCATCATTTCAGATTTAAAATGCATGTTTCAAAAGTGGTGCAGAAAGTATACATGAACTTAAAAATACTTTACAAACATAGGAAAATTGTGAATTTTAGTTTAAAAAAGTTGCTGTGTGAATCACTGGTGTTAACTCATTTTAACTATTGTGAAACCGTATAAGGTCCATGCCTAGACAGCGCCGATATTAAAAGAATACAAAAGGTTCAAAATTCTTGCCCACGCTTTATATTCAACATAAAAAAACGAGAACATATATTCCACAAACTTGGAGAGTTGAAATGGCTAAATATGGCTAACAGGAGGTTCTTGAATGCATCATGTCTGTATTACGGCATCATTCATAAAAGAGCCCCACCCTACCTATACAATAAAATTCGCTTCAGAACGGACATTAATAATATCAATATTAGAAAGAAAGATTTAATTACTATTCCAGCACACAAAACTACTTTTTTTAAACGTCCTTTTAGCTACAACATTACTGCAATATACCTATAACAGCTTGCCCGTTGAAATTAAACAATCCTGTTTATATAAATTAAAATCATCAGTCTTTAATTTACTTTTTAATCAATGAAATTAACCAGATCTCTTTCTAATAATTCCGCTAGCCTGCTTTTGCTATAATGTACTCTAAACCAATTACAATGCCAGTTCCACCAACTTAACTTTACTGCACTTAACTTACGTAACACTATAACAATTCCAACCTTCTAGGAACACATTAACCAAGATTTGAACAAAATTTGAAATTCTTTTTAAGTCGCGTGACACCTGTTCTGCAGGTTAAATGGAAGAGCAGCTGGTACGAAATATATGGATACGAAACTAATAATTAAAGCTGACAATTATATGCATCAAATGTACGAAAATATGCGCATATTTATGCATACATTTTGTTGAGTATATGCACCCAATGTTGCAATATATGCACATAATATGCTCTAATCTTTTTGGAAATAATTAGAAGTAACCCCCAAAAAGTCGGCATAATATGGGGAAAATTTTTATTTTTGATTTTTCAAAAAAAAACTTTTTACGTCAATAATTTGTGCTTGTCTAAAAACCTATTTAGCTCTTATTACATATACCGAGTGATTTTTACTTATTTATAAAATGGAGTTTTTCGAAATTGTCAAAATCCAGTGCTATTTTTTCGAAATTAAGTAAAATTTCGTTGAGATTTTTTTAGAGTGGGTTACTTTTAGCTAACTGAACAATCGCAAGGCCAGAAAACACCTAATTTTTTTTAAACTTTAGCTAAAAATGAATGTTTTAGTTTTTTAAATATTTTTCAAAATTTCACATACCAGAACTTAATATTACAATGATTTTTTTTTATGTGAACACTTTAAAGACATAATTGGAAAAAATAATATAAAATGCTAATTACTTCTATAGATTTTTTATTATTTACCGGAAAGTAACATGTTCGCATAATTTTTACGTTTTTGATGCAAGGTGCTTTTTAAGAGAAATATTTTTCAGTGATAATTAATATCTACTTAAATGGCTTCTAAAAACTCTAATCTAGCCCTGTTAATGAATTAGGTACTGTTACAAATATTCTGTAAATGTTCGTTAACAGTTGTCTGAATAAGGAGATTTTTTAGAACTTGTAAATTGGATAAGGAAAAATCTCCATTTAAACAACTGTAAAAGAGCATTTACAGGATTTTTTTAACTGTAAGTCATTAACAGGGCTAGATTAGAGTTGCAGAATCCATTTAAATAGAAATTAATTAGAATTGAAAAATATTTCTCCTGAAAAGCGCCTTGCATGAAAAACGTAAAAATTATGCAAACATACTACCTTTCGGTAAATAATAAAAAATCTAAAGAAGTAAATAACATTTTATATTATTTTTTCCAATTATAAATCTTTAGTCTTCACATAAAAAAACTTGAATTTTAATATTAAGTCTTGGTATGTGAAATTTTGAGAAATATTTGAAAAACCTAAATATTAATTTTTAGCTAAAGTTTAAAAAAATAGGTGTTTCTCTCATTAAACTCTTACTTAATTTCCAAAAAATAACACTTTTCGGATATTGACAAAAAACTCCATTTTCTAAATAAGTAAAAATTACTCGGTATATATGATAGGGGCTAAATAGGTTTTTAGACCGATTTTTTGGCGGTCACCGTATATCTCAGTCGCATACAATAATATTATTAATAAATTTAATGAAATAGTAAATCTCAAAAAGTTCATACATTACAAATTATTGCTAAATATAACCAAATATGAAAAATCCAGAATGTATGCAAAATATGCAAAATAAAACTTGGCTTAGACGATTTATTTTTATATAATTAGTATACATATGCAAACAGTTTCTCCGGCATATCAATTATACAAAATATGCATTTGCCACATAATATTAGCTTTACTAATAATACATACACTTAGCCAATTAAAAAATGTAATACACCGTAAATAATATTTATATAGGGCAGCGATTAGCTTATATTATTTAAGTAACATAATATTTTTTGTTGCTGGTATTTATACCCTGTATCGTGAGTCTATTACATTTCAATTACTTAAGATCGTCCTGCAAAAGGGCATGGCTTAAAATGTCTAATTTTCTAGTTTTCTTTTAGTGATAATTTTTTTTATGTAACATCTTAGCTTTCAAGCATTTAACAACTTTTAACAGTTTTAACAATGGAAATAAATAGGTGTACAGTACTTTTATAAATGTAATATTTTGGCACACGCGAAAGCACACACGTCTACATGCGGCAAGCACTCATGACAGAAGTCTTTGTGGTTACTTGGTGTGCATTTTTATGGAGCTTCACTGTACCTAGTGGTTTAGTAAGACAGAAAATTTCGACAAGAAAGTTTTAGTTCATCCAGAATATATTATTTATGTTGCAACTTCAGAAGAAAACACTGCTTTAGGTGTAAATAGACGCATTAAATTTAGATAACTACCTGAAATGATGAACATCAGTATATAAAGTGTTAATTCCATTATTCGCACTCTTATTATCACAAAATTCATGTGTTTGGTCTATTAAAGCAATCGCTAAAGGGACAGGTAGCAATTATTAATGTAGTCGGTGATATCTTTTTTAATCGATTTCCAGTAATATTTGCTTTTTACATGTTCAATTGTTTCGTGGATACTAGGGTGATTCGTTTCGTCTAAATAATAATTTTGGATTTGACATTGTCGTTGTGGATATAAAACGTAAGTACTTGTGATATACATTCATGAAATTTAGGCGTGTTATCGTTAATTATATCTTGCAAAAAATTAGAAAATTCCAAACCGAGTTTGTCATTGGGAAAATAACAATGGTAATCCGTGTTAGGTTCGCAACGCTCAATTACGAGTCCATTAATTACTTCAATTTTCTATTCTATAAATACATAGATGTGTGGGATTTTATCGTACTTTGAAATTCGTATATCGGGTGCTGACTTGCGCGACGCACCATAGGAATTTGCATAATAAATTCTTTATGGTTCAATTATTTGCTAGCTTAATTATTTTAGAGCTAAAGTGTAAATACATTTTTTGTAGAGAAAAAAATACTGCATCCATTCATACTGCTGCTAACAATTTTTCATTTTCCAGAACCGAAGGAATGCAAAAAATCAAACTAGCATTTTTACAAAAATCAGTGATGCCATGGAATTATTGAAACAAGCCATGTGGAATATTAATTCACATTATAGTGATGTTTTAGAATACACATACGTAACCTAACCCATTGAATAACTGTTAAGTTTGAAATTTATTTGAAAATTAATATAAAAGCTAACACTTAAACAATGTTACATCTGCTACATCAATAAATACATATTAAGTTATAAGAACTGCTAAAAGTGTTTATTGATTAAACTTGTTTAATTTAAAATTTGATAATTTAAATGACTTGACGGTTCTACTACTATAATAACTGTTATATTTAAATGAAAACCATCAGAAGTAATAGAGCAAATGACTTAATTTTTTCTACGCCAAGGTTGATTTCGTTTTCATTTGCTCATATGCTATATCCTAATACACGTTCTAAAAATTTATTATATTTTCAAGGGTAATACCACAAAAGGTGAAAATTTTTTGAGATTTTTTTGTTCTCATGGAAATTATTGCGTTTAAATTTCTCGAAACCAAAACTGCGTTAAAAATTTGAGCAGTTTTTGTTGAGAGAAATTTGCAATAATTTGCATGTTGACGTAAAAAATTCTCTTAAAAAATTTTGCCTTGAGTGGTATTTGGAAAGATTATTCAACAATATGGGTAGATGACTTTTACCGTGTTCGACAGCACACATTTTTAATGTTTTCCACTATTAATTCGATACTGGAGCTTCCAACACGATTATTATGAGTTTTTAGAACGACGCTGATTTGCAAGCTTTGACTTTGACGTTTTGGTGAAATGTCAGTCAAAGGCTACTCACTAAATTGAAATCATTGAAACCAATAGGGCTTGCGTGAAGACACTGTGACATTAGGTGTTTTCAATGACAGTCAATTTTGATTGGCCGTTTCTGACAAATTGAACAATTTTCATTGGTTCGTTCACTATAGTGTTGAATAATCTAACAGAAGCTGTAATAGTACAGTAAAGCTGTCGGAAAAAAACCCCGTCACCTTAAAAAAATTGGCCGATGCTATTCCTTTTGCCCAGTGGTTTAGGGTCATCAGACAAGTGTAAAAACAAAAAGCCGTTACCCCCCCCCCCGCCAAACAGCCGCCAACTTGAAAACAATAAAATTTGTTTTTTTCTCGCGATCCATTGGCCACACAGAAAAAGTTATTGAACAAAAAATGTTGGAAATAAAATTCTACACGTTTTTTATTCCTACCGCAATACCTAGAAGTTGGTATTTCAAACGGTAGAGGGCGACAAAGTTACAAAAAATCGGTTTCCGCCATTTCAGGTCTGTGAGGGTGGTTTTCTCTGAAAATTGGGAATGTGAAAGTTGTAGTGCTTGAAAAAATATGCACGAATTTCTTTTAATAAATAGAGAGCACTAAATTATTTATATCCCGCACTTATTATAACTAATGAGGTGCCATGTCTGCCATTTGGTTAACACGAAGAAAACCATTATCGTTCATACTATTACCATGTTTAATCAGAATACAATCACAAAACAGCACTCGCAATCGTATTCACGGATTTTTTTCAAGAATTATTCACATTGCGTTTATAACAAGTTGTGAGCTCTTTTTTCAATAAAAGTTCAAGGAACAGTTCTATCATGGTCGATAATGACTCGGTTGTGTCCGAGGCTCCGAACCTAGACAAAGGAACAGCTCCAAAAAAAAAGGAAACGTGTCTGAGTTAACTACAATATATCTTAGGGTGTATGCAAAAAAATAATACTTTCAATATACGAGCCCAGAATCACATCATTTGGCCCAGTTAAGATTTTTCAGGTATCTTTATTTTGTACCCACAAAAGAAAATCTTTTTGGTCAATATTCTTACATCATAATTGTAGACGTTTTTAGCAATATTATAACAGCTTTAGCAATAACGAATTACAAAAGATAGTCGGGAAATACTAACTTTAAAATAAATTACTGATTTATTTCATTTGGCCCAAACGATCAAAATATCATTTCGTTCACCGTAGCATGTTTTAGTTGAAGTGAAACAAGCTGTTTGTTGTTTAATAACATATAGACAGTCGGGTGTCTGTATTATTTTGGCAAAAATGGCACGTGGTAAAGCTATTGTCAATTGGTTGAATTTTGGTCATTTCTGTGGCAAAATTTACAAACAATTGCAATTATTGTTTTATATAATAAATATTACACCAGCGAATTTAAGAGCTTTACGAATCTGAGCCAAATGACAACATGTCAAATTATTCAAATAACTTTTTGGGTAATTTGCAGAGCTTGTTCACGAAAATAAGTGTGTGCCCGCTTAGTAAAAGAATTTGCTAATTCTTGTAATTTACAGGTGTCTATGACGCTTTCTGGATTTCCACCCATTCGGATTTCCGTCGGAATTTTAATGTCCACATGGTTCTCTTGTGAAAGGCGTTGGGTTGAAATCACAGAATTAGTTTTTACGAATTGGTTAACACAATAACACGCTGTTAACTGGCCCAATGACCATGTTATTGTAACAATTTTTTCCGTCGATGGTTTATTTATGGGTTTCATTAATGTATAGGAAATCGTTTTCTAATGACCCTTATTAATGAATGATTTTTATTATTGAACGATTTTTAAAAATCGGTTATTAATAACCCCTATTAATGAATGACTTTTTATTAATAGACGATTTTGGTATAGGTAATCAAAGATACCATTAATGTCAAAACTCTTTTTATGGAATAAATTAGATTTTCTTCAAATTAATAAGATACAATCAACGAAAAAATATTGTAACTAACTCGTGTGTTAATCGGCGTTAAAATGTTTCAATTATTAATCGCTCTCATGAACATACTTGTTTGTTAAATAACTATTAAGGCTTCTAAGGAGTCATGTTCGCAACCAATTATACAGTGCTAAATTATTCCAAAAAGAGACGAAACTTCTGTTCAATTTCTTGACTTTAGTAATAAATTCAAAGTAGGCCTCCCTGCAGTAAAGAATTCTTAAAATCAATCAAATATGACCTTTATGAAGTTATGCGATCTAAAGGACACAGATAATTAATTATTACGATTTTCCTATTATTATTTCATGTCAAATATTTTAAAACCTAGTCTTCTTTAAAAAATTTTACATACTAGTCAAATTCTATAACTATTATTAAACAAAAAGTTTATCGAGAAATACTGTATCTCTTTGTTAGGCCTCACAATTTTGTTCAAAAAATTATTTTAGATTATTTTATTTAACTATTCTAGGGCCTACGTCGTTGTCGGTTAGGCAACTAATATAACAAGCCACGGTAAAACTTTCTACCTGCAGTGGCATTATGAGCTAATTGACATAATCTGTTAAAGTGATACTTATCTTAAAGTGTTTTCAAAAGTAAATGCTTGATTTTGCTTGAAATATAAAAATAGATTAGTGGGCTAAATGGCCCATTGGTTTTGTAGGCCCTCATGTGCTCTAAAAGCCCCAGCTAATAACAGAACGTTTGTTGGGGATATTAATTTTTAATCAAAAATCAATACTTTCCAAAAACTAGTTAATAAGAAAGGTTAATTCTGCACATATTTACACTGGCAATAATAAATATCGATACACATTTTAAACTTTTGTTATCACTCACAATTTCTGTGTCTATGTTAAGGATGATGTAATGTAAGTCATTAATACAGAGGCAAACCACATCATGGCAGAAACTTATGTCTATCAACTAAGCTTCTGAAATAGTGATGCACTTACTGTTATCTTAGTATCAGATCACAGTTGAGGAATAACAACAGAATTTGGATTTATAGTAAAAACTTTTTAACATAACCCAATGCGTGGAGGTAAAGACATGTTTGGATTATAATAAACATAGGTATATACCACGAGATCACAGAAAAAAAAAGTTTCATATAGAAACCAATGCGTAAAGTAAAAATTAAAAGCATGTACGTATAATGTATGTAATTTATTGTAATGTATAAAAGAAAGATATAATATATATAGTATAATATAAATTGAGATTTGGCACGTAAGTAGTCATATGAATAAAAATGCGATAAGCTCTTTAACAGTATCGGGCGACTAATTTAGCTCATGTAAACATCTCGTATACATTGCTGACGACACCTTCTGCAGTCGATTAACTCGGGTAAGAACGATTGCATATAAAATTCGCTAAGCGTCTTTGCTTCTTTCCAAAAAGTGTCATCTCTATAACATATAGAACAAACGGTAACTATAAAATATATACACTTTTTTAACTATTTTTTTAAAAATCCGGTTCATATCATAGTTCTGGAAACACACCAGGATAAAATTGTTTCTTTGTTTATTTACAATACTACCGATGAAACAGAAAAATTAAAAACGGTATGTCAAGTTTTGATTCAAACATTTGAATTACCGAAACGCCACATTTTTATTAATAAAGATATTATATGAAAATTCAAGTACGTGTGATTTAAAATTTACCTTTTAATCTCTTCTACGTGCAATCCTCCTTTGGTATAGATCACAAAATAACAAAGCTTCCGCTTGGTTATATGCAATAAACCTTGCACTTGGTAATAATAATTGTGATTCCGTTTCAGAAGAATTCCGTTATTCTCTAGATTACAGTAATCTATTTTCCGCTGATTAACTGCATCTAGGGGCGAAAGATTTCCACTTTTTTCGGAACTCTTAATCTCGACTAGAGCGCTGTCGTTCATTCATCCATCGGGAGAGCATCCAAGAAATGGAAATTCTTCGTCGATTATAAGACCGCTTTTTGTATTGTTATTCCGTATTGCTTTTCAAAGAAGGTTACATCATCGTCTTCATGTTCGAGGCCAAATCTGGTAGCACTGTTGCCCGTAAAAGTGCTGTATAATAAAAGATTAACAGTTTTGGCAGTCGATGTAGTTTTTATTAGTTTGCAAATTTTTCCGAAATTTGAGGCTGTAATACGCTTTTTTCTTTCAGAATTCCACACAACGCTGTTTGATTGGCCCATTGTGGCTTGGAAAATCTTAGCCTTGTTTGCATCTCTTAGACTTTGCAGAAATGTTTCAGATTTATTTGAGTATAATTCTGTAATCTGATTTCCAGCATCGAGCCCATAGTGTTCGTCTACAGTTGCAAAGACTTTCCTTCTTGGGAAACTTCCTACAAATTTAAATTTTGAGATATTGCACACAAAATAATTAATTAAAAATGTTTTAAAAATTCCTCATACGATTTCATATCATTTCGTATTGATTTATTGTCGGTTTTAATACCAATCTTTGAAAAAATTACACTTACGTGATTTTTTGGTTTGCATAGCTTTTCTTCGTCTCTCACAAAATCTTTGTAAATATTTGCCAGAAATTCCATCACATAGTGTCTCCTGCATGATACGCAAGAAATTTCCTTTTGAATTATAGGATATGGCTGCAGCTTTACATCGGTTTTCATAGGAACCTTTGGGCGCAGCCGAACTCCGGTACGGTTGAAGGGTAAAGATAAGCAGGCGTCCGAACTCCCGTACGCGTTCATGCGAATACCTTTCGGTGGATAAGCTCCTGTCCGAATTCCCGTACGGGAACCAAACTCTGGTATGGAACCGAAATTTTAGTAATTTAAAACTGAAAATAATATACAAGCACTGCACTAGCCACATATATCTGTAAAAAAATGTACAAAAAAAGATTCTTACTTCATAAATAGTATAAGAAAAATAGAATTTTTTTAATAAAAAGAGGGAACATACTTTACTACACCAAAAATACTACAATACATACTGCTAAAATAATATGTTGCAATTTACACCCGGGATTTATTTATTAGTCCAGTCATTGAAGGTTTTCCGCTCCGAATTCTTTGAACCTTGACCGATTGACGTGAAATTTGGTGAGTGGTTAGGGGATGGCTCAAGGAGCAAAAGTGACATAGCGCCGATGTGCGCTTTTACCCTGAGAGTGGATACCACCCCTTCTCGGGGGTGGAAATTGTTCACTTAAAATAACCCCGGAAATGAATAGAGGGTCAAATTCTAAGTAAAAAATGTTCTATATAGTTTTTTCGATAGATCGATATTTTTCGAGATATTCGCGATGGAAAACTTAAATTTTTTGTGATAAAAATGTATGTTTTTGGACGGTTTTTCGCGAATAAGTTGAAAACTTCGCGTTCTATCAAATAAGTTGTAATAACAAAAAATGAAGCTCAGAAAACAGGAAAGAGATTGGTTTTTTTATGAATGCTCTAGGTCCAAAATAAAAGAAGTTATGGCTCGTTGAAGAAGATTTTTTTTGCAACAACTTGGTTCGAAGTAATCAACGTTAATTAACGGAAACCCGATGCATTTTTCGGGAAAAACGTATAGAACATTTTTTGTAGTGATTGAAAAGACCTTTAAAATGAGCATTGTTAAAAGTCGATTGCATTATAACTAAGCGAGTTACGATGCAAAAACGGTGGGTCACTCGAATTTTTGAAAAAAAAAATGAGAGCTAAAACCCCAGCCATTCCACCAAAATTGATATTGACCATTATCCCTTTACAAATTACTTTATTTTAGTATCACTCATGCAATCCAAAAGTTTGGGCGGGTTAGAATGCGTATTTATACCTTATTTTGAAAATACCTAAAACTAAAGAAAAAACGTAAAAAATAATATAGTAGACAAATGTGGATTTTTTCTTAACGAACATTTTAGGTTTTTTTTTATTTCTGTAGGAAAAAAATAACGGAGATATAAATGTTAGAAGTTTGCATTATAGTGCGCGGACCACCCCTCCCGAGCCCTTCAACCCTTTACTTTTTGAATATGCAAAGTCTGAGCATGTCGAAAAACTTTTGGATTGCATGAGTGATACTAAAATAAAGTAATTTGTAAAGGGATAATGGTCAATATCAATTTTGGTGGAATGGCTGGGGTTTTAGCTCTCATTTTTTTTTTCAAAAATTCGAGTGACCCACCGTTTTTGCATTGTAACTCGCTTAGTTATAATGCAATCGACTTTTAACAGTGCTCATTTTAAAGGTCTTTTCAATCACTACAAAAAATGTTCTATATGTTTTTCCCGAAAAATGCATCGGTTTTCCGTTAATTAACGTTGATTACTTCAAACCAAGTTGTTGCAAAAAAAAATCTTCAACGAGCCATAACTTCTTTTATTTTGGACCTAAAGCATTCATAAAAAAACCAATCTCTTTTCTGTTTTCTGAGCTTCAGTTTTTGTTATTACAACTTATTTGATAGAACACGAAGTTTTCGACTTATTCGCGAAAAACCGTCCAAAAACATACATTTTTATCACGAAAAATTTAAGTTTTCCATCGCGAATAGCTTGAAAAATATCGATCTATCGAAAAAACTATATAGAACATTTTATACTTAGAATTTGACCCTCTATCCATTTCCGGAGTTATTTTAAGTGAACAATTTCCACCCACGAGAAGGGGTGGTATCCACTCTCAGGGTAAAAGCGCACATCGGCGCTATGTCACTTTTGCTCCTTGAGCCATCCCCTAACCACTCACCAAATTTCACGTCAAGGTTCAAAGAATTCTGAGGTAATAGCATATTTTTACCTTCAACGACTGGACTAATATTGATTCTCTTGCAGTTTTCGTGTTTTTGTTAATTCTAACATTTTTTCATACTCCATATCAAACTAAGATGTTAATTAAACGAAGGCAAATTCTAAACGAAACAATTTTGTGAACTATAACATAAACAATAGCCACCTGATGAAGGTTTCGGGTTATGCCAAATAGGAACAATAAAATTCATATGAACCAAGTAATTCAAAACTTCTGCACAATTCTGGGAAGTTTGAGGGTTGGGAGTAATGCTACGACGGGACAAATGAGTTTTTCTTATCGTAGAACAGGAATAAGTAGAACTATTTACTGTTTAGGTGGACGTCTTGGTCCATTATTTTGTGTACTTCTTTCTGCTTTTTACCATTTGATCCCACTCTTCCACCTCCATTAATTACTTGCTGCTGCACATGTTCCATCCATTTCTCTCTAGGGCAACTTCTTTTATGTTAGATACTCATTTGAGTCTTTACACCACACTAATAATCTTTCTTGTTCGATTTGTATTAGGTGGCCGAGCCAACCAACCTTCCTTTTTCCATACTTTTAATTCGTCTTTCGTTCTTCTTCCCTAAATTTGGAATTGTTATACACCTACAAAGTATCTTCTTAGTATCTCTTTAGCAGTCCTAAAGTTGTTTTTTACAGACATGATCAGAAACCTAGTCTTACACACATATACCGAGTGACTATAAATGATTGTGATTTTTTTTCTTAGGTTAGAACTGTTTATGTTGGTGGCACTGTAAGTCTATGTCAAATTCGAGGTTAGCAGGTTAGGTTTTGCGTCAGTCTTGACACAGAATGACGCAAAACCTAACCTGCAAACATTGAATTTGACATAGACTTACAGTGTCACCAACATAAACAGTGCCAACCTAAGACAAAAAATCACAATCATTTATAGTCAACCGGTATAACTGTAGCTGCCACTGTTCTAAATATTCTGATCTTTGCTTTGTTAGTTACTGTTAACACTTTGTGTAATGCTGCAGCATGTTCATTACCTGCCATAATCCGTAGATCTACGCGTTTAGTGAAGGTATCTAGTTTTGCTTTTATAATTTTTTCGTTCTTTCTTTCCTGCTTTGTATATTTGTTTAATTTCAAATTGTACCCCCAACTCTTTTTAAAAAAGCTCTGATACTCTTGGTGTCAGCTCGGTAGCTTTATTCTCCATTTTTTAAATAATAAATTGCTTTTACTTACTTCTCTCTGGTTTTTTTATTCTCCCATGCAGCAAGTCTTATTTCATTATGTACCAGGGTTTTATCCTTTTTATCTATTTTAGCTTTTTTTACCATTTCTTAACTCTTAATTTTACTCATTATTTCTTGAATTTTCTGCAGGATTTTTTCGTCTTCTATTGGGTTTTGTTTTTACTTTCTGCTCGGAGGGGACCTCCAGACTAATCTATTATTTTTAAACTAGCAGTCCAGTGAGACAAATGTCTCATTTAAAAAAAACAAAAAAGACCCTTTTTCAAATAGAACGCGTATTAAATAAAAACTGTACCCAGACCTGGAAGGTGTCAAAGTGGTTGCCTAAGCGATCGACGTTTTAAGGCGCAGAGGGTCGCAGCTCCGTTTGGCTGCTGAAACATTTTTATTTAATACGCGTTCTATTTGAAAAACGGTATTTTTTTTGATTTCTCGAAAACCGGAAGTGTCACGTGACTGAAATGCGTTTCCTGACCTGACATGACCATTCCAAACATATAACTTTAATAACTTTTTTCTCTATCTCATATAGTAGGAGAGCTGGTGACATTTTTCGGTGATCATTTAGGTAAGGCCTATTTTTTGAGAGAATGTTGCTGGAGGCATGTATAACTGTCATCTGTAAGGATTCTCCTAGATAGCGGTATCGGAGGGAGGCAGAACACCCCCAATTTGCACTGTCAGTATATGTCAAATTCTAGGTGAGCCGGTTAGATTTTGTGTCAGTTTGTGTCAAAACTGACGGAAAACCTAACCTGCTAACCTCGAATTTGACATAAATTACACTAAAAAAGTCCATAAGGGGCGGCTGTGGAAATTGAAACGTATGAATAATAGGTTGGTGGCATTGTAAGTCTATGTCAAATTCGAGGTTAGCAGGTTAGGTTTTCCGTCAGTTTTGACACAAACTGACACAAAACCTAACCGGATCACCTCGAATTTGACATATACTGACAGTACTGTTTGAGGCTTTCGCGGTTACTCGAATTATTTTCCTTAGCATAGAATTTCGGCTTAGACCGCGTAGTATTTGTGTATGAACACCCAGCATTTTTTGGCTTAATGTGCCTTGCACCTTGTGAAGTCGAGCAAAAACCCGCGCGATGGCCATGCTCTCTGGTGGCTCGTGTTGTTTCAGTATCTTGAGAACGAGGATACTTAGGCAGATTTGGCCGTTTTGCTGTTTGTGCATCCATATTCACTAACGTTTCGCAAGACCTTGCAGCTTGCATCATCAGAGTGAAAGTCGCACTAAGAACCGAAGGTCGATGTGGAGCTATTTATAGTCCTTTGTGCCAGGCGCGCGGAGTGGCGTAACGCTGGTTGGTCATCCGAGTGCAACGTAATCCGTGGGGCGTGGCCGTATGACGCACAGTGGTTGATAAGCTAGCGCCTAAGCAGTCTTCGAAACAATTGGCTACGGACAAAGTAATCGTAAACCTTAGCAACATACAACTGGATAAACAGACCACATCCTTACTAAAGAAAGGTTTTAACTTCGCCGTAGCCCCTAAGAAAATACCTGTGGAGGAGATAATATGTGGAGTGGAAGCAGCAATCCAAAAACTTCCCAGAAAAGATGCAGAAATCATCCGACAAGATGTGTCTTGTATTTTAAGAAGAGCGAAACCGCCCCGCTCCAACATCAGTAAAGCAGAGAGAGAGGCAACTAAAGCATTAAAGAAGAACAAAGACATTGTCGTTCTCAAAGCTGACAAAGGAAATGCTACTGTGGTAATGAACACTGAAGATTATAATGCGAAGATGGAAGTCTTACTATCTGATACAACTTACAAAAGGCTAAACCGCAACCCCACTACCTCTCTCAAAACAAAGATAACCTCTGCCATAAAATGCTCCGATAGTATCGATCCCACTTTAAAACACCGATTGATTCCTAGAAATGCAATAACTCCTCGCATGTATGGCCTACCTAAGATACATAAGGAGGGCGTGCCATTGAGACCAATTGTCAGCGCGATCAATTCTCCTACACATGCTTTGGCAAGACATTTAACCAGTATACTACAGCCTCTAACTGGTAAAACAGACTCCTTTGTCAAGGATTCAGCAGATTTTGTCCAGAAACTAAAGAACATAAAGTTAAACAAAGATGATCTCTTAGTCAGTTTCGACGTAGTATCACTCTTCACGAAAGTGCCGGTTGATGAGGTGCTAGTAATGCTCAAAGATCTCTTGCCTACAGACCAAGTTGAACTTGTCGAAATTTGCCTGAAAAACACTTACTTCAGTTGGAACAATAAAATATACGAGCAAGTCGAAGGAGCGGCCATGGGTTCACCACTATCACCTGTTATCGCTAATATCTACATGGAAGCTTTTGAAACCAAGGCTCTCGAACAAGCGCAGCTAAAACCGACTTGCTGGTTGAGATATGTAGATGATACCTTTGTCATCTGGGCACATGGACGCCAGACATTGAATCTGTTTCTAAAACACCTGAATTCTGTACATCCCAACATACAATTCACAATGGAAGTAGAGGAAAATTGCAGTATTCCGTTTCTAGACGTCCTGGTGAAACGTAAATCAGATGGCAGTTTAGGACATGCAGTCTATAGAAAGAAAACACACACGGACAGATATCTAAATGCTGACTCACACCATCATCCAATGCAAAAAGCAACAGTTCTCCAGACTCTGGCGACAAGAGCCGTTCGTATCTCAGACGAAGAAAATCTAGAGAGAGAAAAGCTACATCTGTTTGACTCTTTACAAAGGAACGGATACACAACTACCGCCATACGAAAAGCACTAGACAAGACTATGACAAAGAAGGCTAAAGAAGAATCTCCACCTCTGGAAGGCTTAGCATTTCTACCTTACGTTAAAGGCTCAACTGATAAGATAGGACGTGTCCTGCAACGATGCAACGTCAAAACTGTGTTCACGAGCAAGGAAACTTTGGGCAACGGCTTCAGATCGGTAAAAGACAAGATTCCAAGTTTAAAAACCGCTGGCGTATATCGCATTCCTTGTTCTTGCGGCTCGAGTTACATTGGACAGACTGGTCGTTCCGTTGATCTAAGACTCCAAGAACATAAAGGCGATTGCAAACACAAACGCATCACAAAATCAGCCGTAGCTGAGCATACATTTACAAATGGGCACACTTTAGAATTTGAGCATGCCAGAGTACTTGCCAGAATACCTCATTACTTCCCGAGAGTGATACGTGAAGCCATAGAAATAGAAAAACATCCAAATAATATCAACAGGGAAGATGGCTTTAAACTTAGTAAAACGTGGACCCCTGTGATACACGATCTAAAGCATTACAACCACTGTGCGTCATACGGCCACGCCCCACGGATTACGTTGCACTCGGATGACCAACCAGCGTTACGCCACTCCGCGCGCCTGGCACAAAGGACTATAAATAGCTCCACATCGACCTTCGGTTCTTAGTGCGACTTTCACTCTGATGATGCAAGCTGCAAGGTCTTGCGAAACGTTAGTGAATATGGATGCACAAACAGCAAAACGGCCAAATCTGCCTAAGTATCCTCGTTCTCAAGATACTGAAACAACACGAGCCACCAGAGAGCATGGCCATCGCGCGGGTTTTTGCTCGACTTCACAAGGTGCAAGGCACATTAAGCCAAAAAATGCTGGGTGTTCATACACAAATACTACGCGGTCTAAGCCGAAATTCTATGCTAAGGAAAATATACTGACAGTGCAAATTGAGGGTGTTCTGCCTCCCTCCGATACCGCTATCTAGGAGAATCCTTCCAGATGACAGTTATACATGCCTCCAGCAACGTTCTCTCAAAAAATAGGCCGTAACTAAATGATCACCAAAAAATGTCACCAGCTCTTAGACTATTACGGTTTGGCTGCTGAAACAGCGTCCCGGACGGACGGACGGACGGACACGTCTATTAGATAAAGGATACTTCCTGTTCTAATTTGCTTGGTTCTACATTATCTGCGTTTTGTCTTTTTTCTTTAAATACCTGTAGACCTTTAGGGATTCTAGACTATTTTTCTTGACTTTCCATTAACATCCTGCTCATTAACTCCTTATGCACGATCACCTTTACTGTTGGCAACGTTTGTATTAGATTGCTTACAACTTCCTGCTGTTGGCTTATCCATTGTACTTAACCTTTTCTGCTTTAATTTTCTCTGTTCGGTGATGTTTTCACACTACTTATATTTTTCCCAAAACGGTCTTGATTTTACTTAAATTTACAGTTTTTGCCATCTCAGTTACAATGGCGCTACATAGTTTTTTTCTACATTTAGGGCTATTTTGTAAAAATAAATGTTCTCTCTACTCATATTGTATTCCATTAATTTCTGCTTTTTCTTTCTTTTTTTCAGCTTTTTCAAATTTCTCCTTGCATTCTGTGTTTTGTGACAACAAAACACTGTTAATGTATACTTTATTGGAAATTGGAGGGAAGTCTTAATTTTTGTTTTAAAACCTCTAGTTTATGCTTTAAATTGTTACGGTCTTAAACGGGTTTTAAATATAAACAGACTCTTCTGAAATCTTAAATGGTAAATTAAATTACGAAAGACTGCAAAATGGCTTAACACTCTTCTTACTTGAAAGAGAGTTCCCCGAAGTCTCTTACAAACCAACGGGACATTTTGCTAAGGCGCAACGCTCGCTCAGACGAAAAACGAAAACGCAACAACGAAAAAGAGAAAAAAAACATTCGAAACGATAGATTGCACCCCCAAAGGGATTACGCACACTGGCCACCAGATAGGGTGCAAAAGTGGGAAGAGAGAAGAGGAAGAAGAAAGACTGGATACGCCAGTAGAAAATACGTAAATTTGTTTGTCAAAAACGGGAAAATATGGGTCTAAATCGGGTAGAAATAAGTCTTACACCTGTGGACACTTCCGACCAACCGTTCCAATGGAACACAGTGAAGGGCAGGGGTATAAAAATGGAAGTCCAAAATCCCACCCAAGGGTCACCTGAAGAGGGCACGTTGCGCGTCACGAGATCGGCGCATTGTGTGGATCCCACAACTGGTATGAGTACCCAAGGGAAGAGGATGGACAACCAAAAAGGGAAAATGGTTGTGACAGAAACTGTCAAAAGTAGTCATAGTCGGTGATGACGAAACTAGGAAAACTTAGTCCCCCGAAACCCTCAATCGGTGCCGATGCCGGAGCCAAGTCGACTATTAAACCGCAAAGCACGAGCTCGAAAGTGACTCCAACACCGAACACCAAAAGAAAATCCGGAAGAACCAAGTCTCCAAGGGTGTAGGCGTTCGATGATGCATGCCCAAAGAATCCTTTTCAGAACTCCATGCGGCCCAAAGAGACGCACGAAACAAAATAACCAGAAACACGCACTCTTTATGTAATCCCACATAGGTGGTTGAAAATGGCGACGGCCAACGGTACAGTAAAAGAGTGCTAGGCCATGAAAACAACAGGGCATCATTATACAACAAAAGTCAAAAATATTTAAATACTCAAATTCTTTCCACTTAAGAAACCTCATGCGGACAGCAGGCCATTACCGCCACATAAAGCTCAAAAGCTTCAATGAAACTGTTCACAAAGAACACGATACTTGACAACATGACGTCATCAGACAAAAAGGGTACGGTAAAAGACAACAAATCGTCAACAACTACGAAACATTCCAACCAGCGGTAAAGACTCGGTAAATGCTAACGATAAGTGTGCAAGACACTGCGAAAAATATCAGGGGTGTTCACGAAGAAGTCGGTAAACAAAGTTGGGCTATACATGACAACAATGAAAATGAGATAAAAGTCCAACGAAAATAACTATGCCAAACCAACTAAGAAGATGGCGTGAGGGACTTAATAACCGTACTAGCGAATCTCCCCAAGCACACCAACAACAATCCATAGCTTATCAACAAACCAAAACACGGTAATGAAGGCGAGAATGAACTCCAACCTGCTTACCAAAAATCAGCGCGATACAACACCACACAACAAAAAGAAAAGGTGAAAATCGGCAATCATCAACATCAAAATCGATAAACTTCACTAACGTGAATGTCAGTTCGGTACGGTACAATAAAAAGTGTCGACTTAGCCCAAGGCTAAACAATGTAAGCGACAAGGAATCGAAATTCCCACTAAGACTTCGAAAAGACTTCAAAAGATCGGTCGGTACCTTCACTCAACGACATCCGGTACTAAATCCGGGACAAAAATCTGCACTGAATGCAATGAAACATCTCGGTAGTATGAACTGGCTAAAAAAACAAGAAAGGACGGTAAAAATGACGGAAAAGATCCTCAAAATAAGAAAAGACATGGAAAAAACACAAAAAGAAAACACGAAAAGGCGACAAACGACAAGAAAACACAAAAATACAAATAGAAAATAAGAAAAGACAAGAAAAACATAGAAAACAAGTAAAGAAACGTAAAGACAAATGACAACTAAGAAAAAACAAACCTTCGATAAAGAAAACAAATGAAAACAAACAGAAAACAAGAAAAGAAGCTCGGGATGATACGCTATTATGAAAAAAAAACGGGTTACCACTCCATACCACTTTGAAAGTAAAAAAACATTTGCGAAAATAAGGTAAACGACAGGACATGCCTATAAAGCCAAGCCAGACAAGGCAAAGCCAGAAGGCTCGTGATGTTAAGTTTCATGAAACTTATAATTTTGAAAAGTTTCATGAAAACCTTGAAACTTATGAAACTTTTAGGATTCCTGTACATTTAAGTAGCTTTCAGCATTTTAAAGTATCTAATACAGTAATACCAATATATAATATTTAAACAGAACATTAATTTTACTTAAAAGTGGTTACAAATTATGAAATTACAAGACACAGTTTTTAAAAATAACATATATAAGTAAAATTAGTATTTACTATTTAAACCCATTTTTATTCACTATTTTCTAATTCAGTGTCACCATACTCATCAGTTGTCACCTCGTCACTACTAACTTCTGCTATATTTAATGTATAGCTTTCATTAATTCCTCATCTTGAGATAGAGAAGCATCCGACACTTCTGAGTCTGTAAATCTAAGTTCTTCTTGTTCATCATCATCAATTTCATGTATTTTAGGTTGCTTTGTTTGGACTTCACTAGCAATCTGTAATACCGACTTGAAACTTATAAGAAACTTTTGAAACTTATGAAACTTGAAAATTTTTGAAACATGTGAAACTTATAAATTTGAAAAGTTTCATAAAATTTGAAACTTTTCACTGAAACTTTTCATGAAACTTTTCAAGCTCACATCACTACAGAAGGCCCAAGCAAAGCAAGGCCAGCAAGGCCCCACGCCAGGGCGTCAAAAGTTTGTTACGGTCTTAAACGGGTTTTAAATATAAACAGGCTGTTTTGAAAGCTTAAATGGTAAATTAAATTACGAAAGACTGCAAAATGGCTTAACAAAATCTTCCAATTTTATGCAATGTTTTAGTCAGTATGTTAACCTATTTTATAGGTACCTAATTTTCGTACTACTCTGTTCTACCTCTACCTCTTTCGTTCTTTTTCTTTGACTTCGTCTTTTACCTCTTTCTTCCTGGGTTAGGGGATTTCTTCGTAAAATTCATGGTAGAAAAGTAAAACAATATTTCACATAATGACTGTATATAAAGCTAATAAATTGTTCTTGTTATAGGTACTTGACTACGAAATTCCCCCTAATTCATGCTGCTCATGTTTTAGAGCAGTCGCTAACATAAAAGAGTTCCAAGTGCAGGTTCACGAAGCAACTGATTTGCTTAAAAGAAAACTGGCAGTTTACGCTGAAAAGCAGTTTGAATTCGCTAATGTCACACCAAACTTTGGCGACGAACCGCATTTGACTGCCGCTCTTATGTTTGACCAAGAGTATTGCGAAACTCCAGACGTAAACATGCAGGAAATGCAGGACAGGACGATTGTTAATGCTGCCACTTTGCATGCGTCGGCTGTGGCGCCAGTAGTGAGCACCCTGGAACCTCCACCTCTCATATTTAAGGCAGTATTTCCATTCACCAAGTGTGACATATGTGGCAAGCTTTATAAAGATTTAGTCAATCATAACTGTCAAGGTAAAGATGTGGCAGAACAATCGGCCAACGTAGATGTGCCTCTCGTCACGCAGGAGAATACTCGCCTCATGAAAGTAGCTGCTGACGATGTTCTCAAGCAGCAGAAAAAGTACAAGAGCTCCTGCACACCAAATATGCGGGCTTATTTAAGTTCCACTACGCAGTGCAAAATATGTGGAAACCAAGTTCGAGTTCCGTCTTTGAGGTTCCACATGCTTAACCACCGGAAAACTGATGAAAAGGCTATTTGTTCGGTCTGTGGCAAAATGTATGCCAAGCTAGGGGGTTTGAAGAAACATGAAGTTGTACATGGAGGTACGTAATCATCGAATTGATTAGGCTACTCTATCATTCTTCTTGATATCATTATTTTGGAAAACAAGAAAGTTGATAATTTTACAGATTCTATCTGAAAACTTCTATTGCACGAACTTATGAGTCTTCAAAGAAACTGCAGTTAGATTTGATGGGTAGTAAATATTCTTAAAAAATACAAGTTTTTTTTAATAAATTTCATGTAGAAATAAATATAACCTTACTTTTTTTCTTTTTTCTAATTATTAAAATCCAAAAACGATCTGTTGTATAAATTATATGTTCATTATATATTAGTTCAACAGGGAATTTTACTCATTTCAATTCAAATTTTATTTCCAGAAAAACGACACAAATGTGCAATTTGTGGCCAGTGCTTCCACTACAGCAAGTACCTGCAAAGGCACTTGCGCAGTCATTCCGGAGAGAAACCATTCGCCTGTCCCTATTGTGACAAGACATTTAGCATACTATGGAACCTGAATCAACACAAGCGGCTGCACACCAACGACAAGCCCTACAAATGTCAGCTGTGCTCTGCTTCCTTTCGCCATAACGTCACTCTGAAGCATCACCTTTCGACCTCGCATACTGCTGATGAAATTGCAGGCAGTGGCCACAAGAGTTGTGCGTCGCCAAGTGCTTCAGGGAAAAGTGCTACGGACAGCAGTAATAAGGCCAAAAATTGTGATAATGATGATAGTGTAGTTAGTAATACAGAAAGTTGAGAAGAAGACAATTGTGATGAAAACGTAAAGTAGGAAGTGCAACTTATGGAGTACTTCAAATGTTATTTTTATTAATGACTGTGGCTCGCACATTATTAGATAACACTGATGATTTGTAATGTTTTATATGTTTACCATTTAGTATTTTACATTTACATTTATAAGTAAGTACGGGGCAGTTAATCTAAGTTGTACATTTCAACATATTGTCCTATTACCTCCAAAAGACTACGATGTATTTATTTATACAGGGTGTTTAAGCAGATAGGGTCCTTACTTTAAGGAGTGTTTGATGACGTTAACAGATAACTGTTTTCCATTTAAACAAAATTTCAATTGATAATAAACACGTGCATAACAGGAGTTAGAGTAACAAGATAACTATACTATACTATAAATTCGATAGTCAGATTATTGGCACTGACAGCACCTTCTCCAATATTCTACCAACACTTTTTTTGCAATAGTCCTAGACCGAATAGTAGGTTTACAGAAAACTACACTGGCACAACCTTGGAACACTTTATGATGTAAGAAAATAATGTATTTCTTTTGTTTACTCATTTATAAAATAGTCGAGCAACTAAACAAAAAACAGTTAAGAACCAAACACGGGTGTGTTTAATTTTATACTGCTTTTTTATGTTTAAGCACTTCTCAAAGCATGAACCATACCTTTTGAAAGTTCTGCATTTATATTTTTTATATCCCTAGTGCTATAAGTTAATTTAGTCAAGTTTTAATAAGTAGTTTATATATTTGTTTTTGTTTAGTTATTAAATTTAGTTACGACTAGTTTTTTTCAAGGAATTTGTTTACAAATGTATAGTTAAATGATGATGGTTATAAATATTTTTGAAATCGTAATCAATGCAAAAAATAAACTTGTTGAAACAGCAAATTCATGTGGTTTAATTAAAAATGATATTTCTGTATTTAAAGCAATACAAAACAAGATGAACACGAAGAAGATATCGTAAGCCTCATTAACTCAATATAATAATAATTTAATTTATTTAAAAATAAATATAAGTCCAGTTCGATGGGAAATCCCACCGCCTGCGCCACTTAACGTAGACAATTTTATTGCAACAATAATGTTCTGCAATGCGATTATCAGAATAATTCTAAAGTACAGTCAGACCTCACCGTTCGCGGGGGTTATGTTCCAGAAGAATGCCGCGATGCGCAAGTAAACGCATAAATGATAAAAACAGGGTTAGGTTCTATTAACTAGATTTATTTATACTATGCAACCTCAAAAAACCAAAACTTTTCTGCGTTTTTTGTGTAGCAAATCTGAAGCAGAAACTTTACGCTTTGACGACATGGTTTTCCGTGTTTTAAAAATTAAACTCAATTGAATTTTCGGCTCGAGAAGACAGTAAAGTTTGAACTAAAATTCCATACGTAACGTAGGTCTGCCACTTGAATCTAGGGCTCGAATGTCCATTTGGTTATTCAAGTTATAATTTTACAATTTATTTTAGGACCGATTTGGTAATAAGAGATTCAAAGTGTGTTTACAAGTTCGTGATAAATTACGTTATTTAGGTGTTCATGACATAAACCGCATACGTCTGCTTTATTTACTTAGGGCCGGTCTTATGCAGGTCATTAACCTGACGTTAACTTTAAATCGCTGTTAAAATAAACAAAAGCTCATCAAAATGTTGGCGCTTATCACATATTATTTATTAGTAAACAAATTTTTATGCGCTTTTGTTTATTTTAACAGCGAATTAAAGCTAACGTCAGAGAAGTGGTCTTTATAAGACCGGCCGTTAGTGTGTGAAACAGTTAACGTTGGCAATTCCATCCGGGAACGGCAAAGAAAAGTGAGCACAAAGGTGCCCCGCATAAAATCAAATCAGCAAACCACAAAGCCGCGAACGGCAAGATCTGACTGTATTTTTATTTTTGTCTAGTCGGCAATAAACTAGTATTTCGATTATAGATTAAGAATACAAAGAAAATGTAAAAAGAAAAAGAAGCAGGGTGTTACGACAAAGTGGCTGTACTTTATTTCTAAAGTAAGATTTTTAATTTAAAAGGCGTTTTGTGAGGAAGGATAAATGATTTGGCCTTAACCTGGTGGCGAAAGTTGTAGTAGGTATTTTGCTGGCTGGTAACTGTCGGCCTAATTGAGCTAACTCGCCGAGAAGGGTCGGGGTTCCAGCTACGCTGAAAGAGAATAAAAAAAAAGAAGAGGGCGCCAGGTTCTCAACGTCGCTTAATCCTTGCGTTAGACCATCACAAGGTAGAGATAATTCCAGCAAATCGACCAGATAAAAATAACGACCAATAATACATCACAGCTTTATTTAAATTGGTGGGTACTATAGTGCAATTCACAAGCATGCAGGTATAAATATAGATACAAATATAAATATATATACGAATAAATTTAGGCAGGTATACGATCGACAAACCAAACACTTTAAAAATTATGATCGAGCGCCGCAGAGGCGATAATTAAGAAAAAAAAGTACAATATTTATATATGTAGGTTGCAGAGCGGGCACAACAAGTAATGTGCCGGTACAGAGCAATGCAAGTTTATTCTGGCTAACGTTTAGCCCCGAAGGTTAGCTCTAATTGACGTTATATGCCCCTTTTTATGCTCTATTGACTGGACTATGTAGTTTTTAACAAACTCGAAGCTGTAATAGGAAGTAGGCGTAGTGATTTCTGAAATACATGGCAACCCTGTTGGAAGCAATTACGCTTTAATCGTGTCTATATATAGAGCATATACAAGAAAGCGACTTTGTATTCTGTAGATATACAAAATATATATTGCTATAAAAACCACTCCAGTTAACCCTGATTACATTGAGAGCTTTTTAAGTAATGTTAAACCTGGCATTGACATCCATACTGATCTTGAAACTGTCACTACTAGTGATGTGGATAAGGCGCTAAACCAGTGCAAGTCTTTTGCGTTCTGTGCTGACGATATCAACCTTAAAATGTTGATTATAGCATTTCCATTCTGCAAAAATGCGCTTACTCATATTATCAATGCTTCTTTATCATCTGGTAATGTTCCGACATTATGGAAAAAATCCTTCATTATTCCTTTGGCTAAAGTGCCGCTAGCTACCGATATGAAGCAGTTACGTCCGATCAGTATTTTATCCTGCGCGTCGAAAATCATTGAAAGAATTGTCTACAATAAATTAAATGAGCATTTAGAGAGATTTAATATCCTACCGTCCATCCAATCAGGTTTTCGCAAACATCACAGTACATGCACAGCGCTTACAAAAATTACTAACGACCTAGGAAGTGCAATCGATCGGTCTCAAGTAGCACTACTTGTTTTTCTGGATTATACCAAAGCATTCGATTCCATTGACCACAAACTTCTCGTCGCTAAAATAAAATACTATGGCTTTGGAGACGAGATGTGTGCATGGATATCGAATTATCTTGATCAGCGTAAACAACTAGTTAAAATCCTTAACGTAACCTCCGAAGAATTAACTGTGGCTCTAGGTGTACCACAAGGGAGCATACTTGGCCCCATACTGTTTTCGATCTTCACGACCGACTTACCCGAACTGTTATCCATTTCCTGTAGTATACACCTATATGCGGATGATACGCAACTCTATGTTTGCGATGAACCCGGAAGAATTAATATTGCTGCCAAGTGCCTTAATAGAGACTTGTCCATCATTTCTAATTGGTCAGATAATAATGGTTTACAAATTAATCCCTCTAAATCGCTGTGCATGTGTGTTGGTTCACCGATCCTCCGGAGAAAAGCTCTGTCTAATCTTTCCGTCAATATTGTGATTGGTGATAGTGAAATTCAGTTTACCGAGTGCGTCAAAAACCTTGGTGTCCTTCTCGATTGCCATTTAAATTTTGAATCTCATGTTATGAAGAAATTCAGACTTTGTTACATGAAGCTTTCATCCATTTATAAGTTTAAAGTTTTGTTACCGAATGAAACCAAATGGTACATAGCAAACTCTCTTATTCTTAGCCAGGTGGACTACTGCAGTCAAGTGTATTACCCCTTCTTAACCGAACAGTTCAAGCGCAAATTGCAGCTTCTTCAAAATTGTTGTCTACGGTACGCATATGCTATTAATCGCTCGGAACATGTAACTCCTTACTACAACAATTTACATATTCTTAAAATGAAACATCGTTTTACTTTGTATCAGTGTACTCTTATATTTAATATTTTAACTAATAAGTTACCTACATATTTATTCGCTATACTCAACCAAAGGATGGCATTGTATAATCTCAATTTGAGAAACAATGACCAGTTCGCTCTACCTCAACATTCCTCATCTAAATTTGAAAAATGCTTCGAAATTACTGCTCCAGCGTTACTAAACCAATTTAGCGAATTGTTCTTTGCTAACTATAGTCTTAACACTTTTAAAGTTAAATTTAAATTATTGTCTTATCAGCTACAGTTAGCTGATTAATACTTGTGTATTATTTATATATGCTCTAGTCTCTTTTTTAGTCTCTTTTTTATTTATCTTGTGTACTTTGTGGTTGAATGTATTTATACAAATTGTTTATCTTTTACATCACACCCGTTCATGTCGATTGTTTGTGATATTTGTTTTCAGGCGAAGTTGAAAAACGGTTACACCGACACTTTGCCTTTTGAGATTATGTCTTCTTTTTTATTGTAAATGAATGTCAATGTAATGTTAATGTAATCTCAATAAACATTATTATTATTATTATATATAAAAAAGAACTTTTGAAATTTCTTTCCCTCTTTTGCCGCACATATTCTGCAAGTTCCCCTCAAGATATATTTAAAATTTTGTGCACCTAGGGTAAGTGGAAAACCCGGACGTTAGGTCGCCTCCTCTACATACTGGAAGTGACAACTTAACAGGTATCAATATATATATATAAATACAGTAATGGTACAAAGCTGAACTGGGGGTATCTGTATGCACAGTTCTGAACCAGCCTGACGGACCTGAACCATATATGTGGTTCAGGTAAGTTTTACTTTAATAAAAATTTGTTTAAGCTAACACCATTATTGGTGCAGTCTCTTTCTATTAGCTTAAGACTGGCTTCTTGCATCTGACTCGGCTTTGCCGGGTTAAAAAGTCACCAGACCGTAGAAATTGCATGATTAAAATGGCTCAGGTTTGATAGATATATGTATTTTCAAGTTCGAGCAATGTGCGCATTAGGGATTGGCGCTGTTTTGAGTTGTGTATATAGTATATACTTTTCCCGATAAACCTGAACCAATAGATTTGGCAATACTGTATTTATGCTTTCGTTATCAAAATCCAGTCCAAAATAATATATTAAAGGACAAGTTTCATTAGGAAGGTTTTGCAGCACGAGTCCAAAGGACCAGTGTATAAATGACTTAGATTAGACGAAGTTGACGAAGTATAGGCGTGTTTTCTTAACTACGGTCAGCTTCCTTTATTTTAGCTTTTACTGAAAATAGCAGCCTAGCTGCCGAAATGCATATTTAGGTTCTACTTAAATATTTTGGTGGTAAGGGGTTATTTCTTAGTATTTAAATAACTTATGACACGACCTTCTTATACTATTTTTTCTCTATTGTGCCTTTTGAGCCCTTTTTTATAAAAAAATTACATATTTTGACATTTAAAACAAATGGTGTATAAACGAACTTATTTGGGTTGGTAACACTGTAAACGAATCAAAATTATGAAAAACCATCACATTTTCGAAAAAATATTTTCAGACAAAAAATTTTCCCCACCGTGACTTCAGCTGTAATTGCAACTACACCGCACTAAAAAATCTGTAAAAAAATTTCAACCCCATGCCATCCCCTCAACCGCCTTCATTATCGTCCTCTTCGATGGGCTCTTCTCCCTGCTTAAACCTTCCTGATTTTCTAATGAAGATCAGAATTTCGGCCCAGGATAGGGAGTTCAACTCTTCCATTCGAAGCGTAGGTGCTCCAAAGGTTCTATACCTCAGTCGCTGGTACGCTTCACATTCTCCCAAGTAGTGAAAGGACGTTTCCTCGTCCCTCCCACATCTTGGGCAAATGGGATCTTCCTCTACTCCTATCAGAGTTAGGTGTCTCTTTAGTTTACAGTGGCCTGTCAAGATCCCTATCAAAAGATTTGTGGTTCTTCGGCTCCTTCCCATTAGCCAGACCGATTTCTTTGAATCAAATCCCGCTATGTGGTACTTTGCCTGACGACAGCCCCTGCATCCTTTCCACTTTTCCTCGCTGGTCTTGTAGGCCCACCCGGTTAGGGCTGCTGAGACCTGCTGCCTTGTTATACCCAAAAAAGGTTCCGGTCCAAAACAAGTTTCCCCGGCTCCGAGTTTGGCTAGTTCGTCCGCCTTCTCGTTGCCTTGGACCCCCGTGTGTCCCGGGACCCAGATGAGCTCGACGTCCTTTTCCCTTGCCAATTCGGCTAAAGCATCTCCACATTCCTGGACAAGAGCTGATCTTGTCCTGGCCGAGAAGATTGCTTTTAGTGCGGCTTGGCTATCGGAGCAAATATAAATTTTTTGCTCTGGGGATATCCTGACCTCGTTCCTTGTTGCCACCGATAGGATGGCATAAACTTCTGCTTGGAATACCGTGGTGAATCTTCCTAAAGCATAGCTTTCTTGCACCCCCCGGCCTTCCATATAAATGCCTGCTCCAGAGGATTGCCTTTCCGCCACTCGAGAACCATCCGTGTAGCATATCAAGGCATTCGACTGGAGCTTAACCCTTTTTTGCTCCCACTGTTCCCTTGTTGGGATAGTGAGAGAGAAACCTTTTTCTAACCTTAGCCGGTCCTCTGCTTCGGTTACCCTGTAGGCTGATAGAGGTATTTCTCTAGCAGCCATGTCGGCGATCCTAGCATGGCCCGTGCGAACTCCCTGGTCATTCCATAGCCCCGTATCCCGCATTCTGAGGTGGGTAGCCATGGCCTCTCTCTTTATCCAAGTGTCGAGGCCCGGGAGTCCCAGTATTACCTCCAGTGCGGCTGTTGGGGTTGTCCTCATTGCCCCTGTAATTCCGAGACAGGCTAGTCGTTGGACCTTTGCCAATCTTACGGAAATACTGGGGCGCTCTACACTAGGCCACCAGACCACTGAGCCGTACTGAACTCTTGGCCTTACTACCAATGTGTAGAGCCAGTGCAGAATCTTGGGGTTTATCCCCCAGTTCCTGCCTATAACTCTGCGCAACTGCCATAAGGTCGTTGTCGACTTCTTCACCGTCCTGTCGACATGCGACCTCCAACTTAATTTGCTGTCGAGGATTACCCCCAGGTACTTGACCTCTTGCACTAATGCAAGTGGTCTTCCGTACATAATGGGTATCCTCAGACCCTGAAGTTTTCGTCTTTTTGTGAAGAGAATGATCTCAGTCTTTAGTGGGTTTACCGACAGACCTTTCTCTTCACACCATCTTTCAATAATCCTGCAAGCTACCTGCATTCTATCGCAAACGACGTTTAGGAACCTGCCAGTAACAAGTACCAGTCCATCGTCTGCGTATGCTTGTGCATAGAAGCCCTCTTCCGTTAGGCATCCCAGTAGACCGTCCATTATAAGACACCACAGGTGAGGTGAGAGGCAACTGCCTTGCGGGCAACCTCCCGTCACCCTGGCCCTCACTGAACAGTCCCCTAGGTTTGCCGTCACGGTTCTTTGCTCCAGTGCTGTTCTCACCCAACTGACCAGAACGGGAGGGGTTTCCCTGGCCTGTAAGGCTTGACATATTGTAGCCGTTCTTGCCTTGTCAAATGCGCCTTCAATGTCAAAAAGTACTGCAAGGGCCACTTCCTTATAGTGTAGTGCCCTTTCGACCTTGTGCACGACAGCGTGGAGTGCAGTTTCGGTCGATCTTCCACGTCTGTATGCGTGCTGATTCCTGTGGAATGGGTGTGTTCTTATTACCCTTTCCGTTAGATGCCTATCAATGATCCTTTCCAAGGTCTTTAAAAGAAAGGATGTAAGACTAATGGGCCTAAATGATTTGGCAGTTGTGTAGTCCTCCCTTCCCGTCTTGGGAATAAAGACCACTCTGGCTGCCTTCCACTGTTCTGGGACCCATCCCATTGCTACGCTGGCCCTATATACCCTTACTATATGTGGAAGAAGGATATCCAGGCCTTTCTGAAGCAATGCTGGGAAGATCCCATCTGGCCCCGGCGACTTAAAGGGATCAAACTCCTGTACTGCCCATGTGACTGCACCTTCCGTTATAATTCCCTCAGCGAACTGCCAGTTCTCTATAGGAACTGGTTCCTGTTCCGCTATGGGTGCTAACTGGATGGCGCCGTCTCCTGGAAAGTGGACTTCCAGGAGATGTTGTAACGACTCCTCTCTGGATGTTGTCCACATCCCATCGGCCTTTTTTAGCGCTCCTACTGTTTGACTAGTTTCGCGGCTTAAGATTTTCATCAGTCTAGCAGAGTCTGATACTGAGTTTAACTCTGCACAGTATTTCTGCCAGCTAGATCTTTTGCTGCGCCTTAACTCATTTTTAAACCTATTCCTGGCCGTTTTGAAAGTGTCCCATGAGGCCTGTGTCCCTTCTCTGATAGCTCGATTAAAGATTCGCCTGGATTCCTTGCGCAGATCGGCTAGAGTGCCGGTCCACCATGGTACCCTACGAACTCGAGCCTCCCTGAGAGGACAAGCCTCCTCATAAGCTGAGACAATTTTACTTGCCAGTTGCTCTACGTCTTTACTTAATTGTTCTTTTGTGCATATACCTTCCTCTGGTTGGCCTCCTTGGCGAACGAGACTGGAACGATAGCTTTCCCAGTCTGTTGCCCTGGGGTTCCGGTAGGGGATTTCCAGAGGCTTGTCGGAATTCACGGAAGGGTTAACTGGAAAGCATTTCGAGCAGAGTGCAACAAAACACTCAATTAGTTACATGAATAATAATCGTAGACAGGTGCACAGACTGCATCACGCATAGCAGTCAAGTAACAATAAAACCAACGAAAATCCCCAAACGTCAAAATTACAATGCACCACCAAAACAAATATTTGAAGAAATTAAACACAAAAGTTGATTATGTAGGGAATGGCAGATAACAAAAAAGTCTAGAACGAAACTTATCTCACAGAATCAAAATAAAAAAAATTGAGGTATTTAGAATGAGCTCTTATCAGCATCACATTAGTGACCTTAGCATAAATGACTCGGGCCTGTAAAAAACTAAAAATAGTAATTTATTATACAACACGATAAAGTTAAATTTTATCCACGAGTGAATCGTTTAACGTCGAGAGGAAGTCTGCTTCTCTCCGGTTGAAATATGGAAACATCCTTTTATATTAATGTTCCACAAACTACAACAGTTAAAAGAATCTATTCAACTATAGACCGATTTTTCTTTTGACCACCCATCAGTACACAGCTCAACACAGAAGTGGAACATTTAAATACATTGCCTGCACACCAGTTTGGCTTAAATATTACTCAAGCTGCCACCAACTTTAAAGGACGGAAGAAATAATTCAAGGCGGATATGAGCCAAAACTCTGCACAACAGCATTATTCACAGATATAGTCCAGGCGTTTGACAAAGTCTGGATCGACGAATACAACATTTCACAGATTCAACTTCCCACAAGAGCAAATTTTTGCAGGCAAATTCACACATCTACCACTACACCTATCCATGCTGGAATTGGCTAGGTATGAAGGTGATACCGTTATTTTAGATCAAAACGAAAACAACGTCCAAATTAACCGCAGATGGCCTTTCCATTATAAATTGTCGATAAAGTAAACACTTATCAACACATGTAATGAAATGGAGACCTTCAGGGAGAAGAAAATGCGGACGACCAGGACAGAGCTGAAGAGAAGGTATTGAAGAGGCAGTAAAAGAAAGGCACATCGAAGAAGGGATATGGCAACTTCAATGGAGAAGGGGAATTAGGAGACGCTGCCAGATGTTGGATATATGTATATTATATGCAGTAATACAGTGGGTCCATTTAGTGCGCCGGTATTTGATTACGATTTCAGTTATTTTCCGATAAAAAGTTTGATTCAGGTTTGCCTAATGGGATCAAAAAGGGCACATTTTAAAATTATTTTCACATATACAGGGTGACCCAAAGAAGTGTGGCTCAAAAAGTATTACTTTTTTAAATGGAACACCCTGTATCTATTTATGGCAATTTAAGGCTCTATAAGTTCTACGTTCAATTCTAACTTTGCTTTTATCGTTTACAACTTATGAACGTTTGCCGCCAGTTTTGACACAGACTGACGCAAAGCCTAACCTGCTAACCTCGAATTTATCATAGACTTACAGTGCCAACCAAAATTGACAGCAGGGTAACCAACATTAATAGTGCCAACCTAAAAAGAAAAATTACAACCATTGATGATCATCCGGTACTTATAAGATGTGAAAGCTACATTCGCATTTTTATTATTAAGAACAAACTTTTAAATTAATTAATAAATCGGTTTTAAACCTGTTTATAAACCGGTTTACAAACCGTTACTTAAACAAGTCTATCTACTTTGCGTTTGTACTGAGGCTATTCCGATTCTCGTTTGCGTATCGTAATAGACAAACAGCGATGCTATAATAAAAATACTAAAAACAGAGTAATAAATATTTTTAAAGTTGGCAACCATAGGTACTTCGCTCCGTGTACATATCGAACTGTCAATAGCCGCCTTCATTGCATCGAATGTTTCCAGCCGCCACAAAATTCCCTAGATTTTGAAATTATACTTTTTTGTTTCAAAAAGTGGCAATGTAGATAAAATACTGTATAATACCTCGTTTATAAGGCATTTTGTCGAACTACTCCTTTAGGGCACTCATTGCTTCGTTCGTCGTACCCTAAACCCGTGCGTGCAATAAAATGCTTCTTATAAAACTCGTATCATAATATACTATTACAAACCAGTTCTTAAACAGGTTTACAAGCATTTCCGTTAACCGGTTTAAAATCAGATTATTAGTTAACCGGTTCACCGGTGTTCGATTTATGAAAAACCGCGGTTAACCGAAAGCCGGTTAACCATCAAATCCGTTTTTTACTAACATTATTATAAACCATGCGCCAAATAGTACACATTTATCGTGATTTTTTATGAGAAGCTTAATCTCTCAAACGCTCTTTACATTAATACATTAAAGTACAGCTGATTGCAAATAAAACTGGGACAAGTCTTGAGACTACTTTTTGCGTTTTTAATAACCTGTGAAACTGGCTCTAACTTATATTTCTACATAAAATATTATTAAAAATAGAAGCATACGAAAAAGCAGCATAATTACGAGTATTTAATATGTTATTGTACATCATAATTACATATTACATATTAGCTGTCCCAGTTTTATCTGCAATCAGTTGTACATGTTGGGGTAAAAAAAATAAAACTTAAGGCTCTATTTATTCCTATAATAGAATGTGGGAAGTTCTATTTAAAAAAATTGAGAAAATAAAGATGGAAGATATTGAAATTTGAACCAGTATTTTGAACACCCTGTATTGATATATCACGTTTCTATGAAACTTTATATTTTTGTAACCTAGATGACGACCCGCTCAATTTTCCGAGAAAAAATATTCAAAAGTTTCCAATGAAAGCTTGATATTGACAAAAACATTCATACGTTGGAACCGCTGCATTCAATTTAAAATACAACTTAAAGAGTTGAACGTAGAACCTATAGGGGTTTGAATAGCCTGTCAGGACATTTTCAAATTGTACGAATGTACGGCTATTAGAGTATTTTTCTAAAATTACGACCCCACTTGTATATAGCTTTTTTCATATTATTCCGCTTGTTAAGTCATGTCTATCAAATTTCATGCACGCAGTTAATGGCTTACAGCGTACCCAGCTGTGCTCGCAGCCGTAGTATCTGAAAGGCGCTTATTTCGTATCTTTGCTCATATTCGTTGGCATGCTAGGTTCCAATATCGATTTAGTATGCAGACGCTTTACTAGAATATTCCACTACCTGAATCGCCCGTGAGTGAGAGCGAGTCCGCAAGGTTGCAGTCGCCTTGTCGATAGTTGCACGTGTTCCGTGAGAGACACAGACACTTCCCGCTCGTCCTGCTTTGGCAGCGCTGAGGTTGCGTGGCCTGTTGTTTTGTCAGTTAGGAGTTGGAATCAGGCACTAGAAGGAGTGAGTCGAGTCTTCGAGGTGCACGCCCAACGGCGTCTTTCCCTTCGGGGTTGTCGTTCGCTTAGCGTTTGCGAAATTGTTTTTCCTGTTGTTTTGGAGTTGTGTTTGGGAGCTTGAAGCAAGTCAGTCGGTCGCAGAGTGTTGGCTCCTCGTCGAATTGTCAGGCGCTTTTTCTGTGCCGTCGAATGGGCCGCCGTGCCATTAACCACCTGGTGGGATCAAATTGAGAGCGTTTACCCCTGGTCGAGTTTTACGTGCGAGCCTGGTCGATTATTCTGGTCGCATCGTTACCTTTTGGTTAGGAATCTGACGAACTGCACTATTAACACCTGCGCTTCAAGCTCGTTGGAGCTCTTCTCCCCGTTTCGCAGACTTTGGGACAACGGCCGAACCGCAAGCTGGACGCCGCTTCGATCGCCACAGGTAAAGTTATGTGGAGGTATTGTACTAGGCGTAAGCTTTCCACGCTAATTATAAGCGTGCCCTATTTAAAGTTTGTTATATCACCCCTTTTTCATTAAGCAATGCGAATACAGTTTCAATGTACAGGGCCTTATGCCGGCGCATCACATTTGCGTCTTAATTAATGTCGCTAATCATAAGCGTGCACTATCTAACATTTGTTATATCCCCCCTTTTTCATTAAGCAGTGCTAATACACTCTCAATGTACGGGGCCTTACGCCGGCGCATCATATTTGCGTCTTAATTAATGTCGCTAATCATAAGCGTGCACTATCTAACGTTTGTTATATCACCCCTTTTAGTATAAGCAATCTGGAGTGTCGTCGCCCGATTGGCGGCTGGTGTAAGATTGGTGTAAAGCGGATCCTGGACGAATTTGTGAGCGTCAAGGTAGGTTCGAACGTTCCAGCTGCCGGTTTCAAAGAGTCCGAAGGTTGCAGCTATACTCTATCCCGTTTGGCTTACGGGTTTCTATCAGACGGGGGCTCAAATTCCAAATCCTGTGGCGCCCTATTATTTTGTAACACCCTGTATATGTCGTCACGCTTTTCCCTACGGCTTCCTCTTCTTACGACCACGCCCATCTCCCTGAGCGTATTCAGTCGTGGCTGTTCTCTAGAATTCTAGGGCAAGTGGTGACGTTTCCCGGACGTGACTAGTTTGGCGGCACTCTCGTACCCCGAGATGACGTAAAAACAGTTTTATACCGTAACATCCCGCAAAGAAATACAGGGTGTTCAATTTAAAAAATTAATAATTTTTAAGCCAAAAATTTTTGGGACACCCTGTATATGTCAAAATAATTTTAAAATGTGTTTCCTTCAACATTAGGATCACCCTAATCAAACTTTCTATCAGAAAAAATGTAAAGGCGTAATAGGAGACCGGCACACTAAATAGACATGTATATTAATAATGATTATAGAAATTAGTCCCTACATGAGAGAGCGTACGGCCGGCTGGTAAAGTGCCTGCGCAGCAGTCGGCAGGTAGTGGATTCTAGCCCCACACCTGGACATTGGTAATATCGAAAGCTCTCCGGCCATCATACGAACACCGGTGATGATGACCCCTGTGAGAGCATTCTTCCTTAAATCAAGGGGTTAGTTAGGATAGCCATCTACCCCGGCCGAGGCCTAAGATGGCTTATAAAACCATACTCATTGTGTGGAAGTACAGGCTCTCAGCCTATATTAAGAAGAAGAAGAAGAAGTCCGTACATTATCAAAACATAATACGAATTATCTGGATGCCGGGTCCAATGTAAAAAAAGTTCCCGCAAAGTTTAACAATTTATAGAGACCCAAAGGCGGCGAAAATGACTCCTTATAGTTTGAAAATCAAAATAATATTCAAAAGCATTTCTTAAAAATCGCAAACAATCAAGCAACGAAACAAAACATACTAAACTAAGCAAAAATGTGAAAATGCTTCAAAACTACTTGACGGAACTTACACATTGTTTACGAACTTAAATAAATAGTGTGTCATAGGATAGTTGCGTATATTATCTATTGCTAGTGTGTGTATAAATCGAGTAAATTGAACACCTGATAGGCGTTACAAATAATGGTTAATCAACACTTATTTCCAAGCAAGCTAAACAAGGTTTCAAGTTCATCTTCTTCTTCTTCATGCACGGTGTGCCCGATTCCAACCATCATGACAGGATTCCCTTATGCAGTTTTAATGGATTTTTTCCATTTATCTCTGTCTAGAGCATCATCAGCACATTGATATGCTGAATTGCCCATCAGAGCCCTTACTTGACCAGTAAATCTTAGCAAACCTTAATGAAAGACTGAGCCAGGGATGTCTCTGAATAAACTTCTAAAGCTACACTTTGTGTAATAACAAAGTAGTGACCTATCTACCGGAGGTAGAAAAAATAAAGGCAGTAGTACATACCAAGTCTCAGAATGCAATCTGTTTTATCCCATATATTTGTCTATTCTTTGCAGAAGCCGTTCTCACAGTTTAGATTTTATAGGTATACCTAATCAAACCACCATACTGACAGTTGAAAGTAATTAACAAAGTTCACTTGGCAGCGTTGCGAAAACGATCTGCCACATCAAATTAGATGTAAGCTTTGTTTACATTTCAAAGGAACCATATTAGAGTAGGGATCAAGTGGGACTGTAGCATAGCTATATGTTTTATAATTACAATTGCAAATCAATAACAAGAGAAGAAATATAGAAAAAATAAGAAAAATTGTAGTGACTAATAAATGCTTTATGGACCAAAGCAATTACACACGGAAATTTACCAAACATGGCAAAGAAGATACAGCAATAAACTGCATGACTTTTGTGATGACGTAGTTATCATAAAAAATATAAAAAGCAGTTACATGGACAAGTCTCTAATTATAAGAGTATAAACAAATACTACTAAACGAATAGTCCAAATAAAACTAGAAATTCGAAATTGGACAACTTGAAGAATACAGGCCCACCCTGAATTATACTAGGATTGTTGGTGATGATTACTCTAGGTTGGCACCAACTTCGGGGTATATACTTATTTAATTACGAACGGCAAACAATTTTAGGCTCAAGCCCCAAACCAAAATTTCTCAACGATTCTAACCAGGTTCTAATTGCACCAAACAAACGTTCAGGATACACGGATATATCGGAGGGCGACCAGCTACAGTGAAGGCGGCGTGCAGTTATTTGCTATAACTCAAGAGTCTTTTACAAAAAATAAGTTCATTAGCTTACGAGAACTCTTAAACTCACTAAAGTACTATGAATAGCCAATTAGCTACGATTTGAAACAGTCTTCAAAAACGTTTGACACCTCAGTTGTTTGCATTAGCCATGCACAAAGCCGTAGTAAACCTGAACAGGGTTACATTAATTAACGACAATGAATATGATAGAAAATGTTACATCAGTTAATTAAAGCGCTCGTATAAATCACAAACGCGAACGAAGCTACAGGCATAAGCCACAAATACAGCCAGCTCTACTGTTTCCACTAATTATAGGAGTTTAGCTAGAACATAACAAAGTTCAATATTTACAGACAGGTCCCTGGGCAGATTAAATTAGCGGTAAGTTACAAAACTGCGATGATGCCGCAGGCCGAACATAGCAAGACGGCGACAATAATGGTATGCCCCCAAGTACGTAGAAATTTGGAATATTCCATACGTGCCCCAGTAATTACTGACAAACCCGGAGGTGATGCAACACTAGCCGGTGATACCAATCTTGCGGTGGCCTTAATGTACAGATTAGTTTTTACATTCAGAACATAAGATCGTTTTTTAATACCCCCAACAATGCGCGACGGTGTTCACAAAATACTCTTAGCAACAATTGGTAATCGAAGAAGTGTAGTGAGAGCGAGAACAAGAACTAAGCAATAAACGAAAGACTCAGGAATGATTAAAATTTCGGCTACCAAATTAGCATCACAACCTAGCTGCCCATACTTTAACCACTCCAAGTCGGCTCTAAAATCCACGAAACACGAGTGCCTAATTATAAGCCAGAACGAAAAAGAGAAAACGCACACATGCCTTCAGCTTACAGCACCAAGACTTAAATTGCAAGGCCAGACAAGTCGGCAATCAAATACAATGCGTAATTAAAACCAAAATACCTTCGAAAGATCAACCATATGAATCCGCGGTAGCGCGAGTGAGCTAAGATACTATTGGTACCCTCGTAAGTCATTATAAGCCAGCCCCCTAATCAAAGGTTAATACGAAGTATACGCGTGAGATCAAGTCGAAGACGCTTGCAGAAGAGTACGAGGAACAAAAAACGTCGCCACAGGTGTGCCGAGATAATTGAATGATCGATAATCCATCTGGCGCCACTGAAGGCCATTCGAACGAGTTCGGCAACCTTGATAACTGTAAAACGGCAGCCTTTAAAGAGCCATCATGTGTAACGCCATTTATCCGTAACAAGATATAATCAGTTGTAATACTAACCGATCCATTGCGAATGCTTTCGAACTAATATCAATAGGAAATGTACGTTAATAATGGAACCAACTAATGTAGTAGTAAATACGCTCCAACCAGCGAAGAGAGAACGCAACGTCGATAATCAACAATAGTTCGAGTACATCATGTGAATAATACAATATTGCACCAATCAGTTCATCCATTCACTTAAAATTATTCCTAAACCCAATCAATCACTGATTCTTTTTAAGACAGTGCAACTACGGAACCGACGTCGATTGCAAAATCGTAAAAATGAACTTTCCATTTGCCATTTACCTGTGCGAACATGTGATGTTCAATTAAATATTTTAATTTTTTATGGGATTGTTATTAATTTTAGACGTTTATTATGTAAAGTTGTTCTGTTTTATGTTCTCTAACTACCCTTAATACTTATGAATCACCCTGTAATGCGAAGGTCTGCTTTCATTATAATTTCTGCTATTATTTATTTGCTAAGTCTCAAGGTCTAGGTATGCGATTATACAATTTTTTTCCTAAGATGCTTCACACTTTTCTTCACATTTTTGTTATTACTTAACCATTGTATCTATACATATATCTCACCTGATAATCGTAGTACGTCCATCTTTCATACGGTGCTACTAAATCACTATCTCGGCGATACGTAGCAGTCCAATTAAAAACATTAGGATACTTCACTAGTTGAGTATGATACGGGCACTCTAGTAGATACAGAATCCACACTTGCTTTGTAGGGCGGGTGACTCCAGGGTGTATGAAGTGATCCTTGTAGAGAATGGCATCCGCATCCGCTGTTTTGCCCTTGTCAGCTGTCAGCGAACACCGGCTGACCGGACATCCATGAAACGCTAACGAACCCGACTTCTGGCCCCAAGTCCCTAGTCCGTTGTAGGCTAGGATCACTTTCTCTGATGCATCAAACCCTTTAACAAGAAACGTTGTTGCCAAACGAAGAACAGGACAGTCGATTTCTCACCTTCGTAATGTTCAGGAACATACATGAGCTGTTCGGTAACCCGGTCTCCCTCAGTCTGGTCCGGAAACAGCTTTGGAATACCTTTGAACCCCCCAGGAAACTCGGTACCTCCAGAAAAATACCATGACTTCCTCTTCGGCTCCTTCGTCTGCTCAGTGGTGGGTATGTTTTCCATGGAAAATATTTGAGCGTCGATGTGCGTCTCGACAGTGCGTAGCGGGGGGCTTGCCGTTGGCGACCATGGCCACCGCTGATGTATAGAAAGAATCAAAAATACTGCACCTCCGCAGCAAAGCACGCACAGGAAGACCCTGCGCAGTGACAGTCGCGGAGGCATCTTTATCTAGCCATTACCTGGAAATGTTTAGCTTCATCGGGGCGTCTAAATTTATTAGCTACACGTAAATGCTAAGGTTAGTGCAACAAAGCAGGGATGTGCTCGACTACAGTACTGCATTATCACGTAATTTGCAACGGTCATTATTAAGAATGTGCCATTTTAATTACTGATTAGCAGCTGCCACCATACATACATACCCGATACTATAACGTTCTAATAAGGCATCTGCATTACTTCTACAGCTTGGTTTTCAAATATGTAAATTTTATAAAAATTCAATAGTTATGCAAGTATCAACAAGAATAAGTTGTTCATGCTAATCCAAAATGTATCAAATTCGGCATGCAACTGGATCATTTTTAGCCGGGAGTCATTGCGTCATTTGTGTCTTTCCAACACTTCCTACTTGAAGTAGTAAAGGAATAAAAATGTTGGGCCGCATGTACTACAGACATTACTGCATCTGTATCTGTATAGAGTTTCTAGAGTATTAACGTTGCATAGAGTGGTACAGCTTCGTATGTAACATATTTGGGATACCGCAAAGATGATTTGAGTATATTGGTATGTATTAGCGATTTAAAGCACAGAAGCACATTAATATCATAATATAACTTTAAAAAGTTAACTCCTTTAGATTAACAATCAACTAGATTCAGTATTTAGACCCAATATTAAATATTCTCTTTATAGCTTAAATATCTAATACAAGCTGTAGGTTAACTGATCATATGCAGGTAATAAATTAAAAGCAAAGAAGCCATAGCAGTTTTAAAGTAAGCACTTTCTTTAATAGCTTTTCTGGAAATCTGAAATTGTCAATTGATTATTATTCTCCTAGTTTACTGTTTCTAACAAGCCTGTAAAAATCATTTTATAAGAAGACCCTGAAATAAAACTGACATTACATTATATTAATCATTAGTGTCTTCATATAAAAAATGGTTCATTACAAATTTGATAAAAAATGCAAGAGCAGTTTTATTTTTCAGTTTCACGTTCTCACAGAGTGAAATATCATATAATAATAAGAATGTTGCTACATCCAAACCAAAAACATGTCAGATATCTAATTTTACTAATCGCAATACCAATTATTGGAAGTATTCTCTATTTTGGCACGACTAATACTCAACTAATATTTTTTTGCATTCTATGGTCAGAATCGTCAAGATTTATATTTTTTAACTCCCGAACACTGGCATTTTTTCTCAATCTATCTTTATCTAGCTTCACTAAGTCTGCATCACAGTGCTTTGGATGACTATTGAATCAAAATTAATATTTCTCCTCTAGGAATGCTTGTGGCTTCCTAGTGTATAAAAATAGGTTATAAAATGTATGCACACAATTAAACATACGTTGAAACATATTTAAAAGTAATCAACTTTTTCTTCTTTTACTTTTGCTTCTTTATTCTTTGCCTACTTTTCAAAGAATTATACGTCGATTTAGAATAACATTCGTACTGGTTTTATTATGTACACTTTTGGAGTGATAATTAATGAGTTTTCTCATGGATTGTACGTTTTTTTATTGTAATTTATCTTCATCAGTGTTGTTATAGCCTCTTAACCAAATTAATTGAGTGCGGTAATGGATATTACCGCACTCCGTGCGGTAATGGATATGTTACCGCACTCAGTGTGGTAATGATATTACCGCACTCTTTTTGTATAAAGAAATACGTTGAATCAGAATTTATTGATGAAGATAATAGTTATTTACTATACAAGTGGGATAACAGCATCATTAAAATACGTGTGTGTAAGCACACAAGTATATTAATGATGCATTATCACACATGTATTGTACAAAATTTTATCTACGACTGCCTAAAATTGAGAAAAGTGTATTAAGAGAAATGTCAGATCTGTCATTTTCAAAAATATTTTAGTAGGCAAATGTCATTATGTCATTCATTTGACACTATTTCAATTAGGTAATGAAGTCATTTCACAACTCAGTTGCGTAATGAAACCATTACATAACTGAGTGGTGTAATGAGCTTCATTACCTTACTGAATTAGTGTCAAATGAGGGACGTAATGAGTTACTTATCCAACCGGAGTAGATAAAATATTGAACAATACACGTTTTGCTTATGGCAGTTAACGAGACTCGTTTGATTGCCGCAAAACTCGGCTCACCGCCTCGTTTTTGGCAATCAAACTCGTGTCGTTAAGATGCTCATAATCAAACTTGTATCGTTAATATCTATTATACGTCCAAACCTATTATTGGATGACTGCCTCGGCAGCCTATCTGTTGGTTTGGCTAGTATATATACAATAAATAAATAAATCATAAAGGGGTATTATCATATTAATTTGTTACCACAGTTGTTTGGTCAGAGATACGCACCAGGATCAGTTAAAGAGAATTATCTCAATAAATGAGGATTTTTGAGTGGATACGTGTTTATACGAGGTTTTGCCTTTTTGTTTCACCGTTCATACTGTCACGTCTTCAGAACTTTAACGAGAAAATAGAAGCAGACGACAACATCGGTTTTGGATAACTTCTGACGAAGGAGGCAGTATAAACAGCAAAACGTCAAGGCAACGTCAAACAGCTCCTCATTCAACGAATAATTACTGTAAAACCCTACATTCTAATATACATTTTCATACTTAAATAAATTTCATGTAGAAAAATGTAGTAACTACAAGCTGCTGTTGATACTTGTCTTCATAGACTACAAAAAGATGTTGAATACTATTGAACTAATATTTGTATTTGAAGCATTAGACGATTGTAACGTAGATTCCATATAAAAAAGAAGCTTTACAAATAAAATCTAACAAATGAACCAATCAAATCAAAATAGAAGGGTGTCCGATAAGACGTTGGACTGGGTGGAAAAACCAGTCAACGTAGACTTTACAAATGAAGATATGTGGACGACATAGTGCTGATCACCAAACATGCAGTTGAAATGAAACAAATTGTAGAACGACTGGGGTATGAATCACAAATAATTTGGATTTGAGATAAACATGCACGAGACCAAAATCATATAAAGCACCCACATAGAATAAGAAATAGTATGTGGAAAATTATAGAGAAGGTGGAGTCATATGTATATCTGGATAATATGATAAAGATGGGCAAAGAAAAACAAAAGGCCGAACTAAGTGGAAGAGCGAAAATTGGAGAGACAGCATTTGGCAAGATATCATATAGAACGTATACTCAAATTTAACAAATATCCTTAGAAAAACCAAGAAAAGTTATATAATAATACTAGTGTATTGCCTGTCTTAAAGTATGACATAAAAACAATGGTCTTTACTATAAAAGTAACGCGAAAACTGACAAAACCATGGAGAGAAGAATTTGGGTATTTCACTATAGATACGGTTACAAATAAAAGAATAAGAGATCTGACAGGCGTGACAATTACAGCAGAAAGATCAGCTAGACTGAAGTGCAGTTGAACCGGGCACGTTGAGAGAGGTGGAAATTAATGATGGTCTGCATGATTATATGACTTGAGACCACAAATACAAAGACCAATGTCTAGATATGCTGATGATTTAGCTAAAAAAAGGCAAGAAGTGCAGTCGATTAGCAAAAAACCGAAACGAATGGAAGATTAGAGGAGAGGATTATATCCGGGAGTGGATTCAAGTCTGACAAAAAAGAAAATGTATGTATTTAATAGTTAGCTTCTTTTACCCGTTCGAGTGTTCATGTGCAATTTCCATATCGAAAGAATATTTAAAAGCTGTGGATGCTGTTAATACCCTACTGGGGTTGCCTTGTTCAACAAATACTTGTAGATTTACGCACATGTGACTAAGTGCTATTGAATTTCCAATATATGCCTTTTTGTTTATCTGTTTGTATAGATTCAATTTACTTATTTACTGTATTTTATTAATAAACTGCTCAAGTACAGGTCTAAAGAGTAGCTTCAGCACTGCGAAAACATTAAGTATTATAGTGCACCCAGAATGTGTAGTTCAAAACGTGACCACCGAACTTCTGTAGATGGCGCCAAGTGGACAAGCCGCCACTGTGCTACAATGCTTGGAAATTTTGCAAAAGTGGAAAATCGCCACCTTTCGCCAAAACCAAATAGCGCATGAAGGTGCTCGGGACCTTAGCAACAACTTTGCCCCCTTTCAAAATTTCGATATCTGTAGCCGTTCGAAAGTTACAGGCGATCCAGACAGACGGACGGACGGACAAAACGTTCGCATAAGTACGCTGAAGCTACTAATAAATGTAAATAACACGATATAACTCCGAAAAAAATGCTTATAAGGTATAGTGACATAACAGTTGAAACATACTTCCAGGTTTTTTTTGAAAATATAATCGTCAAACCAGCTCCCTTAGTACTTCCAACTCATATAGATTCAGTTCCTGAGAGAGAGAAGTAGGTTTCAAGTAACGAAGTTCTCACATCGTTTTTTAATCAATTACCCTGTTATTTACTTTCGTTATTAAATTCGTTATTACTTCATCATATGCCTGTTAAATTATATATATGTATATAACCGAGTCGATTTACAACTGTCGTTGTCTCTCGCATCATTTACGCCAAAAAGTTCTATCTTCCCAGTCGGTGTCTTCCAGCTGTCTGGTTAGCATTGCCTTGTGCACTCTTTTTATCCAAGTGTTACGAGGTCTTCCTCGCTTTTATTCGTTCAGGTGGTGTCGATTTCCAGATGCTGTTAAATTAATTTAGAAAATACTGAACAATTATATTACGTACAGCCCGACGACCACCCTCTCCTACTAATTACTACATTTCAGTTTACTTTTAGGTCATAAAGGTAGTTCACTAAAAAAGGATTATTCGTTCTAAAACCAGAAATTTTAAAAGTTAATCGATATTCTGATAAATGGCAATCAGCTGAGTATACACACTTTTAATGTACCCAAAATCATCTATTTATTTACCTCCCCCTCAATTAAAACTTGTAGAAATAAAAATGAACTTTTACGGCAGCACAAAAACTGATAATACGTTGTTCTATATAAGGAGTCATTGCCTAGAAACAATTATCTTGAATCGTTATTATCAGTGCCTGCAAGAAGGTTACACTTAATGAGCTGGAGAAGATAGGAACATATTTCAGTCAAGCTACTACAGCAAATTCCTTGTATGAAAGTTTGGGGTCACCATTATGGTTTCTTGCAACCACGTAAACCTTTGATTTAGTTCCAAATAAAAATAAATTGAAGGAATTGGGGTATACGTAGCTCAATGCCAATCCGAAAATTTAATAGGTGACTTTCTAATTTAGATAAAGAACACAAAAATCCAAATTTGGTTTATGTAATTGTTAACGTACTTAGTTTTCTACCTTTGCTACTCCTTGCTCAATCCATTATTATTCATTTTACCACAATAATTTTTAATCAAAGTATTGATTATAGAGGTCATATCATTTAGTTTTCCTTTGATACAATAATGGCACCCAAAAGGGTGAACTAAATAACCGTACGGTTGCATTCCGGTTGATTTAAAAAATAATTTCGTTTTATTTTAAACCAACACCTCCGTAAGATATTTTAAAACCAGCTCCGTTTCCTCTAAGAAAATGTAATTCGCATACCTTGGTGGGTTTAATTGAAATACATTCTGCACTTCATATAGAAGGAATTAAGTTTTGAAATGCTAGAAAATCGCTATGCGGCGATAATGCATTTATTTCACAACCAGCACAATGTAACGGTTATTTACGTATTTATTTGTGCAATACTGATGGTAAATCACCCACACGCACACCTCCAAACACTAACAAAGACACTAAGGGACTTGTTTATTTTAAAGAAACCCAATTCTAACTGATAACTGAAATCAACTGTAGGTATGATCTATACGCATAGTTCACGTGACGGCCATACAGATCATCTTCTTTAGCTAACGACACGAACCGTGACATCAGAGAGGTGAAGCCTCTGAACTTTGGGTGGCATTATACAAACACAGCAGCTTTTTGCACGGAATTGTTTTCAAAACGTTTAGATAAGTACATAGTTCCAAGAAGTAAAATGTATTATTGAATTCGTCGAGACCCTGTCAATCAGTATTTTGTAAATTCAATAAAATAAGGCGGCAAAAATTTTCAGCTAGAGGAGGCAAATAGTTAAATCCGTCTCTGGGAAGAAGGAATTAACAGATATTCCTTATAAAATCTGCCTCTAACAGTTAAACTTCAAAATGGTGTATACAGCACTACTATGAACATCTGTGCTATCCAAATTAGGAAATACGAGATACACTACTAAAGTTCGCGGAATCGAGTACTCCTTGCATTGCCAGCGTTCTGCAATTGTCATATTTGTAAAATTTGACGTTTTTAATCTATAATTCAGTTGGCAGTTTGATTTCAAACCGAGCAGTTTCGTTTCAACAGAATTTAACAGAGTAATAATTATGTGAAAAATGGAAATTTCGAATCGTGATTTTCGAGTGATGATCTTTTATGATTTTCGATACGGTTTAACACCGCTGTAAGGTGTGGTAAAACTTAGTTCGTTTTTGGGGATGAAGCACCATTCAAAACTATGGTTTACAAATGGTTCGCAGAATTCAAGCGCGGAAGACCAACGTTTGATGACGATCTTCGCGAAGATCGTCCATATAGCTCTGTTATCGTGAAAAATATCGATGCTGTGCGTGAAATGATTTTATCAGATCGGCATGTGACATATAGTGAGATGGAGACATCGTTAGGCATTGCGGCGAAACAAATACATACGATTTTGCACGATCATTTGCATGTCCGGAAGCTTTGTAGTCGTTGGATCCCTCACAATTTGAAAGAAGAACAAAAACAGGCACGTGTCAAGTGGTGCAAGGAAATGCTAAAAAAATCGAAGGTGGTCGTTCAAATTCTGTATATAACATCGTAACAGGTAACGAATCTTGGATATATTCATATGAGCCTGAAACTAAACAGCAATCGACTGTATGGGTGTTTCAAAATGAACCTAAACCAACAAAAGTGGTGCCTTCAAGAAGCGTTTCGAAAAGAATGATTGCTTGGTCCTTCGGAAAAACGGGTCATGTTGCAGCTGGTGCATTAGAGAATCGCAGGACAGTTAATGCTGACTGGTATACTACAATTTGTTTGCCGGAAGTTATCGCTGAAATAAGAAGAAACAACGTAAACCGGATAATCATTGTTCATGATGACAATGCAAGCGCTCACGCAACACGACGAACTGTCGAGTTTTTGACTAGTAACAACATCCAATTAATGACTCATTGCCCATATTCGCCTGATTTAGCGCCCAATGACTTCTTATTCGGATACATCAAAAATAAAAAGCCCGGCGAGCGCTTTTCATCGCCTGAAGAGGCTGTTGAAGTATTTAAATCACGTGTTTTAGAGATACCCCGCTCAGAGTGGAAAAAGTGTTTTGCATATTGGTTTCATCGGATGCACAAGTGTATAGATTTTAAAGGGGAATATTTTGAGAAGCAATAAAGCGATTTACATGTAATTTGTGTTGTTTTACATTTTCCGAAAACTTTAGCAGTGGTGACCCTCGTAGATTCGTTAAGAGTAAGCAAATAGTATAAAAATAGACTCCAGCCGCCATAGGAGCAGAAATGTCAATTAGTATTCCCAAAGCTTCAAACTGACAACGCAAAATATTAACATATTTACCTTCAAATTGGTAAATATTAAAACCAAATTGCAGTATGAAACAAAATAACACTTAATTACAACGTGCTATTTCGATTCTACAACTGAGACACCTTCATACTCTCTTCCAATATTATTTGATTTGTGAGGCAATTGGGACTGCTATTATAACTGTTTAGGGACATTTCTACAATGCAAGTATATACCTAGAAAGCTATCCGAGGTATAATTGTCATAGTCTCCTTTGGTACAGCAATCGTTTCTAGGGTACCTATTTATTCCCTGGATAACTTCCTTTCCTTTTTCATTTCTCCTTTAATCTCTTCAACAAAATTTTTACTTTGTAATATTTAGGTTGTGCTTAAAGTTAGAATTACATCATCTATGCCCATAATTTATCTATAAGTTTCTTGATAATTACAAATGATTCTGTCAAGAACGTTATGACATATTTTGAGCAATTGATTTGGTGCTGACGGACGACTGTGAGGTATGGTACGGTACGAGGTCACCGATTCCTAATTGCAATATACCCAAAATCGTTAGCTAGAGACCGACTACTGCATCTAGTAATAATACCGCAGCGATGATTGATCGGTTGCGACTGAAGCATTCCCCTAATGCAGGGGTGGCGAACCTTTAATGATCTACGTGCCATTTTTTTTAAAGAAATGGTTAATGAGGCCATGACGTGCCATCAAATAATGCCAGGTAGAAATAGACTAAAAATACATATTCCTAGGTACATAACCTAGCTAAAAGGCGGGAGCTGAAGAAGACTGGAGGTGGCGGACAGCCTGGAGTGCCGTGCAAACAACGAAAGTGGGCCCCAAAATTCCGCAAGAGCATAGTGAACGTAAGGATTGCAACCATAAACAATTATCCTAATGTTCAGTGGGCTTTCGTTGCTACCAAATTCGTTCACAAATGAACCAAGCTATAATTAAGCTAACGAAGCACGAAGCCGAGGGGCAACCAACTTATTCAAGCGAAGACTGGGATGGAAAAGGTCGAGAAATACTACCACACGCAATTCAACTCAGGTTATCAAAATCTCCCAAAAATTGGAAAAGGACCACCAGAAAAACTATTAGAATGCAGAGTGGCCTAAATTGACAGCAACATAGCTGTAATTTGCTGGAAAATTTTACCACAAGATGAAAATAGGGTTGCCTAGCTACGCAGGGGAAAATGTATTCAATATTTAAAAATAAATGTGAATAGGGCTGCCTAACAATCCAGGGAAAAACTTACAAAATAAGTGCTAAAAGTAAAATCCAACTAGTTATTTCAAATACTGCATGCGAGCTACAAACTAAGAGGAACAGCGCCCCTTTTGCCGTCTCTCCGCGTCGCCTGCGCTAGTTCACTCCGTAGCTCACTCCCATCCGTTCGGTCAGAAATTCGCGCGAAATCTACCTATATCTGTCGCGCAGTCTGTTGCCGTTCCGGCCCCGGTAGCCTTGTTTACAATGAACTTTGTTACTATGACCTCAAATGTAGACAAAAAAATAAATTGTTTCGATGAGGTACCTAAAAAATTCCTTAATTAAGGCCGTGCCCAAATTATTTTGCCGCGTGCCATCAATGGCACGCGTGCCATTGGTTCGCCACCCCTGCCCTAATGCATATTTAAATAAATGGACACAATTATCGCTGTTTCCAAACGTTTGAAATATAATTTTTCACGCACTAAGCACTCCTTTTTAAGACACAAATTCGATAATTGTTATTTGTAGATCTGCTATCGTTTTGGGCATGATTGTAGGAAAGTTTCGTTATTTCTTATCTGAGAAGAGTAAACTTTGCAGTATAATCAGACTTTGTTTTCATTTATTTTAATCACAGAATAGCATACAGCGGAATGCGAATGTTTATTTTGTAATTTCGAGTAATTTTTAAAGGCATGATATCATATTTGGAATTTTCAAAAAACCTGTACGTTACATAGTACATAAAACATTTCATTATTCGAAGAAGATGGTACCCATAATCTTAGCAATCATAAATGCTTTCAATAGACATTTTCTTGTGCACTTTACATAGCAATTGCAATTTCATAAATTGATTATCTTGAATCGCACTAAATTAACCTTGAATTCTTGCTCTGCATTTAAATGTCATAGCATAATTACAAATATAAAAAATTGGTAGCAGCTTCATATAAGCTAGAAAAAATACAGTTCGACGAACAATTAAATATGCAAATATTTAAGCCCTGTGGAACTAGATTTACAATTTTCAATTAAATAAAAAAAGTTGATATTGAATTCTACAAATAAATCAAAATGAGTATCACTGGTCACAACGTCAAGAATGTTTAATCGTGCAAATTACAGATGTTATAGCAAGGTGCATAATAAAAGTAAAAGCAAACGTTACATTCAAAATACAAAGAAACTCCCAAAGACAATCATTTTGATTTTTACTTTTCTCCTCTAAATGACGAAGGAAGTATTGCAATCACGAAAAAATCCCCTTCCGAGACTTCTTCAGGATATAAGTAATAATTTGTATATAGTTCAAGATTTATGATTGGCGAAAGTGAAACCTAAGAGATACAGGCAACACAAATGACACGGAAAAGTATGGTGCTTTATAACGCAGCAGAAACTCCTCCAACTGGAATACGAGCGAATCCCAGCGGATTACACTTTTTTAATTTGCAAATTGATCAAATTCGTGAGAGAGAAGTTCCGTGTAAACCCCTTTACAGATTTTTACTTCCCTCGTATAAAAGACGAAGGAAGTATTGTAATCGCGAAAAAAACACCTTCCGAGATTTCTTCAGATCTTTACGTTTCAGGGTCTCTAGATAACGAAAAACAGGTTTTCTCAATTCCGTCCGGTTGTCTGTCTGTCTGTCTGTGTGCCTTCTGTCTGTCTGTCTGTGGGCGGTATAACTCAAAAACTATTTGTTGGAGAATGACGATATTTTGCATGCAGATTATATGTTTAGCTGGCATGAAACCGAGACAATTTCAGACAAATATATACGGGATAAGCACCTTAAAAAAATAAGTTTTGTTTATTTTTACGTTAACTTTGAAATAGATGGAAGTAATAATTTTCACATAGGTCAGGCTTTACAGTTGCCGAAAATAGGACTCAACAGATACAGAATAATGTTACGAAAGAATCGAAACGTTTCAAAAATAAGACCGTTCCGTTAAATAGAGTCGCGCACCGCACTCATTTAAATAAGGCTGGATGGCGCAGTACGACAGATCGCTACCCAGATGCAAATCCCAGCGGACTACAATTTTTTAATTTTTTTTCTTTTAACTTAGTCATAGATAGAGTAATAATTTGTGCATAGTGCACGCTTTATTCTTACAAAAAATGGGAGCCAATAAATACAAAATAAATGTTTTACGATACAAAAAGGAGGCACAAATTAGCGCGTTACTAAATATAGCTGCGACGTAGGAATTCAAAAGGTCGGTGCTCGGTAGCGCATGTAGAAATAGCCCAGTTCCCAGTCCCTTACAATATCCCACAAAACGCTGGGACTGCATACGCAGTCCGCCTGCCGTTCGAATTCGACCACCGGTAACGTTTATTTTATTTGAAAATTTATTTAATTTATTGGAAACGTGAACATATTTTTACTCCTAACTTAATTTGATTTATAAAATTATTTAGTTCACAATGTCGACGAGAGAAGTTGTGGGTAAAGCCTTTTACAGATTTTTTTTATTTACGTTCCACTTAACGGGTGACATCAAGAATTAAAATTATTTCCATTCACTCTTTAATAAAAATCTAATGTGGTACACGCGCACAACTTCCTTTCTACAGTGATCTTATAATTAGCCAAAAATGTAATTTTTAATTTTTAAGAACGTGTCAAAAATTTTCAGAAATTACAAATTCTACAGAAACCGTACAAAATAGAGCGTTCGCCGAATAGACAAATTTTCTCTATAATTTTAAGCTGAATTAAAAAATTTAATAATAAAAAAAACTGAGAAATTGCAAGAGTAAACATTATACTTCCGGTTGTGCGATTTTCTTCAAAAGCTTTCTGTCGCATCTAAATAGTACACAAAACTTATATATGAAGTTTCAACGCCATACGTATTTTCGTTTTTGAGATATTCTGTTCACAGACACACAGGCACGCAGACTGACTGACAGATAGACCGATGAACAAAAACATGTTTTTTGGGTTCAAGGGACTCTAAAACGTGAAGATCTGTTGAAAACTCAATTTCGAATTTTTGGGGTGGATCCAATACTTCCTTTACTGTAAAAGGAAGTAAAAATAAATACTATGCAGTAGATAATTAGCAGTACATACAAAATAAACCCAAAAGTGTGTTCAAGTTCAAGTAGTACAATGTACTATGCAAAACTGGTGTGAAGTAGGGAAATTAAAATCTTTTTAGGCGCAGGCATTTCTCATGTGTAGCACCTAAAAAGCTTTGCTCGCGATTTGAAGTTCTGCAGGGGGTTATTTAGCTAATATTCGGTTCGCATAATTCCTCAATTGATTTGAATGTGGGGTTAGTTTCAATCTCTATAATTTTTTATATATCTATTAGCTGTTCGGTAATGTTTGTCACTCTTGGCTGCTACCTTCTGGCTGCCATCTTCACACCGGTGTGTGCAAAATTATTTAAATGATATGATCGTATTAATCTTTGAGTAATGATAGATTGACGCTCTGGTCTGTAGCATGTATAATAATAATAATAATAATAATATTTACTTTACTTTGTTAAATGATGACACACACAATTGTTTAATTTCTGTTTCATTTTAATTTTTACAGTGTTCTGTCTAATTAAAGTATTTAATTTTCCCAAAAAAAATCAAGTTCTTTCAGGAAAAATAAAAAACAACTGCAAACGCAAATCCTCAACATCCTTTATCTAATAGACTAGTCCGTCCGTCCGTCCGTCCGGGACGCTGTTTCAGCAGCCAAACCGTAAGAGATAGAGAAATGTTATTAAAATTATATGTTTGGAATGGTCATGTCAGGTCAGGAACCGAATTTCAGTCACAGCAACTGTTTTTCAAATAGAACGCGTATTAAATAAAAATGTTTCAGCAGCCAAACGTAGCTGCGACCCTCTGCGCCTTAAAACGTCGATCGGTTAGGCAACCACTTTGACACCTTCCAGGTCTGGGTACAGTTTTTATTTAATACGCGTTCTATTTGAAAACGGTCTTTTTTGTTTTTTTAAATGAGACATTTGTCTCACTGGGTTGCTAGTACGTACCTAATATTCACTTAAACACTTTTTCATTAATAATTTATTTAGTAATAGGTGTTATTATTGCGAACCCCCACATAACAACGGAATTCGCTATACACACCTAGTCAGAGCCGGATTCAGGATATGTGAGGCCCAGGGCTGAATTTTTTAGAGGCCCCATTCCCATTTATGCAACGGGTACAAAGGGATCTAAATGATTAGAAACCGCACTAAATTATAACCTTCCAATCTTTTTGAGGCCCCCGAAATTCGGTGTCCCGGGGCTGCAGCCCCCTTAGCCCCCCCTTTAATCCGGCTCTGCACCTAGTACCTAATCGAGCTACTTGGGCCTCTTTCCAACCCAAAATATAGTGATTAATGAAAACGCTTTACTAAAACCAGACTGTAATAGTATTTTATTTGTTCCTCACTTGTAAACATCAATTTATCAAGTCACTGTATTCACCTTGAAAATGTTTCTTAACTGGCTAGCCAGTAAATTTTTTACTGGCTAGCCAGTTATATTTTACAAGCGTGCTCATAGATAAATGATAGCGTGCAAAGCCAGAGTCGTCTTCCTTAGTATGTGTCATATTGATTAATTTAGTTGCTTGTCAGTTTGATATTTTGAATAAATGGTGAATTTCTAGTTATTTACAACTGAGGAACAAATAAAACATTCAACAATACACGCCAGGTAACCATTTTTACTGGCTCAAGGATATGACAGGCTCGCCTAACGGCTCGCCAGTCATCCCAATCCTATCGCCAGTAAAACCTGTTTTACCTGGCTTGTAATGTTAAATACTATAACATTACAAGCCAGGTAAAACAGGTTTTAATGGCGATAGGATTGGGATGACTGGCGAGCCGTTAGGCGAGCCTGTCATATCCTTGAGCCAGTAAAAATGGTTACCTGGCGTGTATTGTTGAATGTTTTATTTGTTCCTCATTTGTAAATAACTAGAAATTTATCATTTATTCAAAATGTCAAACTGACAAGCAACTAAATTAATCAATATGACACATACTAAGGAAGACAACTCTGGCTTTGCACGCTATCATTTATCTATGAGCACGCTTGTAAAATATAACTGGCTAGCCAGTAAAAAATTTACTGGATAGCCAGTTAAGAAACATTTTCAAGGTGAATACAGTGACTTGATAAATTGATGTTTACAAGTGAGGAACGAATAAAAGCAATTAACCCAATATAGAATGATTGCATTTCTTTATCAAGTTGATATAGATTACTCTCTGTTTAAAGTATAAATATGTATTCTAAATGTCGAAAATTATTTCTTAAGATGGCAAGCACTGTAGAATAATCGTTTGAATAAAATTCCTAACGGACGTAAAGGCATGTAAGACTGCTTGAAACAGATACGAGTCCTTTTATGCTTAGCTTTCAATTGTGTTGTTCCGTAAACTTTACAATGATTACAGCGCAATATGTGTTAGTATAGTTCATACACCAAATACGGGCCATTTCTGGAACATGTGTAGGGACATGAACAAGAAAGCAGTTAAGTTTAGTCAGCAATTCCTTTATGTACTACAGATATAAATCCATTTTTAGAAAGAATTTTAATTAAAAAACATAATGCCACCTTTAATTTGTAAAGTTTGTGTGCACAAAATTTTTAAATTTGCCGAATAGTTTAACAAAATTGCTTCCCTGCAGTGGCGGCTGCTCCTTAGGGACGTAGGGGTGCTAGCCTCACAGCCGTCAACAGCCTATATGGCATTAGGAAAAAGTAACTATTTTATAATTGAAAATATATTTCATCATCTCTCCTACCGTTATAATATAACAAGATTTAAGTAATGAGATCCGGAGGTAGCTATTCGATACCGCTTAAAACATGTAAAACAACATCCACAAAGTATGTCAACATAGCGTTAGTTATAAAGTCAACACACGTGCACGTACCAATGCACGGAGCGGCTGGCAGCTGTTTGAAGCGATTTGACATAGGGCCTGAAAGAGGGGCTAAACAACGTTGTAACTGAAGCAGCGGTTAAACCTGTGAGGTTATCATCTTATTTATAAACACTTTTCCCGAATTGTAATGCGATCGGAGCGTAAAGGCAACCGGCGCGCCTATAAAACAAATGTGTTTTGATATTGAAAAGAATGTCAGTTGGCAAGGACGTTCTTGCATTCTCACGGGCCGTGTTTAAACATAAAATCCATTGCAGTTGGAGCCTGTTTAATGCAGATTCATGCAGTTTTCTACAAAAATAGCTGAAAATAGCATAACTAAGTATACTCAACATTAACTTTAAGAACCTACTGTTAGCTGAAGGTTAAAATAAAAAAACTTGTATTAAATTTCAACCTGCAAAATAAAGTTCGAAGTTGCAATTTTACAAGATATTTTTCTGTGGACATTTATAAGAAAACAAGTTATTGGCAAATTTTAACATTACATATTATAAAAAGTACTCTCTATTGTCCATATAAAAAATATAAAGATATAATATAAGCATCTATCTCTTCCTATGTTATCTTACTCATCTACATATTAGAACAAAAATACTCATACACACCATTGTCGATTATCCATTCTCTTAAAGAGATTACTGCAATGGGAAGAAAACAACTAGAGAGCATTATAAATACGTTAAATTTTAAATAACGTTAATAACTTCTCAATTAAATTTAAAAGCCGCTTCACACCATAAAAAGGTTTTGTTACTAACTACAGTGTTATTTTGCTTGTTGGTTTCATGACATATACAACTTAAGATAATTCAACATTTGTGTTTATTAAACTGTTCAAATATTGAACAACCATTATCTAACGAAGTCGACAAACAATTAATTATAAAAAAACGTAGCACGTTACCTAGATTTTTAGATGTGAATATCAGAATACCTCATTTGTTTCAAGTATATACGATTAGGTATTGGAATAAAACCGATAGAGTATTAATCGATTTGTAGAAACAGTGAACGTTGATTTTATTTTCATACTACGAAATTTTGTTCATAACACTTGTTTCTTATAGCATTTTTGCGATGCATTTTTTAATTCCTTTTCAGACGTATATTTTCTTTTTATTGATTATAGTATATATCATTTAAGTGCATATTCGGAAATTCATACAAAAAAATATTTTCGAATAGTAATCAATCTTTTTTATTTAAATCAAGTAATAATTATTACGAGTATAATAATTAAATTCTGCACATATCTAATGACTTTTACTTATTTTATAGTCCTAGTAAAACTCATGAGAAGTAAATGGCAAAACGAAATGTACAAGAATATTTATTGTAAAAGCTTTTTTATACATAATGCCCTCACCCTTTGTGATAACACAATCAGCTTGCGTCAGTGGCTGCAAACTAATTGTTGGACATTTTACGATACGTGTATTGTCTATTTAAAGTAAAATCCAGACATAATTTTGGTAGTGTATAAGTATCAAAAGACTACATATTAATATACACATCTGTGACCAAAATGTTGACAGAAGCTTATAATAGCGGCATTTTAAAGTTGTTTTGTGGCCGCTGAAAGCTCTAATAGGCGGAAGTACAAAATAGTACTAATGATAATCTTGCAACACTTCAATATAAGCAGGATAGTGAGCTGTGGATACCCAAAATAGTCCGTCCCCAATAGTATTCAACAGGCCAGCTAAGCTATTACGAAGAAGGGGTGGGTTAACACTAAAATGATTAAAACCAAATAAGAAAGCCACCAAATGGTTACAATCTTAAGAATCTAAGTTGGTATCTGGTAATCGCAACTTACATTGAAGGGAGATATCTCAAAAATACGTTTAACAGACGCATGCTTTTTGATAAGCTGTAACCTCGTTACAAAGACGAAACCTAAATGCGTCGTAATTAACGTGATATTTATTTCCAATAAATAAAGGCAAATAACATAAAAGGACAGTTCCTCGTACTGAAGCAAAACATTAAACCTAGGATATCTTAAGAAAAGTACGTAAGTAGTTGAGGCAAACGCAGTACCGAACCCATGCCGTGTACAGATAGCGTTTACAGCGTAACCTATGTATGTTAATTTCAAATGTAAGCTTAAGGCACAAATAAAGAAAGCGCAACGTACGTAGGAAATACACCTTTAGTCAATTCACAATCTTATTCAATGGCTGAAAAATATTTACAGTAAAGCAATGTTGTAACTTAACTGTTGAACCTAATGTCAATCAAGAAAGCTAATGTGGCTTTAACCTGGCATGGATGCTGAACAGGACGCCATCAACGTAAACAGAAAGAACAGACTAAAAAAACCAAATCAAAAAGAGGCCAAAATCAATAAACTATCTGGCTTTTAAGTGTAAATCAGCATAGCGACCCATCTCCCCTACCAAGTAAAGTAATAAGGAGGTACTGACTTATCAAAAACCATCAGAACAACGCTATCCCCGAGTAGATCCACCGGATAGTTCATCTCCCACATTTCATGTAACTAACCAACAATAGGGATTGTCAAAAATAACGTATATACAGCAACCACTAAATCACAAATCCCTCATAAAGGACAAGTCGCAAGGTCTCCGAAAATTTCAATAGTTAGCTTAGATTAGAAATCGTTCAATTCAAACAAAATAAATCGATGCGTCAACAGTGGGGGGGAGGGGGTCTATAATAGGTTTCACCACTACAGTGGAACGAAATAATTCTAGAAAACCTAACCGCAGAAGGAAGTCACTAAGCCGATGCTATACGACCCACGATAAGAAGATGAAATGCTTTGCGAAATAGAGTAGATGATACGTAAAATCCAACAAAAAACGCCGGAGAAGCTCAGAGAGTACAAGATATTACCTACAGGCTTGGTCAAATAAGCCAAATGATGTAATAACATAAACGACCTTGCAAAGAAAGTCACACATGTGGAACAAGAGATACTGCCCAAGACAAGAATCTCATTTCCATAAATTGATTTAATATCCGTAGCATAGAGGCATATGAGCATATACCTAACCCCAAATCTCCAAAACAGAAACTTAATTTTAAACGGGAAAATATCTAAATTGCCAGAGCTCATTAATCAAAATAACGATTTCAGAGAGGCCTAACAAAATCAGGAAACACCACAGAACTCGAAGAGAGAGAATGCGAGAACCCAAATTACGTTTAAAATTTTCCGAATGAAGTTGCGACTTGACATGTTCTGTTTTATAAAAATCATAGGTTACTTGAAGAGAAATATTTTTTATCACTAATTAGCACCGAGTGAGAGAATTTTACATCTGATTTTGCCTTACTACAATATTTGTCAGAATGTGGATTACCATAGACTTAATCTACGTCCGATTCAAAATAACTACCGACATGAGTTATTATGACATGGATTTACTGCCAACTGAAGCGAATTTGTAGAACTTCCCACCGAAATAAAACGCCGCATACGTTACCTAAGCGTTACTTTCCCTTGATTAAAATCTACAAAGCGTGAGCCGTAAATTGTCAAACGGCATTCCTACAAGGTGAATTTGATATGCATATATTAAAAAGATTCATAAACGAAACTAAAATATCTTCGATGATTTTGTAGACCAGTTCAAAATTAAACATAACCACCTGTTTTATATAATCTTCTAACATAGAATTTGAGTAAAATCGTTTCCCGACCTACCTACTCATGGTCTAAGCAAACGAGATTGTATACGTTACTATTTTTAAAGAATTCAAATCTATATAAGAAAAAACATAATACTGCCATTTTATTACGGTATGAACAATTTTGTGAAAAAATATCAAGTAATTAAAAGGCTAGTGACATCAACTACTTCATAAGGTTGCTGTAATTACAGCGGAATTAATAATATGAGAATAAATGCAAGTTCCTAGTCGTTTATGTAAAATGCATTGCAACAACTGATACGTTCGGAAGCATTTTCAGCTGATGGTAAACCCACGCGGTGGTAGTTTACGCCAGTGGTAATTTCATTCTCGTGTAACTCCACACCGATTCTAATCAAGTCAGTGATATTTCAATTCGGTGCATTTCATATATTTGTCACAAAACTCTTAATATGGGTAGTAATCCAAGTCGGTGGTAGTTCCAGTCGGATGTAAATTCATAACGGCGTTAATGCACATCTGTGGTAGTTCACGTCGGTGGTCATTTACATTGGTGGCAGTATAATGACTACTTTGAAAACAAGGTTTTTAGACGAGTATTTTGAAATAAAGCAAAATTATTTACACGGCATAATAGGAAGCTAACAACTGACTTTGTAGAGACAAGCTTTCTATTTTTTGTATGCTAATTTCTTTCTTTCAGGGGTGAACCAAGCTTTAGTTGCTTTTTTACGATTAATATTATATTATAACTTCGTCTGGAGTATTAGTTAGGCGGACTCAGTAACTCAAGTGGTGCTGTTGCCGGTCCCAAGCCAGCTTTCCGGCCTGACGTTAGCACAAGAAAGCCGAATTGGTCAATGATTTTACTTTATTTGAATTTACTCCGCCTGCAGCCTCGAGATACAAGGCCCTCATTGGCCAATTCGGCTTTGTAGTTCTGACGTCAGGCCGGAGAGCTGAGGCCTTGTTCTTTAGTGGGTATTGCCCAATCCCGGATAAAAGAATATTAAAAGGGCAAAGATAGCAACCTAGATGTGGTAAAAGAATATACTGCTCAAAGCACTGGTGTAAAATATCTAATTAGTTTATTGGATGTAATTTTCTTTATATTACAACTTAACATACAACCTGTCAAAAAAAGTATTACCTTACCCAGCTCTATTCATAAAAATCGTGCAGTAATTGGCCCTGACATGTTAAAAAATGCCACAATCATTGCTCTATTTTTTACCAATAAAACTTAACATGTGATTTGCACGGGCGTAACTGTTGTGTTACAATTATGAATTCGCCTGTAGAGTTTAATTTCTTCAAACAGTATATATAAATCCAGATGATGATAACTGTATTGTTGTTACTTGATTTTTGTATGGTATATTAAAATTGTCACTACTAACTTATTGCTCACTTTGCAATAATTATTTTTTAATCAAAATCTACCACATTAGCTGCCTTGTGTGCTATTTTATTATTATTTTTAATTTTAAATCCATACTTTTCACTAAAAAAAGCTACATCTGTTCTGCTTTCTAGAGCCAATACCACCAAATAATAAGTTTCTTTATAGTTCTTATGTCCTAAACAACTATACACATTTTAATAGAATACAAAATGAATTTCATAGAGCCTACAGCTCTGCTAGGAAGTGTCTGTGGGTATACGTTAATATCAAGTTTTTGGTATTTTTGCTGAACTTTCTAAGGTTGAATAAGTTATTATATTATTTTGTCATATGATTTGAAATGTAGTTTACAGGGAATTTTTTTGCGTGTTGGCACTAAGCTGTTTTTGAGTAGCTTTTGGCTGGTTGTTATGAAAACAATTGTAAGAACAATGCTTCGGTTGCCTTTTTAGTTTGTGAATAATTGATATCATCGGGCTTTATGCAACTTATAAAGCAAATGTTGTTGCTTCGAATCAGTGTTGAATTCAGACTGATTACTCCGGGGGGGGGGGGGGGGGGGATGAAATGTCTTGGGGGCATTTTTACCTATTCCCGCAAAATCCACCCATTCTTTTATAGACAGAAAAAAAAACATGAATATGAAGTGGTAATGTTTCCGGGGGCAAATTTTGTACTGCCCGGGAGGGAATTTTCCCCTGGTCACCCCCCTGGATTCAACACTGCTTCGAATTCGTTTGAATTGATTGGAATCTGGATGCTACCTTTCGGTTTTACCGGTTAAAAAACCTTACAATTAAATCAGGCAGCAGTACATCCCTTGGTATCTGATTAGCTACGTTATTTATAATTAGGTAATTGCTCTTTTACTCTTTGAGGCCTATATTTGTCCCCTTATTTAAATTTATGATCAATTGTCACTTGGCGTTTCGCTTGCTGCGCCTTCTTTATGGATGAATTCGACCTGGTTGTTGTCATCAAGAATCTAATCTCTGGTACTTGTGGGCAGTATTTTCGTGGAGTTGTGGTCGGTGAAAGAGCGGACTGATCGAGCCGTTCTTATTGTGTGTTAGCTTGTGGTTATAAAGTCAGGTACGTTTGGTTAATACTATATTGCATTATAATTCCATCGTGCAACCATAGTTCCAATTAGAACTGTGTGCTTCCCTTCAGGAACAAATTTGTGAAATTTGAAACTTTACACTGGCGAAAAGCTGCATGTAGCACCATTTTGATGAACCGTGAATCGCACAGTTCATTCAATTGTCAATTAAACATTTTGCTTTAAAATATTGCAATTGATTGTTCATATGATAATTAATTGTTCATATAACTTTGCTTGTTGCAAGCATAATTGGTAAACTTAAAGTAACTCAGTCACCGTTGAAGTGATTTTTATACCGGTAAAAGTTATCTGTTTTAGGTTATTACGTTGAATGTTTGACGTGGAGACATTTGTTTTAAGTCTCATTTTGCTTAATGCGTAGCTTGGATGTTACTAACTATAACGAAGTCTGTATTTAGTGCCATAAAAATATAAAACAGAGCATTGAACTCTGAATAGTTCATTGCTTAGTTATTAGCAACAAAGTTAAACACTTGTTTAATTAGTAATTTGATTTGATAACATTGGGATGACATTGAGCTTAGGCGAATTCTGAACCATTCTATATGTTGACGATAATTTGTTTTTAATTGTAAAGTATGATAAAAAAATATTTTCATTTCGTATGGCTATAGAGTAGTTCCAAATGTATGAATGCAACTATCAGTCACTGGAAAATTTCAAGCTTGACATTTAAGTATAAACCTAGTTGCATTCATAAATTAGGAACAATTCCATGGCCGTACAAGATAAAAATAATTTTAATCATACTATATATTATTCACATTTGTAGAATTTATTGTGTCCTTGATGTGTAGCATTTAGTTATAATTATTACTGCGGAACTATCAATTTATTATTAATTACGATGTTGCTTATTTTATACAGGGTGCTCCAAGATGTTTTTAATTCCTCTAATGGGATGATACATTACTCAAAATTGAACCAAAGGGTTCTACATTGTCTATTAATCGAGTTATTAAATAAATTCACTTTTATTACAAAAGAATGGAATTGATCTCGTATAACAGTTTCAAGTGAATTTGTTAAATTTGTTGTTAAATCAGGTGCTCAAACTTCCTCCTCCTGTATGACTGCACAATTGAACCCTCCTGAGCCATGATTGCTGATATGGTGCAATGTTGTTTCGGATAGTTCCAGCAACATGAAAAAGCATTTGTTGAGGATTCTAAATGTTTTCGTTTTTATATCTTGAGAATGTTTTTAGTAGTCCCACAAGTAGAAATCAAGAGGATTCAAGTCCGGAGAACAAGTCTTTAGACAATGGTTTAAACTGTTCCTGAGGCTATTTCTAATTAGAAATCCATTTCCATTTCGTTATTTATAATAATAACAATAGTAATAATAATAATAATGCCGTTTATTATTCGTTATTACAAAGCAAACAAAAAAATATAATAAGTAAAACATTCTAAATCTTCGTATATTGACAAGCATCCATTGTGCAAATTAGACTCTAAAAACGATAAATATACTTGTGTATCATTAGCATAAAAGTGACACCTGCACGATCTCAACACACATGGGCAATCTGGGCAGTGAATAACAGGGGGGCCAAGATAGAGCCCTGCGGTACACCCTTAAGTATGGATAAGAAGTTCGACCTACTTTCAGACAGCACAACTGGTTAGTTGCGGTTTGAAAGGTAACATCTTCTAAATCTTTTTGTGTTTTGTGTAAATCCAATGAAGTGCAAAAGCCCTATTAAAATGTCGCGGTTAAGCATGTCGAAAGCTTTGGAGTAATCTAATAAAACAAGTACTGTTAAGATACTTTTGTCTGTAGCATGAAATATTTCATCAGTTATATTTAATAAAGTTGTACTGCATCTATGGTTCTGCTTAAATCCCGATTGACAAATACGGACGGAATTGTTGGCTACAAGATGTATACGTATTTGCTGTTCCATGGCTTCCTCTAAAACTTTCGTCAATGCTGGTACGATACTTATTGGGCAAAGGTCTTTGAAATCTTCAGGAGACGACACTTTTAGCTAATGGTATGACCGACGCGTTTTTCCAAAAGCATTGGAATACAGACTTAACCAAGTAGACATTTACGATATGCGTAATATATGCTAACAAAAACAAACGACACCTTTACCATATGAATGTTGATTTCGTCAGCATTTGTAGCTTTAGTTTTAATATTTAGTATAATTTTAATAGCTTCTCCTTCTTCAATCAAAGAAAAATTGAACAGGGTAGTAACAGCTCCGGATAGATTGTTATTATAAAAATTTGGCTTTGCCGTGCTATTGTCAGGAATGAAATTAACGAAATAGTTATTTATCTGATTAACTTTAGATAATCGTTGAGAAATTTTATTTGGTTTAGAATTAATATCATTTATATTTATGTCCTTCCACATTGCGGAGGAAGAGTTTTGACACTGTTGACCGTAATAAGCTTTTTTTTCATTTTCAACTCCGGATGTGGTTAAGTTACGTAGATGTTTATAGTATTCCCAGTGTTGTGGTAACCTTGTTGACTTAAATTTACGTAGTGCACATCCCTGAGAGACATCATTTAATTCGCACTCAGCCAACAGCCGTTAGGCCAATTATAGGCGTCGCTGTGCAGTTATGAAGACTTCCAACCCCACTAACGACTGTCATGATGTTGTATGACCGCCGGGACCAACTTTTTTCCGTGATAGCCGTACCACGAGGCGCCGAGAGATGCAGCCGTGGAACTCCCATCCAAGTTCTGACCAGAGACAGCGTTGCTTAACATCATGTTCTTTAAGCCATCAGTAAGTCATGGTGCTAAGGGTTTTGTAAACTTATACGTTAAAAAAAGTCCATGTAAGAGGGTGGTTAAGTTATCAGTCAATATGTCAACCTTCTCATCCACAGTATTAAGATCGTGATTGTTTATCCACGGTATTGAACGCAAGTGATCGTAAAAGAGTTTATAGTTAAACGCTCTGAAATCTCTGTAAGTACGAAAAGTAGGGATAGTTTTTTGAATATTCACATTTAAGGTACAATAAACTAAATCATGATCAGATAAGTGCGTATTAATAACACCAGAATTAGTCACAACCTTTGAGGCCGGAAGTATAATATAATCAAGCAGAGTTGATGCAGTTAAGGTAATTCGGGTAGGTTCATTGATGAGCTGCTCGAGTCCCATACCTTCTATTAATGAGATACAATCAACGGCTAACCGACTTTTAAAATCTAATACAGGGTTTTCCCATTGCTTTTCACCATGTATCAATTGTGTTTCACTATTTAGTCAGGTTCACTATGTAATTTCGCCGGATTTTTTTGCAGAATTTCAAAAGAGTACATTTTTGGAAAGGCTATAGTATAAGCAATAAGAAAAACAATGTTTCCATTTGCCCCGAGTCCTACGTGACCGCAATCTTGGATTTTACAAAATGGCTGACTTAAAAACAATTTTCGTTAATAGATCATCTTTTAAATAACATAAAAATATAATTTTGACAGCTAAACATACATGTTCAGGGCTAATAAATGCCATGGTATCCAAATAAATACTCTAGATTCAACTAAGAATCATTTTGATTTATTTATTTGGTGAGGTATGGTTTTTTATACAAATTTTATTACACGAACAACAAGTTTAATGTTTTAGTTTTTTGAGCAACCAGAAAGTCTTTACATATCATCACCATCATTGGCATGATCACTTTCATACATGGTTGTGGATGTCCTCGTCGTTCTTACACTCACTGTCGCACTGGCAAAGATCGGTACAGGATAACTTATTTGTTCGGCAGGAACACCTTGCAGAAGAACAGTCTTTTTTGCATTGACAACTAATCTTCTCAATTATTGCCTTTGGAACTGGAAGAATATCCGTCATGATTGGTTTCAGCTGACCATTCAACTCTTTGTTGTATGGTTGCAAAATAAATGCCATCGCAGTTCGGGGATATTATTGATATTGATGCCTTTGGGAGAGTAAGCTAAATAGACTAACCTAGCAAGAGTTGACAACATAGTTTCGGTCACTTCTGTCTCTGTTGAAAACAACTGCAGAAAACTGATTACATCTGGAGTTGCCTTCATGTAAGCTGCCAGCCAGGTTGCTTTGCATATACGAGAGAACCTTCCACTGTTGTCAGCGCCAGTGAACGCATGGAAGGCTGGCAAACCCTTTGCTCTTTCTGCCCCTAAGACTCTCCTTATTGGCTCTATCTCGATCATCCCAGAGAGCATTGAAATCGACGTATTCTTCAGCATGAGGTCATAGTTAGCTATGACTAACACCAGGATGGGTTTCGTTGTGATGCCAAGACAGCCTGGAAGATCAACAGTGTGTCTACTTCTTCATGATTGTTGTCGTCGAAAACTAAGTCTTTGTTGCTCCTGGTACACCCTGAAGAACAAGTGATGGTCAGCCTTTGTCTTGTCATTTGAAGGGAACCTGTTCATTAGGATATGTTTAATGTTTGTGTCATCTCTGACCTTATACTGAATTGGTGCTTTTCGTTGCCTTCTTTTATCCCTAATAGCACCCTTGAGAGAATCTTCCCTGTATGTATCAAACAGGATTATTTGGTCATCATTTTCTCTGAGAGACATAAGCCTGTCGTTGAAGCTGAGATCTTTGACTGTCACTATCGTTGCTGGTTTCCTGGCCATCTTTTGCAGAAGAACCATTCCATCTACCAGGGCTATCTTGCGACTTGAAGCATCTGTTCTGGTGTTCATCCCATCTTCTGGCTGCAGATCTTTCTGTAGAGTTTCTACTGTTGCCAACTTGTTGAGGAGACTGATCAGTTTCAACTTGTCAAGGCATGTTAAGATTGTACCATCTGGAGCGCATGTTCGCAACGGTTACTTTCGTAGTGCCGCTACATGTGTATTACACCAACATTTCCATGTGTGTGTAATGTCACACATTTACGTTCATAAAATTTTGCGTAAATGAGCGTTCTGCCCTTGAAAGTGATAAATATGTGAATGTTGTCATTTTGTATTATGCTACTAGTAATTATTTATAAGCACTACTATAGTAAATGTCTAACCACATCTGCAACTAGTAGCATTGCATTTATTAGCCCTGAAAATGTATGTTTAGCTGTCTAAATTACATTTTTATGTTACTTAGAAGCTGCGATATTAACGAAAATTGTTTATACGTCAGCCATTTTATAAAATCCAAGATGGTGGCTACGTAGGACTCTTGGCAAATGGAAACATTGTTTTTCTTATTGTTTATACTATAACCTTTCCCGAAATGTAAAGTTTTCATACGCTCCAGAAAATTCCGACGAAGGTCTAAATCAAAACATAGTGAACCTGACTAGTTTGTCAAAAATAATTCCCATTTTTCAATTTTGACAGTGTTGACAAAAGGGAAAAGCATTTGAGAAAAAGTGAAACACAACTGATATATGGTGAAAAGCAATCGGAAAACACTGTAAATCTATATTAAAATCCCCAAAACAAACAAAAAATGATCGTTTATAGACATGATTTCAGATAACGTATTTTCGAAATTATTTAGAAATTCTACATGTTGATATACAGTTCCAGGAGAGTTGTAAATAACTCCAAAAACGTAATTTGTTTTCTTACGTACCTATACTTTAATCCAAAGCTGTTCAATTGCGTTGTTACAATGAATGATAGCATACGACAGCCCGGATCTAATATACAAGTCAACTCCACCGCCTCTTGTTGAACGATAATTCCGTATAAATGTGTAACCATCAACAGCAATTAGTTCGAATAGCACCGTATCATTCAGCCACGTTTCAGTGACTACTACTAGATTATAGTTTGAAGCGATAATCTCGTTTTTAAAATCTAAAATTTTTGCAGTCAGTGATCTAACATTAAGATGTGCACATAAGCTTAAAACTAAAAATTGGGTACTTCTTGACAATAAATCAAATCAACAACATTTGCTATAAATTAAAAATGTTGTCTATAGTTATACAAACATAAAGACCTCCCACTAAAAATTTCAAATTATATGTTGCAGTTGATATTGCGGTTGCTCTCGGCGATAATCCAAAAGTAAATAAATACAAACATACACGTACAGAAACTAAAAAATTAAACGGAACGATGTAATGAAAACCAGCAACCTGGGATAGATTATACTTTGTTTTAATTAGAGTTCAAATTCACGTTGGTTACGTAATGTTTTGATACCGTTACCGACTTTGGCTTTTATGACCCATCAAAACTCCATACTTTCTTATACCCATATCTACTTGCCGCAGCTTTATATAGCTCCAGACGCTTTTTATTTATTTATTTATTTATTTATTAATCAAGATCCAAACAGGCCGAAGACATTTTTACAGAAATCGCTTAAGGTTAAAGAATTTAATGTATCAGTGCAGCTAGCAAACCACAATTTAAGTATTAAATAGTAACATAAAGTGTCAAAATTTATATAATTAACATATTAAATATACCGATTATATAGATTACTAGCTGTTACCCGCGACTTCGTACGGGCGAGGTTCGTTATTTGTGTATTAAATAATGACTAATTATTTCCTGTCATCCCAATCCCATCCCATCCCATCCTATCCCATCCCATCCCATCCCCGCACCCGTCCCTTTCCCCGTCCCCGTCCCCGTCCCTTTTCCCGTGCCCGTCCTGTCCCGTCCCGTCCCGCCCCGCCCCGTTCCCTCTCCTCCCCTTCCATCGCATCCCTTCCCGTCCAGACCAGTCCCGTCCCTTCCCGTCCCGTCCCGTCCGCGTAAAGCCAGAACACACCATTTTACAGCTCAATGTGCTATATCGTGGTGTGGTTTGTTGGATATTAATACCCCATTATAACTCGACAAACCACACCGTGGTGCAGCACGACGCAACACCCACCCACTCTGCGATATCTATTGCAAATTATGCTGATGGAATAACTTCTGACCGTTACGTAGTTACGTTACATTTTTGTCAGTCCACTTCTCTCGTAAATGTACTGCATATGCATGCTAAATAAAATACTGGAGGTGCAATCATCGTTAAAAAACCTTCGCTGTTACAAACGCGAGATAGAAGTTTTAAAAATAAATGTTGGTAGCACAGGTTTAGAGCAAAATTTTAATGTTACCATACAGTGCAGTTTAGTTGGCGATAGTCCAAAACAAGCTTGTAAGAATTGGATTGCTGAATTTGGCAATGCAACACACACTAATTGGATTGTAAGGCGAACCTGTCCATCTCCGAAGAGGCATGCGTTTCGGATTTGTTAAGACTGTCAACATAGTAATTACCAGAAACGGAAAGAAACTGCAAAGTATACAAGAGAACGAAATAGAAATTGTACTGCTGGGGTGAAAATGGTGGTAAAGAAAACTAATCGCAATACTGTAAAAAATGACCCGCTATTGGAAAAAAGTCTTAACACCCTTATAACGGTACGTTGTCTTACATTTATTACAGTAAATTTTAATACTGACAATCTTGCTTTTATATAGATTAACTTAAGCATAGTCACAACGTCGAAGTTGCCGAAGCTTTTAGCTACTTTGCACATGGATAAGAGTACCGATTTTGCAAGAATTGCTTTAGGCGAAAGTGCACCAGCGAATTTTTACAAGAACATGGATGATACACAAACACCTAATAAATCTTACACTGTAAACACAGAAATATTTGAAAAAAGGTTTTATGAGTTGGGGAATGTGCACGACTCAATACAAGATTCTAATGAGGAGAACAAGAAAAACGATGGAGACCACGAAGTAGCTGTTGCCAACCTTTCAAAGAATTTTTCAAATATAACTGATATAGTAGCAGCTCACAAATCAGCTACTATGACTGACGTTGGTATAACATTTAACAAATATTTAGAGAATATTACGACACTTGCTCAAGTTGAACACTTTTTTGCAAAAGCTAAAACGAAGCTTTCGAGAAAAATAGGAGTGCAGCCAACTTCTGTTTCTCGCAGAAAGGCAAGACCAGGTTTAACTGAAGGTCGGCAACGTATACAAGCAGGTAGACCATCCAATAATGAATTAGGACAATCAAGAAATCGTAAAAGAAAAAGATGCCTCTCAGAAAATGTGATGCTCAATCGTCCCAATGCAAAATCCCATAGAACAAGTCACTGATTTATTATTGTGCTATTTTTGAAATAATGTATGTACCTCGCATATTTTCATTATTATTGTTGATGGTTTAGTAGTTGTGCAAAATTTATTTTTAATCCTGACACTAAACGTCACACGTATTAATAAAACGTTCTAGCTATACGTTGGTTTAATTTGAATATGTACACGGCAATATTAAGAAAACGTGGAAAATAATGAATGAAATAGGTAACTAATTTGGAACCTAGGAAATCCGAAATTGATGTCCTTGTTGATGAAGAGGATAATGTAATTAGGGATAATGTTATTAAAGGTAATTAGTATATAAATAATTTTTTCGAGAAAAAAACAGTTATTCAGCGAGATTTGATGGTATAACCAATTTTTGAATAAAAACCTTATCTTTATTATTTTAAAACCGATTACTTATATCACTAATTTATGTTTTACGAATGAGAATTACCCGAATGTATTCAAAAGTAGTATAATTATGCCAATACATAAATCAGGAGACAAAACAAGTGTAAATAATTATAGACTTATTTTGTTAAGTAACGAATAGTATAAGCAAAATAATTGAAAGATTTGTTAAAGTTAGGCTGATGAATTTCCTCAACACATTTGAAATATTATCTTTTAATCAATATGGATTTTCGATTTCGTAATAATATGGGAACTAATGAAGCAACTTAGAAACTTATAGATAATTTATATAATAAGTTAGAGAACAATTAAAAAACTTTAACTGTGGTCTTGGATCTAGCAAAGGCTTTGGACACGATTTGCTACAGTACTCTGTACAATAACTTACATTACAAAGTAGGAGTATCTCAAAGTACAGTTCTGAGCCCAATTTTGTTTCTCATATATGTCTTGCTGAAATTAAATATCGAAGCTCAAATCACCTTACTTGCAGATTATACAGCCATTATATTTGAAATAGATAACTATGTCGAACTTATACTAAAGGTGGTAAATTAAATGGCTGTGATAGTCCATAATTTAAATAAGGATTTCTTATCACTAAATTTTCTGAAAACTAAATTTACATATTTTTCCTACAAACAATTACCTATTCAAGCCATTATTTTTATTCATACCTTGGATCGGATAAATAATAATAGAAAACATTGTAAATATACTCAAAATATTACTTCTGTTAATCACGTTAAATACCTAGGTGTTTACATAGACGTAAATCTAAAATTCAATAAACATATCGAAGAAAAACTTTATACAAATTCAAATTACTCAAATATGTAACCAAAATAGCAACCATAAAAAATATTTTTCTACGACCACCACTAAAAGTAGGTTTTTTATAATTTAGCGTGTTAAAAGTGAAATCAGCTGTTTACTTTTAGCCCATGTGCTAAAAGTGAAGTGAGGTTATAAAACTAAAATTTCGAACTGGAAGTGAGGTTGTAAAGTTATTCTAGTAACTTCTTGCGTTAGAGGTAAAGTGTTTTTTAAATAATTAAAGCGTTATGTAATGAATAAAGTCAGATGTGTACTATTATAATTACCTTTGACAACTGACTTTGACAGTACTGGCTCCGGAAACATTCACCTGCGCGTCAAGGCCATCTCTTTATTATGACATAAATTATAACTGTCATAAATGCAAACCTTTGTTAAATCGACATTTATGTATTAATAACAGTAAATTTAAGGCCGTAGAAAAAATATTGTGTGCAAACTCGTGCTAAAAGTGGTTTATGCACGAGACATGTTATGTTCGGCTTCGTTTCATGATTTTCATGTCTCGTGCATAAACGGCCACTTCTAGCACTTGTTGCACAAATAGCTATTATTTTGCTTTGATACAATCCGTAATTCTGCGAGTTGATATTTATTGCTTTTGAAAATCTAGAAAAACTAGTTTTAAAAATTATATTTCAAAAGGATTATGGATTCTCCACATAACGTTATTTTCGGAAGCTGGGGTATTATCTGTGAGGCAAGTATATGTATTTTCATTAGCTATTTGTTCTTATAAATACCAATTATTATTTACGAGATTTGCTCACAGCTTTAAAACCAGAAGTAAGGAAACACTTTCGTTTGTTATGCCAAAAAGATCAAAGTCTACCTCATAATAACGTGCACATTTAAACAAAATTAAGCAATCGCTAAAAAGTAAGCCTATGGATTATTATAGTATGTATACATTTATTGGATGCGACTTCTATTAGTACTTTAACGGTACCTTATTTTTTCTATAATACAGTAGATACGTGATTTTCTGGTTTAGTTAATTTGGAAATTTGCTTATGACTTGGCCACACACAAGACTACTTCTTTGTCAGTTTATCATGATTAATTTACTGAGTTTTTCTACACATAAAATAAAATAAATAAAAATAAATAAATAAATGTATGGAAAGAACCCTTATATCTCCAAAGTTTCAATAAAATATTTCATTAAACATTTGAATTCCTATCGTTGGGTTTGTGAAGGGTAAGAGGTTTATGAAGAGAAAGGTAGAAATAACCCATACACGTGTATATCTAAAAGCTAAAATAAACATAAATTTTATTCCAGAATTTGGCGACAAACGGGATTAAAAAATTAAAATAATCTAAGAAACCACCACAATATATTATTTATAGATGCACTCTATATCACTAAACTACTGGAGGTATTTTTACTAAGTTTACATTTTCTTCAATCAGATAAAACGCATTGTAGTGTTACAACGAGGTGTGTATTGTCCTATAGAATCGCATTCAAAATTGAAGCCAAAACACACCACGACTGAACACATTAGAGCGCTGTAAAATGGTGTGTTCTGTCTTTACGCGTCCCGTCCAGTCACCTCCCTCCCGCCCCGGTCCCTCTCCCCCCTCTCATCCCAACCCATCCCTTCATTTCCCTTCCCGTCCCGTCCCGCCCCGTTCCCTCCCCTTCCCTTCCATCCCATCCCATCCCTTCCCGTCCAGTCCCGTCCAGTCCCGTCCAGTCCAGTGCCGTCCCGTCCCGTCCCGTCCCGTCCCGTCCCGTCCCGTCCCGTCCCTTCTCGTCCCGTCTTGTCATCTCCTATTTTCACCTTCAAGGGACAAATTTTCAGAAACTTTGAATGACCTAGTTCAAAATTTGGTCTTACAAAATTCCAACCCTTTTTTACCCCTTTAAAGGTTGAATTTTCAAAAATCCTTTCTTAGCGGATGCCTGCTCCCTATGAAAAATCTGCCTGTCAAAGTTCAAATGCCATTTTCGCAATCAACGTCCCAAAAAAACCTCAATAACGACACCCATATTGATTTTGAGGCTTATTTACCCCATTTCACCCCATAAGGAGTTGATTTTCGGAAAACCACGAAATACGGGTTTGCTTATTTGTTTTTAGGAGTACTCCTATGAAGTTTCAAGTCGAAATGTATATTTAATATTATATTTCCATACAAAATTGGAACCCCCATTTTACCCCTTTAGGGGTTGAATTTTCAAAAATCCTTTCTTAGCGGATGCCTACTCCCTATGAGAAATCTGCCTGTCAAATTTAAAATGCCATTCTCTCAATCAACGTCCCAAAAAACCTCAATAACGACACCCATATCAATTTTTAGGCTTATTTACCCCATTTCACCCCCTAAGGGGTTGATTTTTGGAAAATCACGAAATACGTGTTTGCTTATTTGTTTTTAGGAGTACTTCTACGAAGTTTCAAGTCGAACTGTCTATTTAATATTATTTTTTCATACAAAATTGGAACCCCCATTTTACCCCTTTAGGGGTTGATTTTCGAAATATCCTTCCTTATTTCTTGTATGAATCATAAAGAGAACCTCTGTGCAAAATTTTAGATTTCTAGGCCCAAGGGTTTGGGCTGGGCGTTGATGAGTGAGTTAGGACTTTCAGTTTTATATATATAAATATAGATTTTATCTTCTGCAGATTATTGTGGATTTTTGTAGAGGACTTTAATGCGATCAATAGTTTTATGTGATAATAATAATTTGTAGATGATAAACATAATTAGAAATTGTAATAGTCTGTGACTAGTTTTAAGAAATCCTTATATTGCATGGTTAAATAAATGTCGTTTAATAAACATATTGCATTTATAAGTCGAAACGTTACTAAAATTGGAATCTTGTATGTGAACTCAATAGTTGGAACGTAAACAAAGGCCGTGGTTCTGGTATTTGTTGCTGGTATGGGTATTTTAAACAATGATAATAAATAACTATCGCAAAGTAAATTATTCCAGATTTAAAAACCAAACTATGCCGGGGTCGGTTCGTCGGTAGCTCAGTGGTAAGCATCCTGGCTACTGAACGTAAGGTCGCGAGTTCGATTCCCGGTCCCGGTGCGGTTTTAAAAAATTAAAAAATGCAGATGAAAGCCTCTACATAATGCCATCATTCGGAAGTGATGTAAAGCCGTAGGTCTCATGTTACTACGATGTGTAGCATGTAAAAGATCCCTTGCTAGGGTTGGAACTCCTTAGTCTCGGCAAAATTCTAGGTTGGACTTTGACCATATGACCAAAACAGTCGATGTCTAAGGTACCTGGTACTCTGAATGCCTACAAACAAACAATCAAAACCAAACTATAAAAGCGAAATATTTCTACGGATACTGAAGCTCTGAGATTCAAACTATTGGCGCAGATTTGTTGATCTATCTAATAAAATGATAATCTGGATACCTTCGATATTATTTGTAATAGAGATACATAAGAAATTTATTTTGTATTTTTTCATATACAGGGTGTCCCGTAATGGCCACTAAAACTTCAGGTAGCGATATTCCTTATACAATTCTGAGTCGAAAATCTTAATACCTAAATGTCGAATTGGTCTTCCCGAGCTCTCACAAGCGGTAGATAAAAACAATAGTTTTTTTTACGTAAAGTACCCCTTCTGTTTTAAATACGACAAAATGGCATCAGAAAGAGTTCTTCAAAATCTAAATTATGGTCCTATACAAAATTTCAGAATATCGACGTACTTTTATGAAACCGTGTTAATTAGATGAAATACTTTTGTAATAACATAGTTTCATAAAGGTAAGCCGATATTTCTGAAAAGTTGCATGAGACCATAATATTACATTTTGAACAACTCTTCCTGATAACATTTTGTCGTATTTAAAACAGAAGGGGTTCTTTACCTGAAAAAAACCAATTCAACAGTTTCGTATTAAGATTTTCGACTCAGAATTGTACAAGGAATATCTCTACCTGAAGCTTTAGTGGCCATTACGGGACACCTTGTATATATAAGCGAGTTAATATACAACTGTCGTTATCTCTCGCATCCTTTACGCCAAAGAGTTCTACCGTCCTAATCAGTATCTTCCACCTGTATGGTTAGCATTGCCTCGTGCACCCCTTTTATCCAAGTGTTACAAAATCTTCCTCGCTTCTTTCGTTCAGGTGGTATCCATTTCCAGACTCCAATTGGCCATCTTTCTGGTCCCATTCGTCGCATATGGCCACACCATAGCAACTGTTTCCATTTTATTGTGTCTATGATTGTTTTTTTTTCACTTTCATATTAGCCTTCACTTCTTGGTTTGTGACATGATTCAGTCTGGAAGCCCTACAGCTTCGTCTCAAACATTCCATTTCCATAGATTGTAGTCGCCTCTCATTTCGTTTAGCTATTTCCCATGTTTCTGCCCGGTACGTAAATACACCTTCCACTACTGTTGTATATAGTGTGGAAATAAAGTAACGGATACATTCATTACCTTAGTTGATATTCATTTTTATGAAAAAATCTCGAAGGGGTGTAGCAATTTGGACCATAGGGAATATTTTCAGCTGATTTTCAAACAAAAAAGTGGCACACTTAATATTTTCATAATTGAAACAGTCTGAGACACTAGTAGTAAATTATTAATTTTATACAATAATGTAGTAACAGTAAAACATAAAAAACAATAAATTCAAGATTTTAATCAACATAAACAACAAATTTATTTATTTATTTATTCAACCGACAGGCCAGGCCCAATAACGGGTTGAAAATACAATTTAAGATGGTGAACATAGTTACAATAGAATACACAATGAAAATAAGGATAATTGTAATTATAACAATTTAGTTTATCTTAATAGCAGCATAACATAACAGGATATAGCATAGCAAATTGAGCAAATATAAACGAATACACATTTAACAAATTGTACAAGAAATTAAAAAAGGAAAAAGAAAAACAATTAATCGCTTAGATATTACACGTCTCGATTCAGGACTTGCTTGGCTTGTGTTTTAAAAACTTTTATATTATCATGAAATATATCCGAATTGTTGCAGACATTTGCAATTCTTGCAATTCTATGGAGAGGTGAATTGAATGCATAATTTGTGCGACAAATAGGTATGTGGAAGGTAGCTCTATGTCTATAATTGTAGCAGGGAACTGCTAGCATCAAGCACTGAAGTATCTGGGATGTATCAACCCTGCTGTTGATAAGATTATATGTAAACAGAGCAGAGGCAAGATCTCTCCTTTTTTCTAAACTGCAAAAATTGAATTCTTGAAGCATAGATCCATAAGATTTCCCAAGAGGAAAAATTCCGTGTTTTTTATAATATATGAATCTTAGAATTTTTTTTTGCGCATTTTCAATTTCGTTCTTATGAACTTCGTAGCACAGAGACCATATCATTGGGCCGTATTCTAAAATGGGTCGAACATAAGAAGTGTATAACCAAATAAAAGACGATATACGACGCAAATTTGCAGAATTGCGCAAAATGAAACCCAGAGTCTGATAAGCTTTTTTAATGGAATTCTGAAAGTGCTGATTAAATGTCAACTTGTTATGGAAGACTACTCCCAAATCTTTAATACTATCATTCCTTGTCAGGTTGCTACCTTTGACATTATAATTATAAATAAACGGTGTTGGGCTTCGAGAGTATGAAATACAACTACACTTTGCGATATTGAGGTTTAAGTGATTCCTTTCCGACCAATCCAAAACACGATTCAGGTCTTCCTGCAATTTTGAAAAGTCATGAAATGAAGAAATTACTTTGTAAATTTTGAAGTCGTCTGCAAAAACTTGGCACTCAAAGTACTTTACACAGTCCGGTAAATCATTAACTAATATAAGGAAAAGAAGTGGCCCTAGATTCGACCCTTGAGGTACTCCTGATGTCGCATTATACTTATTTGATGTACTGCCATTATAGACAACATATGGCTTTCGATTCGAGAGATAAGATACAAGTATCAATAAATAAATAAATAAAAGTGTTAAATTGAACAAATGCTCCAAAAATAACATTAACCAAATTAAACATAACAATGGAAGATTAATATTCATGCATTTAACATAAACTGACAGATACAACACGAAACAATAACTTAACAATATGCACATGCGTCGACTAGATGATGTTCACATTTTTATTAGAATTTAAAGGAATTTCGAATTAAATATCAGAATGAAGACTAAAAGTAGTATATTTTATTAAATTAGAGCAACTGAGCATTTCAAGGTACATTCTCCATTTATTTTTCAGATAACTTAAAAAACTAACTGTCTCACAATTTTGTCTTTAAAAGAGGATTATAGTTCTACAGTATGATCAAAACGTATAAACGTCGTTGCATGCATAAATTAGGAACTATTACATTGCAACACTAGATGCAAATAATTTTTTATCATACTTTAGTAAAAACGTACTAGTCAGGTAATCAATTTAAGGAATAATCAAATTCCTGTAAGAAACGAGTACATTTTCTGATAGGAGTTGCAGCTGAACACTTAAAACGTCGAGTAAATGGTGTGGTGCCAACCACAGTGATGTAATAGTACAAATAGGTTAAACTGCACCTCATTACTGTAAATAAATTATTTGAAAATTTTCAAATTTGCACAAAACGTGGAAGATCTGCTTAAATCTTAAATTAAACAGCAGTAGATGGTAACGCTTATGAATTTTTATCTCAGTAAAGTGAATCGATTTTTACATAAAAATGTTCTATCAAAGGGATGTCAAGAAATTAGTATAAATTAGAAATAGCCCGTTCCCTTGCAATATCCCTCAAAACGTTGGGGCTGCACACGCGGTCCGTCTGCCATTCGAATTCGACCACCGGTAACGTTTTTTTTTATTTGAAAATTTATTTGTTTTATTAGAAACGTGAAGATATTTTTATTCCTAACTTAATTTAATTTTTTTAATTAATTAGTCTCACAATGTCGACGAGGAAAGTTCTGGGTAAAGCCTTTTACAGATTTTTTAATAAGGCAAATGTTAAACAGCCAAATATAGAATTTTATTGAAATCAGCTTAGCTGCTGAAAATGCACACCCACATCTCTATTGACGTACAAACAAGACACTTTTGAAACAATACTTTTAACATTTTAAAAACAATTTAAATTCTAAATCGATAAGGAAGAACAACTATTTATTTAGATCAACAATTGATGAAACTTTTAAAGAAGGAAGCTCCAACTTTTCTCAGTACTACTACTAAATGCAATGTTTAGTAAACATGTATATTAATCCAATTACTGATTTCTTTTATCGCGTATCTAATCCCAGGATATAATACAGGAAATTGTTATTGAAAATTGCAGTAACTAATTCAGAATGCGTTTAATGTAGATAAGCTAGAGATAAAAAACAATTGCATGTGTTTCTACCGCTTTTGTTATGCTTTTTGGTGCAGTTTTTACGTATATTGAAAGGTATACTATATCGGAAGAATTTAAATATCTTCTAAAATTGTGAGTAGCTTCATTATTTCCAATTAACAAGAAAGCCCAATCAACAAGCGCAATCTTGCAATACAACGCTGATATTAATTCCCAAAATTTTTGATGTCATATAAAATCAGTTTTTAACGCCTTGCCAAATTAATTTATGTAGAAAAAACGTCTAATTTCGTGTTCTAAATAATTATTACGCGTATACTTCATTTCCGCCCTGTCAATTAAAGAGGTAGTTCAGGGTAAATCTAAATTAACACCCCAGTAAAAAATTACTTTTGAATTGCATAACAATTACATTTTAACACTTCTATACGTTTTGACTGATGTATTGAATGTTATAAACTTATTGAGAAAAAAAAACTCCAAACTAAGAAAGGGACTTTGCATAATCATGATCGATTGCTAACGTTGTCATCAAATAGAAGAAATGCGTTTTTCTTTTTATCACATAGATTAAAGTTGTTGTCAAAAATTACCATATCAATATCAAACCTACCAGACACTCAAGAAGGAAGAAGAATGAATCAAAATTACTGAAAGATTTTCTGATTTTGTCTGCAACAGGATGAAGATGAAATTATGAAATTGGCGCCTATACAGATCAAATAGTCGATCATCTGAAAATTTGAATTTCTCCGGGGAGTAAGAAATTGGTAAATGCTGTGGATAGTTTTCTAAAACAAAGAAGTTTTGAAAGCTAACATGTTAAAATCTGCACAATAAAAAAAAGAGGCAACCTAATCTAAATACTCTGAAATAAGGAGTATACTGAATCACAATACTTTCATTGATTATTATAAACTTTGTAAGTTGCCCTCATCTTGCCAGTTAACACAGCATCGTGTGAACGGTCCTTTTTCAGCTTTGAGCAAAATTAAAAATTGACTGAGAAGTACGATCACTAAAAATCGTTTTAGTAACCTATGGATAGGTATTCAATATAGTAAAGTAAATGAATTAGCAAAAAACAAAACTGACACCGAAGAAATTCTCCAAGAATGGCTGAAATAGTAACGTGCCGTTCAAATTTTATAATTTTGACAAAATATGTGTGTTACTTCTATTGCTTTTGTTGTTATTTTAGAGAGTATGATTTATTGCACAATAAAATTTATGCTTAGTTTTATATACCCAGGGGAGGACTTAAGCAACTCGAAATGTGAAAGTCGAAGTACGCCTATGCTGTCAGTATAAATTTTTATAAATGTATTGATTGTACTAGTAAAATAACGTGTTTTCAGACTGTACAGCAATTGAGGAAAAACCTAAATACACAAAATACACCCGATAAGATAACCATTTAAGGATTTTATTAAATTTTGTAAGTGTTCCAGTTATCGTTGTAATTAAAAATACCGTTACAACTTTCTATTTTCAAATTACTTTAGAGAAAACAAAAAATGTTGTAAATTAAGTAATTTTCATTTACATTTAATACTATTATAAATATACAGGTTGCCTAAAATTGCACGAAACATGGCAATTCCATAAGTTGAAAGAGGTTCAAATACTATTTGTTATAAGAGTAACCGAACTGGAAAATGTAATAATTATTTGGTAGCTAGTAGGGTGGGCCAAAAACGGACATTTTTTAAATTTGGTTTTTAGGGGGTGGTGAAAAAAGTTGCCTTACCAGTGTAGAAAAGTATACAAAAAAGTTGGGCTGAGTCAAATGAAATTTAGCCGCGCCCCTTCAGTCCTAAAGCTTTTAAATTAAGGTAAGTGCTCTACACAACACAGGAAAAAAACTGGACGACATAGTTTGAATTTTAAGCGCTCCCTTTCAGCCTCAAAAATTCTTGCACTGTTAAAAAGCATACCAACTTTTCATTAAAGTGCTGCTCTTCGCTTAATTCAAAACCCGAAAATGAAAATTGATTTTGTAATTTAAAAAAAAGTAACTTAGGGTTACAAATTAACCCAGAACTCATTACAGTGAGATGGCCGCACATTGAGTTCCGCACAGCCACCCTCTTTTCCTTTTAGGAAGAACTTACTGATTGTGTTTCACTTTATAATATATAGCCTTATTTTCGAAACTGGGTAAATTTTTCCTAGCTTCAAGTTTGGCTCTTATGTAACCATCACGCGACTTCTGGCCTCAAGCAATTGTTGATACGTCTATAACAAGTTTAACTGCCTTCTCCATAGCCTGCGTGTGGCATGGAAGCTTGTCCAGTTGAAGTTTTTCTTTAGTTTGGAGGAATTTCATCAAGTCTTCTAGCTCTCAATTAAGGTTTAGACAATAGAAAAACAGTACTCCTACCATACCCATTTATTAAAGCAATTAATTAAAGATTGCGACATGTTTCACTCCATAAGGAGCTTTTTCGAGCACACCAGAATTGCTGTAAAAAATGTGTATGGATGAGGTAGTGTTTTTCTATTGTCTAAACCTACATATTACACCCATTGAGAGAAATGAACAACCACATCAGCATCCTGTCAATTGAGTGTATATAATCTTCGGATTGGTAATTTAAAACTTTAGGGTTTTAAACATTCTGATAGTTTGGGATTGTGTTGTATCTATCCTGGCCTTTTGTATTCTTCTGAGCGCTAACTCTCTTAGGGGTAGCCTTTCATCTATCATAGTCGAAAGCAATCAGTACGTTCCGTTGAAAGGGGAAGAGAGTGGGTGCTGGGTGGGTGGAACTCAACGTGGGTTAATTTGGGACCTTAATTTACTTTTTTAATTACAAAGTCAATTTTCATATTCAGGTCCTGAATTCAGCGAAGATCCACATGTTATTGAAAAGTTAGTGCGTCTTATAGCACTGCAAGGGTTTTTGAGGCTAAAGGGACGCGGTTAAAATTCAAACTATGCCGTCTAGTTTTTTTCCTGTGTTGTATAGAGCACTTAGCTTAATTTATTACATTATTTAAAGAAATAAAGTAAGTAAAATTTTATTTGACACAGTTAACCTTTTTGTATAATTTTCTACACCGGTAAGATAACTTTTTTCATTACCCACCAAAAATATCGAAAAAAATCGGGCTACCCTAGTAGCTAGATAACAAGTACAATAGCACATGCACCATCTTGTTTTCTCTTGGTGAAATATATATCCATTACTGTCTAACACACTTATGAACAATTTTCCCTACAATTTTACGCAACCGGTAGGTTGCCTTATGATTGAAAAATATTTCCTCTTAGAGCAGCGTTGCATTACTGCCTTGTAATTGACTTTTAATTAAATGCTTAATAAACATTATACATTTGAAACAACCTTAACTAAACCGTCTTACGAGCAATTGTGAGAAAACGTATACGAGTACAAAAATAAACCAATCTTAATAAAATGCCGTGCAATTTAAAACAAATCTAACTGAAAAATTAAACGGTACTTTTCATGCTCTACATTGTTTTTTAACATTTTAACCATAAATGTTGTTATTCGCAATTGTACGTTGCCAAAATTAATTTATTATAAGACAAGCTTTTATACACTGCAACTACCTATTCTCTATAACACTGCAAGAGTAGTAAACATGACCAAAAACTAAACTTCAGCGCAAGAACAACATTTTATTCAAAATTTCAAGATTAAGAATCCAAGAGTATCAGCTCTGAACGTTACACAAAAAATTAAAGACTAATCTATTTTTTACAATTTAAATTTGAGAAGCCACTCGTTCAGAATGTGAGAAAACAATTGGTTTGCAAACAGGAGAAAGAACGAGGGAATCACTTATTTTTTCAATTTTTCGTCTAATTTAACTCTTATTAGAATATAAACCGCTGACAATCATTTCGACATTTCTCTTTAAAACGAGATTATGTTTCACAAATAAAGACTTGTAAAAGAAACGTCGCCACACGTAGCATAGCACTGTCAGCCAGAGGTTCGCACTAATCGACTTGTTTTTTCAACATACAGAAAAACACAGCAACAATAAATTCCTTGAACGTTGGAGATCAAAAAATACTCCAAATTATCATTGGGTGAAGGTAAAATCTGCGAAAGTAAGAACGCGGCGTGTTAATGCTGTTAAGGACTACTCATTACTTATATTAAATATGTGACATTATTAATATAAACGATTAGTTCGACGAAATTTACATTAAGATAGAAGTACATATTGGTAACATACATCTTAGATTAACATAATCGAACAAGTACAGCAAAAGAGGCAATTCCAACACAAAGGCGCAAAGAAAGACTCGTGTAGCCACCAAGGCTCTTAGCACAAGGAAAGGTTGAACAGAGCAACACGTGAAAGTGAAAGAACTCTCTCAAAGAAGAAGAATGAGGCATTAAAGGAGTGCCTAGGTCTAGCCCCAACAAAAATGACAGAGGAGTCACTACAGCAGGTAACATTGTTTAATCAAGTGCAAAATAGCATCCCTTCTATCAAAAGCACATTTAGTGGTAGGTTAGCAAACAGTTTTTTTTCAAATATAGCTACGCTGTATTGAAATTATTAGTTAGTGAAATTAAGTCACTTTACACGCCTGTGTGTAAAGCGAGTTGCCTATTTTCATTTTGGCTAATGTTTGTGTTGTTTTGAAAATTTATGTTAGCGTTCTCGTGTTTTTCGATTCTCTTTCCTGGAAATGGGAGTTTTCCTGTGTCAATCCTTAAATCGGTCGTAACTGAAAACATAGACTATGAGCTTGTAAAAAGGTCCCCCCCGCCCTTTACGCCATGGCCATCTCGCTTTTTCGCGAAAAGCGAGCCTAATATTCTCATGATTTTGGGTGGATATTGCTATCCTCTCCACTACGTATTGGCTATTAATTCACCAACAACTCTAAGGCCGTTCACCCTCTAAAGGTATGCAAAAAGTCCTCATTTTCACGTGATTTAACATGGAGGTAATCTATTTAATAGGTCTTTTTCTCCCCCTATGAGCGATTAGGGCCCTTTTTGGTCATCGCACAGTTCCCATTATTATCAGGAGCACAAAAAGCCACAGACAGTACGTTTGTTTTAAATTCAGACTTCTCAGGGGCTCATACGTTTAATAACCTGTTTACGAAGTCAATTTAATGCATTCCAACTTGTTATAACTTGCATCCATTCATTGGTTGTTTAATAATTTTGCTTTCTTGACGATTTGTTGTTTATTAATTTAACTTTGATGTGATTCTATATAACGTTGTTTCTTAAACTGTTAAGATAGTAGCGGATGATAGCGCACCAAGGCTTTGCTTCACGCTTAGGCTTCAAAACTTACACCTTGGAAAAATCATGCTTTTATCTCTCTTGGTGTATAATATACTATTATATACGATATGGATAAAATAATATGTGAAGAATAACGAATACGAAATATATTATATTTTAAAATAGTACAACAGTTGAAAATAAATATTGATTCAAATTTAAATAAATTTTATCCGGTTTACTTAAATACCAGGTGGATTACAAAAAACCTCTCCAAGTTGGGCACCGTATAGCTCCCCTGCTAAATCAGCTAATGGAGTGAATCTCGGGATCGTTGTCGAAGAAACATTATAAAATATGTTTGCAAAGTCTCACACAACTTTTTTGAAAAATACCGGAACAGGAAATTTAAAAAGATTGGTTTTCAAAAATGCTTTCTACATGGAATCTTACGTTTGGTTCTGAACACACCAAATCAAGTAGCTGATGAATGGCCACCAAATTCATCTGATGTAAATCCATTGGATTACCGTATCTGAGACGCACTTTAAGAACTAGTTTATTTCCAGAGTAAAACACCATTTGAAACACTGGACGAATTACGGGCAAAGATAGAAGAATCTTGGGACGAAATATCTTTAGATTTAATTAGAAAATCAATTTTGCAATTTAAGAAATGGTTAAGAGCAGTGCATATGCAAAATGGAGGGCCAATACAGCATATTTCTAAATAAGTTAAAGTAGTTTCTATACCTAGATTTTAACTAGATAAATAAGTATGCATTTTTTCAATGTAATTTTTAGAAAATTATGGTTTTTGTTATTTTTTTAAAATAAATGATTTAAATTTTGCGAACATAATTGTTCATTCTTCCTTGACTAGCTCTGAAAATCTCAAATGTGTATCTCTACTATAACATGAGTTATCGAGCCTCAAACAGAAATCGTTTTTTATCCACCCAGTATATTAACGTTATAATTACAACCGATCGACACATTTACAGCCGGTCTTATAAAGGCCACTAATCTGACGTTAACTTTAATTCGCTGTTAAAATAAACAAAAGCACATAAAAATTTGTTTACTAATGAATAATATGTCATAAGCGCCAATGTTTTGATGAGCTTTTGTTTATTTTAACAGCGATTTAAAGTTAACGTCAGATTAGTGACCTTTATAAGACCGGCCGTTAATGTCTTAACAACTTTTTTACAAATGTAGGTATCTAAACAAGTTCAATGTACTCATACGTAAACTATATACTACGCCATTTCCAAAAATATTAAAATATCGATTCTGAAATGGCCTCTTCCTGCGTAGACAAGCTAATGTAGACGATGTCCGATATTTTGCATGGATTGTCGCAACTTATACTGTTTGTCTTTAATTACAATGCTTTCCTAATGTATGTTTTATATTAAATTTGTAATATTGCGAGGGTAACTGTTATAAACTTTGCTCTTTACCAATTGTTATGTTATTTAAAATTCATTATGCTATTTTCTACTGCGAGGAATTTCGCGTACGCGCCAATGGTCTCCCTCCATGAGTGGGGATGTTTGCGCTGGAAGCGAAACTGCGACTAGCAAATTGAGTTCCTCGCTCTTCAGTCCCGAATACCACTCAGAAGACACGCTGACCAGACCCAATTACGTAGTTTTAGACGATGCAACCATATTTGTAGTAATAGTTCTTGTCGTGGAGGCATCGTCGGTGTGCCGCCAATTAAGTACCGTCGGCTGCCAAGGCCCGATTGAGTTCGAACTCGTCTCTTACATTCGCGAAACGCTTAGTTTAAGTAGCCCTTGTAGGGCATGTTCGTGTGTCAACTTTCACCACCTGATCTTACGATCTCTGCCGTTCAATCAACCATCTTTGTGGGTCAAACGTGCCCTACGTCAGACTGCAGCCTCTCTGCAATCTAGGCGATCTTCTCAAAACGTAAAACAGTCTGGTGATAACCCCTTCTACTGCGCCAGATACACCTTTAAGAGCTGAAGCTCTTCGAACTGCGTTACTTCAAGCCCTACGTTATAATTACCTTGTTTTCTGTAGAAATGCTACAATTCAATTATTTCCTTCGTGTGATTTACCTCACCTTATTAAAAATACTACTGTTTTTATGTGTGTCTTTACTCGAATATTGACATCACGAACATCAGTTTGAGCTCCTCCCCATAAGGGAGGACAGTGATTATTGTTAACATGCAAATTGACTTGTGACTAAACTAATAATTGCATAAATCACAGCTTGTAACCCGTGAAGTCACTGTTAGGGCATTTCCCGTTTTAGTAATACATATAATACATATTACACCTGCAGTATTGTGTGCTGAATATAACGTTTCATTTGTACCATTGTGTTTGTCTGTCTCCTATACATCCGTATGCAGTTGGATCCATGAGCGAATGAAAGATCAACAGGCAAAGGCAAGGTAAGTCAATACAGCCACCAAAACTTCAACTCCATCCCAACGGCTTGGACATCTTCTTAGGAGGCGCTAACCTCCTCGTTAGACGAAAATATATGAATCAGTGCCGCTCAGCATATTACTAATACATGCTTTCTTCATTTCTTTCGCCTTTGGCTTGACGAAAATAAATCAGGTGATCTCGGCGTGTAGAGAATGTCACCATATAACGAAATCAGATAAGGTGAAACATGTAATGGAACACATTCATGGTTGTTATGGATCTGAATTGATAGTTACAACCACCGTACCGTTTCATTATCCTACCACAATAACTAAAAATACAGACGTAATGCAGAAGTAATTTGTGAAGACGTCGAGTTTTGTTTGTTCATACATCAACTGCGACGACAGGAAACGTCGTCATTCATGTTCAAGCTGCTTAAAATGGTTTCATCCATATTTAAAATGTTTAAGAATTCTTAGCAAAAATTGAGAAGATAAGAGATTTCATCAGCTGAATTAATCTTATGAACTGAATTTCATATAAATGTACATTTAAATCGTTAGTTACAATTCCTTGAAGAGGACATTCAACACTGATGATCGTTTCCGAAAACAGCGTCCATGAGTATTGGCAACTAAATTTTCGAGTTGTTCTGTGATGGTTGAACAAAACGTGGGCAGGCGGTGTTCTGGTCCGATCTCAAAACGAAATAGTCGTTCTATTTTATTATCGCCGCTTGAAAAATAAATGGTATGCGATTACCTAGTTACACCAAACAACAGCAATTTATAACCCGCATTGTGTATCTATTGGAAGGTGCAAAATGTTTCTCTGCATATAACCGTTTACCATAACCACTACGTAATAATACAAATAAAAATCACCTCGCATTAATTAATAGCAATAACAATTCAATTCAAACGAGAATAATAGTTATTAAGGTACCAAGAGGCATTATGAGTAAAATAAGAGCCCAAGATTGTTAGTGTACTAACCGAGGGTCTTTGGCCCGAGGTGTGTACAACACTCGCGGGCTCTTAGCTCATAATGCCCGTGGTGCCTTCGAGGTTTTATGTCCTACCAATTTTCTTACCTAATTCATATTCATATTCAATTCATATAATTACTATGATATAGTATTTAAGATTGATCTAGTTAGCTGATCTAAGTTAGATTTGTGACATTAGATGAGCTGTCATTAATTTTCATTGTGACAGTGGTGCATAATTTTTGAAATAAAGGTTGTATCCATGGAAACAAATACTGTTAATTTTTCATAATAACCCTAGTGTTCTTATGAAGAAAATAATTGCCCTGGAGCGTTATTTTGTATCTAAGATACCTTAAAATAGAGTCATTAATTTTAATTAATGTACTGGTAGGACATAATAGTTATTAAGGTACTAAGGGCATTATGAGTAAAATAAGAGCCCAAGATTGTTATTGTACTAACCGAGGGCTTTGGCCCGAGGTGTGTACAACAATCGCGGGCTCTTAGCTCATAATGCCCGTGGTGCCTTCAAGGTTTTATGTCCTACCAATTTTCTTACCTAATTCATATTCATATTCAATTCATATAATTACTATGATATAGTATTTAAGATTAATCTAGTTAGCTGATCTAAGTTAGATTTGTGACATTAGCTGAGCTATCATTAATTTTCATTGTGACAGTGGTGCATAATCAAGTTGTACCCATGGAAACAAATACTGTTAATTTTTCATAATAACCCTAGTGTTCTTATGAAGAAAATAATTGCCCTGGAGCATTATTTTGTATCTAAGATACCTTAAAATAGAGTCATTAATTTCAATTAATGTACTGGTAGGACATAAACTTATTTACAGCATAACCACCATACAGTGTCCTGTAATAGAATGACAATAACGTATTTGTGTATGCCTAACTTTATAGAAATTTCTAAGATGTACAATAAAGGCAGGAATATTCGCGCCAACTGCGGAGATCCTATTACAGAACACCCTGTTTAAAGCTAAATTGCAATTAATTAGCCTTCTACAACGATAAATCTATCGCCTTTACGTCATTTGTATACCACAACTGCCACATGAAACAGCAAACTTGTATGTAGTTTGTTTTGCCTGTGCGCTACATTACAGTTGATCAGCTGACATTTTATTTTGTCTATTTTCTATAGCAATTCCGTGAATATCGTAGCTTCCATTTGACACTAATAGTAATTTATTATACAAGACGATAAAGTTAAATTTTATCTACGAGTGAATCGTTTAACGTCGAGACGAAGTCGAGACGTTAATGATTCAAGAGTGGATAGAAATAACTTTATCGTCGTGTATAATACAACATTTTTTTCTATAGCAAGAACTTTAACAATTTCAAAAGAAAATAATGACAGTCAATCACATTTCAAAATGTCAGTAGCTAGATTGGGTTGCTACGATAATACGAAGCTGTCATATTTAATTTAAACAAAAGTTAGAAAATTAAATTACTTTATCTATCCTTGATGTTAAAGTGCTACTTTATCTACCCTTGCTGTTAAAGTAAAACTTGACCTTTTGTTTTGAGTTCATAAAAGCACACTTTAACATGTGCTATAGAAAAAAATATTTTTATAAAGGATACATTTTAATTTAAAAAATACACAGGGTCTTCCTGAACTCCTCACTCGAATATTGCTGATTAAGTTGAACAGTTTCAATATATAGTATAATCAAAAATTATTTTCATCTAGTATAGCTATGGAATATTTTCTAATCTATGAATGCACCTTAAGCCACTTAAAAATCGAATGTTTGACATTTAAATATAAACATAGTTCCATTGGTAAATTAGGAACTATTCCATAGCCATACTAGATGAAAATAATTTTGATCATAGTTTATGTTCATGTATCCAATTGTCAACTGTTTTCAATTTAAATTATTCATAGCATATTATGATATAAGTGTATAAGTACGCCTTTAAAGCACGTGCGACGAGTTTAAGAGCATGACGCAATAGCGGAGTGCTTTTAACGTCGCTAGTGTATCATACCTTATTTTTTCTACGATCCTAACAGAAATATAAACACTTAGTTGGGTGACACTTTTTCCGTCATATTGTGTTAGATATTCTAGGTTATGTTGACATTAAAATTTACGGCAAAGCGTGTTTTAATAAATTATTAAAACACGCCTCCAACGGCAACGTGCGAATAAGACGTATTTTGGCCGCGAATATTAAGAGTGCTACAAACGTCGCTTTTGACACTAGAAAAGTGCAAAAAATTTTCATTTTGACACGATCGTAGAAAAAAATATTAATGGGACCATTATGTCACGAGTTGTAAATGTAATTATACTAAAGGTACGATTCTGTATCGACAAACAAGGTGGCCAGTTACCAGTTATATAATTCATTGTGTATCTTAATCTTAAATTTAGCTTGAAATAAGCTCATGAACACTTGAAAAAACTATGGACATATGGGGCACCCTATATACGAAAAAAAAGTTTTTTCCAGTTTTACTGCAACTACTTGATGGAAACAGTAATGCAGCTACATTTTTGCACTGCGAAAAAATCTGCAGAAAAGGTAAATACTTTATTATTTATTTATATGTTGATGGGTGAAACATAATAGTGGAATTAGTTCGCATATCATAAAAATGGTGGAAACCTAATGCTAATTTCGCATAATATCCTATCATCGTTTTTAATGATTTTTACTCAAGTGAGGGTATTTTTTTCACTAGTCGTAACTGTTGTTAATTACGACGAGTCGAAACAACACTGATTTTTGCAACGTGTTGAATACAAGATTTTTTGCAAATCTGTACTAAACAAATGCTTTTAGGTATTCTAGGTTATGTTGACAAAGTAATTTTTCACGTCATCAATGGTAGCGTTAAAAAAGTAACTTTATGTACGACCGGACAGAATCGTTCACTTTATACCCTATCTTTGAAGTCGTACTAAGATACTTTACGGCCCTAGGGCCATAATATTGATTTATCTACCGAAGGCGGTGGTTATGCCCGAGGGGTATAAACTCTTTGAACACGTTAATAAATTGAATATCATGAAAAGCTTAAAAAGTATTCTATACTTCGTATCGCAGATATACATAACAAATAATAGGTCATTGTAAAATAAAGTACCCACTTTATGGCCCGCTAAGCGACACTAAACGAGTTGTAAATATTGTAAATTACGACGAGTGACAAAAAAACACTAATTTTGCAACGCGCGTATGTTTTACAATTGTCTAATAAACATAAAATTTTTACTAATGCTAACGTTAAAAAGTAGCCTTTTTCACTAATAAGATAGTATGTAACTTTGAAAGTAATAGTAACATATTTGTACAGGATTACATAATAGTTATGTATGTACCAAGTGCATTATGAAGATGTTTATGCCCGCTCGAGAGTGACAAGTTAAAAGCTCCAGGGCCTCTGGTCCGAGGGTTTGCAAGTCACCCGAGGATATAAACATCAAGTAATAACAGTGGTGCATACAAAATTTTACGTTTTACTAGTGTTTCGTAATCACCTAAATAATGAAGTAGAAAACTTGTATTGAATGATCAGCTATTACTGTGAACGCATCGACGCAGCTAGGTACGTGATTAGTCAGAAACTTGAAACTTGTCTTCGCTTCTAACCATTCACGTACCATAGTAACTCATAATGCCACCAGGGTATTATGTATCCCATAATATGCCTTGTATCCTAGTTATTAAGAAACAATAATGTACTTTACGACCCGGTTAGTGTCTAGTTTGTCAGTTTGACAAGCAATAGCATAGTAGGTTACCAACTTATAAACATTATAAATCCCGTTTTCATTGTGGACACTGCGGCCTGTATATAAAATGTTAATTCCCCCGGGCAGTACAAAATTCCCCCCCGGAAACATTACCACTTCATATTCATGTTTTTTTTATATATAAAAGAATGGGTGGATTGGGCGGGAATAGGTAATAATACCCCCCAGACGTTTCATTTTCCCCCCCGGAGTAATCAGTCTAAATTCAACACTGCTATTGAGATTTGAGATACTGGGTAAATTTTCTACAACATCAACTTTTCAGCGTTTTCCCATTTAACCTTAGAGCCGCCAGCAGATGTTTTCAATTACACCAGCACGATATTTTACTTTCCCATACTACAATTACGGGAATGTATTGGAGTCATTAAAAATTCAAAATGTAAACCTCTACGAAAATAAGCGTTTTGAAGAATTCACAAAACACACTGGACGTGTGCACGTGAACTATAGCCTAAACAGCTTGACCGATTTTACGCAAATTTTCTATTTGGAAATTTGACTGTTTTACAATCTATAGAAGTCTAGATTAATGAACTGCAAAATATTTGAAGAGAAAATGGGGGTTTTCTGCAGTGTAGGGCTTTTCAGGCGGAAAATTGTGAAATTGTAAGCAAACCATCCTGAACTAGAGTAACTATCGATCAGTATTTTTTAAAACCTCTAATTTAAAAATATGTTTGAGCTATGTAAAACCGGCTTACGAATTGCAATATTCTATTTAAATTTGGTACCCATTTGTGGGAGGGGTTTCTACTCAATCTGTTAGTTAAACGTAATATAGAAATTAGACTCCCTTTGGGACCGTAGGTTCGAATGTTATCGATGATTTTTTTTCTTTGCGAATTAATGTATTTCACATTACTAACTGTTTGGTTTGACTGTTAAAATAGTTTAGCCCTAGCGAAAGTTGTTTTGTGGCGCATTTTCTTAATTCAAATCACTGAAACATTTTCACCCGTAACTTTTTTATTTACAATTCAATTTAAAAAATTAAAAAATCTGAAGCGCAGCATCTACCGTTTGAAACCTTTAAGGTTTACTTGATGTCGTATAGGTATACGGATTTTCAGTCTTTACCACGGTGAATCCCGATATACTTGTAAGTTGTGGTACTATGGATTCCCTCATTTAATTAAATTTCTTTTTCTTCATATCTACAACGAGTAGTCAAAGTTATGTCGACTATTTTTGTGGTGGTGTCACGAATGTCCATTGCGCTTTGATACGATTAGGACTCGTGCTATCGCACTCGTCCTAATCCCAAGCACAATGGACATGACTAGTGATACCACCGCAAAAATAATCTACTTAACTTTGACTAAAAATGGTATTCGAGAGACTATTTAATGAACCAAACTACTTTTTCAAATTAGTTTTCAGTAAATCTAGCAACAAACTACCCAATTTCTATAGTAACAGAACACTAATATCGAATTTTTCTAATAAAAATCACATTTCTTTAAAATAGTCACTTGAATACCTTCTAGGAAGATATATCCGCTGATATTTTTTTGATTAGTCAAGAAAAGTCAGAATTCTGGATTTTCATTGGTCACTTTTTTACAGATGACAGGTGAATTGAATAGTCAATAAAATTTCTTACAAATTACTTCAATAGCGAATTGTCATACCCATGTTACCATTTAATATTAAAAATGCACTGTTTTAACATTCAGTAGACGAAAAGTCCAATAATTTTTAATTACAAAATACTACGAAAGGTTAATAATATGAACCATGAAGAGTCTTACGGCAATATCTTAACCTTCAATGGTCGTATATAATGATGTAAGATTCTCGGTAATTTATTTTTCAGAAGAATATTCTCGAGAATGTTACCGAGAAGATTCTCGAGAATTATTCTTTTGCATTCCTGCCTTCAAAATGTTTAAACCTGCCAAGGTTTATATTAATTATGCGTTATGAAAATAATCCTTTACGTGGTTTATTAATGATTAAAAACAATTAACTTGTCGTAATGCAACTTAAACCTTTCCCAAACTATGTAATTTAACAATTTTAATTATGTTTGTATTTATTTACTGATGAAGCTAACAAAATTAGCGAAACGTTTAACCAAATTTGTAATTATTAAAGAATATTTTGCGACAATATGATTTTTATTATTCAAACAAAAATCATGAATAATTAATAATAATTGATATTAGCAATTTGACATGTAAATCTCCAAAATAATGCTAATTCAGGCATTATTGTTAATACTTACACTAATCATAAGATACACCCACTCACAGCACAAGAAATGCATGAACAAACCAGACTGACTGGGATTCACATACAATGTGATCGCAAATCACACCCAAACACCCTACAGATAGAACCACTGGGATTCCCCTGATAGTCACAGTTGTGCTACGCATTTATCTGTGCCCACTTACTCACTCACCTTATCCTAGTAAACGAGAATTTTCTCTGAGAATATTCTTTTGCTTCCAATACTTTATGACAACAGAATTTTCTGCCTCCCAATATTCTCGAGAATATTCTCCCATCGCTAGTCGTACAGAATCCATAGTGACATTTGCTTAGAAAATATTGGGTTTTGTGATAAGACAAGCATCCATCTGATCAGATCAAAATTGTTTGGCACACACATACCAACGTACGTTTCATAAGTTTTGGCACACATTTCAGTGCTTTGATAGTAATCATAAATGACAAAATATCTAGTTAGCATAGGAAAAAGATCAGTATCGTGTCTTTTTAATGACATTCATATAAATCAAAAATCTGAAAATGTGTTTATAATTTAGTTGGGCGAATGCTCAAGACTGACGTTGTTCAAATATTATAAAATCAAAACATTTCCCATAAGACCATTTATCGTGCCATTTGTCGGCAAGCAATGGCATATACGAACATCCCGAAAAGTAGTGGAGTGAACCGATTAATCTGGAATGCCAAGAATAGAGTTGGAGTATCAGTCAGAAAATTGTTACGGCGGCGGCGGTTTGATATTTCCAAAAGAACGATTTCGAGTCAAAAAATAGTCAAAAAAAAATGAATGTCCAAAATACACTACAAACTAGTTGTCCCGATACCAAGATGCTGCCATACGCAAGGCGTATCCATTTTGCAAACAACCAAATCCTCATAATGGACGACGAAATGTATTTTACCCTGGGTAATTCTGAAAAACCAATGGTTTTTATACCGACAACAAGGACGGTCTAGAGAACATATGCTGATAAAATTTTAGTTTGGTGTGCGATTTCTAATGGGGGCATTTCCAAGTCATCTATTCTCTTTTTAATTCCTGTAGTGATATTCACATCCAATGCACCCATTCTCTAGCTACAGTAACATTGTTTTTCGCATTTTGTATAATAATGTGCTATTTTACTAAATTCAAAATCGTTTAATAAAGTGGCACTTTAGTGCATAGAAATGTCACTTTACTATATATTAATGTCACTGTCAAATTCGAGGTTAGCAGGTTAGATTTGAGTAGGTGGGTAGAAAATCAGTGGGTGCCTGATCTAACTAGCATTGGGGGTAAATGCATAATCGTTATGGATAATGCTCCTTATTACTCAGGGTTGTTAGAGAGGAGACCAACTACTAATTCAAATAAAACGTTCTCCAGGCCTAGCTGTATAAAAACAACTATGGAATCTAGTTAAAACCAACCTAAATAATTTCGACAAAAAATATAAACTTGACGAGTCTCTAAAGCAAAACAACATCAATGTTCTAAGGCTTCCTCTCTACTAACCCCATTGAACTTATATGGACATTCTGTAAAAACTATATACTAAGTTATTAATGTCAGCCACAAATTCAAAAGAAAAGGCCAGAAAGGTTGGGGAGGAAGTCTTCAGCCAATGCGATACTGATTAGCGAAGAAACTGCATTAAGCACTGTGAATCTCTTATCACAAGTGATTGGGTGAAATATATGGGGGAACATTGTGTGGTTGACGTTCCTCCTGTGGTAATTTTGTTAGCAAATTCGTCCGATTCTGATGAAAATTCGGATTTGGAATGATCAAATTGACCCATTTAGCTTTAATAAACAGACCTAACAGAAGATCCAAAATCCAAAAATGTGTAAATTCTCATTAATTGATTAAATTCTTCCTGGCATAATATTCAACCAAACGTTTTTGGTAGTCTAAAACAGGGGTCGGCAACCTCTTTCGGACGGCGGGCCATTTTAAAAATATTTTTTGTATGCGGGCCGCTCATTCAAATGTAGTAACTTAAATAGTGCTTTTATATCATATACGAGTATAAATATTATTAAAAATAAATATAGAAAAAATTTATTTTTTATTGACATGCTATAATAGCAATGTTAGAGAACAAAAATTTTACAATTCTTAAAAGGGAAAAAAAAGAATATACAATTCCAATTAAATATGTATAAATATGTAAATATAAAATATATAAATATAAAAAATATAAAATATTGTAGTGAAACGTCATACGGCTGTCAACATGGACGCACATATGAACATACAGTAGCAAACTGGCGAAATGAAAGAATTAGTGATAAGCCTATCCGGAATGAATAATCGGAAAGTTTCCGATTGTTCAAAAAGTCGGAAGGTTCCTATTATTTCGGAACTTTCGGAATTCGATTATTTTACTATTCGGTACACAAAATGAGAAAACGAAATGCCTATTTGAACTGAACGGAATACGGAATGTTGTATTGACTCACTTGACTGCTATATGCTGGTTGGCGAATGTCGACGAGTTGCGCCGTGGGCGCACGTGTATGATACGTGAATGGCACTAATGGCAGTGGTATTTCGTAGATTAATAATTATTAGATAGTACACCTACAGACTTCAAATTCAAGTATTGTTTTATACTATCTATTATGTACTTTATGTGCTATTAAACTTTAAAATATCACTACCATTTTCCGAAAGTCTATTAACGTAACTACTGTAATAATTTGAAAAAATATTTTATTTCCTCATATCCCACTGTGCGACTCAAACTCATAAATTGTTTTTTAGGATACTCCATTGCTAACTAGCGTCTACATAGTTACAAACGAGTCCGGTAGATAAAATTTACCGGACTCGTTTGTAACAATGTAAACGCTAGTTACCAATGCAGTATCCTAAAAAGTCTTATACGATACACGACCGGTAGAATTCTTATGGCCTAGCCAAACATACAGGTCTCGCCCTACGGTTCGACCTGTAAAGTGTTGGCGCGGCAATAAAAATGTTGCTACCGGTCTAATAACGTAAATAGCTATTACTGACCGTCCTACAAACCCAAACAATGGATGTCAACGCAGATAAGGGCTTACGGCGCGACGGCGAGTGCTCTCATCGTAAATTTGCACGCACTTCATCTTCCTTCCGCTTGTTGTTATTTCGCTCGTTTTCTCTTGCTTGCATTTACGGAATGTAAAATAATCGGATGATATTCCGATTTTATAAACATTCCGAAATGGAACATTCCGATTATTGAAATCATCCGATTATGCCCATCACTAGAAAGAATGCTACACTTGCTAAGCGAGACGTCGTATTCGCTGGGGAGTGGGGATTAAACTTGCGCAGTAAAATAGGTTTCCCACTATGCTTCTGTTTGTCGCGCATTTTTGTCACCGGCTACATTTCGGCACGCTTACGCTCTAAGTTTGTTGATTTTTCTTAAAGTTATATTGGTGCTTTGGCGGGCCGCGCAAAAAGTTGCAAAGGGCCGCATGTGGCCCGCGGGCCGCAGGTTGCCGACCCCTGGTCTAAAATATAAATCTGTTAACACTAGGTACGATTTAGTTTAACAAAAAGTATGTAACTGGCACTTACGTAGTTCTAATTACACTATATACTATAAACATAATATTACACGAATTTCAACAAAACAATGTTGACAATTCAACACATCTGTCAAATAATTTAAATAGACCAATGACAATGTAGCGTTGTTCTGTTTTCAGCCAATAAAAAGAATTATATCGACATAACCACTAGTGGTTCCAAGCGGCATAATTTTTCGACATAACCACTAGTGATCCTGGTGACATAATTTTTTGACATTTCCATTTCGTTTTGGTGGCTCCTATGGAAACGAACTCGCAGCAATCCAAATTTCACGTAAAAATTTGGTCTCAAAATGAATTTTTACAGTTGTATTCGTTGAATTTTCAAGGGTAATATCACAAGCAGTGGATATATTTTTAACAAATATTTTTCGTTTCCATGTAAATTATTGCGTTTAAATTTCACGTGTGATTTTGTTGAGTGAAATTTGCAATAATTTCTATGGAAATGGTAAAATATTTTTAAAAAGTATATATTCACTTCGAGTGGTATTTGGGACGACTATTCAACACTATAACATATAAGCCAATCACATTGCAGACATTTGCTTTTTTCAACCAATAACAGCAGTATATCACTGAATATTGGGCACCATGCAAAATATTCACAAAACAATGTACGTACTCAAAAAATAAATAGCTTTGTTGCGAAGTATCGCTTAGCAACGATGTTCTGTCCTTAGTGATATCGCTAGGTTACGTAACACTAAACCCCAACAAACTGTGTGGCTTGTTTTAAAAATTTTAAAATGCTGTGTTTTGGAAGTATTCCGCTGAATTTAATTTAGAATGAATAATTATATTAATTGTTGGATTATTTTTCAATAAAGTTAATCGTTATGTATTAATATTGTTAAATAGTCGTCCCAAATACGACTCGAAGTGGATATATATTTTTTTTATATTTTGCCATTTCCATAGAAATTATTGCAAATTTCACTCAACAAAATCACATTTAAATGTCACTCGCCTTCGGCTCGTGACATTTTTGATGTGATTTTGTATCGTGAAATTTAAACACAATAATTTACATGGAAACGACAAAATATTTGTCAAAAATATATTCACTGCTTGTGGTATTACCCTTGACTATTTAACAGTATTAATACATAACTATTCACTTTATTGAAAAATAATCCAACCATTAATATAATTATTCATTCTCAGTTAAATTCAGCGGAATATTTCCAAAACATATAATTTTAAAATGTTTAACGCAAGTAAAACTTTGGTTACACAGTTTGTTGGTGTTTAGTTTTACGTAACCTAGCGATATCACTATGGACAGAACATCGTTGCTAAGCGATATTTCGCAATAAGGCTACTTAGTTTTTGAGTAGGTACATTGTTTTGTGAATATTTTGCATGGTGCCCAATATTCAGTGATATACTGTCCCTATTGGTTGAAAGAAGCAAATCTCTGCAATATGATTGGCTCCTATATTATAGCGTTGAATAGTTCTTCGAATACCATTCTTAGTCAAAGTTAAGTAGTAATTTTTGCGGTGGTACCACTACTCATGTCGCGCACTCGTCCTAATCGGACCTAAGCGCAATGGGCATTAGTGATACCACAGTAAAAATATTCGACATAACTTTGACCGCTCATGTTATTATAAGTGATACTTTAACAAATATGTGACATAACCTGCAATTATTTAATGCTTTGATTACTATATGACATTTCAAAGTGAAACTAAATGTATAACTAGATTCCACTAATCGCAAGGAATTATCCTATATTTTAAAATCTAATATCTCGTCTAGTTTCAAAACGACTATATGATGATTACTAGTACAGCTGATTTGTCTAATTTGTGTTATCATTATCATTTAATAAGTCAATAAAACAAAGATTTTCTTCCAGCCGCTGTTATTTCAATTTTGATTATGACGCTTCCAAGCTAGCTTATTATTTTTGTTAATTAGGTGTAACTGTCGTTTGTTTTGCGCTAGCGTTAATTGCTTTTATCCAATATTCAATAATAATATTGTATTTTACTAGTTCGTTTTAAACAAGTATACTGAACTTATACTAGTAGGTTTAATTATCTCGAGTGGATATTATCTAGTAACCCACGTATGATATACAAAATGTTATCCACAAAATCAATAAATACCAAAAAAGTATAAATTCCTCATTGACAGTTATGAAAAATCAAAGTGACAAATTAACCGACAACGATCTAAATCATTTATAAGTAACGGCAATGGGTTAAGTAGTTGCAAGTTAAGTGTAGGTTATTTGTTATAACCCACGGTGATAGGGGTAGCATGGGTTATAATGTAAACAAGCTAGAAATAGCCCAGTTTAGTTGTTTAAAATCAACTAGTAGAACACTATATTACTAGTGGGTATAGGATAAAATACTTAACTCACTCCCGTAGCTTATAAATAAATTATCTACACCAATGGGATAAGTAACTAATTACATCACTCATTTGACACTATTTCCGTTTGGTAATGAAACTCATTACACCACTCAGTTATGTAATGGCTTCAGTACCTCACTGAGTGGTGTAATGGCTTCATTACCTAACTGAAATAGTGTCAAATGAATGACATAATGACATTTGCCTACTAAAATATGTTTTAAAATGACAGATGTGACATTTCTCTTAATGCACTTTTCTTAATTTTAGGCAGTTGTAGATAAAATTTTGTAGAATACATGTGTGATAATGCATCATTAATATACTTGTGTGCTTACACACACGTACATCAATGATGCTCTTATCCCACTTGTATAGTAAATAACTATTAGCTCACGCTCAATTACTTTGTCACTTTGACTGTCAATACAAAATTAATGCTTTTTTGATATTTATTGAGTTGTTGGATCCACGGAATTGTGTGACAAATGTCACCGTTTGTCAAACAATTCAGCAGGTAGTGGTTGGATCATAAATAGCAAGTACTTGTATGTGTTAGTGCCAACTATATAATAAGCAATTTTCCTGTTTGGTTAAAATAAAATAAAAAGATATTAAAGCTGCAGAATAGGTACTTAGTCTCAAAATTGCAATACAGGTATGCATGCCCAGTGGCATAACCGCGAATTGTAAAGTTGCAATAAAAATGCAGTAAAATTCAAAAGTTCAAGAGAATGAAAACTAGTATTTTTCAAATAATTTTCACGTTGTCACTGTTAGTTGTTCCCCTGAATTTTATAATAAAATGCTAACACATTCTCCTCAACATAATAGTTCTAAAGTTAAATGCAGCTCCCCTCGAAACGTAGTTGCAGTTGACAAGCTTTATGAAAATCTCATTTAAAATTATTCCAATTTTCTAGCTGCTGTAATCGCAAAATAAAACAAGCAAATTTGCAAATATTGGCAAACAAAGCAAACATTGTGAGTAAATGCAGAAGTTTACGATCTGAAGACAAGACATGCTGCGCAGTATCAGACAGATTTCTATTGGCTAATTTTTTCATACGAATTTGAAAAAATACTCGGTCCTAATACGAAGTGTGGATGCCACTCTCATGAAAGATGCATTTGATCCTTGAACTAATTGTATCATGATCTCGGAAATATTGTTAGCATATGTCCATCTCATATTGTATGAGTAATGCCACATTGCGACTCCGAAGGTTTTGTCAACAATCTAATTTTAAATGATGTGGATTTTCTCAGCAAACTTCCACTTAATTAGGTTGTTAATCCTACTCATTACAGCTTTTAAAAGAATAAGTTTTAGATACATTTATTCATCTTAGAGTAACCCGCCATCGGCGTTGGCGTAAGGTCAGGGCGATATTTATTACAGAAATTGATTTAACCTAGGTGTATAAGCAATGACTACTACTCTAGCTGCGTCCACAAATTGTTTCTATTGCGTTTTGGTGTATTTTATCATCTCTATCTAAATTCATAAAATCTTCATGATTAATTTTCGAAAAAACATCCTGTTATATATTCTAACTAGCTTTTTATCTTAAGAGATGAAGGAAGAGACTGGCACTACATAGTTTCAAAAGAATCAATAATAGGCACACATCAGCTTCCCTTGTCACGATAATTGCACATATCGATCGAACTGGATAATAAACAAGATAATGAGTTATTTAGTTTTTACGAGTACGCAGTGAATAATAAATTTGTCTTAAAATATTTATTCCCTACTTATTGGAAAAAGTCCACCTCCACCGAAATAGAAAATTTCACAAGTGTTCATTGTGATATATTTTTAACAATTAAGTAAGCTTAATCGATTTTGACCACTGCTTATTCGTATTCAGTGTGTTATAAAATAATAAGGTAAATAGAAAAATAATTGCTCACAATGACAAAATTATTCGAATGATTTCAACACACTCAATTAGCTTGATCGCTATGTATTTTAATAATAAATACCTTGTTTTGGTTGCGGTTCCTCAGATTTTCTTAAGATTTCCTCCCCAAAGTCGCCACACTGCAAACTGTGAAATTACACTTGCGTCCATGTTCTGGGTACGCAAAATAGGTGGATGGATACTGGCAAGTATCGCATGTCGGCATGTGGTATATTTTACTGCTTCTGTCTGTACTGATAAGAGTTGATTGTGAATGTGCGTGTGCCCTTTAAGTCTTAGAATTTGGGCCAGGTGTGTAACTCGTTATTTTCCCCAGAAAAATAGCACGTAGCAGCGCTTTTACGTTCAGCAGGCAAGCGATAAAGGCGGTAGTTACTCTTAAGGCCACAGCATTAATACTTTTATTGTTTATAGCAAACCGACACTTATAGGTGTATTACCTAATCTGGAGCGCTAATGAGCGCTTAAAAATTGCAAACACGATAGCACAAGCACACAAATTATTGCGAATGCAGTCGACATCAAGACACTTAATAATCTTTTGCTAATAACATGCACAGGGAGCAAAAATTACCATGAAGCGGCAGTAGCATTAGCAAAAGAGCAACCCGTTTTATCAAATCGCACTGCATGCATATTGTGGGGAGGCAAGGTAGAACTGGGTAATCAGTAACAGAAAGCACAAGGGTGACTCACCGGTCATCAGAGGGGTTGCAGAACGGCATGTTTAGGGAGTTCTGGCCATGCTCCTTCAGCATCCACCGCTTGCGATTCAATAAGAAAATCCATATCGGGAAAGCGGCGCAAGCGCACGCCGCCCGCGGTTCCTTATCAACCTCATTTTCCGGCAGAGGAAGCGCAAAAGCCGAAATTACTCCAGCTAACGTGCGACAACGGGCGTTTTGTATCAAATAGCGAACCTAACGGAATTAAAACCGTCTTATTAGCTCCTCGGCCGGAAAAGCAAATACGCAAATGCGCTAACTTCCCTGAACAAACAAACAACAGCTTGCACATCCCATTTTATTAACAACATCATAAGAATTAACGTTACCGATGTTGCACGTTATCGCTTATTTGTTGATTATTGTGCAGGTCATACAGGTACGAAAAAGCCCACATGGTGGCGGTTCAGCATAGCATGATGAAATTTTAAAGGAAAACCAACACTAGTGATTCAGTAATATTCTGTTTTTAGGATTGACTTCAATAACCCTTTGGTTTTCGAAAATAATAGAGTAATAGTTATACAGGGTGTCCAAAAAATGGCGAATTAAGTCTACGGTACGTTACTTGGGGATGCCTAGTGGACCCTGGAAAATATTTGTAAAAATCCCTGGGCCGTATTTTTCGAAATATTTCGAATTTAATAAAAATAAATCTGGCAACATTGCTACTGCAACAATTTCCCAATTAATACGAATAGTAAGAATGCTCTGATGTCTAAATCAAAAGTTTTGGATGAATTGCTACATTTTCTCAAGGCAGGCTAGGCACAGTAAAGTATAGTTAATCACGTCTATTTAAATTAAACAAATAAATTTCTATTTTTATTAAACTGAAGTAATTAACTAATAAAAAATAAAAATAAACAAGTTAAAGGAGACGTTCAAAATTTCGTCCTTGATCAACCAGACTCGCCTGACAATGTTAGCCTGAATTCTCTGTAACATGTTGATGTTGACTGTTTGGGCAGCAGCTTGTATACGATTTACAAGATCTGCTTGGTCTTGAACTGTAAACTGCAGACTTCACATGTCCCCAGAAGAAGAAGTCAATAGGATTTAAGTTCGGCAACCTTGGGGGCCATTGAACAGGACCAGCTCGGCCTATCCACCTCTTAGGATACTCTTCGTCCAACCAGGGCGAACGGGAGCTGCGTGATGTAGTGGAGCACCGTCTAATTGATACCACAAGTTATTCAATATTACTAAAGGAATAACATCATCAATGATCTCTTGAAGGTCGTTCTGTAGAAATTATAAAAAACCTGCTCCGGCAAGACGGTGCTGTACAACAACTGGTCCAATTAAACGGTGTCCTATTATACCAGCCCACACATTAACACTAAATCTGTGTTGGTGGTGATTATCGTGCGCAGGATGTGGATTTACCAAGCTGTAATAATGGCTGTTGTGCTAATTGAAAATTCTATTTCTACTAAAATTAGCTTCGGCCGTCCACATAACTCTGGAAGTAAAGTGCTCATTAATTTCAATTTGTTGGAGTAACCAATTGCAAAAATTTACTCGCCTTTCGACATCTCCCGGCAACAAGGCCTGAACCTTCGTATAATGATATGGATGGTAACCTTCATCTTGGAGAATGCTCCCAACCAAACTCGAATGCATTTCTAGTTGTTGAGGAATGCTTCTGGTGCTTCTTGCTGGATGATCTACCAACATGTCGATTACCGCTTCCTCCATTTCAGGTGTTCTTACATTTCTTGGTCGGCCTATGTCTGCAAGTTGAGTACCCACTGGCAGCAAGTTGCCGGTTTCCCTGAGACATTGGCCCAAACTCCTAAAAAAATTTACTTGCGAGTGTCTTCTTCCTGGATATTGTTCAACGTAGAGCCTTCGTGCAGTTATGGCGTTATTGTCGGCTGCCCCCAGCAACAAATACATATTTGCATATTCATTGTTTGTGTACATTTTATCAATAAGTTTGACAGAAATTAGTGACAGTTAACAAATTATTAAAAGACATTAACAAATAATTAGAAGAAATAAGTGATAAATCCTAGGTCAAAACTATCCCTTTAATTGAATATTATTATTGTACCAAGCCTGTTTGCCATATTTAGTTTTTGACAAACTCCAGAGGAAATCAGTTTTTTTAAATATTGGTAACAATTTTAGTTAAATCCCAAGAATATTAAAAAATATATATTTAACAAGCCCAGATATATCTGTATAATAAGTCGTGTGGAGTTGCTAGTTTCGTGTGGGGTTGCTAGTTCCCCCATCGGGTGCCGCCCCAGGTGGCGGATAGGGGAAGGCTCGCCAGATATGGCGGGTACCGGGGAAATCAAATACCCGGGGCGGACCAAAACTAGTAACGGGAAGGCAACTTGTAAATGATGCATATTATTGGCTTCAAATTATTCTTTGCTAACGGGCAGCAGCGTTATCATTAATGGATTGGGGCTACCGCGAAAGTACCGCTTTAAACGCCCAACACATACACTCAAAGGCGACAATCACATATCGATCCACACGGCTGCGACACTGCGGAAGGAAGGACACGGGAACCCACCCCTACATACCACACTAAGAACGGCAGATGATAGAACAGAATGGAGAGGAATAATCAAGAACTGCACATAAAACCATAAGAACATAGAATCACGATTCCTCAAACAATGAGAAAAACGACGAAGAAAAAAAATCATAATTACCTATATTGAACAGAATTGCATGGAGGCTGGATCAGGTTTCTATTACTTGCACTGATTCTTGTCCCTAATATTTTAAACACAGGAATGAGACTGCATTCCTGTTTTAAGACAGTTTAGTCAATGTCACTTAAAGGGACGATAATGTTGCTACCCTTAACACGCAGCCTCACGTTTTATGAATTATGACTTAGAAGAGGCAGCAACGATGCGAATGAATACAACATTAAATGTCGATTGATTTTATTACAAAAACAAAATAAGCTTTTATACAATATAACTGCTTAGATACTAAATAAAAACATTTCAAAGTGCAAAGTATAGTTGACTAGAACGATTCTAAAATTGCAAAATAAGTAGTAAGCAATTATAGTTCCGCTTTGTCTACGAGTTCGTGCGATGAACTCGAAGTTCTAGGTCCACCCCTGACCTAGAACTACCTGTCTTCCAACGTGGTATACTCAGGACTGAAGTGTATTTGTTCTGAGTCCATCTCGTTAGACATGACTTCTTCGTCCATCTCTGTCACACTATCCCATTTTTCTTCCAGTTCCCTCTGCATGATAGCGCAGTTTCCTGAACTTCCAACGATTTGTTCAGCATAGAACATAGCTTGCTTGAAATTATGGATTCGAATCTGTAACCTTCGAATCCAAACCTTTTGTTCAGGATTTCTGAGACCTGGGTGGGTTGGTATACTTAGCTGCCCCATTTTCGCGTTATTGATGGGTGCAGGTTTCATAACTCATCTAGCGCCTTAATTTGACTGCTGATGTAGACTTCTGTCTTCTGGCTAGCACAGCCCTCGTATCTTGGGAAATACCTGCGTTATTGCGCGTAATCGTATTGGGCGACAGCTAACTGATTGGATTCCGCCCTATTATTTGCATTTTCTGGTACTTGGGTGGGCCGTCAGACGTTGCTTTTCTCTTCGGATGCTGGTGACCCCGGGGATGTGCTTGTTCTTAATTGGAGATGGATCCGGCTCGAAGGACCATAAACAAAATTTCTTGGAGGCTGGATCAGGTTTCTGTTACTTGTACTGGTTCTTGTCCCTAATATTTTAAGCACAGGAATGAGACTGCATTCCTGTTTTAAGACAGTTTAGTCAATGTCACTTAAAGGGACGATAATGTTGCTACCCTTAAAACGCAGCCTCACGTTTTATGAATTATGACTTAGAAGAGGCAGCAACGATGCGAATGAATACAACATTAAATGTCGATTGATGTTATTACAAAAATAAGGGGGCTTTTATACAATATAACTGCTACTAAATAAAAACATTTCAAAGTGCAAAGGTATAGTTGACTAGAACGATTCTAAAATTGCAAACTAAGTAGTAAGCAATATATAGTTCCGCGTTGTCTGCGAGTTCGTGCGATGAACTCGAAGTTCTAGGTCAGGGGTGGCGAACCTTTATTGATCTACGTGCCATTTTTTCTAAAGATATGGTTAATGAGGCCATGACGTGCCATCAAATAATGCCAGGTAGAAATAGGCTAAAAATACATATTCCTAGGTACATAACCGAGCTAAAAGGCGAGAGCTGAAGAAGACTATCCTGGAGGTGGCAGATAGCCTGGAGTGCCGTGCAAACAACGAAAGTGGGCCCAAAAAATTCCGCAAGAGCGTAGTGAACGTAAAGATTGCAACCATATATAATTATCCTAACGTTCAGTGGGCTTTCGTTGCTTCCAAATTCTCCCTCGCAAATGAACCAAGTTATAATTAAGCTGGTGAAGCACGAAGCCGAGGGGAAACCAACTTATTCAAACGAAGGCTGGGATGGAAAAGGTCGATAGATACTACCACACGCAATTCAACTCAGGTTATCAAAATTTCCCAAAAATTGGAAAAGGACCACCACAAAAACTATTGGAATGCAGAGTGGTCTAAATTGATAGCAACATAGCTGTAATTTGCTGAAAAATGTTATCACAAGATGAAAACAGGGTTGCTTAGCTACGCAGGGGAAAATTTATTCAATATTTAAAAATAAATGTGAATAGGGCTGCCTAACGATCCAGGGGAGAACTTACAAAATAAATGCTTAAAGTAAAATCCAACTAGTCATTTCAAATACTGCATATGAACTACAAATTAAGCGTAACAGCGCCCCTCTCGCCGTTCCTTCGCGTCGCCCGCGCTAGCTCACTCCGTAGCTCACTCCCATCCGTTCGGTCAGAAATTCGCGCAAAATCTACCTATCTCTGTCGCGCAGTCTGTTGCTGTTCCGGCACAGGTAGCCTTGTTCACAATGAACTTCTGGCTAGCACAGTCCTCGTATCTTGGGAAATACCTGCGCTATTGCGCGGAATCGTATTGGGCGACAGCTAACTGATTGGATTCCACCATATTATTTGCATTTTCTGGTACTTGGATGGGCCGTCAGACGTTGCTTTCCTTTTCGGATGCTGGTGACCCCGGGGATGTGCTTGTTCTTAATTGGAGATGGATCCGGCTAGAAGGACCATGAACAGAATTTCCTGGAGGCTGGATCAGGTTTCTGTTACTTGCACTGGTTCTTGTCCCTAATATTTTAAGCACAGGAATGAGACTGCATTCCTGTTTTAAGACAATTTAGTCAATGTCACTTAAAGGGACGATAATGTGGCTACCCTTAAAACGCAGCCTGACGTTTTATGAACTATGGCTTAGAAGAGGGCAGCAACGATGCGAATAAATACAACAATAAATGTTTACTGTTGTGATAGCGGTCTTTAAACCACTGATTATGAAGCAAAACTGGCTTTTAAATTGTGAAATATATTTCGTAAATTTTGACTAGAAATTTACGTCTGTTTAATCTAAACTATACAATATACCAGTTATTTAAATAAATGGATTTTATTACCCACCTTTGACCAGAACTATTTCGAAAAATACGGCACAGGGATTTTTTAAAATATTTTTCCAGGGTTCACTAGGCATCCCCAAGTAGAGTTAATCCGCCGTTTTTTGTACACCCTGTATAAGCAACATAGGCGTAACTAGAGGGGTGCTTGTGGATGTTTAGCAACCCCTGAATTCAAATTTGCACCCCCTCAGCCCGAGTCTGAGCTCAATGTACAGGGTGAGCAAATTTCGATGTTTTCATAGGGAATCCCGATAATTGCAGGAGAATGAGAACAATAACAGAACAAATGGATAAAATTAATAAGAGACAATAAGTGATTGTAGCAGGGTATATGCATGCTAACGTAGGTAGTCGGCCAATTCGGTGAACCAACAGAAAATTATAATAATGGAAGGCTTATAGATATTTGTAAACAGTATAACCTTAAAATTGGGAACACCTTCTATAATCATAAAAATTCACACAAATATACACGGGAGATGCCTTCCTTAAACCAAGAATTTACTTTGGATTACATTTTCACAAGACGACGACCAAACATTCAAATACAAAATGTATGTGTAAAAAGAAGACCGAATTGTGGTTCAGAGCACTGTCTAGTTCTAGCAAACATTATAATACCTCCAATAGTGTAAAAAAGAAACAAAGAATACATCACAGACATATATAAGGTATAAGCTCCACTTACTAGAGGAAGAAAGTAATTGACAACTAAACACCAGCCGATTAAAATTAAAATTGCAAGCAGCCGGAGAAGACAATGATATAGAAATCGAACATGCCAAACTAACAGAAGTAATTCACCAAGCGGTTAACGAAGCTTTAGGAAACATAGAAAACGTGGGCAGAGGAAAACCATTCTGGTGGAATAAAGAAATAGAGGAGCACATCTGTCGAAAAAACAAAGAGTATCACAAATGGTTAGCTTTAAGAACAGACGAAACAGTACAAAAATCTAAACATTTAAACAGATTAACCAAGAGACAAATTTCTAGTTACAAAAATAATACATGGGAACAGAAATGCATAGAAATTGATACTATGATAGGTGGAGCGCAATCTACTGAAGTATGGCGATGCTTAAAAACCTTTAAAAAAGATAACAGCAATATAAATAAAACCTATATTTATACACCTACTTGATTGAAACATTCTAAGAAACTATTTGAATAAAATATAGTAGAAGACCTTTATGAAGGTAATAGATTAAACGGTACTGAAACAGACATTACAGTTACCACAGACAATATCCAAAGCGCCTTCAAGAGTATGAAGAATGGAAGGGTTCTTGATCCTGTGGAACTACCAGCAGAACTGCTCAAATATTAAGGAAATACTTTGATAGCCAGAGTAACACTGCACTTTGACAACTGTATTAGACGAAATAAGATACCAACTCAATGCAGAGATTCCCATGTTATATCAATCTATAAAAAATATCGTCGGATCTTGGAAATTACAGAGGATTAAGTATTACAGCACATTTAGCAGCTTGTTTAGGAGGTTATTAATAGCCAAACTACAAGAAAATTAAACGTCATAAAAGAAATAGGTATATAAAGATAACAAAAATTAAATAAAGAACGATAACAAACTTTCAGAGCCGTTTACACCAAGAAAAGGGCTGAGACAAGACTACTCTTACCTCCACTGCTTTCCAAAGCATATTTAGAGGTAGTTTTGCAAAAATGGAAAAACTATGTAAGCGAAATGGGCATACCAATTAATGACACCCATTTGTTCACTCTTAATTTCGGAAACAACCAGGTTGTAATTGTGCAGGATGCATATAATTTACAATTTATGCTAAAATGGCTGTACACAACATGTTGTTAGGTCTAAAAATTAATAAAGGCAAAACAGAGTATTTATCAGATTTATCAATAAACAAAAATACTAAATACTTATGTACAGTAGTAACAACTAACGGGATAATCCAGGAAGAAATAAAAACTAGAATCGAAACAAACCGTAAAGTACTGCGCAGCTTAAATTCCATATGGTGGGATAAGCATATATGAAAAAACGTTACAATACACATTGATAAAGCGATGATTGAATTCTACGCTACGCTATGGTTGTGAAACGTGGATAATTAACAACGTATACAAAAGAAAACTTCAAGCCGTAGAAACGGATTACCTCAGAAGAAGCACTTTAGTATGCAGAATAGAACATGTCACAAATGATGAAGTTCAGCGTAGAATGAGGCGTACAGACACTATAACAGATAGAATTGAAAAAGTGGCCTTAAATGGTTTGGCCACGTGCTCAGGATGGGTGACCAGAGACGGCCAAAACGAGTCTGTAGATGGAATCCCCCTGAAAAACGCAAAAAAGGAAGACCAAAAAGATCATAAAACAACGGAATAAGGGACGCAATGATCAACTATCAAGTACAGGAGCAGGATGCTCAAAACCGAGATGTGTGGCGTTTAGGAACCGCCGCACAGGGCGATATAAACCAGATTAAATATACGAGAAAACCTTCATAGTGAAAACCACAATTGGCTGTGGTCTTTTGTTTTCGAGTTATAAATACAAGTTCGATTTAACCAATTTTCGTTTTTTGGCTATATCTCACCTATTTATGAAAATAGAGACAATTAATTTCTACGTTTTTCAGACACTTAATAATAATCTAGTGATGTACTCACTTTTTCAAAAAAGTCTCAAAATTCAAGTTAAACCATAAAGTTGTATTTTTTATTTCGAACTCATCGTTGGCTGCTGCATAACAAGAAAGAAGAATTTCCTTCCATTCCAGTGATATACTGTAATGGTCTTATGCCTGAGGCTCTACTCTGCGTGCAGTACAGTTTAGAAAACAAGTGAATAAGCACAGAGTTGGGATTTTTATGTAACTGCAATAATAAGCTTATATTTCATTGCATTTCAATGCATTGGAAAAGAGATTCCAGTATCATTAAATGAATTGAATAAGGAACGCATAGGGCAAAGCTTGCTTTTCACAGGGTTGAAGTCGAAGTTCAAATTAATTAAATATTAGGTTTGGGCAGAATGCATAGCCAAACCAAAAGAAATGAATAATCACAAACGGGTTTGCTATGTGCAGGTCAATGAAGCGTAGATTTCAATATACTTATTTAAGTCAAGTTATGAACAATCTAAAAAGGTATAAGAAGCCAGAAAAATAATAATGTTGCAACGAGCAATTAAGAAAACAGGCATAAAGACAGAAAATAGCAATTGTGAGAAGCAGACAAGACATGATAAAGCAAGGGAAAAGCAAACAGTAAGACAGGAAAAAACGAGTGAAAGGAAGACAGATGGGCATCAAACGCATTTATGAAGGAAGTGAACTCTTTAAAAGGATCAGTGCAATTACACGAGTAAACAGAGCAAAGCAAATAATAAAACGTGAAGTGGCGCAAAGAAACATTTTAACAATTAAAAATGTGTACAATATTTTAGAGATAAGAAATTTTTAAATTCAATAATTTGTAAGTAAAGTTATTTCAAAAATGTAATTAATTTGAACTTGGCTGATTTCCGTTTGTATAGTATTAGATTAGCATTTGTTTATAGCGGACTTCAGCAGATAACAATTGAATAAATTATAAGATTGACATGAAATGTTGTGCTCCTTTTGAAGAATACAAGTTTTTATATAATAAAATTAAATATTTTGAGCTAAAAAGTGTTTCACTGTGTTAAGCAAGTGGTATAGTTAATATGAGAACGTTTGTGGCAATTTCCGCAAACATAAATTATTTCACCAAGAGCATCTCCGAGGAAACGTTCGCCACCCACATCAAGATTATGTAGAAGGATTCCAGCCGAAAAGAGGATCCAGAGCTAGGGCATTCTACTGCGACGCATCAGGGAGGAGTGCAAGACACCGACCAGCAGCACAGACACCGGGGGAAACCGTTCCAGACGAAGATACGAGCTGGGGCCCCCTTTCCGAAGATTGAAGCCAACACGAAATCTTAAGGTACTGTCTAACCCTAAAAATATTAGCGTGAGCATCCAGAAATGTGTGTGCATGCGAGACAATACCGTACTGAACAAGATTCAAGCATCTTCAAGCCTCCAGCGAAAGTGCTTTTCAAATTATTAACAAGAGTCCAGTTGTAAGGTTAGGTGGAGATTAAATAATTGCAGAAATTCAATCGGCGTCCCTTCTGACGTCATAAGACAAATTAATTCATAAAACAAAAGAGAATAATAACCGCCAAAGCACTACGATTTAAATAAATACCTCTTCGAATGTTCACAAATTTGATTTTTAAAGTCAACTACGCTTACTGCCAAATACGAACCATTTTGCATAATTTTGACAGCAGCGCATACATTAGCGACTGCGTATTTAGAAATAATTCGGGCGCACAGTGGCGTACCAGTTTAGGTAAAAAGGTTACAAATTATTAGGCATTCACCCTTTGAATAAAGTTGATTGTTCTACCGAGCTAGCGTTATGAGAATAAAATTGCAGATAAATAAAATACGAAAAAGGGCATAATACTATTTATTTTAAGTCGAGTAAATAAAATTACAATCCAGCAATTATATTAATCAGTTTAAGTCTTACATTACATTTTAAAAACCATATCAATTAAATAGCAAACTCAAAGTGGAGTTTTTAAAGCAATCCATCTTAATATATCATGTGCAGTCACTTTATTTATTTTCACTACATTTTTACAAAAACTCGCGTTTTTTAAACTATTTTTTAATATTTCGTTTTCTAGTAAAGTGTGAAATTTATCCGGGGAATAAATACCCTATAAACTACTGCTGTAACAAAGGAAACTATGACAATTATACCTCGGATAGCTTATTCTAGATATACAGTATCCGCCAAAAAGTCGGCATATTGGGAAAAAAACATATTTTTTATTTTTCAAAAAAACATTTTACGTCAATAATTGGTGCTTGTCTAAAAACCTATTTAGTCCCTATCATATACAGGGTGTCCCTAAAAAGGAGGTCAATCCGTTAACCACATATACCTTGAGCAAAACTATGATGATTTAACTCAACTTACCTATATACAAAGTTGCTTAATTTAGCCGTTAGAGGGCTTTAAAAACAATTAAATTTTTTAAATTTTTTAACCCCCTGTATAATCACTACCAATTTTTTTTTCTGAATAGTTACTTTAATTTAGAAGCGAATTCCTCTCTTACAAATTTTAGTCGGGTAAACGCTTTAGCCACAAAAAAATATTTTATTTGTTCCTCACTTGTAAACATCAATTTATCAAGTCACTTTATTAATCAAGAAAGTTTATTTTAACAAGTTACTAACTTGTAAAATCTTTACAAGTTAACTGTCAGTTTTACAAGCGTGCTCATAGATAAATGATAGTGTACAAATCCAGAGTTGTCTTCCTTAGTATGTGTCATATTGATGAACTTAGTTGCTTGGCAGTTTAACATTTTGAATAAATAGAAAATTTCTAGTTATTTACCAGTGAGGAACAAATAAAATATTCAACAATACAAGCAAGGTAACAGGTTTTACTAGCTCAAGAAGGTAACTGGCTTGCCTACGGCTCGCCAGTCATATCCTTCTATTCGCCAGTAAAAACTCTCTTACCAAGCTAGTAATGTTAAATACTATTTTAAATCCCTACAAGCCTAGTGTTAAGTTACAATTACTGATTCAGGCTTGTAGGGATTTAGAATTTTTTTTGTGGCTAAACTCTTTACCCAACTAAAATTTTGTAAGAGAGAAAATATCTTCTAAATTAAAGTAACTATTCAGAAAGAAAAATTGGTAGTGATTATACAGGGAGTTAAAAAAATATAGATGGATAATTTATTGTGACGAAGTTTTTAAACACGCTGTAATTTTCGAAATTAGGGTTTATTCCACAAAAAGCTGTGGTTTACTGGTACAAACGCATGGCCAAAAAATGAATAAAATCTATTTAAAAAATTTCGACGTATATGAAAAATTTTAAAAAAGTTAATTGTTTTTAAAGCCCTCTAGCGGCTAACCTAAGCAACTTTGTATATAGATAAGTTGAGTTAAATCATCATATTTTTGCTCAAGAAATATGTGGTTAACGGATTGACCTCCTTTTTAGGGACTCCCTGTATAATCCAATTTACGTGTTCTAAAAAATCTCTTCATTTAGACAACTGTAAAAGAACATTTACAGGATTTTTGTAACAGTAATTCATTAACAGGACTAGATTAGAGTTTTTAAAAGCCATTTAAATAAATATTAATTAGAATTGAAAAATATTTTTCCTAAAAAGCGCCTTGCATAAGAAACTTAAAAATTATGCAAACATACTACTCTTCGGTAAATAATAAAAAACCTAAAAAGTAATTAACATTGTATATTATTTTTTCAATTATAAATCTTTAGTCTTCACATACAAAAAATTAAAATTTAATATTAAGTCTTGGTATGTGAAATTTTGAAAAATATTTAAAACATTCAAAAATAAATTTTTAGCTAAAGTTAAAAAAATAGGTTTTTTTCTGGCCTTGAGATTGTTCAGATAGCTAAAGATAACACAATGTAAAAAATGGCATTGAAATCTAACTTAATTTCCGGAAATTAGCACTTTTTTTATTTTTACAATTTCGAAAAACTCCATTTTCTAAATAAGTAAAAATTACTCCTATATGATAGGGGCTAAATAGGTTTTTAGACAAGCACAAATTATTAACGTAAAAAGTATTTTGAAATATAAAAAATAAAAATGTTTTCCCATATTATGCCGACTTTTTGGCGGACACTATATACTTGCATTGTAGAACCGGCCCTTACTGTAACAAAGGTATGTTGCTCTTTCTATATTTTATTCATTTGCAACATATGACAATTTATGTGCCGGCTAGCAATTTTAAATTCGTATCTGCAGGGTTAGGTTGTTATACTGTTGATAAATTTAACCATTGTATGGCAAATGCTCGATTATAACTAATGACAGATAATCTGAAAATATTTAACTCCAAAGAAAACTGTTGTTTGGCTGACCTGAATTTGTTTTTCAAATGCAAAAGGACGCCAACTCGCATTTGTTTTTCCTATAAGGTACCCTGGTGCCGTTTCCGGCCTCTTCAAAAGGACGCCAAGCTAGTATTTGCTTCATGGAAATGTTTCAGCTGCTACTGCCTGCTTCTGGATCACGAACCAGAACTCCTCTGGATCCTGCATCTTGCTGTCCGCTTCCCGCAGCACCAAATCTTGTTCTCGGCTCGAAAGACGACCTCGCACAGGCCACGGTTGGAAAGGACGCCAAGCTCGTATCTGCTTCCTGGTGATACTACAGCTGCCGATGCCTGCCTCTAGATCACGAAGCAAGCCTCCGCTAGCCCCTGTACCTTGCTGTCCGCTTCTCGCAGCTCCCAATCTTGTTGAATCTCAGCTTCGAAGATGATCTGACACAGGCTAAACTCCAAATCCAATTTACTCTGGAACTATACTCCGGAACACAGCCAATTAACTACAGCTGGCATCCACACACAGGCAATCAAATAATACGCAAAACTGAAATGAGCACGAAATATTTACTTTTATCAACAAAATTTATCAAAATCGGGGAGCCAAAACGACACACAAACTTTTAACTTGGCTTCCCCAACAAATAGTAACAAACGACTCTCTAGGTCACCATAGCAACATGATTTACAATTATTTATCTGTAAGTGTACATTCTTTGATCTTAATATATAATTGTTTTTGTAACTGGAATTCAAAAAACTCTAACCTCACAATTGGTCGCACTTTTCACTTTTAGTTAATAAACACTGATTAACACGCCACTAGCACAGTCTTGTAGTATTGTAGTCTCAATACGATATGAATGCAAACGCTACCTTACACCTCTGTAATGCTTCGAAACATCTTTGTACTAAAGCGACTTCATTATTGTGTCCTGACGTTACACAATTAATCTGTCAGCCATCATAAACTTAGCTACATTTGCCATACTGAGCACAAATTTGAATACAAGCTGACCGCAACCCTAACGATATTGTTTTACACAATCCCTAACCTTTGTTAGAGATGTGCGGTATGATCCGATATTTTGAAATACCGGTACTTTGTCTTCCAATACTCGATATTTTATTCCGATATTTCAGTAAGCGATACAATACGATACGATTTATGTTTGGTCAGTATCGTCAGAACCGATCCAAGGCTTTTGCGGCCTGGGTTCCAATAACATATTGACTTAACTCGTCCTCGGCCTTGTGTGTTAGGGCGTGGCTAATATCAAGAATGGCGTTTTAAGACCATTCACCCAATAGATCAGCAGTAGAGAGTGTTAACAAAGAGCAGTCTAAGTGGAGCTCCTGTTTTAAAGAGAACGATTGGTTAATTCATGTTTATTCTACGGTTAACATTACTATGTACACATTAGTTGCAAGAAAAACTAATTAGAATAAAGTCTAAGATTAAATTGGTTGTGGATGGCTAGGGCGTCTCTGTGGGCGAGACGTAAAGCCTTGGGTGGCAAGTTTATGAGGCGTTGGTTTCGAGAGCGAACTTCTTCACGGAGGTCGTGGATGGCCTGGTGCTCGCTGGAATGTATTGGGCAGACCTAGGGTTTGCCTGGTGGAGAAGCACTTCGACGGCAGGCAGCTGAAACGGGCCGGAATCTTGAGGCGTCTTTGGGCGAAGCCAGATTGACCCTCGTTGGAGAAAGCGACGTGCCAGAGTTTTTGGAACCTGAGGCGAAAATATTTTCATAGAGCTAACCTTCTCGCAGACGTGGAGGATCTGGTATGCTTCGGATGATGGTGCAGGCAAGCCGCACGTATGGAGTGATTGGTTTGTTGGGGGCGCTGAGGCTGGAGCTTGTCGGCCGCACAATTTGAAAGCGCGAGCTCGAAAGCTTGACGTGTTTGAAGTTGGAGCTCTCGGTCGCAAACAGAAGTGCGAGCCTAAGAATCGATCAGTGGCTGAAGTTAGCGCTTCGAACTCCTGATCGCACAAAGGTAGTGCGGATCGAGGAGCTGGGGTTGCTGTTAGATAAAAGGCGAACCAGCTAGCTCGATTGTTGAGTCTTCGATGATCTCCATCCGACATTCCATGTGCTTATAAAGGAGCTTGTCGCTTTGTTTTGAATTCTGAGCGCTGTTATTGGTCGACGTGGTGGGAGCTCTTGCCTGTTTATCTGCGGATTCTTGTTTTTCTTTACTAACTTTTTAATGGGTGATTCCATCGTCGCGTTTTACCGCATATGTAGACACCAAACTCGGTGCTGTTTTCGTAACCCGGCGTCGAAATCCCATCATATGTGTACTTTCCTATATGTCGCGAGCGCTTGTGTGTCGTATAGGCCGCATGGGCGCTTAGCATGTTGCCTTTGCCTGCGGCGCGACGTTGGACATTACTAGGCGATTTTAATCTTTTTGATGCTTTGTTTTTTCTGTCCGTGATATAGGTAGGTTTAACGGTCATTGCGGGCTACCTGCTGTTGTTTGTTCCGAGGTGGCCCCAGAAATCTACGCATTTTCAGTCTTAAGAAGTGCTGTAATTTGCACTGGCTTGAAAATAGAACATCGTTTTTATTTTTATTTTATGCGGAGCTGTGTGTTTGGTTTTTGTAGCTATAGATTTGAGGCATGCCGCTTCTTTTAGTTCTTGTCGAGCTGATAAATCATGCCGCGCGTGAAAGCGGTTTTACAGCTATATGGGAATTGTTGTGCTCGGGCCAGCTTTTATTTTGAATTAACAAAGACTGGCTCGCGTTTTGATGTTTTTCTGCCTCATATCAAAATTTTTTGACTATTGATTCCATTTTTTAATTTTTAACGTAAAAATTAATAAAACAATCGAGTTAGGTCTGATATTGATATTTTGTGTTGTATGGAAATAAGCGCCAGATGGTCGAACGTAGATAAATTTCAAGAAGTAATTTTCAGCTTCTACAAACTTGAGAATAAAAATCAAAACAGAATGATTTTTCTGAGCCAAAATCCTCCTGTTTAACATGTGTACGTAAGTATTACGCTTTGGGTTTCGGCTGGCCTGTGACTAAAGAGTTTCTTAGTCACGGGCTGAAGTTGGTAACGACGTTTTAGTCATGGGGTGAAGTTAGGTTCAAACAGTATTTGCTTTATTAGCCACAGCCAAAACTAAAATCAAGTTAGTTTTCAACAGTCAACTTTGACGTTTGTCAAGCATAATTTAACCTAAGATAATATTCAAAATCTTAATGAAATAATATGATGTTATATTGTCTAAATTTGTGGTCGTCGAAAAAGTATAGTATTTAACACATTATATAAATTCGTCTAGACACTCGTTTATTAAACACTCGCTGCCCTACGCTCCGCTCGTGCTTAAAAAAACTAGTTGCTAAAATGACGTTTATAAAACTTGTTACATAATATACTATTTTTGTTATTATTCAAGATACTCCATGGAGATTGGCAAACATTCGACAGAGCTCAGGCCTGGGTAAAAACTGGAGAAGGACCTTTAGAACACATATTTGTAATATTACGATTAGGTAACATTAATTTCAATTTTAAATTAAAAAAATCGTTCATAGGATAGTTAATTAAGCACACACCCTCCCTCTAAAAACTGTACCTGCAAAACGAAGTCAAATCGAACAGGCACCTGTTTATGTGCTGCTATATTCTTTACGCTCTCAAACTAGCTAGAGCTATCAACACTAAGTATTGACAACTCTAGCTAGCTATAATTACTTTTAAGTAATAGCGGCACATAAAAATCTACATGGAAAAAATCAAAGGCAACTAGATGTGTTTTTTTATAATCGCTCTGTATATGCAAAATTTTTATGTTTCGTCGTCCTCTATAACCCCTCGAAATTTGTTAATATCTTTTTGGGACACCTTGTATTTTATATCTCAATGTCAAATTCGAGGTTAGCAGGTTAGGATTTCCGTCAGTTTTGACACAAAATGACGCAAATCCTAACCTGCTAACCTCGAATTTGACATTGACGTACAGTGTCACCAACATATTATTCATACGTTGAATTTCCACAGCCCGCTGAGGAACAGTTTTTTTTTATCTCTCGATAGTTTGTTGGGTGCAATTTGAACAAAGCGCAAGATTATTAAGTCAAAGAATAAGATGGTGAAAAATTGTGAACTCGGCAGAAAGGTAAACCGATTTGAAAGAGAAGAGAAAGAATTTGCAAAAGAGCAATTATTAAATATTGGCAAAAGACTGTAGCGAACGACATGAAAGTGCGGGACTCGATAACCAGTGCATTGATGTGTATGTTTTTGTCGATAATGTCCACTGAGACATACAGTAGGTGAGTAAATTTACTCTACCTGCTGCGGTACCTCAATTGCATGAGGTCACACACAACTAACTGCGTCTTCGTCGCAAATGATGTAACTTTTGTAAGAAGACTAGTCAGAGGATTGATGTTCACATTCCTACCGTGTGGGCATAAGCTCAAGGGTCAACCTTTTTTATCGCTAACGGAGGTCTATCACCTTCAGCCATTCCCGGGCACTCACCGTGCACTGGGGTTTGACCTTCTTTAACTTGTGGAAAGAAGACCCTACAGGTCTAGAAACAGCCGTTGGTTCAATTCCAACGCTCGCTCTTACCTTCGGGTCTCCCTTTATTGCTTAGCCGAATTGATTGTAAACAAGATCGTATATCGTTCGCTGATAGGGCAAAACCATTTCAGCATACTAGACGCCTATCTTGCTAACAACCCGCTACTAATTATTGTTGCGTTTTGTGATGTAAGTGAAACAAAAGTTTTTTATTTTTATAACTGCATCTTCAAGGGAAAAATACTCAATTGAGTATTCTTCCCTTAAAGATAGAGTTATAAAAATAAAAACATCAATCCTCTGACTTGTCTTCTTACAAAAGTTACATCATTTGCGACGGAGACGCAGGTAGTTGTGTGTGACCTCATGCAATTGAGGTACCACAGCAGGTAGAGTAAATATACTCACCTACTGTATGTCTCAGTGGACGTTATCCACAAAAACATACACATCATTGTACGCCAACAAACGCGAAGTCTGTAAAAAAGTGTAAGTTGACAGTCAAGAGTTCTTCCCTCACATCCTAATTAAATAAGGGCGCATGTCGGTACCCTGACGAGTCTAAACATCAAGAGACGAAACATGTGCACATCCGATCACAACTAACAACAGAGCCAAAAGAGGTTTTGTCCTGAGGCTCTTTAAGAGGTCGGATGAAAGGTGACCATCTATCTTGGGAATTGAGTATTCTTCCCTTGAAGATGGAGTTATAAAAATAAAAAAACTTTTGTTTCACCTACATCACAAAACGCAACAATAATTAGTAGCGGGTTGTAAGCAAGATACGAGTCTAGTATGCTGAAATGGTTTTGCCCTATCAGCGAACGATATACGATCTTGTTTACAATCAATTCGACTAAGCAATAAAGGGAGACCCGAAGGTAAGAGCGAGCGTTGGAATTGAACTAACGGCTGTTTCTAGGCCTGTAGGGCCTTCTTTCCACAAGTCACAGGAGGTCAAACCCCAGTGCACGGTGAGTGCCCGGGAATGACTGAAGGTGATAGACCTCCGTTAGCGATAAAAAAAGGTTGACCCTTGAGCTTATGCCCACACGGTAGCAACCAACTGGGACGTTTGAGCTTCGTTCCCGGAGAAATTAAGTATCCTGAGCTAGAGGAGTGTACACCAAGGCGTCGGCAGAGGCGGCAAGGGGGCCACCATCAATAGCAGCAGCGAGGGGACCGCCTCCAGCAGGAGATCTGACTAGCAGCACCTACGATCGTCTACGTCGCAGAACGACCCAAAGTTTAAAGGTAGGAAAGTGCCTGTAATACATGTTAGCGCCGGGGTTCGCAGGGCAAAGCGAGAACCAACCTTTCCGAAGACGACCAGCGTGTTTCCCAGCGTCCATTTGCTTTGGTTTTCTCAAAATTAGTGTGGCTTGGGTAAATTCTGCTGATCCAGCGAAAACCCGAAGCGTCCAAAACAAATGCCAGAAGTAGCATCGCTTCTAACAATCAAGGGACGGTCTTGACGTCATCATAGAACAAAATCTAGTTTAATTGCCAAGCGGAAAAAATTCAAACGACTTACCTGATGCGTTGTTCATAATTACACGAGTTTAAACATTCAGTTATGCCGTCTTGCACGACCGACTAATTTGTGTTTATCTGACAGTTCGGGATTTATTTGACCCAACCACTAAAAACCACGCACTCGAACTACTTTGAATTTCGAGTTAGTAAACCTCAGATTATATGTTCAAAGATACCGAAATTCGGGACCTAACCTGTAGAGAGTTTCATGTTTTACTGATGAGCTAGCACACTGAGTTTGCAGTTAAATAGAATATTACAAAATAGAGGGCATATAACCATTTTATTAATAATTTGATAAATAAAGATTACATTTCATTTTAATCAGTTTACCAATTAATAACAAGCTTACAGAGCCTATCCTTAGCCACATCAATATATATAAAAGCTTTTGTTTTATAGTATACTCATATTAAGCATATTTAATTGCACTATTCTCAAATATCAAGTGAAGAGTTAACAAAATCATATTCATAAAATTAAAAAATTAAAAATTACAAAAATAAGAGGAATCACAAAGAAAGTTTAATTAATAGTTCTTTGAGTCTCTTCGGAACGTTTAAAAATGTTTGGCAGCGATTTGGCATACATTGTATGCAATGTGCTATCAACATTTGGGCAAAATTCAAAATTTTAAAATGATAATATTTTATCAATGGACTTAGTTTTCTTTAAACCAAATTATGAAAAGAAATGCTTTTTATAGTGTCACAATCATGAAAGGTTACCAAAAATGCCATGACTACCGTTTCGGAAAATATTTTTTAAATTGCACCAAAATATGCAAATGGTCCAGTTCATTTGTGGAGCAGTCTATATAGATGCTGTAAGACCTTTAGAGGGCGTGGTAAAATGATCTACAACAAAAAAGTGGAATACGAGCATAAAACGAATAGATTAGCCAAATGGGAACAAACAACGACCCAAAAAAAAATTATGCTGCAGAATACAAAAGCATTTTCTGATCTGTAGTCAAGTTCCTGATACAAGGCTTTCTAGTTGAACTATAGTTTAAGGTGTTACTACTCCGTTTCACGTCGTTATAGCGGGCTTTTGTCGATATTCCAGAAAATGCTAATTCCTCGAATTATAGGGAATCAAGCGATAATACGATGAATCACCGGGGACGCGATGAACTTCATACAAAATACACGTGTTCAGTTACTAAGTGCTCTTGTATGTACGAGGTCTATTCAGTAAATTTCCAAACTTTTGAATTAGGGCACCAACAAGTGATATCAGGCGGATGATGGCAGGGTGTTTCTACCACAAAACGCATTTCGCTATTTTCCTCAGTCATCGTATTATAACTGTTTGCGTCAGCAAGTATTAGGGTAGATTGGCAACGAATTTCTGATAAATTTTGTTTGAAATTGAAAAAATCCCGATTGCATGACATGAGTTTATGGCTATCATGTTGAAACAAAACCTTAATCGTCACACTGAATGTCAAAATGGTCACCACGATCCAAAAATGGTTGACACGTGAGGTTGACAGTTGCTTTCAATTCTTACTGAGCCTTTCAACATGAATTTCATGCAAAAGGTAAAATAGTGAGCAAGGAATATTATCTTGAGGCCCGATGCTTGAAGGGAAAACCGATTCATGTTGACCAATGCGCACATGGACACATCGCCATTAATACGCCAGTTTTTGGCGAAACACGAGACAACGTTCGTTCCACAGTCTGCTTACTCGTTGGACCTATTGTGAATTTCACACTTAACCTTTTAACGGGCAAAACTCTGGGAAATTACATAATAATTTTTTTTATTATACCTGCATCAGAATTGCCGTTTAAAGCACGCCTGAGCGTGCGAAAACCGGCGATTAAAGCTCGCCGAGCTTTAAAAGTTGTCAAGGAAATGACTGAATGCAACAACGGACGTGAACGCGACAAAAACGTAATTAATTCTCGTAACTATAGTAGCAATAGTAACATACCCTCTCGATTTATCACGACAAAAATTAAATCTAAGTTTTTAGTGCGTAATTTATTTCCAGTATTGGAGGTATAATAAAAAATAGCGTAAAGTATTCGCGGATAACTAGTCTTTAAAACACTTGCTCTATTTCGAGCACTCCGGCTACGCCGTCGTGCTCGAAAACTCGCGCGTGTTTTAAAGACCTTGTTATCCACTCATACTTTAATATACTATTATATATACTTGTCACTTATTTATTTATTTATTTAAAGCAATGCGCTTCGACTGCATGGTCATTAGCGCTTACAATAATGTGGTTACATTAGTATTGATTAACAGAGCAAGTTACAGTATTTACATATAAAGAGTCTGTATGGTATGTTATATACATATTTATATTTTGTTATATAAATTGGTGGCCTTGAGGAAATTATTTTTCGGTAGTGATCTGTACTTAGAGTTTTCTGAAGTGTGGCGGGTATCCCTAGTGTGTCGCGGTATCTTATGTATTTTGGACATTCGATTATGACGTGCCTTATAGAATTCACTAGTTGACAAGAACCGCATCTTTCTGGCTGTGGGTCATTCGAGTGTGCCCTATCTGGAGCCTGGTGATTATATCTTCTCTTCTGGTTAGCTGAGTTTTTCCTTTTACCATAATGCACGGTTTTATTTGTCTCAGTTTGTTATCGGTTGTCATATGCCATTTCTCTTGCCATCTTGTCACTTACCATGTAAAAATTTAAGTTTTTGGTGTCAAAATTTCAAAATTGGCTCTCAACAGTTTGAACATGGGTGGTACATATACAATATAGCACAGTACATTTGGGGAAAATTTTTCAGAGAAAATTTACTTGCTGATACATATCTGTACCACTTCTTTATTTAGAAATGTTTAGTAATAATTCATTACAAATAAAGAGAACCCAGTGCAGATAAGAACTAACAGAACTTTATTATTGCACGATGCCACAAAAAAAACAATAATATATGTCACACCAATGAGTAAAAGGGGTACATTTTGTAAACATAGAAAACATTTCTACCACGTAACTTAGTGCAGCCGAGAGCTAACAGAACTATATTATTATTATATAACTTAAAACAAAAAATAAATAAAATAATATCACATGTCACCCCAATGGGTAGTATATATAAATGTTTGTAACCTTAGAAAGCATTTCTACCACATAACATATAAACCGAAATATTGAAAGCCATTTGGTACAGTAGCATTTAGTGTGAAAAGGAATAAAACACTCGAGGCACAGAGCAACTTCGTACATGCTATATTGATCACCGTTGTTTTAGCTTTGTGCTGCAATAGCAGCATCTTCTTCTTGTTCCTTTAGTAGGAAGGTGTTCTCCTACATTGGAAAGCCGAAAGAATTATGCAAAGTAGATCTACCATCCGGATTGTTTCTCTTCCTTCCTCGGCGACATTAAACGGTAGGGCCACGTATTATTCTTGCTGAATAGGTGCCCACTAATTCAGAAGCCAACTCTGATCGATATTGCAAATGTGTCAGTAGTTTGGTGTTGAATTTACAAGTTTTCAGAGTATTTTTATATGATAACGCTGTTAACGATGCAAGCTTCCAAGCAGTAGAAAAAATACGCATCCACCACCTTCTGCTATTCCAAGAAATGTTATATGCTAAATGAAGCTGATCAAAGTGATCGACTCCACCCATATATTTGTTATAGTCGTTTACAGCTATTGAACACTCCACTTAATATCTCTAATCATGTATTTGCTCAAGAGTATTATGGATTGTACTGATTAGAGCTACAGATTTTGTCCTCTGTCTTTCCATTTTGAAATTGAAACATTACCACTGACTGAGTGACCGTCAGATTCTCCAATAGTCACGTCTTTGTCTGGTTTCAGTACCATTCTTGGAAACAATTTGTTTCTCTGATAGTGGCACAAGAACATAATTTTTTATTCAAAACGTTTTTTGAAAGGATCAAGAAGAAAAAAGTTGTCGAAAAACAAAACAACAGCCAAGACCCTCAAATGCAGGCGTTAATTTAGTCACTACGCGCTTCCCAAGAGAAATAAATAGTTTTCTCGGCGTTTGGTTCTGCACCTTCATACAAAGACATTCCAATGCAATACCCAGTCACTGCTACGGCTCTTGTATTTCAGCATCGACTAGTTGATTGACAGCAACCTTGATGGGTGAAAAAGCAGTGGAAATAGTCTCGTCGCATATTCCAAAAACGGCCTTATTTTATAATGTCTGTCATACTGCAAATTACTCTTATTGGACAACACGGCATTACTGTACAAATGGAAGTGCTGGGTAAATTTGAGGAATCTTTTTAGTAGCGTGACATCTTGAATGTGTGATACCTTGAAGTTAGAATCAAAACTCCAGTATAATTGCATACTGGGGACACTATTAAAACCCATTATGATTAAAAGTTCTATGTACGCCTTCAACTCATCTAATGACAAATTTAGATGTTGATGTCTCTGAGTTGCATACAAGTTTGCTTCGTTGATAATATACTAGAGAAATATCGGTGTCAAAACCGTAATAAAGACTTGGACTTGAACTTGGACATCGAAATCTTTGGCCGAAGTCCGTTTTAGTCAACTTTTGCTGGCACTTCGGAAGCTCTTCTCCAGTCAAACGTTTCATTATCAGGCGAGGTAGAACTTGTTTCACCATCTTCATCATTATCGCTGACATTTGCTCTTGCAGTTGGTACATTATCGTCATTGTCGTTCAAGTCTATATAATTCTGTTCTTCATTATCTGGTGATATAGTAGAACTAATGGATGCATCAGCATCTTCATCGCCTTCTTTTTCTGAATCCACAGCCATTTCGTCTGTTATTTCGTTGAGCAGGAAGGCAACATCGTCCAGATTTTTTAAGTTGTAGAACCTTTTGAATTCATTCTGTGTAAAAGTATTCATTTTTAGCATTACTCAAATACGGATTGAAAAGGAGTTTTTAAAAATATTTTGTGTTGAATAGCGACATCACAATCGAAAATGCGTAATTTCCCTCAACAGAGTTGCATTCTCTGAGGCGAATGCCGGGGCAGTACTTCTCCACCTTTCCTGACCTTTCTTCCATTCTCCACCCCTGCTTTCTCTAACCCATCCTGAAATTCCCGTTATTGGCTGAAGAGGGACGCAAGGTCCCTATAGCAGCCCGCCCCCAGTTGGGGGAATTGAAATTATCATAAACCTTTACCTACCTTTCTTTCAGTGCATTACAAAAGAGCACTTGAGTAACAAACGACTTCCGGGATTGGACCGTGTCATAGTTGAGGTCGAAGAACTCCACGTACTTAAGCTCCACGGCGAGTGGTACATACATGTACCAGTATCCTATAAAGGGTTAAGAGTGCAGTACGGCGAGGATAGGGCAATGCTTCTCTCATGGGAGATAGATTCACAGCCTTGTCGGCTGTAGACTGGACACGGCGGAACCGGCTTAAGCGAAAGGACCTGATTACATTCAGGGATAGAAAAATTATGCACTTATTTATTTTTAAAAGCAGATTTTTAAATTACTCTTAGGAGGAACTCCATCGATTCATCTTAAAGGAATTTTTAAGAGAGAATGCAGACGTAGGTACTCTATTTTTATAGACCCAACTTTCTAATTGTAATTACGATTTAATGACTTATTTATGTAGGAACACATTAAAAGGCAAATTTATGTTTTGTGCCGTTCGAGTTACCAGTATGGAATTTCGAAAGTTCAAAAGTGGTGAAACTTTAAATAGGTGTGCAAAGTTAGCAGTTTTAAAAGTTGTTTGCTTTCTATTAAACGACGAAAATTATAGTATTTCATCTACTGTTATCCATGCTGTTATCAAAAAAGAAAAAGATCTAACAGATCAGTTAAATCTCCTGGAAAAACAAGGAAAAACGAGCAGTCAAGCAAATTCGCGTGAATTTACATACGACGAGGGGGTTAACAGTTGCCTTGGGGATTGTTCATTAAGAGTTTTTTTTTTTATTAAAGCGAATCTACAGTGCCTTCATAAATTGTCAAACGTTTTTAAATAGCCATTATTTTGGCGCTAGTTATTTTAACTATGTTGGCTGCACGTGCAGTGTTATATTTTGACGTTGAAATTTATCATTGGCGTTCGTTCATTGTAATAGGTTTACAGCCAGTTGCCGTAATTGCTCCGTGGTTTCAGCGTACTATTCTATTGCTTCACTTCTCTAATTAACGTTTATAGACATGCCGTTCACACCTAAACATGATGTTTTTATACTAATGGCTCACTTTCGCAGTCGAACCCGAAATCAGGATGGTTTACGGTCTGGATTCTGGATTAAAAATGGAGGGTGAGTTACCTCACACGCACTTAGGCCGCATTAGGTAGGCCCATTGTGCTACCTCCCAGCAGCTCTCCAAGTTGGGTATCACTCAAGCCATCCAATCTTTTGAATGTACTTAAGGACGACCGCAACTGGAATGTTGCTGATTCTGGCCATATCGGGCCAGAAGTCCCCCAACATGGATCCTCTGACTCTTGCGAGAGCTGGACAGTGACACAGAACGTGTTCTGCTGTCTCGTCATCCTCGTTGCATCCGCGACAGTTTGGGCTGTCCACCAGTCTCATCCTGTGCATATGTTGGTTTAGAGTGCAGTGTCCAGATAGGATACCCACGACTAGTCGAAGGTTCCTTCGGGACAGTTGCAAGCAATATTTGGCTGTCTTTGGCGAGGGCGCTGTAATAGCAGCCCGTGCTTGACGACAGCTTTGCATGTTAACCCATCTTCGTATGAAGCTGTTTAAGGTTTCTTGATATAGCATAGAGCTTAATATTGTCAGGGATATGGGGATTACGGGTTCTGGCCCCCAGAGAGGTTGTCCGGAAGCCAGTCTCTCAGTCTCATCAGCCTCCTCATTGCCGTAGTTACCGTCATGTCCTTTCACCCATACAAGAGAAACAACATTATTTTTTGAGATATCTTCGAGAGCTTCACGGCACTGCAGTACCACACCTGAGGTAATTGTGCAACTGCCCAGGGCTAGTAAAGCGGCTCTACTGTCACTGAAGATACCAATACATTGATTCTCGATTTTCCTTTCAAGAATTGCTTTTGCACCATGCATTATTCCAATTACTTCCGCTTGAAAGACAGTGGCCATTTTGCCTAGTGGTATGCTTTGACGGAGGTTCAGATCGTCAGAGAAAACTCCGGCACCTGTTCCGTGCTTTGTTTTAGATCCATCAGTAAAGATGGATATATCTATATGCTGGGTAAACCCGGCATTTTCATAAACGTTAAATTGTCTATTGAAGGCATATTGCAGAGGGAGGTAGTCCACCATGGCGTCCAGAAGAGGGATCTTGTCGACAGCCTCATTCAGAATGCGGGTATGCCTGCCTCCCTTGCCTGCTGTGTGCCACAGCCCTTTGTAGCGCAGCCCCAAGGCGGCCCTTACGGCTACTTCCTCCACAAAAAGATCAAGTGGTGGAAGGCATAAGATCACCTCTAAAGCGGCTGTAGGGGTTGAGCGTATAGCACCTGTAGAACTAAGACAGGCAAGACGTTGCACATGTCCTAGTTTACTTGCTGCCGTAGCCTGTCTGACCCTGGGCCACCAGACAAGTGCTCCATAACATAGCATGGGCCTAATCACGGCAGTATACAGCCACAAGGTAATTCGGGGAGAGAGTCCCCAGGATTTACCTAAAGCGCGGCGACACTGCCAGAATGCCATGCATGCTTTTTCAGTTTTAACTTTTAAATGTTTCTCCCAATTCAGCTGTCTGTCAAAAATAACTCCCAAGTATTTGACATTGTCTGAAAAGCTGAGAGAAGTGTTGAATAGGAGAGGACTACGTAAAGGTCCCACCTTCCTTTTTTTTGTGAAAAGTACCATTTCTGTCTTCGAAGGATTGACAGAGAGTGACTGTTCATTACACCATGTTTCTGTTATTCAAAGAGCTGTCTGCATCAAGTTACAGAGCGTGCCCTCGAACTTGCCAGTAATGAGGATGACGATGTCATCCGCATATCCAGTAGTATAGAATCCAGCATCATTGAGTGTGCTTAGAAGGCTGTCTACCACTGTATTCCACAGTAGTGGAGACAGAACCCCCCCTTGCGGACAGCCCTTCGTCACAACACCTCTAATGGAGTTGCCTCCTATACTAAATTGTACTGCTCTCATCGTAAGCATGCGTTTTATCCACTCACAGAGAGTGGGTGCCACACCATGCCTGCGTAAGGCAGAGTTAATGCTCTCAAATGAAGCCTTGTCAAAGGCTCCTTCAATATCAATGAAGACTCCCAGAGTGGACATTTTATTGTCTAGCGATCTCTCAATGCGGTTCACTACAGCATGTAGCGCCGATTCAGTAGATCTCCCTGAGATATAGGCGTGTTGGTTCAGGTGCAATGGGTGTAAAGCCAGCATCCTTTCCCGTATTTCTCTGTCGCAAAGTCTCTCAAGCGTCTTTAGTAAGAAGGATGTGAGACTAATGGGACGATACGATTTGGCCTGGGTATAATCCGTACGCCCTGGTTTAGGTATAAAAACTACCTTCACTTCTCTCCAGCTCTCCGGTATATATCGAAAAGCGATACACGCCCGGTAGATGCGCACCAGGTGAACAAGCATCAGGTCCAGTCCCCACTGTAGTAGGGCTGGAAAGATACCGTCCACTCCTGGCGACTTGAAGGGGAGAAAGGAGTTTATAGCCCAGGTTACCTTGTCACCCCGTACGACCTGGTTTGCCACATTCCAATCCTCCTCTGAGGGAGGTGGAATGTTGGGTCTTGGCCATACATTGTCAGGGGTGACAATACAGCCTGGAAAATGTGTTTGAATTAGCACTTCCGCTGTCTCTTCGGGTTTGGTTGTAAAAGAACCATCCCCTCGCTTGAGACAGCCTGGCTGTTGGTTTGGATCCTTAGAAAGGATCTTCTTCAGCCGAGCCGCGGAGGCAGTGGTCTCTATGGAACGTTTTCCAAGAGTCCCTCTGTCTCTGGCGGATTTCTTTTTTGTATAAACGTTTTTGGTCTTTATAGACCTCCCAGTCACTAGTAATTCTAGTTCTTTTTGCTTTGTTAAAGAGTTTGCCCAATGTTGATTTCATCCTATCGAGTTTTGGACACCACCAGGAGGTTGTGCGACTCGCTTTGGATATCTTCAAGGGGCATGACGATTCGTAAGATTGTAGGATCGAGTTCTGCAGGATATCCACACTGATTTGCAAGTCCTCTACCTGATCAATCTTTTCTGGGAAAACCGAATCCGCCAGATGAGCTTCCAGATCTGTCTTGTAAGATAGTCTGTCAGTCCGCCTAGGGTTTACGGTCATATTCAATTGAGTTATACATCGAACAATTTACTGAGGCGTTGCCAGGTGTACAAATCAATCGCAATGCTTTTGCTCACCATAAACGGATTATTACTCACCGTTTCGAAGACAAACACTGTATCTGCAAACGCAGACCTACTGTTTCAACTGAAGAAAAGGTAGCTAACATTAATAATCGAATGCAACTAAGCCCGCATAAATCAGAACTACAATCCACCTCGCAAAAAGAATATCTCGATGGAGGTAAATTTTAAAAACTCAAAAGCGAAAAATATTGCTCGGACGCTACTGCCACGAAAACTAAAATATTTACAGAAGTACCAACTGCTGTTAAATGGGTTGCCTACATACGTTCTTAATCAGCGTTCGGTCATTTATGAAGGCACTGCATAACTTTTTAAAGGATGACGAAAATTTACCTTATTTTTCCTCTATTCACGTTATACAGGCTTTTGAAAGCTATTGGTTTTGTTTACAAAAAAAAATAGGTCGGAACAGTATTACGTTAGAATGAGAAGATATTATTAATTGAAGTGATATATACTTAAGAACTATAAGACAATATACATAGAGTTTATTAAAACGCGCAATGTGTAAATGCGTTTATTTTAAAATGCAATATGAAAACGTTACTGAGTATGTAAAAAACATAAGTAATATATTCTACGGAGAAAAGAATTCTGTTGATCAAATGTTATAAAGACTTCAGTTTACAGAAAGTATGTGGGTTATTGCATGCCCTGTTATTCTTTCTGTTGCTTCTTTTTCAATAAAATTACGGTTCATATATTGCATTTTAAAATAAACGCATTTACACATTGCGTGGCGTACCCTTAGAAACCAATAGTAACAATCAAGTCCTCGTGGAAACGGAAATACCACATTGTGCATTAAAATAAATTCACTGTAGAAGAGGGGCATTGTAATATAATTTATTTAGATGAATCATGGGTTAATATTCGACACTCTGTTAATTATGAATGGCATTATGCCACTATAAAAAACTGTCGCGATGCGTTCATCAAAGGTTTAGAAACAGCGAAAAAAGCGGCTCGCGATTTTTAATGCTGCATGCTGGTTATGAGGGAAGAGGGAGGGTGTATAAAAGTGACACAAAGTGTCTTTAAGGCAACAAAATGACGGAGACTACCACGACGAAATGGATGGGTAATACTTTAAAAAGTGAGGATTTTGTGGAAAAGAAAATCAAGGAATGGCTACAAGAGGACATTTTCTTCGAAGATAATTATCTCAAATCGGAATTACGAGTATTATAAACTACGTCAGCTTTTAAGGATCAATATGATAAGTACCGAATTGAAGAAATCGCAGCACAACATAATTACCTCCTTATCAGTGAATTAAATCCTATGGTTTGGAATCGGGTAGAAACATATGGAGTCGCACATAACACTGATTTTAAACAGGAACATGTTCTTAAATTAATAAATGCTGCCTTCGAATGGGTCACAAAACAGAATTGAAAAAACTACGCTACACACGGAATTGAGAAAAACGAGCGGCAAATGTGGGAAGCAGACAATCTTCAGGATAATATGGAACAATTATATTATAACCGCATACTAGTCCAGTCAAAATAGGAAAATCAATTTTTTTCAGTAATGTGTAGGGGGGGAGGGGTACCCTGAACAAAAAAACATAAAGTCCCTCAAAATCCCGGTGCCGCTGGGGGGGGGGGGTATAATGCTCCATTTTTCAGTTTTTCGCTTATAACTCGAAAACGGTGCGTTACAGTGAAAAAGTTCTTCAGTATAAAATGAAAGCTTATGAAATTTTCTACAAGTTTGGTTATATACGTTTTTACGAAAAACTGGCCCGTTTTCGTGCTACCGGCTCCGGAAAGGTGGTAATTTTCAAAAAAATTGTTTTTCACTCATGTTTTTCGTATATATACTATAATATAATATATTATATTATATAATCATATTATTATGATACATGAGGCAGTGTAATCAATTACAATAAAGAAATATTTAAAACGAATAAATTTGGAAGATTGCTATAATTAAATCTTGATGGGTGTTAAATTTTAAATATTATTAAAAAATTTATTTGAGACAATGAGAGAGGAGATTTTGATATTAATTGAATATACTAATTTAATGGTTACAGAAAATTTTAATAAAGTTCAAGCCAAGGTTACAATTCACAAATGTATTTGTTAGAATGATAAGAATTAATAGCATGTAATAATAGGATATTTAAAATAAATAAGTGTGCAATAAGAATTGTATCTAACAGGAATGAAAATTTTGTTTAATTAGTTACAAAAACAACTTATGTAAAAGCAGACATGTATCTTGAAAATTACAAATTTTAATCAATAAAAAACAGAAATTAATGCCTTAAATTTGCATTATTATTTGGTTTATACAAATTTAAAAGGGCCTTAAACAAATCTACATGGTGTGTTATATAAAAATATTAATTGAAGTTATTGGAAGAATATAATCAGTCAAGAGATTATACAAATAAAGTTAATTGGAAATAGACAAATACTCATGGTTACATTATTTGAAGATATTTGGATTTGTTCCTGCAGACGGGAGATTATTGGAAGTGCTTACAAGTAACTATTTGATTTGAATAATTTGGAGGATATTACTAGAGTCGTCGGACTATCTGTAAAAGGACCAAGGTTAGATGTGGAACATCATAATATTGGAACTTAGCAGGAGTTAATCGGTGTGGCGGTGACATTTGAAAGGAAGAAGGATTGGATTCTAGGAGCAAAAGGGGTTGTTGACGAGACGGATGCAGTTCTAGGGTTTCCGGATCAGCATAGGCGTTACCGTTTGAAGAGTGGGCAGTAGGTGTTGCAGACTGTTGACATCAGGATCCATTCTTGGTTGGATTTTGGCAGTAAAAAGCAAGAGAAGTTATTAAGGTTTGTGTAACAAGTTTATAAAAGTATTTTAAATAACAATCAGTAAAAGAAAATATTAAAATGGACTTGATATAGTGCTTATATAGGTGAATTGATTAATATGTGCGTCAATGTAATATACAATTGTCAATACCTGGCTTGATGAGTTTTGAAAATCGGTTTGACAGAAAATGTCATTAAATATAATATTAAAATTCAATTAATAGAGATCTTGATTTGGCGAACCACCCTGAGATAAGAGAACTTGATTTGAAAGAAATTATTATTGAAAGGGCATTGCATTAATAAAGGACAAGTTTTAAGTAAAATATCAAATACATAATAAATGTTATGCAGTAGTAAGAGGAGCTAGCATTATATAAAATATAGTCGCCCAACATGGTGCATTACGTAATAATATATATTATATAGGATTATATAATATATTATATAATTATATATCTTATATATTATATAATTATATATCTATAGAATATATTTTATATACACCGGATTGAGCAGCGAAAATTAAATTTCCGACGTTAACGAAGTTTTAGATTTTAATTGAGCGAATAACTAATTCCAATTGGTTAAGTTTTATCTAAGTTTTATATATTGCTGATTATTTGTATTGTCAGGAGCTTCAACGGCATTTTAATAATAATTACGTAGGTAAGTAAAAATTATAAACGGTCCCACTTTGTGTTGTTATAGTAGTAGAAAAACAAATGTAAATAATTAATACGTAGTTCATAGATACAAATAATTTGTATATAGTATATTTGAGTAATAGGAGAGTGCGGCCATTCTAAGAAGTTATTCGGGGCTAGGACACGACGCCCACTGGTCACAAACCCCAACTCAGAATTTGGCCATAAAGCCCAACTTCGATTCTGGCCACAACGCCCAATTTGGTCACAGCGCCCAATTTTGATTTTGGTCACAATGCCCAACTTGGTCATAACGCCCAAAAACGATATTGGTCACAACGCCCAACTTGGTCTCAACGCCCACCGACGCCTGTTATAGGAGAGAGCTATCGACGCTACTCAAACCACCGTTTTGGTCATAACGCCCAACTTCGATTTTGGTCACAACGCCCAACTTGGGCACAACGCTTAATTTCGATTTTGGTCTGAACGCCCAACTTGGTCACAACGTCCAATTTTGATTTTGGTTACAACGCCCAACTTGGTCACAATGCCCAACTTTGATTCTGGTCACAACGCCCCAACTTGGTCACAACGCCCACTTTTGATTCTGGTTGTAACGTTTCGCTTTTGATTAAGCGCTACTAAACTTTAATTTCAAATTAAAAGCGCTTAATCTTCGCGTTTTTTGGGGTTACGAAAAATTCCAGTACGCTCGAACATGAAGGACAGCCGCGATGCGCCAGCGGAACGGAGAAGTGTTCTCCGCGCATACCCACCGCCACGCGCTGTGATGCCCGGCAGAGTGACTGCAACATATAAAATAAAATTTCTCGCCGGCCTCGAGCACGAGATTGAATCCGAGAATTACCCCGGTACCCGACCTGACCTGCAGCAGGCGAGGGCTCAGCCCTTGGCCTAGCTGGCCAACCAGTATTAACCAGACAAATTCGAGACAATCTCGAGCCAGTCCCTTCAGGCACCCCGCTGAAATTCAAATTATCATATGACTATGAAACGGAATATGGTGGTTTGAATTATTTAATTTTCTTGGAATGCAAATATCCGTTCAAATTCAATCAGTTTATGACTGAGAAATCGGAATAAACTGACTTGAATAAATTTCCTCGGGGACCCTCCTGACCGTTTAGATTCAATTAATTTATGGCTGGATAACGGAATAAATTAATTTGAATTATTTGCCATTTTGGAGGCCTCCAGAGACTCGTGAAATTCAATTAGCGAACGGCTGGACATCGGAGTTCGCTATTTTGAATTACTTCAGGTTAACAAAATCTGATTAAATATCACGCACACCTGAATATTAAAGTGCGATAGTTCAAATTCGTTCAAGGCGCTAAAGCTCATATAAACTCTCAATTAAACTTACGTACATCTGAGTGCGTTATTGTCAAATCTTTCTGAGTTTAGAATTTGTCTAGAATTACACGGCAAAATATGCGGTAAGAAAACCACGTACTTGCACTGTGGAAATCTATTTGTCCATCTTGGAGGATAACCTTGACACGCGCTCAACACCTGATAAGATCGCACAAGAATTCAACCCCCTGCACTAGGTCAAGTTATCAGCGGAATCTATCGCAAGAACACCCACGTGCACGGATAACGCGCGTATGCTAACGGGATCATAGCTTCAATTAATTCCTTTTTTATTAAAGCGAACCAAAATTATTCCGTTTATTTACATTAGTCCGAGCTGCCATTAATTTGTTTATCATGTTCCAGTTCTACCAATACTCGCTCGACCGTTCACATATAGTGAAGACTCCAGCCATACATCCCGACGATTGAAGTTGCCTATCCTGCCTACATTGTATCTGTGCAAATCTTCATGGTAAAGCAACATTTTAATGATGAGGATGGACAAAGAGTTACTTTATTCAGTAGTGGATGAAGTAGTTAATAATCTATAGCAACTTACAAAAACAAAATACAAACATGTTACCGCGGAAAATAGTACACAACCAAGTAATATGATTACATATTTAAAATTATTTATTCAATTTTAAAACTTATTTATACAATTATTTGTAGGTATTGGAAAAAGTTTTATATGCTACACGTGAATAAAGAGATTTTATCTATTCGGGGAAATTATCTCACTCGGCTGTCTCGTGAGCTAAAGTTTTGCCTTTATGGATAAAATGCCTCTTTATTCACTTGTACCATACATAACTACTTTGCAACACCTACCTATAGAGTTGTAAGTAATTTATCCACTAAACCCACGTTGGTAGAGTAACACTTTAATGATAATAGTGGATAAAATTTACTTTATCTATGACAGTGTAAAATTGACTTTTACTTGGCAGTTTTAAATTTGTAAAACGACTGTTTAATAACATGTTTGCATTCGTTTACATCGTCAGTAGCAACGTGCTTAAAAGATTTCATTCGGCATGTCGTCAGTAGCAACGGTTTTAAAATTTTTAACCACGCAAAATTATAACCGTTTGCAATTTAAATACATTTAAATATTTTTCTTATATTTACCGTGTTTTGTAGATTCTATCGTAGATAAAATATTGTACGATACACATGCGTAAAGCATCTTTAGTCATTCACGCGGCTTAATACGCTCGCTCACTCGAGTTTTAACTCTACCCCAATCGTAACTAAAGACTAGCTTTACGCACAGTGTCAGGTTTTTTCGAAACATTAAGCTCAAATTTTAATTAAGAGAAACCTCAATAATTGTATGAGTTGAAAAATGTTATTTTTGTACTCATTACTTCAAAATTCATATTTCCCGGTCATTCAAGATGCGCCGAAAGTTACTTTTCCCGCACTGCGGTGCTTTTTACTTTCCAACAAAAACTAGGGCAATTGTGTGTTTGTACATTTTTATAATTGCCGTTCGTTGATTTAATTGCGCTTCCAAACACCAGAGGCGCTGTAAACGTCGACAAAAGCTAACAGATGCGTATAAAAGTTTAGTGATTTGTGCTGTCAACTTAGCAAAGTTGTAAAACACTAAATCATAATTTTTTAAAATATATTCAGTAATTCGTTACAAAAAACATTGTACCTAACTTTTTCGGGAAGAATTTTCCTGAATTCGCACTACACGCAGCACAACAAACAAAGTGTTCATTCGGAAAAATTACCTTCCCGAATTTGTTAGGTAAATAGTAGGCAGTTTGCATACCAAGGCACTGAAGTTTAGCTTTTTATCACGATTGTGGATTTAGTAGCCGAGGCCCGTAGGGCCAAGGCAAATAAACCACATGAGGGATAAAAAGGAACTTCAGTGCCGAGGAGTACATTATGTTTTCGTTGAAATCGAGAAATCGTGAAATTACAACATTATAACCAACTTTTGTAGGTTATTTTGACGTTTACCTATCGCCCCGCCGCCTACAAAAAGTCGTAAAACAATCGATGGTAGTGAAGTATATCGCTTTCTCGTATTTTGATGACGATTTCTTCACTGCCGATTTTAAAAAAGTACAATTTTATAGACAGGTGTTGGATAAACAAGCATGATTTATCTTATTAGAAACGCTAGTAAAAAGTTTTTAGGCTCGAACGAATAGAAAGTTCGTTTTGGATATAACAAGATGTTGAAGGCCCTGAACACACGGGGATTCCGTATCCGAGATTCGGTATGCGGGATACAGAATCTGAGTCTGTTCAGACACGGCGACTGAATCTCAGACGCGGGCCTTCAGTCACTTGCAGTGCCGTGCTGTTATGGACCTAGCATTGCTGTTCTTTGTTTCTGTCGCATTAGTCTAGAAGTGCTGTATTTGAAGTCTGGGATTGGGCTCTACTAAGCCAATAAATTTTTCATTGTCAAATAATGTACTCTCTATGATCGTTGTATAGTAAGGAACGCCCTGCTTATTCGATTTAAATAGAAATTGAAGAAAATCTGCTACGCCTATGATATGATATCATATGTTCTGGCTGGCAAAAGTAGGCGTGTCCAGGTCCTGGTACACGTGGACTCATATGCTCCATATGCTCCAATGGTAAATCGGTATCCGAGATACAGAATTTGCCGCCGGCGGCCGAAATGGAGAGATAAGGAAAATTGGCCGCCGGCGACACATTCTGTATCTCGGATACCGATTTACCATTGGACCATATGGAGCATATGAGTCCACGTGTACCAGGGCCTGGACACGCCTACTTGTGCCAGCCAGAACATATGATATCATATCATAGGCGTAGCAGATTTTCTTCAACTTCTATTTAAATCTAATAAGCAGGGCGTTCCCTACTATACAACGATCATAAAGTGTACGTTATTTGACAATGAAAAATTTATTAGCTTAGTAGAGCCAAATCTCTGACTTAATATACAGCACTTCTAGACTAATTCGACAGAAACAAAGAACAGCAATGCTAGGTCCATAACAGCACGACACTGCAAGTGACTGAAGGCCCGCGTCTGAGATTCAGTCGCGACGTCTGAATAGACCCAGATTCTATATCCCGCATACCGAATCTCGGATACGGAATCCCCGTGTGTTCAGGGCCTTACGTATTAAAATAAGAACCAGTATTTACAACTATTTGTATTTATTTACTACATTTACTAACTACTATTTACAATTACAACTACTATTTACATTCAATCATGAATCAATATATCAACAAGAATATCAGCAACCATTAAATTTAACTGAAGTAGAAATAACTAACACCAATACCAAGCTAAAAACATAAAAGAACCTGGAAAAAATGAAATTCGTAATCTATATATTTGAAACGTGAAGCGTTTTCTTTCGACATCAATTTTGAGACTTTTGATTTCGATAATTCTTTTTTTAAATGAAAGCCGGCACCGTGTAGATGTGCACAAAAGTCCTAAATTACAAATAACTGCTTAACTTTTAGAGAAAAACCAAAATATTGTAGCGCTTATGTGACGTAGCTTTGCAGCGAGTAGCAGTGGAACAAGTAAAATACGGCCTCCTATATTATGAGAAACGTCAAAGTACATGCACAGTGACAGCGAATTTTTAAGAAAATCGTACGACACTCATTAATGGCCAATAGAAAAATTAGCTCACGAGCCGTATCCAAGACAACAACAAAATTTCTTGGAAATTTTTTGTAGGTAGACATTACTTCTTTTTAGGGTTTGTGTCGTTACGATTTTCTTACCGAATCTGCATTCGAGCATTAATTCATATCCGGAAATTATTTTCGTGCATTCAACAACGTCCTAATTTGCCCTCGCGTCCCGCTCGGGGACGTTGTTGAAACACACTCAAAAAAATTTCCGGAAAGAATTAATGCTCTTATGAGATTATGTGTGAAAATTTCAATCTTTCCTTTCGAAAAGTAGCGTGTATGAGTGAATCTTAACTGTACATCAGTTCATTATTAATCGAATGTACCTACACATCGCCCATTTTCTTGCAAATTGGAAATGAATAATATCACAGGTTTACAGGTGAAAGGATACAATTAAAATACCATCGCAACTAATTGCCAAAGAGGTAATCATTACAGAAATATTTGGTAATAGTTTGTCAACTCTTGAGAACATCCTTTAGTATCTCAAAATTCTCAATTTTAGCGCCAAAAACAAACATTGCGATGAAATTAACCACAAAATTATATATCTCACTAACAAATATTTGCGTGTGATTACAATTGCAGATACTGACGACATTTACAATTTCCTACGGAATTTCTAGATTCGTTAAATTTCAGTGGAATACCTCCACATTGCTTAAAACTAAAAATAGCGGCAATTGTTATCCTCTTGAAAAAAATAAATGTGTACTGGTTTAATAAATGGGACAAGATTAATGGTAGATACGCAATTTATACGAGAACTGTTTAGATTTGGAAGTCTTAAATCGGCAAGCTACAGGCAGAAGAGTATTATTACCGCGTATAGATTAAACACCTTCTGATATTACATTACCTTTTTGCTTTCGGAGAAGACAGTTTCCTCTACGCCTTTGCGATGACAATTAATCAATCGCAAAGACAACTCTGGATAAAGTAGGAATTTAGTAGTATTTAGTCATGGTCAATTATACGTAGCAATGTCAAATGTGCGTTGTTTTTTAAAAACTTAAAAATTAAAATTTTACCTCATGGATCGTACCACACGTTAAAAATTGTCTACAAAGAAGTTGCAAAATATTTTGCAATGGGTGGTTTGTTATTTACTGTGATTTTACCTGCTCGACGTTGATATTTAAATGGCAGTTGCTCTCAAGACAAATACGTGTTATAACAGTGATTTTTCAAAATGCAATATTAGTATAAGGACATATTGTCTTGAATTTACATAAGGGTTCACCTGAGAGGATATTCCCAGGCCGAATAGTTTTCCAAACTTCTCTTGAAACTCGGCAACGAAAAAGTATGTCAAACCGTGATAGATATCGCCAATCTCACTAACATAATATATTCCGACATCAAGAACATAACAGTAAAAACCTGTGTCCTGGCTTCGAAAAAAGGCGATTATCACTCTGAGGAATGATAAGGCACTAGAAATCAACAACACAGACCTCGGAGCCTTTCATTCGGAGGAAAAGATCTATCAGTCGATTAACACTGTGATGGAGGCAGAGGACACAGTGCACTACCACGCTGAGTTTCTCCACACTCTCGACCCTGCCGGACTTCTTCCAAATCGCCTACCTTTGAAAGTTAGAGCACTCATTATACTACTGAGAAACGTGAAGACTCCCAAACTCGACTGTAGGTGAAAGCTCCGCATCAAAACGTCACTGAAGCCACAATTTTCGTAAGTTTTGGAGAAGGGGAAACAGTCTTCATTCCTCGAACATCCTTTATTCTTTCAGACTATTCTTTTCAATTTAAGAGACTGCAATTTTACCGTCAAAACCTGTCGATCAACAAGGTGCAGGTACAGTCGGCTGAATCAGGCTGGGGTCGACTTGAGGTAAGACTACAATATCGTCTACAAAGAAGTTTTTTACCCTCTATTCGACGAGATTGAATTTTACTTCACAGATCGTTACATAATAGAATGTAGGAAACGTGGGCTTAATAGATGAGATAAAATTAATGGTAGGCAATTTATTTGAGAACTGCTTAGATTTGGTATTAAATGGACCAACCACAAGCCAGGAAGAAGAGTATTATTACCGCGTATAGATTAACACATTCTAATATTGTACTACCTTTTTGCTTTCGGAAAAGACATTTTTCTGTGTGCCTGACAATTCATAAATCATAAGAACAAACTGTGGATAAAGTGGAGAATATATCGTATTTGCCGCAACCAGTATTTAAAAATGGTGAAGCATATTTGTGAGTAGTTTTAAAAACTTAAAACATTTAAATGTTACCTAACTAATGGATCCTGCCACATGTTACAAAGAAGTTTTGTAACTTGCAAAACATTTTGCAACGGGTCCACTAGTGAACTATTAAATATGGTGGCCAACTAGTACTAATAACCGAAAATCATAAACTTTTTCAAAAAATACTAGAACTTACATATAGAAATACCAATCGACTGGCATAAATTTAAAATGCAAAAAGTCGTTCTTTTTAATTACTGTAGAATAACACTATTGGACTCTACAGATTGGTGGTGGATAATGTGAACATAGGCAATCAAATGAGCTATACTGCGTCTCAGGGTGACTAGACAGCACAGGGCCTTATGGCAAACAGCGATGCCATATGTCTCCACAAAAGTGTTCTGTAGAAAATATTCCCCCATCACAGACAAACAAATCCGGCTATTGTAATAGAGACAGCTTAACTATAATCCCTCATTACCTGGTACGTTTTGTCAGTGGCATTCAAACAAGTTCAAGAACGAAACAATTACGTACAGTAGGATCTCCGTTATCACAAACACATAATTCTTTTAATCTGAACTTGTCATAGTTTTTTAATGAGTAAAATTCGCCAAATTTAGTGGATTTGATAGCCGGTAAAAATAAATAAAACGAATATGTGTTTCACGGCAATCGAGTTTATATATTTAAAATAGAAATTGGAAAAAACAGTAACTGATTATAATTTTTAATTGTAAAGTTTAAAAATTGTACAATTCGTGTATCACCACTCGCTGTCACTATTGTTCACTTCACTATTAATGTCACTATCACTATCTGCATCATTTATATTTATAATAATTGGTTCTATATCTTCTAACAAATTATCGACTTCCCACATTGTCCTTTCTGTTGCTATTACGTGATTTACATAGTTATTAGATTTTTCTGGCGTAACTCGCAAATATGCTTCACTGATTAAATTTCGGACTTCATTCTCCTTAAAATTCGTGTTATGTCCGGCTACGTACCTTAAAAAAATCCGCTTAATTGTGCATTAAATTTAAGAAATAATAAGAAAATTATGGACAATAAACTAATTAAGCAAAAGATGTTTAATTTAATTATGTATTTATAATATCTTGGGTGTCGATCTTTGATAACATTAAAAATTTATTTAAATGACATTTTGGAAGCTTTTGCTGCATTACAATTCAATAAATGCCAAAATTAAACAGTGTTTACGACAATATTTAAATTAAATACCTTTTTACTTCACTCCACACCAATTCTATAGGATTCAGTTCGCAATGGTAGGGCGGGAGTCTCAAGATCTGCACATTGTGCCTTTTTGCAATTTCTTCTATTTTATACCCATCATAGTTTCGTTTGAAGGTATTAACTACTTCCAATTCGTTTTTTAAATAGTCCTCTTCAAAAAATTTGTCACCCTCATTATGGTTGTAATTAAGAACCAATTTGATGCATACAGCAGACGTTAAACCTGATGTGCAGTAAATTACTTCAGTTTTAAAAATGATAAGATATAGGTATTAATTATTTATAATCTTCTATACAGGGTGATTTATAATAGGTGTAAAACACTTTACTATCTTGTTCCGGAAGTAATTTTAAGATAAAAATGTCATATGGACATAGGTCATATTCCTATTTGTTTTTACTTATGTTTTGAAATTGTTCTTTAATAATCATTACTAATTCACTAAAATTTAAATCTGTTGTAGTTCTGTAACTAATTGGAATATGACCTATGTCCATATGACATTTTTATCTTAAAATTACTTCCGGAACAAGATAGTAAAGTGTTTTACACCTATTATAAATCACCCTGTATAAATAATGGTTTCTGAATTACAAATTATACTTTCTCAAACTGATTAATCTGAACTACAAATGATGCTTTCTGAATTAAAATTTTGCGTGAGAACTTATTGGGAACTTCTGGTTTTCGTCTACTTCGGTCAACTTATACCATCACCCGTTGCATAGAACTGGCAACGTCGGAGCGAAATTCCCATAAGGAAAGCATTCCCTATCCTCTCCACGCTGTCTTGTCACCCTGAGACGCTCTATAGCATACAGTTTATGGGTTTTGTATGCGTTAGACAAAATAGAGTAATATGCGATTAACATCTAGTATCCGCAGAATAAAGGTGTTTTGTTTTCAGAAAACACTGAATGCTAGGATGCTAGATTTTAAATCATATATCTATTTCTATCTAACGCATGCAAAGTCCATAAACTGTACCTATTCTAGCACATTTGTTCACATTTTCCGCCACCAATCTGTATACAGATAACTAGCAATTTAACCAATTCTGTGATTTCAACCCAACGTGCCTTCCGCGAAAGAACATAAGAGGCATTAAAATTCCGACGGAAAACTCAATGGGTGGTAATTCAGAATACGTCATAGACATTACAAGACTTAGCAAATTCTTAACATTCGGATACCTACGTTTCTTTTACATTTTCTAATTAAATCCAAAATATTATTTCTAATTTTGTTACCAATGACATATATTATTTTATTCTAAATTTTGTCCCCTAAATAATTTACCATTCGTGTTTCATCTTTTTGTGACTTTTGAGTCCGAAGCACATGTTCTGACATAACAGAATCAAATTTTGAGATCATCTCAACAGCTTTTAAAAAATTACCGTTATTGCTTTCAAATAATTTATTAGATTGCCCGCGTAAAGCAAGACACTGCCGTGACAAATATTGTATTATTAAAATTATTCTCTCAATCACAGCATGCCAGTGCTTTGCTTCTGCATTCAACAAACGTAGTTGCGTCTGGTTTACAGTTTGTTCTTTTGATAACAATTTTATAAGTTCTAACTGATTTTTAACATTTGCATTGTGAGTATCACTTTTTTCGTGCCTTGAAATCAATAGTGACAAATGCTGCCAGTCAGAAACCCCTTCCTTTTGCGAAAAATTGTTTTTAATTTTGCCAAATATTGTACAACAAAAGCAATAAACTGCATTATTTTTTATTGAATAAACTAACCACGGTCTATTAATTTCTTCTCCATTTGGAAGAGAACGGTAGAAATATTTTTTCGAAAACCTACCATTTTCATTAGTTGGGAAATTGCGTTACCTGAACAGGCCCTCTTTCTACTAAAATTTTTGTTAATGTTGTTGATATTATCTCAGGCCACTCTCCAGGATCATCTGAGGTTGCTGTGTCCTGCTGCGACTGCTGTGAATCTGATGAGCAGCCAAATTTCTTTAGTTCAGAAAGCCTTGATGAGGATGACGTGCTGGCTTCTTCAGCGTCACCAACTTCTCTTCTCTCTGGTTTTGGAGACTCCGAGTCAGATGAAGTCACCTTCTCTTCCCCAGATTCGGAATATTCCCTCATAATTTCCATTTCGACTTCTTGGACGCACGGCTCATTAAGTGGCCCGGAAACAGAACTAGAGCTTGATTCTAATGCTTCCGATGACACATTTTCTGGCTTCAAATATTTTTCTAAAGTATTGGCCAGTTTTTTCGTTTCTTCTTTTTTTTGTAGACTTTGTTTTCGATACTGAAAACCCGACAGCCTTTTCGTTTTTCTGTTCTAGAAAAATTATAACAATTTTATTACTTAATACAATTTAAGAATATGTAGGTAACTATCTGTGTATTGATTGATATATGATTGATATGTATGTATATAACTTTTCTTCAACTTTCTTCAAAACACAATCACTAACAAAATTAATTTTCTCTACTCGATCTTCTCTGCAGTCAATTCAAAAATTAAATGACCAAATAATTATCATTGCACCCATATTACCACAGCATTAATGTAAGCATCATATAATATTATATTTCTTAAAATCAGCTTTAAACAATTAGGTACTTACCGACAAAAGAGATCGCCGACACCCCGATCAAAAATAATATAAATACCTACTTCATAAATACGATGTGTTTCACAGTCAATAAAAGCCGCCAGCCGCCAGTTTTCTGAAAAGTCACGTTTTGTTGCTTCTGATAAATATCCGACTTTTTTGTAATCATTGCATAAAGATGCATGGAAAGCGTTCCTTCAAGTTGGCTTCGTTTAACAATTAGCCGCCACGGAATAAAAACTAACTTCGAGAATTTACATAAACAATAATCCATGTAACCATATTATCAGGTGTTCACAAAATAAACATTTTTTATACCTATATAGGTACATATTTTTGAACTTCTAAATTTTGTAAAGTAAAAAAAATTGTACATTTTTTTTTGTAATTTGTATATAATTTTTAAACCTTTTTGGCCGCCCCTGAATTTGGCCGCCCGTGTGCGGTGCACACATTGCACACTGGCTTGGCGCGGCCCTGAATACAGTTTATACAGAATACAGTATGCGTTAGGCTCTGGCATAAACAGACCTATATGCGATTAACATCTAGTATCCGCCGAATCAAATGATTTTGTTTTTAGAAAACACTGAATTTTAGGATACTAGATTTTAAATCATATATGACTACTTCTGCCTAACGCATACCAAGCCCATAAACTGTATTCTAGCTCAATGGACTGCCTATGATCACATTATCCACCACCAATCTGTATAATACAGGGTCCGGAGAATGACCGACCCTATTTAAATTGTTAATGACTGTTTCAAATTTTGAAATATTTTTAATTTTTATTCAAAAATGTAAAGTAAAAACTTGCCAATTTTAGTTACAATACAATTACTTGCTCCATATTAATTTGGTTATTATTCAGTAGTTGAAGGAATTGTTCACAAAACCTAACCCGAACTTCTAAATCTCGTGGTACGAAATTTTAAATCGTTTAAAATATGGCGAGTTCTGTCTGATAGGCCCAACTTGATGAATTTAATCAAATTAAGGATTAGGTTAATCTGTATTAGTGTGAAAATGAAGTTTGAGTTTGAGTGATGTTATATTCAAAACCTAATATTTTTAATAAATAAATTATATTGTAACTAAAATTGGCAAGTTTTTACTTTACACTTTTGAAAAAAAATATTAAAAATGTTTTAAAATTTGAAACAGTTATTAACAATTTAAATAGGGTCGGTCATTCTGCCGGACCCTGTATAACATATACTGTCCCTCGTAAATTTGTAACACATGGATTTTTTTATAATCCATTTATCAGAAAGTTTTATTCCTGATACAAGTTGCTACATCTTCTCAAACTAAAAATGCACTTGCCAAAATGTAAATATATTCCTTCATATACGGGGGAGGTTCAACAATATGAAAATGGTTCAAGAATAAAGTACCCTTATTTTTCAAAATAGCCAAAAATATTATTTGAAGAAGTTACTTACAATTAAAAGTAGGTGTTAAATATGAAGTCACAGTTACTTGCTCCGAAAACATTTTTCCTGGTTTCTCCTATTCTTTTCTTACCACCCTGTGCATTACCAAATGAAATACTTCCAAGTTAACTTACAACGGATACGATAAACGTGTACTGTCAAACCTGAGTTTCCCCTCACTTAGCAACCAGGATATTACGTGATTCGAAATTAGTGCTAACAAATCTCATTTTTGTGTCAAATTTCTAAATAATTTAAGAACAAACGGACCAAATAACAATTTAAAATCAATTATAATTTTTAATAGATACTTCCAATTAACATTTTTGTGTATTTTGAAAAATAAGGGTACTTTATTCTTCAATCATTTTCATATTTTCGAACGTCCCTCGTATATGAAATAGGATATTTAAATTTTTACAAATGCATTTTTAATTTGAGAAGCTGCAAAGGTTTTAATGGACAATAAAATGTTCTGATAAATGGATGTATGAATAAGGACACTAATATTATAAGCAACAATCAAACGTGATTAATGTTGTCAATCAAACGGTGGTATTGTAACAAGACAAAAACTTTGTTTAACTACGTATATATGAGATTTATCTCGAATTAAAGGGGTAAATTAAACACAACACGCCCTGTTCAACCACTGCTCTTTATTTTCACGAGTTTTCAGCTACAAGTCAAACCCCAGAATGAATATTTGAACAGAAATCTCGATACTAATAACTTCTCGTTTTTATGAGGTTTTAAACAAACAGTCGGGGTGTGAACGCTGCCCCGCCCAATTAGCAACAAGGAATTTGGAATTCGTCTCGGCCTTGCAGTCGGACCCCGGAAAGATCGTCAGGGTTGATTTCCATTGCCCTCGATAAAAATCCACAGCAATGCTCACACGGCCAACCTGATGCTTGAATTCGTTCTCGAATTAACCATCACCCAGGATGTCGTCCTCCTCGTATTTAACTACCAAACTACCTGTAATGGAGAAACAACTCTGCAGCATCGAGTTTTACTCCTAAAGACAACAGCAATCAGCTTCTCATACATTCCATAGCATCACAACATCAATAACATATCAATAAAGCAATTTTCTATGCAATATTCACATCCAATACCCAGCTTTTCGTCCTGCAAAGTGCTTTGCTTTCAACAGTAAGCTCTTTTCTCTTTTGTCCTGTAAAGCGTTACGCTTTCAACAGTTTGTCCTGTAAAGCGTTACGCTTTCAACAGTTTGTCCTGTAAAGCGTTACGCTTTCAACAGTAAGCTCGTTTTCTCTTTTGTCCTGTAAAGCGTTACGCTTTCAACAGTTTGTCCTGTAAAGCGTTACGCTTTCAACAGTTTGTCCTGTAAAGCGTTACGCTTTCAACAGTAAGCTCGTTTTCTCTTTTGTCCTGTAAAGCGTTACGCTTTCAACAGTTTGTCCTGTAAAGCGTTACGCTTTCAACAGTTTGTCCTGTAAAGCGTTACGCTTTCAACAGTAAGCTCGTTTTCTCTTTTGTCCTGTAAAGCGTTACGCTTTCAACAGTTTGTCCTGTAAAGCGTTACGCTTTCAACAGCAACCCGAAACATTTTTTTTTGAGGTCATCCTGCAAAGCGTTGCGCTTTCAGCAGCCCTCGTATAATCAACAGCAACTTTGCAAAGCGTTGTGCTTTAAACCATTGTAAAAACCAATACTACTATTTCCATTCACAAAGAATACCACCGTAAAGCGTTCCGCTTTCAACGAATTGGCCTCTCATCAGTTTCACAGCAAGCAAAAATGCTCGAAAGCTTCACAGCAAGAATATTTTTTTTTAAATCGGTATCACAGCAAGCAAAAATGCTCGAAAGCTTCACAGCAAGAATATTTTTTTTAATCGGTATCACAGCAAGCAAAAATGCTCACAAGTTTCACAGCAAGAATTTTCAATCTGTCTCCCAGCAAGCAAAAATGCTCACAAGTTATACAGCAAGAATTTTAACAATGCTCAGAACACAATTTTAACAATGCTCAGAATTTCCACAAAATGCTCACACAATTTTAACAATGCTCAGAGTTTTCACAAAATGCTCACAAAATTTTAACAATGCTCAGAATTTTCACAAAATGCTCACACAATTTTAACAATGCTCAGAATTTTCACAAAATGCTCACACAATTTTAACAATGCTCAGAATTTTCACAAAATTCTCACACAATTTTAACAATTCTCAGAATTTTCACAAAATGCTCACACAATTTTAACAATTCTCAGAATTTTCACAAAATGCTCACACAGCCCTTTCTACTCACCGTTACTGAATACTTAGTCGGAAAATTCTCCTGGCCAAGTTCGGACCATATCTTTCCCAACTATTCTCTTCCGGGTAGTAGCCAAGTTCTGAATTTCCAACCGATCGTTAGGTAGAAGCTGCAGCACTTCAAACGGACCTTCATATTTTCGCTCGAGTTTGGATAAATGCGAATTTCCGGAAGGATGGAAAATGAAGTCTCATCAAATCGTCGCTTAGAATAATTTGCTTGTTTTTTTGTACGCTCGTATGCCAGAGCTCAGTCATTTTTCAAATTAGTATTAGTTTCTTTTAGCAACATAAATTCTGTCAAGGATTCTATTTCAGGTAAACTACTGTTTTGACCGGTTAGTAAGCGAATAGGTGAAAATGTGGTATTTAAAGCTACTTGCAATTAGAAACACTGGTCGACCATTCTGACTTATTTTGAATTTCTGTCCTTCATAAATTTAATACTGCTGAAACATATCTTTCCACCTGTCCGTTGCCACGGGGTGCACTTTTTGCTATATGATGTTGCTTGATCCCTAATTTTGTCAACAATTCTTTCACAGTTTTATCAGTAAAATTTGTGCCTCAATCAGAAATAAGTCGTTTAGTAGTTCCGAAAATATTAACATAAATTTGTAACACATTATTCATTTCCAAAGAATCGGCATTTTTTGATATTTAGTAAAAAACCTGCTTCGGCTAACGCACGCAAAACACATTCTAATTTTCCCAACCCTTCTGAAATGGTGTCGCACGGAACTAATAAATCGTCGAAATAAACAAAAACATCTTTATCTTTTAATTCTTTTAACCGATCGATCTGATCATCAATCCGCGGTAGAGGAAAACGGTCTTTAATTGTTATTCGATTAAGTGCTCTAAAATCAACACGGACCGGACTGGCGTATGGCGAATTGCACTCACGAATTATTCCATTTTTTTTTTAGAGGCCCTCTACGATAGTTTTGACTTTTTTTTTCTCACACGTAGCCATTCGATAAGGGTTGTATCTGATAATTTTGTTTTCCTTGAGCCGAATAGACAGCTTAGCGGTTTTTATGGCTTTGATAGAATTACCGGTTGTGAAAATGTCACCGAAGTCGCTCAATAATTTTAGTAAATCAACCATATCTTTGTATTTTAATGGGGTATTAATTAATTCAGGTGAAATTGAAATTCGATTAATATTCTTAACGACTGATTCAAAATCATCCTCAAAGCAAAGTCGATTTCCCTGCGAATTGGTACAAATCTTCACACCTTTATAATTTAACAAATCACGCCCTAGAATAACATCTGGTGACATTGCGGAGTCATCCACAACATAAAACACAACCTCAAAGGCTGTACCATTTTTTTCAATGAGTAAGGAAGTTTTTGTGCGGGTTGGAATCAAGTTACTACCAATGTCTTTTAATATAACGTAACTTGGTTCCAAACGGCAGTGTAATTTCTTGAATATTTTTTCTGAAATAAGACTGCATTCGGCACCTGTATCAATGAGACAATTAACATTTAAATTTTGAATTTGGAAAATAGTAGAAAAATCTTTGTTCAAGGTGACACAAAAATAATTCACGCCTAGTCAAATATTAAGTTTGCGGTTAGAGCCAGTCAAATTTTCATCACGCCTATCCTTTGCAAAACATTTGTCACTATTGTGCCCAAATTTACCACAAAAATCACAAACAACAGGATGAAGAGTCATTTTTTTAAGAGTCGCTTGTCGAGGCATTTAAATTTAATGATTCGCCACAATGGCGACTTAAATGACCGGGTTTGTTACAGTTATAACAGAGCTTCATTGACTTGGAATCGTTTGTTTCAGAGAACGGATATGATCGCTTGTTTGACAGATTTTCGCGTTTAAATAGCTTGTAATTGTCAAGCAAACGCAACAAATCAAGGATTGAATGAACGTTGCCTATAAAGGCTGCAGTTTTTACATGAACATCTTTTATGTCGCCAATTACAATTTCTAATATTTGGTCATCAGATAAATTAAAATTCAAAGTTTTTAAAAGAGTGACCTTTCGTCTGGCATACTCACAGTAAGTAGTGGCTGCATCACTCGAATACAAGCTGGCGTTGCGCAATTTTTCGCTCAAATTCCTTTTCGGTGGATACAAATTCTCAAAATCCACTTTGAACTGCGTCCAATTTTTGATCTCCGGCTCCCACGCAGAAAGCCAATCTCGCGCTTCTTCGACCAACCCACTGGAAGCTCGTGCAGATGCGAATTCTTCTTGATTTCCTTCAAAGTTTCGGCCAAAATTTGCGTTAACTGTACTGTACACACAACTCGAACTATTTATCACACGTAGGCGATCCCACTTCTGATATGAGATTTATCTCGAATTAAAGGGGTAAATTAAACACAACACGCCCTGTTCAACCACTGCTCTTTATTTTCACGAGTTTTCAGCTACAAGTCAAACCCCAGAATGAATATTTGAACAGAAATCTCGATACTAATAACTTCTCGTTTTTATGAGGTTTTACACCACTAAACAAACAGTCGGGGTGTGAACGCTGCCCCGCCCAATTAGCAACAAGGAATTTGGAATTCGTCTCGGCCTTGCAGTCGGACCCCGGAAAGATCGTCAGGGTTGATTTCCATTGCCCTCGATAAAAATCCACAGCAATGCTCACATATATTCTAACTGGCACAAGCCTTCAACTAGAAAACGACAAAATGTTAAAAATTGTGAATTGTTGCTATAAAGTAGTGAAAATGAATAAATCGATCCCATACGACATATGTCACTGAAATGGGGAAAAATCCCCTATCTCATAATGCCACAGAAACTTTTTTGGACAAGGCACTATGCCACTGAATTATTATGAAAAATAAATAATATTAATACTACTTACGGGAACTTGAAAATTTTTCTACCTATTACCTCACCTTAAAAGTTTAATTTACTATTATTCATTTTAGTTACACATTTTTCTTACTTTCTGTGCCGCCTGGGCGATATGACTAAAATCAAAGTTGAGCATTGTGACCAAAATCAAAGTTGGGCGTTATGACCAAGTTGGGCGTTGTGACCAGTATCAAAAGTGGGCGTTGTGACCAAAATCGAAATTGGGCGTTCTGACCAAAATGGAAATTGGGCGTTCTGACCAAGTTGGACGTTGTGACCAAAATCGAAGTTGGGCGTTATGACCAAAAAGGTGGTTTCAGTGGCGTCGATAGCTCTCTCCTATAACAGGCGTCGGTGGGCGTTGTGACTAAGTTGGGCGTTGTGACCAATATCGTTTTTGGGCGTTATGACCAACTGGGCGTTGTGACCAGTGGGCGTTGTGTCCAGTGGGCGTTGTGTCCAGGCCCCAGTTATTCATGTAGCTTTGACAGTGGTCGCACTTCAAAATATTTCAATGCGGCCCTGCCTGGTCTGTCCCCTCTAGTTCTAAGCTATAGCAAGCTCTAGTATCAACCGGCAACTGCGCACTCCAGTGTTGTCAGGCTCTGAAAACCTAAATACTGCACTGCGGATGAGAAATTACCGTACAACTAAAAATGTTTATATTTTAGTATGAGTATAGATTCATTTATTCTAAAAAAAAATTAATTTGTATTCCGATAAATCCATCCGAGATTTTGGATTTCTGTAAATTTAACATAACTTTTGGTAACTGTTAAATGAAATTGAGCAAAATTAACTCTCATTATTTGAGAAAATAATAAACAAAAAAACTTCATATTTAAACAAATTATTATGTACAAATAAGAAAACAGAATTTTTATGTAGACTTTATCAGTCTGGAACATTTATATTAGTTAAATAAAATTAAGTAGGCAATTATTCCCAATTCAAAATACAAACTTCGTATGTGGTGTTTACTTCTGTGTGATGAGAGTCGTTTTTATGGCTTTTTCTGCCACCACCATCATCACTGTCAAACATTTTGTACTTAATATACGCTAATAGCAATTATTCCATAATGCAAGCTGTGTATTTTAATAAGTTATCACAATTAAAGTTTTCCTAGAAGCGACTCCAGCGATAATCGCTTCGCGATAGTCGCTCAGTGATCATCGCGAAGGACTCCTCTCCCGAGTTAGTATCTTACCATTTTCCTCCCCGTGATGATCGCTAGAGTCGCTAGCGTTGATCGTTGTGCGACTGTAGTCGCCTGCTCTTGGAGGAGTCATAATCGCAATCTTTAGCGTTCTTTTGTGAATTATGTACGTATCCATTTCTTGAAAAATGTCTTCTCAGAATGCAAAGCTGCATTTTTCCGCTGAAGAGGACGGAAAGCTCACAGAGTCAGTGAAAAAACATCCAGAATTATATGATATGCAACATGCACCTTACCGTGGTATGCGAGTGGAGGACAATATTTGAAAAGAGGTTGCAGAATACCTATGTGGAAAGATCAAGTGAGTTGAAAATCAAATACAGAATCTTTAGTTTATTTTAATACAGTCACTAAAGTAATTTAATTATTATCTGTTCGGTTCACATGACCGTTTTGCCAGCCCATACTGCCTTCTCTAGAAAAATAGTTTGTTAATAAATTTCTCACTGAAAATCCTTCTTGATTTGCAAATCCACAGGTCCCAGGCAAGCTAATAAGGTTTTGAACTGGGAGGTCTTGAGCAATGTCAAAGTTATAATTTACTTTCCGACGAGTTTCGAAGTAGTGGTCTCTGAGTATGCTGTGCAAGCAACAGGAAACTATAATGACGTCATCGACTCGTGAAGGGCGTATCTTGATTGGTGTATAAAAGATCCTGAAAACTTAGGCCAGCAGTCCAAATGCATTTTCAGGGACCCAACGAGCACGGCTTTTCGTTCATCAACTGCTGCATCACCTCTCAGGTAAGGTCTCATCATATTGGTATGCAGTCTGAAAGCTTCATCATCGAGAAGTACGCAAGGCAGCACCATATCCGACTTCGGTACATGGAGGTGGAAATAGATTTCCAGTCGCAAATTGTTTTCCCAATTTATTAAAAATTCCACTATACCCTTCCTTTTCGAATAAACCTACATTTATGAATATAAATTTGTAGCAAGTAGAACAATGGAGAAATACCCTTTATAATTGGCCGTTTAAGTACCTGTTAACGCTCGTACTCAAATCAGCCATAATTGTTCAGCAAAACATCACTTTTCTAAACTTGTTACGTAATATACTATTTTCAAATACACTTTACGTATTTTAGTTTAAATACATAGTTTTTTTACTTACCTCAAAATTATTGCAAGTTTTTCGTCAGACCTGATTGGGTAAAGATTCTATTGTATGCTGTCTCCTTGATATTGCCCTCAATTAAACTCAAAATAAAATTAAACTGTGAAAGAATCAATCTAAAGTATTCTCGAAACTTTTTAACATCTTCTCTCAAATGATTTTTGATGAGTTGCAAGAAAGAACCCTCCTCCTTTTTTGCTTTGAACATTTAATGCACTCCTTTTCTGGAGAAAGGCATTATTTGCTCGGCAATATCATCATATTCTTCTTCCTCTGTTAATAAATACGCAAGGAGTATTTTCTTTAAACTCATAAAATTCACGGAACTCCCAATCACAACCAAGAAACCGATAAACAAAATTAGCAATAAACTGCTGCAATTGTAGCAGGAGAAGCTTGCAGGAAAACACCTTAGCGTTTTGTGCCAGCGATAATCACTGAGCGATCATCGTCCAGCGATCATCGCTGACGAAGTTTTATCCTGAAGTGAAGGAAGATAATTTGCAAATGGAACTTTTAGATTTTGCTTCCAAGTAGAATAAGTTGTCATCAGCATTACCAGAGAAATACACCAAAAAAACAAACTGAACAGAATGATGATGAAGAAGAAAACAGTACTGCTGATCATAAATTCTGCAAAAAATGTATAGGCTATTGCTATTATGTTCCACAAAAATATAATTTATATGCTGAAGCATACGCTGATCTAGAAAAAAGCATATAAATATTTATTAACTCTTTCTGTTTCACAAGTTGCATGTAAAAAGTCATTTTCCAAATTAAAATTTATTTTAAATAGAGTAAGGAGCTGCTCGTCTTAAGATCATTTGGAGGCTTGCATGATAATGTCTTCCGAAAATGACGTTCTAACGTGTATTGACAATGATAATATACTGCTTGAACTGACATATAAATGTAAAAGCATGAGAGACTTAACTTGTAATTTGATATTTTAATACTACTTCTTAATACCATATTATTGTTCCCTTTTTTACTTGATACTTATTTGCATCTATATGCGCTAAGAGTTTACTAATCTGTGTTACGTTTTTTATATTGTATGTATTATCTGAGTTGTTTTTGGGATATATATTTTATTTTAAAAAAAAATTGTTTTTTGTCCGATAATTTAGTTTGTTTGACAAATATCATTTTTGAAATGGAGTGGTTTGGGGTCACTCGGCCGGGCCGGTTGGAACATCCAGTCCGGCCCTGTCGCTGAGTGATAAACGCGTCTAGAAAAACGTACCTTTAGACGGTCGTTATAATAACAACGGGGAAATACGTAGCAGAATATGCATATAGGACAGTAAACAAATATATTCAGTAATTTGACACCTTGTTGTGCACAATAACAACCCCGTAAAAATACAATGTAAATAAATCTCAGAAATTATAATGAATGAACAAAATTATTTGTCATAATTTCACTGTCAATTCCATTCTTTATATATTGATTTTCAGAGTGAAAATTACCATACATTTATTTACGTACGGTAATAGGGTTTGAGCAGTATACCGCACTTGGGGCAAAATTACCGCACATCCGGCAACACTGTCAATACTGCACTCTTAAGTGTGAAATTATGTTTAGTAACAGCAGACTCCTTTTTATTTCCCAAATTGAAAATAGCGTTGGAAAACCGACACTTCGAGTCGATTGACTTGATAAAGCATCCCAACCAGTTTTAAAAACTTGAAGAAAAAATATGACAAAGCCAAATCGCTCCTTTTGTACTTAAAAAGTTCGGAAATTTACTTCGCATATTGTGTAGTTTTAAATGATTTTGTTTTGAATGATTAAAAATGTGTAACAGGATCTTATATTATGTTCTCACAAAGCGTCTTTAAGACGGGAGAGTCAAATCTCAAAAACAAAACAAAAAATTTGGAAAACAAAATTACGCTACAAATAATTTACTCTCATTTGCTTAATGTTAAAATAGTCTCGTTTGGCACTATTTATATTAGAGCTCAAAGTGTTATCTGTGGCGTTACTATATGTAAAACTAAGGTATTATACAACATGGTGCAACAGTCCCACCCTGATTTGGATTGTTAGTAATAGTAATAGTAAACGTTAATTTGGTTAAATTGAAAACACTTATTAGGATTTTAGATATTATTTCACATCAGTGTTTGAAGTTGATGTCAAACAAATTACCATCTCCAGCGGCGATGCAATGGCGTGCCCTTTTTAAATCATTTTTTTTTGTCTTCCGTCAACACATCAGCTGATATGGTGCCACGTTCATGTTGTATGTTAGGTTTGAAATCTTCCAGTGTTCCTGGGAAATTCTTATTCAAACCATCCAAGTAGACCCACAGGAAGAAGGCCGACATGATCAAATCAGTTGAAGAATCGTTTTAATAAAACTATTTCACAATATGCGCGTGTTCTTGGAGCACGTAGCATCTACGTTAATTTCTAGCTTCGCTACTTCACAGCTGGCACAAAAATATTTAGAAATTTGATCTACGAATGATATGACTTCTCATAGGTCACTCCAACTTTTGCATTTTTCTAATGCATCAGTAAGATGCGTTTATTTGAGTTTAGTACAGTGAACTTCAATGACTCACATGGCCTTCAAGGTCAGATTAAGACTTCAATAATTCATGATTCTAGGCCGATGTGGAAGGCGTTTCTGTACGGTCTGGTACATCTGAGCGCCGCCGCCATCTCAGCGCAGCCGATTCGGCGCCAGGCCAACTCACCGCTAACCAACTCGGCGCCAGGCCAACTCGGCGCCGAGCTGTATGCAGACTGCCTTGTAATACAATTTAGAAATTTTCCTTTTTAAAGGATAATGTAATTGGCAAAAAGCTGAAATCGACCAGAACATAAAAAATGAGGTATAATATATAAAAAATAGGTAAACTTTGGTATTAGTTATGTAATTTTCGAAACAAACGTTTGTAAAAAGTTTTGAAGTGGTATAAATATTTAGAGATGCATTTTAAACATAGCCACAGAATTAGAGAGGCCGACGCCGAGATGTCACGGCGCCGAGGTGGTTGAGGGCTGAAATGGCAGTGCTGAAGTGGCGGCACGGAATTGTCCCATTCCGGTTTCTGCACTGTTTTACTAAAGTGATGAATACATTTTTGTAGAAAGTAGAAATACACCCATAAAGTAAATAAATGTTTTATTAAAAACTTTTAATATAATAACAAAAATAAAACACACGATAATTTGATCTTATTTAATAAGAGGCGGTCACTCAAAGCGACAGCGGGAATGTTCAATTGGCCTGCAAGAATAATTGCATTAGCTATGCCGGGTGTCTGGCCTAGGGTAACTCACTAGAACGGACGTCTGCTGCATGGACAGACTAGCCATTGCTGAAACGGTTTCCTTATCTTCTTTCTCGTTCCTAACCGCATCATTGTATGAGCAAGTTGCGCTTTTCGCGGCCTCCTGCAGACAGGGCCAGTGCAACGACTGAATGGCAATCACCTTCTGCAAAGTGATAACGGCGTTGGTACATGGTGGTCGAGACAGTTCGGCGGGCGAAAGTGGCGACGGTGGATCTCCCAGAAGCACTCGCACGCATTCTTCGGCAGAATCACATATGGAGGGTAGGTCGTAACCACCTTCCAAAGCTAATACTACTCGACCGTTTGCCAACTGCATGAGTTGTCTTGTCATGTAACCGAAGCACGCGGGCGTAACTCTGTACCCACCGAGCGGCGGCGCGTGCCCTTCCGTGGCGGCAAAGCCGGCGGACACTAGCACGATGTCTGGACCAAACTCCCGCGCAATGGGCAACACTATACTGCGGAAAGCGGCGAGATATTCGGCATCACCAAGAGGTGGGTTAAGCCCTCCTGACCAGGCGATGTTCACGTTAAAACCAAGCCCAGCGCCGGCGCCGCACTCCCCTGGGCTGCCCGTTCCGGGAAAGAAGTTCCCGTCGTCATGGCGGTGCAATGAGATCACGAGCACGCGGGGATCGTCATAAAATATCTCCTGCGTCCCGTTTCCGTGGTGAACGTCCCAATCAAAGATGAGTATCTTATGGACCCGGTGCTCTTTCTGCAACAACCGCGCAGCTATGGCCACGGAATTAAAAAAGCAAAAACCCATCGCCTGTTGCGGCTCGGCGTGGTGTCCGGGCGGTCGAACGATCGCGAAGCCATTTCTGATGTCGCCTGTCCACGTTCGAAACGCCAAATCAACAGTGCAACCTACGGCCATGCGAGCTGCCGGCGCCGTGTAAATTTCATTCCAAGTCGTATCCGAATCCACCCCGATACCGCCGCAAGGCAAGCGTACAAACGCGGTAACAGGTAAAGCACCAAGTTTACTAATGTCCATTTTATGTCTATTGAGCGGACTTGTACCATATAATAAAGCATGAGCTTCGGAGTGACAAGCTTGAAGTTCCTGAGTTGACGCCTTCCGAGGACGTAGCCGGTCACATCGTTGCACTAATCCCGTTTCGAGTAAACGCGCCCATATGCTTTGCAATCTACCCGCATGTTCCGGATGAACTACATTATTTCCACATATGCAAGAATGTTTCAACATTTGACTATCGAACGCCAGTCCCGTTGTAGGGGTGCTGGAAGCTCGTCGACGGGTTAAAGTTGGCGGACCAGGTCCTCCAAGATGTACCACGGGGCTACTAAGCGCGCGGGATAGTGGTCGTATGCTAAAAGAGTGTTTCAATAGTTAAAAATTCACTTTGTTACTGAATCCTACTAACCTACGCGGCTCAGTACCCTGAAGTTCCGCGTCTCGTTGTTCTTGTTCTTCTGGTGGCGGAGGCGGTGGTACGGCAAGAGGCGGCGCACCATCTAACAGGGGATGCCCCAAAGGAAGAGGCGAAGACTGTGTGCGACCCAATGGACGAATAACGCCTCGTGGCGTCGGCTCTTGCAGTTCGCTAATTGTATCGAGAGGTGCCTCCTCGTGCTCACTTTCAATTGCGGGTAATGAGGGATAAAAGGGTAAGGTACCAGGTAGCATTTGTCCCGTAAGCGGCATGCCAAGACGAGCTGTGCACGCGGCTCTCACAGCTGCTTCCGATAGATCGGGAGAAAGGACATGGTGTGCAGCTAAAGAAATGTTCGGCATTGAAGGACTACTAAAGAGTGCATGCCGTTGATACTCTTCTGCCTCGCAAGGTGGACTGAGCTCCTTCGGAGGTTCTTGTGGCGGCGATTCACTAGGAGGCAAACACGAACTTAACAACTTCTTTTTGAGGGATGGAGGGAGGTGACGTTTACTCATTGGACTGCAACGGCGTTCCATGACGCGTTGCTTGAGTCGCACTTTCAAGAGGTTAGGTTCGGACGCTGAAAATATACGCTTATTATACGTAATTTAGATATTATTTATCATGAACTCACCTGTTTTCCGCAATGGAAAATCGCTGCCGGGTGCCTGCTCATTTCCTTCTATATCCATTCGCTCGGACCTAGTAATTTAAAGAATCAAATATTACACATTTGGTATTTTCGTCTCTATTATTGCCTACATTAATATATTGTATGCATTGAAAATCAGTTAGGTATGGAGAAAAATTATCTCAAGCTTCCGCATTAGTCGCAAGCATGTGCGTCAATGGTAATAGCACACTCTTCAACAACAAAAAGTTGTAAGAAATCTGTTATTATTGGCATTTAAATTAACTAAAGTTGTAGATTAGTACTGGCAATACATAAGGAAGCTGTGTATAGGGTATCCGAAAAATAATGTAACGAATACTACTGCCCTTTCGTATATGCAATGTTTCATCCTTATACATTTTCACCTCCGTTCTCCAAATACGTTGAAAAATGTTAGTATGCATACTAAAACATGGGATACCGCTACACTGGGTATTTTATGCAAACCCATACTTTTTTGTCGCCGGTTGATAGAGCCACATAGACACAACATAAATAAACTGTGACCGATACAGCAATTTCAGGAAAGTTTATCATATAATGTCCTTGACATTCAGATGTAAAAACCGTTTCCTCATCGTCTCTCTGGATGTGGTTAGGGATGTTCGGTACACCGAAAAGTACCGGTAAGCAGTGGCGTAACTACCGAGGGGGCAAAGGGGGCAGCGGCTCCCGGGCCCTGAACTTCAGGGGCCTAACGGGCCTCCTGAAGTTTAAAGCCCGGCAAGTCCAAACTCGATCCCGTATTAAGTTTCAATGAGTCCGGGAAAAACACAAGAAACCCCCGGAGAAATCTAAAACATGTCAAGAAGTTTTCTGTTTGGTATAAATTTAAAATAAAATAATTTCGGTACAAGCGATGCACCACGTCTTGCACGTGTAGGTACTTCGCAGTCATCTCAGATTAATTGATACCCAATACCCTAATAAATTAATAATACAGGTACCTAATATATAGTGCTAACAAAGCATTTTCGGTCACGGTCTTACATACAGGTCTTGCAACGTTGCAACTCCGGTGTGATCGGTGCAGTCGTACCGAACATGAGTAAACCTCTAAGCGGCGCACAAGCAAATTGAAATTAAGCAAACTACCAAAAGTGTACGATTATTTTCGTAAATCTACACCTATGGAGACTTTATCTTCTCGTGAGGTGTCTACAGAAGTAAAGCTCGTAGAATCAGAACAGGAGATGGAGATGGTCGTAGAAAATACCGAAGCAATTCTAATTGTTGAAAATCTATTGGCATCTAATTTTTCTGATCTATGTACTGCTTGTGTGTTTTTTCTGACCATACCTGTAAGTGTGGCTAGTGCAGAAAGATCATTTTCAAAGTTGAAGCTCATCAAGGCCTACGTTCGCAGCACTATGTCTGAACATCGCTTATCAAGTCTGGCACTGATCTCTATTGAGAAGCAGAGAGCGAGAAATGTTCAGATATCATTACATCTTTTGCTAATCAGACGTCTAGAAGATATCTTCTTGATTAGCAGATCAGCAGTTAAAGCAAAGTTATATTTTGAATTGTACCTCGAAACGTACGGAAGTTCCGAATTGCGGAAATAATTGTTTTTGTTTGTTCCTTTAGTGCGTAGGCTTACAGGATTTATATTTATTATTATTATTATTTTCAATAAAAAACGCGTATCTCGCTATTGTTCATTTTGCTTTGATGTTTCTGTTTATGAATTTAAAAAAAATATTGAAAAATGATAACCAAAAATGCTTTGGCTAGGACTTACACTTGGCAATTAAGGGGCCCGGTGACGATCACGGTCCCCGGGCCCAAAATTTGAAGTTACGCCACTGCCGGTAAGATCGTATCGTATCGATTTAAAAGTATTGGTTCGAGGCAGTATTGCATACAAAAGTACCGGTGCATGAAATACCGATAATAACTTTATAAATGTACATAAATACACATACATGTCCCTTACGTAACCGTTGTCGAGTTATTGTGTATTTTACTTAATTGGCTAAAATTCGCGCTAGTAGTAGGTACATCTTTGCTAACTCTAAGAGATCAAGCTTTAAAACTTACTAGATAATTTACATAGATCTACACTGTACAACTCGTATACCTACTACTAAGATTCGGCAAACAGGACTTCTGGGTGAAATTGGAACATTTCGCATCCCCATTCCGCATCCCCATTCCGCATCCCCTAAAGCAGCAGTTCTCAATCGTTCACGAAGTGTCGCTAAATATGCCACAGGTCCAGTGCTATTATGTGGTGGCGTAGAGTAATCGGCAGATCGCACCCAAAAAAATCAGAAACTCAGTATTTTTGAAAAAAAATCGTTTGTTCGCCCTGGCGAGATCGCACTATTTTTTTCGAAATCTGCACATTTAGTTAAACATATAATAATGTTAGATAGCGTATCATGAACAAATTAAAGGTTCCCAGCTCTGCCCAAGAAGAAATAACGTTAAGAACCGCTGCCCTATAGCCCAACAATACTAATATAAACGTAATTACTACAATTACATTTAATAAGTTTTCTAAAATTAAATTTTGTAGTGAACACCAAAATTATTATGTATTTGCACTGCATGACTGCATGTCCGTTTCACAACTATTTCATAAATCATAGTGATTACTTTTCAAATGTTCTACATTGCCAAATTAATTATTGATAAACAGGCGTGGGTTAGAAATTAAAGCTGACCTCTTGTCTAAATTTGATGTCCCAACATCTATTTATGTATTTCAAATAAGGCATAAGCAATTGTTTAATGTCCAGAAAAATATATACAGAGTACTCCAATCGTTGAGAAGGTAATTAATTACATTTTAATAACAAACAGCGGAAAAGTGGAAGAACAGGTCACTGATCACAAAACAAATAGAGTAGCAGTGATTTAACAAACCATCGTTAAGACTGATTTTGACATGCCGTGGAAGCAATACCACAAACAAGGACCAGTGGGGGCTGGCTTGGAGCCAAGGAGCCATGGCCCTACCATAATAAACCAGTCGTTCAAGATTCTTCTCGTTTTAAAGCTTAAACAAAGCATGAGTAATTTTTATTATATTACTGTAAACTATACCATACGCGTCTGCTTGCTTTCACAAACGCATTGGGCCTGAACGAAATGGCCCAGCTTTTCGACAATTTATGTCCTACAGCGGTCGGAGAGCGGTAAAAGGGGTAGGTGGCAAGATACGCTATTTAGTATTGAATTGGGGCCACTTCAGTTTGGCTTAGTCTGTGCAAGCAGTCGCTGTGATAGAGCGAGATTGCCGGTACATAATAAACACGTCACGAATATGAATGACGTCATCCGCATGCACATTAGCACCTCAAAGCTTCCGTCGAGAAATCTGAAAGGAAATACTGAGATGCGATGCGTACAGTGCTGATTAGTAAACGCGCGACACCGTGAATCAGATTAACAATCTTTTAAACAAGCTTTTTTTTTGTCATATTCGCTTACGGAAAAGCTTGAAATAAGCAGTTATGTAGGCCCCTGCCACTGACAAGGACGCAGAGGGCGATTGAGACCGCAGAAATCGACACTCACACATATTAAACGAAAAACAAGATAGAAGCGCGGAAATAAGTAAGTACATAAGCACAGTCGAAAACATCAACTAGACAAGGAAAAGAATCAAAGAATGGAATAACAAAAATTGTGGTGTAAATAGGTAAAGATAACTATCCAGTGGCCCGCCGAATCATACGTCTTCGCAAACGAAAGAATGACAATCTATTAGAAGCTCTCAGACGCAAAATAGACTAAAATGATTTTAAAAAAAAACGCTACAATATGTAAAATGCGTACAGGGAATGCGTTTCTTAATTGTTGGTTTGTTTGATACACTAAAGTTTTTAATCATCGCGCGGTGATCTTGATTATCAATCTTGTGGACCAATCCAACACTAATGAACTTTTATATTCCATTACTGAAATGATTTAATTATTACGTTACTGAAGTTTTCCAGAGGTCTTATGCTTTCATACGACTGCTTTTCTCAAACCATTTTCTGAACGTCAGTTTAAAGAGAAATCTTGCGGAAGCTCTAGTCCTTTCCCAATTTAATCATTGCGACTTTATTTACGGGCTGTGCCTTTGTCGGTCGAAAAGAATTCAAAAGGTGCAAAATACTACCTACTTTCGGTTCGCTTTTGCTTGTGGAATTTTTTTCACTTAAAATTTAAAAAATAAACTGGCTTCACATAGAAAATCGAAGTTCTGGCTTTACCCTCCTCTTCCAGTTTGTAAAGCATTAAATATTAGACACTGTTCCTAGTCACTCTTCAGCTCTCTTTCAGAGAAGTTTTTGGTATGACGCCAGTAAACTCTATAATTCTTTATCTAGTATTTTACAGGTTTTGCATTCTATTCTTTCAAATCTAATGTTCGACGAATTTTATATCATCCATAATAAGTACTCGCCAAAAACAAACTTGAAAAATTAAAATGTTGACGAAGTTTAAGAAAAAAATCTGGTTGTGATACACGCACACAACTCCTTTTACAGTGATATTATAATTAACCAAAAATTTTATATTTAGTTTTCAAGCATGTCAAAAATTTTCAAAAATTGCAACCCATTTTAAGAGGCATTCAACTAGAAAATCACCTATCTCACAACAATACACATTAAAACTATAATAAAAATGTAAAGTTTGAACAAAATCGTTAGAGCCGTTTTTGAAAAAAATCGAAAAATCACAAGAGTAAACACCGTACTTCCGGTTATGCGCATCTAGATAGTACACAAAACTTATATATGAAGTTTCAACGCCATACCTCTTTTCGTTTTTGAGATATTCTGTTCACACACAGATAGACACAGGCAGACAGACCCAATGAACAAAAACATGTTTTTTTGGGTTCAGACGACTCTAAAACGTGAACATCTGTTGAAAACTCAATTTCGAATTTTTGTGGTGCATCCAATACTTCCTTTATTGTAAAAGGAAGTAAAAAGTTGTTTTCTGGCCTTAAGGTTTTACCTTTAGCCAAAACTAACACGATAAAAACATCTCATTGAAACCTAGTTTAATTTCAGAAAAATAGACTTTTGGATTGTCAATTTCGTAAACGCCATTTTCTAAATAAAAATCACTCGATATATCTGGTATGGGCTGAATAGTTTTACAGACAAGCACAAATTATTTCCGGTTTTTTTGAAAAATATAATTTTAAAATGTTTTCCGTTTGATGCTGACTTTTTGGCGATCACTGTAAAATCAAATCACTATATAAGTATATACGCTTTGTTGCTGAGTCTCCCTTATTGCCGTTTACTCCTTGGCATGGATGTGGTTTGAGAATAAGGGTATAGCTAAACTCTGCCTGCGTTCGTGTAGCGGAGCGTGTAACGTGTTCTTATTAAATTAGCAATAATTTTAGGAAAGTTATGGAATTCGTTTGGTTCTCAAAATATTTAGTCCTGCAATGATAAAACTACCATAATCGCGCAAATCGTACAACCTTAATTAGTATATGTATTATTATCTGTAAGCAACAACTTAATGAGATAGGTAATTCATTATCTGAAAAATATTTTTGGAGAGATCATTCTAATCACTTTTAGGTATTTTTAAACCATTGGCAATACAGAGTGTTAATTAAGTACGTAGACAAACTGTCAGGCCATTTTTAATTACAATAGTTCCGTGACTATTTGGTGCCGTTTTGGTACCGAGTTGGCGAATCTGCTAGTATATAGGTTCCGTTTCAGTCATATTTTACCATGTAACCCTTCAGCTAATTGCATCTAAAATTTTAAAGTTGTCACGCACGCAACTCCGTAGCGCTCTAATCTCTATGCCATACAGCTGTTTTTGCCCCGTCCTATTTAAGAGCGCTGGTTTACAGCATTTTCAAAACCTAGCCCGTGGGATCGAGCGAGATAGCTGTCTCGAATAATTTAAGCTTTAGTCGCTTTCTTTCGTTCGCGACTTGGCCGGCCGTTGTCACGCGAGGTTGGCTACATCTGCATGTCGCGTTTGGGCGCGAAACTCGGCTTGGCGTCTGTTTTGGGGGATTCAGTCTCGGCCCGCCACCTAGCACAGTCGATATAGTGTGATTTTTGGGGCGCCCTCGCGCCTCGTACGCGGGTGCGTCCGGTGTTTTTCAGCCGTTACCGCAAGTTTTGACATTGTTAATTGTGTTTGTTTTCGAACAGACGGTTTTCGGCGAGCGGTGCAAGTAGATGCTTTGTGCGTCGGGGGTTGTGTGTGGTGTCCGCATCGAATGGCCGTGCCACTCATTAAATAATTCAGGAGGCCTGTAAGGCCTATTATTCCGACTTCTGGTTCGGGATCCATTCTCCCGAGTGGGCTATATCACGGCCGCGTAAATTTTTGTGATCGCCACTTTTACCGAGTAATTAGGGGACCCGTTGGACGTCGCAGGCTTCCACCGACAAACGTCAAACGACAGTTGTAGCGATTAGCGCCGTCCGCCTACTGCCACCAACGCTTACTCAGCGAGGCCAAGCTGCTAAATCGAAGGTATTGTGCGCTCCTATATTTGTACAAATTCAGTAATTGTGTTACAAGCTCGGCCCGATCTTCCAAACTTGTTTTGCCGTTAACCGGCTGTTTAAATGTAATTAAATTCAGCATATTTGCCGTCCGCCGCCTAATCAAGGCGTGAGACACTCACTTACAAATTTAACCTTTGTTTTACGAGCCCGGCAATGTTTGGGCATTGTTGGTTCATGCTTTGCTGCAAGTCGGCGACGCAATTCTAGTTGTGAGTAATATTTGTTAGATAAGGCGTCCCCAGCTGGGTTTTATTTCTTTTAGGTTTAATCCTTATATATTGCAAGATCGTTGTATAGGCCGACCACGTCGGCACCGATGTAATTTTCGGTCACGAGTGCGGCTTAATAGATCTGTTTACTGTATCCGACTTACCCTTGTATTTGTGCATACCTGTTTACAGGGTGACTTGGTCACTGTGTCAAGATTAATGTAAGGTGAAGCCTGAGTGTTTAAGCGTTAAGGTGCGTACTGACTTGAGCATTTTACTCCGAACGAACCGAACGAGCAGAGCGCGCATCAGCGAACCGAAAAAACAGTCCGAGCGAAAGCTCTCTGTACTCGCAGTGTTCGATGCATTCGCCTGTGTTCCCGGGCAATTTCATCAATGTTCGTCCGAATTTAAACATGGATGATGTGATCGTGGCAGCTGGCGATTTTTTCCTTATACATTCCCTAGTTATTAAGAAGAGAAGATCTAAGAAAATGTGGATGTCTTTTCAAGACATCAAAAGACGGCATTTCAAAAATTTTGCGCGAATGAGTGCAGAAGATTTTGAGAAATTAATAATCCTTGTCGGTCCTAGAATTGCTAACAGGGATAAAACATTTCGAAAAGCCATACCTGTCCAAGATCGTCTAGCTATTGCACAGCGCTTTTTAGCAACGGGAGACTTGTAGATATAGCAGCTTACAATATTCGTTCAAAGTATCGAGCTAGGATACGGAAGCTCTGATGTTCCGCCTTGCAGGCCAAGCTCCTTCATGGGGTGTTAGATTATTATATCCAAACAATGCATTACTGCTATAATTTCCGAAACATGTGCCGCTCTGATTCAGGAACTCGAGGAACAATTAAAGGTAACATTTATTTATTAATCTTTATTTTCTAAAAAATCATTTTACGTCATGTAACTGGTAATCTACTCCATAATTGAAGTTCAAAAGAATAACACAATCACTTCGAATGATGCGAAAACCCCGAACGCTGCAAAGACACCGTACTGACTGCGCACCAACGAGCAACTGAACCTCTTTGAGCAAGCACCATTTACCGACGGGCGACGGATAATGTTTGGCGCGTTCTGTTCGGCTCGAAGACTGGTACAAGCCCGTACTGACTAGGCGAATTCGGATCTGCGCGCTCTGCTCTTTCGGTTCGTTCGGAATAAAATGCTCAAGTCAGAACGCACCTTTTACAGATAAGTCGGTTGCGCTCGTCGGTGCAGTGCTGAAGGTCACGAGGCTGCTACTATATTCGACTCCCGTTGAGCTTCAGGTTTCGCCAAGATGATAAGTTATAAGGTAGGCTCATTTGATTTTCCCGGTTTTACTCTGGGTCTATCCTTGTATTTCTGTCTTTGTCAAGGAAACCGGGTGGCGCCCTATTTAATTTTATTGCTGTTTACCGCCCCTCTGCCGTTGCCCGTAGGTAATTTCGTGAAGAACCCTCCCTCGCTCCACTGATGTTTAGCCGAAATTTTCTTGTTGCGGGTTGGGCAGCGGCCTAGGCGAGTCTTTGTCCCGATTATGTCAAATATCGGCCGCGCCGGCCGTTTAGTTTTTGTATGAGCCGGCGCAGTATCGTAAAACCCGTTTGAGACCGTAACAAAACTTTAAGGGGCGATTCCTCGATCAATTCTAACATAAAAAGTTCATACAAACATGGCTCCTGAACGGCTTCGTTTTCAAAATAACGGGTGTTTAAACAAAAACGTTCTTTTTCAAAAATTTGGAAAACGGTTAGAGGTGTTCTAATGAAACTTGGTGTAGATTAGTATTTTATAAAGTGGCATTGTTCGGTCAAAATAAATTTAATATATTTCCACCAGTGGCGTGCACCTGTTACTTTATTTTAGAAAAATCTGGTACGCCATTGTTTTTAGCAAAAAGTTTTGTAGCTATTGTAAGATTGTTTTTAAATATTATTTAAAAACTTCTTTAAACTGTATTTTGAAAACGAAGCCGTTTAGTTAACATTAACGTCCAATGAACGAAATTGCTGTTACAGATTTTCCCCTTTTTCTCGAAAAAGGTTTATTCTATCAAAAAAATAAAAGATACATCTTTTGTATAGTTTCAATTGATGAAGCTAAAGAACTTGTCGAATTGACTGAAAAACAGTGGCGTACCAGATTTTTTTTAATAAGGTAACTGAGGTGGCCTTGATGCATGCCACTGGTGGAAATAAATTAAATTTATTTTGACCAAACAATGCCACTTTATGAAATACTAATCTATACCAAGTTTCATTACAATACCTCTAGGAAATTTCCAGATAATTTAAAAAAAAATGTTATACTTCAGTACCCTGTATCTTGAAAACGAAGCAGTTTAGGTCCCATGTGTGTATGAACTTTTTATCTTAGAATTGATCAAGGAATCGCCCCTTAAAGTTTGTCTGCGTACTTAATTAACACCCTGTATATCTCGCAGTAAAATATGCAATTTCAAATAACCGAATCCAGCCAAATAGGTAGCCAATAGAAACCAAGCTACCTACCAAATTCGAAGACCTTATCTAAACTATATCACTTATGCATCCATAGAATTACAAATGAACTTAATAGATCTACTTAATCGTTAGACAATGTATGGTCATCGCCGAACTGTCCTGGCGGCGAACTGTCATGTATCGTTCGTGTAGTGGTTGAAGCAGATACTTTGTCTTTTCATTTTTGTACTTGATATATTTTTTTTATATTTAATACAGACTATTATTATTCTTATTGCTATTATTTAAATGAGCAGGAGATCCCACCAAGCTTGAAGTGAAGTAAATGTTTTCGAGTATATTCAAATAAATTACAAAATTTAATAAAATTTGTAGAAACTTATAATATCTATCACCAGAAAGACAATCTTTCAACACCAAGACACTAATCAACATAATGTATTGTTAGTTGCACCCTATGTTGGCAGTGAAACAATTTTGAAAGGTAATTTCGATTTTAATCATAATATAGCAATTAACTTAAACAGAAATACTATCGACAAACAAACGATATTGTTGTTTCCCTCTCCGTAGAATTCCATCTAATCCTTATAATAGAAATGAAGTATCTTCTCAATAGTTAACGATTAACGATCCTTAATACTATAGATTTTTTCTTAACAAGCCCTGTACATGTATTGGTTGAAGCCGAAATATGCGTCTCTTCTAATCCTGATACTGCATATAATGGTTAATCTCTTTTCTTTCCTATTACAGTCACAATTCGCTTTGTAATGATAATTAGGAACTCTTTCCAACTCAATTCAGCTACAATGTTTCAAAATAGTAATAGTAGTCCTCTTAACAGCGACCGTATACCGTACACATAAGGGGTTGCCTAGTTTAGATAGCCAAACTATCCTCCCTTCGTATTCCAGTGGAAGTAATGTGGCTAACGTCAATAATTATGAGCTTTACAAGTTTTCGAAATATGGTGCAACATTAACCACGGCTATTTCCTTTTTTGCATATTTAGAAACATGGCGTTGCATTTCCATATTTGATTAATGCAAAAATTCTATATAATTTATCGAGAATAGACAATTGGCATTTCCTTTTACTGAAACTATATCCAACATACACTTATATAGAAATTGCAGAATTAATGTTAATACACTTATAGAATTAACCTAATACGATATTTTTGTATCGAGCATCTAGAATCTCATCTCCTGTACAGGGTGGATAATTACATGATGTATGGAAAAATGGCCCCCCATCCTCGATCTCTTTTTTCGAGAAACGCTAATGGTGCAAACCAAAATTGTTTTCGAGTTGTAAACGAAAAGTTCGATTTTTCGACTTTTCGTTTTGTGGCTATATCTCACTAATTTATGAAAATAGAGAATGAAGGTTTAGGGCTCTACTGGCGCTATATACTATAGAATACAATATCTTAGTACGTACAACAATGTAATAATGTAAATTTAAAAAAAAAAACAAAAGCATAAGACACTTTAAGAAGAAGAGAAAAGCAATTTTTACGTTCTTCATGCACTTTTTTTATGAGTATGCAGTGGCGTAGTCAACTTTTTAAAGAACGAGTTATGACATAAAGTTGTATTCTTTTTATATGGAACCCATAGTTGGCTGTGCGATCATGTGAAAGAGGGTTTTTCCTCATTACCGTGAATATTTATTCATTTTCACTACATTATAGTAAAAACTCAGTTACCAAAGTAGTTTTTAATGCTTCTTTGTTTTCTGGTTTGAAGGCAGGTGCAATTTAGAATATATCTAATTAAACAAAGTATCTGTAATTGCGTTGTTACAATTTACCGACCATTTGATTGACAGAATTAATAACGTTGATTGTTGCTTAGAATGTCTGTCATAAATTTGAACACATGAAAAATTGTTCTATCATTTATCAGAAAATAATATTTTTCATAAAAGTCCTGCACCTTCCCAAACAAAAAATTCACTTGCCAAAATATGTACATCTCCTGTCATATACGGGAGGTTTGAAAATATGAAAATGGCTCAATAATAGTGTCCTTATTTTCAAAATCCAAATAAATTTATTTGGATATATTTGATCTAATACGGAAAGGGCCATAATTATACATAACAGCAATTAGATAACATGAACAACAAAATAGAATGCTTGAGTAAGAAAGAGATGGCCATACGATAAATATTTTAGTAGGCATGTTTAGTTGACTTATGTTATAATTAAAATAAGCGTCAGCTTACTCGAATATTTACTACTACGTTTATCTCTTTCTTACTCAAGCAATACGTGATATTTTCTTGTTCATGTTATCTCATTGCTGTTATATATAATTGTGGCCCCATCGGTATTTCAATTAAAAATTATAATTATTTTGAATTCTTGTTGATGTTTTTTTTTACTTTAGGCACATAAAACGAAATTTTTTAGCACTAATTTCTTCTTCTTCTGTTTTAAAGCATAAGGTGGACTGCCAGTTGTCAGGATAACGTAATTTTCTGGTTGCTAAGTGGGCGAAACTCCAGTTCGATAATACATACGTATCGTATCTTATAAACTTTGGATAAACCAATGAAATTGTTTTTTGGAATAGGTGGCTGTGACTTCATATTTGGCACCTTCTTTCAATTATAAAAAAAGTATAAACAACTATAGCTACTTATTTCCTAGCTACCAAAGTAAATATTGCATTTTCTATTTCGGTTACTGTTTTGGAAAATAGTATTTCATCCTTTTCCAACTCATGGAATTGCCATGTTCCGTATAATTTTAGGCAAGCGGTTTGATGAGAAAAAATCTATGGGTTCCATAAAAACATACACCACTACATTTTTTCATAAGAGTGCCTGGAAAACGAAAAAATTTCGTTTTCCTATTTTCATAAATAAGCGAGATATAGCCACAAAACTAAAAGTCGAAAAATCGAACTTTTGTTTGTAACTCGAAAACAAACTGATGATAGTCCCTGCATCTTCTCAAACAAAAAATGCACCTGCCAAAATTTACATATCTCCTTTCGTACACGGGAAAGGTTGAGGAATAAAGTACCCTTCTTTTTCAAACTATACAAAAATGTTATTTGGAAAGGTTGTTTAGAATCGAAAGGAGGTGGTAAATACGAATTCACAGCCACCTGCTAAAAAACAACATTTTCACTGGTTTTTTTTTCATTCTTACCACCCTCTGTATTACGGAAAATGAAATACGTACTTGAAAGTTAACTTCTTATCAGAAACGACAAGGATGTACCGACGAACTTAAGTTACTCTCAGCTAGTAACAGGGCCCACGTGAAAAACCCACTGAGTTTTTCGGTCCTGGATTCACTCCAAGAGACTAGTAAACTCACAAATTGGGTTAAACAATTTGAACAAAAAACCTCAACTTTTAGAATTTTATTACAAACTAGCTGGCCCGGCAAACGTTGTTCTGCCCAAAAATAATTTGTCTCTAAAACCAAGTTTCACTTTCGATATTTTCTAATTTTCCGGCTTTCCCTTTGGATTTTTCCGAATTTTCTTTTTTGCTAAACCACCTCGGGAGTAAGATGAACACAACAAAAGAAAAATCATCCAAATCGGTCAAGTCGTTCTCGAGTTTTTGCGTTACTAACACACTAACACACTAAAACACACGGCGATTGATTTTTATATATAAGATTAGTAAAACACAATTAATTACCTTTAAGAATAATAGAACATTAGAAATATAATTAATGATTGTAAAAAACAGAATATTAGAGCAAGAACAATTAATTATTACCAGTCAATAGGGTGTTTATCAGTTGAGTGCAAATGTCTGTACACAGTTTTGTGGCTTTTTCCACGCCCAGGTGATTTCGAAGTTTACTCCAAACAAGTCCGAATGTAGAAAAGTATCGTTCAATGGAAGCTGAAGATGCCGGCGCCGATGATACACCTAAGAAAAAATCGCAAAAACCATGTGGCAAGGTTGACATTTTTTCGGTTCTTTTTGAAACAAGTTTCCACCATTGAGGGGATGAAAACTGATTGATGACAGCATCCAACATCAATGATAATGGAAAAAATGCTTCGTCTTTTATTCGAAGAGCCATTATCCCGGGAAGACGAGAAAAACTGGAAAGAGCCCGAAAAAACCCGAAAAAACCCCCATGGGCCCAGTGGGTTGGGTTTTTCTGAAAAAACCCGGATCTTTTCAAACCCTGCCTAGTAACCTAATTGAAATGTTATGCCAAATGTTTAGAAGGAAGGAAGCAACATAGAATAAAATGATCGAAGTTTCCTTCTTGATTATTATTATTTTGTATGTTTGATGTTTTTGATTTCTAGATATTCTTATGTAACATTTTACTTAAAAATTATAATTGTGTTTAATTCTTGTTTCTCTTTTAATCGTTTATCATTAATCATTACATTTTTAAGATACCTGTATTTTTGACGTTGCATGCAGAGAATTACATTTTTAGTACTAATTTTGATTAAAGTAATTTTCTAGTTGCTAGGTGAGCGAAACTCAAGTTCAACAGTACGCCCTTATCGTATTCGATAATAAAGTGGTCTCAAAACGTTTTTGATTACGTTCCCTTAAGATAGAAAAAATTAAACAGTGTGTTTCAGTTGAAATAAAGACACCTACATATGATTTCGGAGGCTTTTACGGCGATTGCCATTAAGTAACAAACGACTTTCGGAATTGGACCGTGTCATTATTGCGGTTGAAGAACTCCGCGTTTCACCCACTTTCGTAAGGGGCTTTATCAGAAGGAAAAGCAAAAAAGCACGGTAACTCAACGCGTAAACCACGTCAGAGGCGAAACTCTCTTACAATGGAAGGGATAGAAGAGCACGGTAACTCAATGTGTAAACCACGCCATAGGCGAAACTCTTCTAACGATCGGATGGAGAAAGGCGAGAATATTGAGATGATTTCCGTGGTTTTCACGGCCATTAAGTAACAAACGACTTTCAGGATTGGACCGTGTCATTAGTGAGGTCAAGAATTCAGCGCTTCGCACACTTTCGTAAGGGGCTCCATCGGGAGGAAAAGCAAAAGAGCACTCCTTCCGATCGTTAGAAGAGTTCCGCGACTGGCGTGATTTCACGTTGAGTTACCGTGCTCTTATATCTCAAATGACATTTGTTAAAAATTAAAATATAAGCAACTAAAGCCGGTCAAAATGCCATAAACTAGATCCCAAATTAGACTGTGTTATTTTTGTGTTAAACTTAATTTACCATTGGAGTGGAAGTGATACTAATTTCATTTTTGTACAATTTTTGAAAAAGAACGCATATTAAAAACATAAATTACCTAGTGGTTTTTGTAAAACAAAAAGATTAAAGAACAGTTCTGTTTTCATCTAAAATCAATTTTAAAATTTTGATTTAAGTACGTCATTTATTTTTTTAACGTATTTCGATTACTATTGCTCCTAAAAATCATTTTTTATGCAACAAAAATTAGTATCTGGAGGTATTTGAGGATACTAAAAATAAAAATGTGAAATCATATTCAGCCTACCTTCATCGTTAGGGCGAGGTTCGGTAAATATGCATTTTTAATCGATTATAGTAGGCTGGTATGCAGAGGTGGAAATAATCCAAATACGTAGCTTGAGTCTCTTTAGGGGTCCTTATAAGTACCCATAAATTGCAAATAATTCTGCTTAAAAATGTAGAATATATTTAAGTGTCTTTATTCTCAATGAAACACTCTGTATATACGTTAAAATAGTTTAAATGCCTTTACTACAGGGCTTGATAGTGCCTCCGCGCCGCTATCAATTCCTCGTCTATCTAGTGTTCACGATCGTGTACTTTGAAAATGCAAATTAATATTTGTTAAACCTTAATTGATTTTTCGTATTTCTTTGTGTTACCTGGCGTTCCCCTTAGTATCGATTCGCGTAGATATTCACTTTGAAGGCCACTGCTGCGATAAGAAGTTCACAGAGATTATTTTTTTGTAGTAAGTTGCTGTGAATTCGTTTCTAAACATCTTTTCCAAATAACGATTTTGTGTACTTTGAACAATAAAGGTATCTTATTCTTAAACGATTTACATACATATTTTCGAACCTCTCGTACATGAAAGACGATATTTAAATTTTGCAAGTGCATTTTTTCGTTTGAGAAGAATAAAATTTTCTGATAATTGAATAACAAAAAAAAGTTTTCTATACGTGCCCAAATTTATGCCAGTCACTGTATGTAAATAGAAAATAAGAAGAATATTGTGGGTATACCATACTTCATGTACTATCACTACAATTTTAAATTTAGAATCATTTCAACAAAACAATTTACAGTTAAAATAGGCAGTGTATATATGCCGCTACTAGTACTTTTGACTGAATTTTTAAATACGCTTTGTATTTTCAAAATATTTTCTATACAATTTTGAAATACATACATACAATCGAATTGAAAAAATCATATTTCAAAGTGTGGTAATCCAAAACGTACCTAAATAGACACGATATGTCGGAAGGCCACTCTGTTTTCTGAAATTTAACATTTTATAGATAGAACCCAATCACGTAGACTTGTACGTGTACAATGAACGACATTAAACTGCAAATCCACACTGCTTGATCTTGACATACATTTTTCTTGCTTTAAGACTGCTAAAAATAAAATCATTAAAGGGTTTTATTGTAAATTTATGCACTGCATACTTTATGTAGTCGTGGGGGTTTTAGTTGATGCCCACGTATATTACCTTCACATGAATTCGTTTATCCACTCAACACGGCCTGGTATTACGGCAATTACGATAGAGAAGTTTTAAGTTCACAACTATCTATTATTTTATGGTTAAAAAGTAATATTGTATATGAGTTAATGGAAAACAGTAATATTTTTTGTTTGCTTATTTTCTAAAAGCAGTGAATACTGTTACGAGAAGGTGTAATTTTATAAGCTTATATAAATTTTCTTTATTCTACACTTTGAATGCATGCGATATGTGTTTCGGACATTTTCGGTTACAATAGCCTCATTAAATGGTCAATACACCATGCTTTCATATTGTCCATCGTGATAACGAAATATGGTAACAATCGCATTTATTCATATAACTTTATGAACGAAGTTCATAATGAAACTTGGTATTCGTTCACTGTCCACAAATGACTAATTTTAAAGTTATTATTCCAAACCACTATTAAAGGGTATCAAGTTTGTATGTTTACCAAAATTAAACATCGCATAAATACTTTTATGGTCTGCATATAGAAACTTTATCGTGAACTCTTGCCGAAAACAACTTGTGGAAGACAACAAATGATTAGCAATTAATATTTGCATCGTCTGAAATTTTGGAGCAAGTGTACTAGTGAAAACATTCCATTATTACTTAGGTATTACGTACACACAAATTATGCCAAGCGGCGTATGTCATTAAAAACATTTTAGTATCACGGATCGACCGACAGTCCAAGTATCCGAGAAACAATTGTAACGTGGACGTTGATCTTGCCTTCTTTTTCCTTCACTAGAAAGAGATACGGTTATCTCCTTTCAAATGTATTTACATTTATAGTTATCTTGACACAAGCTTTTCAAGTTATTGAATGAATGCAGGAGCACATGCTCACATTTTGATATTGCCAACTTACAATGGAAAATCACTACGGCGAGATATCAATTCCACAATATTTATCTGATAAAACAACTTGACTTCCAGAGTCTACCATTTACTACGATTAATATCAAAAAAATTATGCGTGGACAGAATGCCACTACAACGCTGACCTATAATTCCCTAATGACCTGCGTTTGTTTAGATAGACATTGTTTTACTGTTTGTATACATATTCCGAATTCAGGGCCGTAGCCAGGGGAGACTCAGCCTCCCCTAGAAAATATTGACCGTTCCCGAAGCAATCGCTGCGGATCATTAGGTTGAAGTCTGACAGTTTCCACGATTTTCCGGAAACTGTTTTGTATATCGTGCTATTATTTAAAATCTGAATGATATTAAAACTGTTTTGCAACTGCCTGCAAATGGCTCGATTTGTTTTCAAGTCCCTTTATAAATCGAGTTAATGAATGTGGCTATATAATTATGACAATAGAATGTCATCAACCGTAGTTCATTTTTGATTGTTTCTTTACAACTAGTTTATAGTTTTGCCATTTATATCATTGTGCGAACCATTGTAAACGCACTTCTTATTATCTATGTTTACGTGTGACAACAGTATTGTGTTAACTTTGGTAGCATGTATATAAAAAACAGCCTCTAATTCTGTCTTCCCGAGAGTGTGTTTTGATACTATACAGGGCGTCATGGAAGTCCACGTAATATATTTTTACCTAGGTATATAATTTTTTCGAAAACACCCCCAAAACTAAGTTAAAACTCAAAATAGGTAGTTTTACTTAAAAATGTATATCAGCCCATAGGCCACTCGGTAAACATAAAAACATTTTTATTTTTTTGAAGTTGGCATATGCATAAAAAATTTTGTACTAGGGATTCTGCAGTTTGTTTTGCAACGGTTTCCACCCTTGCATAACGGCGGCTTTTAATTTAAAAATTACAATCAATGGCTATTAATACTTTCTATAATTTTGACTTAATATAATGACATTTTGTTGTCGTTTTCAACGTCAAAATGACGCATATATTCGCACTAGTTGCAATGTGAGGTTTCATATTGACACTATTGCTAATATGAAAATTTAGAACAACTTTGTAGATTTAAATAAACTTATTTACTATAAAATTAATATTACTAAAAATTATTACAGAAAATCGTGTATGTAACACGTTGCAAAAATGGTGTTTCGCACACAACGTGTTGCCCAACTCGTTTCGCTCGTACGGCAAACTCGCATCTAGTGTGAACACTTTTATTTGGCAACTTGATGCCTAAATACTTAAATAGCTACCTTATTATTCAGTGTCAAAGTACATATTTTTTCCAGAAATTCTCACCTGATCGTTTATAAAATGTAATAAAAATATATACTAATAAACGCTACGTCAATAGTATCCAAACAGTATTCGTATAATATCCTTAAAAGTAATTACTTAGGGTCAGCTGGGGTAAATGTGAATAGGGGTAAATGGAAACGGTGATTTTTTCTTGGTTCAGTTAGAATTGAGGCCCAAATTGGCAACACTGGTTTTGTTTTCCGCCTTTTATCTAGTTAAGGGCAGTTTTTGTTGCACCAAGCAGCAGTCTGTGGTGAGATAAGTCCAAGTCAACATCAGTGCCTTGTTTTGTCTGAAATACAGTTTTGCAGAGTTCTGTTAGGGGATCCCCCCTAGTGTAAATACGGTAAGTTGGATAATAGTTTTTTATTTTTGGCTTAATAAGATGTTATTATTTACTTTTTATATTACAAACGTTGGTTCTTTAGCAAAAACCAACATAAAAAATCCGTATTTACATTTACCCCAAAAAATATAATCCTGGGGTAAATGAAAATGATAAGGTGGGGTAAATGTAACTGCTATTTTTGAGGGTACATAATGAATAAAAATGAGCAACTCAGTGAAAATTTTAATGATTAATCAAATTTTGACAGAAAAATATATTGCATGTATTGTATTTTCCCGAAATGCCACGAAACCGAGCACGAAACTATATAAAGAAAAAACCACCGCCCTCATATACAGCTGAAGATTTGTCTAGAGCTGTACAAGATATTTTAAATCATAAATCCTACCAAGAAGTTCAAGAATATTATAGTATCCCGAAATCTGTAGTTTTTAACAGAATTAAGGGACGAAAAATGGCAGTCGATAAATTAGGGTTTGGAAAGGCACAGTCACTAAGCATGGACATTGAACGTGATCTAGAAAACTGTATCAGAGCACGAACAAGAATGGGAGTTCCATGTGATAAAGAGGATGTAAAGACAGTTGTTGCCGAGTACGTTTGCTCTAATAAATTAAAAACACAATTTGTTAATGATAAGCCGAGAGATGAATTGTATTATTCGTTTATGAAACGACATCCAGGGTTATCATTTAAAAAACCAGAATTGCTGCAGAAATGTAGGAAAGATTCCAGATATCCTGTTGTCATTTACGATTTTTACAATGAATTTGAGCAGCTTTTTAAGGATAACAACTTAGAGGATAAATCATCATTTGTGTTTAATTGTAATGAAAGTGAATTTTGCCATGATCCCTCAAAATGTAAAGAAATTGGTGAAAAAGGAAAGCCTTTATCTAGAATCTCTGGAGGTTCGGGCAGAGAGTCGACAACAGTTCTGGCATGCGTGTCTGCAGATGGATCCTGTCTTCCACCTTTAATCGTCTTTAAAGGAGTTGGTGTCCAGGCAACATGGACCACAGAAAAAGCTTTTCCAAGGACTAGGTATACCTCTTCTAGTCATGGTTGAATGGAAGAACCACAATTCTTCGAATGGCTTTCATCAGTTTTTGTGTCACACGTACATTCTTTGCGACTTGTTAATAATGTTCTCAATCAAGCAGCTGTCTTATTTTTTGATGGACATGCCAGCCACATAAGCGTAAGGATATTACATTTCAAACGATTGAAGCAGTATGACCAGAGCCTACTGTTGCATATCGTGACCGAAAATTAGTGTTTGTTTTGCCTGGGACAGTCGCTGTTTTTGAAAAATAATATTAACTATTAGTTACGTTCATTTTCTATTTCGTATGACTTTATTTTCATTTACCCCTTGCATGCCAACAGTATCTCTAGTATCTTACAATCTGTTTGTTTTCATTTACCCCTATGGATCGGGGTAAATGTAAATATTTAGGGGTAAATGTAAACGTTTAATTAATTAAAAACTCATTATTTTCCCGGCCACTTGTTTTGGGGATTTGCAGCCAACATATGTCCGAATACACCTTCCAAATCTCGTCAAATTTAAATAATAAACACTATTTGTTTTCAATCAGTAAAGTCAAAGTTGCAAAAATCGTTCACAATTACCCCAGTTGACCCTAAAGCATTTATGACAGATGCTAAGTAAATGTCACACCCTACACCTATTTGTTTTTGTACTTTTTGTATGGACATTCGTAGGCAAAGATACATTTTCGAAGTATATATCTATCTATCTATCTATCTATCTATCTATATATTCATGACATTTTGGAAATAAAAGGTCACTTTGTGTTTTTATGTTTACTGTGCAGACTATAAATATAGAATAACATTTTTTGGGCATCTTACCTTATTACTTAAGATAGTGAAGTTATTGACCGCCTGTTTTTGTGCGGCAAGAGTTCTGCAATTTTAGTAAAATTGTTCGTTCATCTTCAACTTACATTTTCTTACTGAAGGGCTCGTCAAAAAGAAGGGGTATAAATGACTACAAAAATATAGGATTAAAAGAAAAATGATAAAAAGGAAAATTGTTCAGTTTGGTGAGCTCTTGCTGGTTAAAATAAATTATTACGTGGACTTCGATAGTACACTGTCGAATGTACTTTTAATAATCCAATTTTCTATGCCATTATCGACATTTCATGTCTTAGATCAATCGTCTTTCATCTTATCACGAATATCACACCCAGAAAGCGAGAAAATTGACCTTCGGTGAACACCCTTCAGTGATTCAGAAAGATATTGATTAGGAATGTGACGTGTGGTTCAGAAAGACATTGATTAGGAATGTGATGTGTGTCTGGAGACAGTAAATAAGATTTCAAAACAAAAAAGGTAACTGAATCAGAGGAAGTGAAGAAAAAAAGGAAAATAGTATTGACCTGCAACAAAATTGAGCGAAGACTGAAGGCTTTTAGAATGTGAAAGAAGCACTACGTGAATGATGGGAATACGGGATGTGGGCAAAAAAACATACTGGGTCCATTGTAGAATACTGGAAATATTTTAAGCTATTTTTCGTATACAGGAAGCAGGAAGCCCGAAATATTCGTTGCCCTAAGCCTACAGTATAAAACGTTGCTGTAACATTTGCGAACACTTGGAATAGTTGTGTCCTAATAGAGAAATAATAGTACTATGCTTAAAAATTATTTTCTCCTATTATGGCTATGGAATAGTTCCTAATTTATTAATGAAACTACCGGTATAACACTATAGGTAAGTGACTTAAGAATCAAATTATGACATAAGTATAATTGTAGTTGCATTCATAAATTAGGAAATATCCTACATCCATACTAGATGAAAATAATTTTTTATTATAGTTTTTCAACAGGACTCAGCTCCAAGTCACACATCGAAGTATATATTCAAAAGAAGAGAACTTGCTTAGACTGCTCGGTAAATTTACCATATTTAACCACCGATTAAAGGGCTGGGGCCTGAGTACCAGCAAAATTTGAAATTTGCTACGACTTTTAAAATACATTTATTTACTGGGCCATCTTCGTCCCTCTACCTTCCTGGAATTTCGAAAGCTACCGAAATGGCATCATGTCTAAGTTGGAGGGACTTTTTATAAATTGGCCAAAAGTGTCGTTGACGACGAGGTCAGAATAGCCTCGTGTAACGTGGTACAAAAAACTAGTACTTGACCAATGACAATTTTTTTTATTTGTGGAATGTCGCTGGAGTCGCTGCTTTTGTAATTTAAAAGTTGTATGGACCAAATGCAGAGTTGAGCAAAGTAGAAAACTTTTAATCAAAAATTAAAGACTAGATCAAGCCAGCGAAAACATAAAAATAATAGGAATGCTTAAAAATCTACGTTACGTTTATCCATCGAGACTTTGCAGCGACAGGAAACCAAATACGTGCTACTGATTGGCTTAGACGGCGGCCAAATGTACACCAGGCAAACTTGTACCTGCGCCCACATTCCGCTTCGTTTAAACCAATTACAAGCAACTGTCGTAGTTGGAAGTTTGTGTTTGAATTTGTTTTGCACATATGATATTTATTAAGCTTGGTAGTAACCTAAAATACACCGATGTTGAGCATTTCTAACTCCCTACGATTGCCTGTGTAAATCGGGCTCGCTAGATCCCGCCCACCACTGTAAAGTCTCACCGGATACACATTAGAGCAATGTTTTGTAACCTGGAGATTGTGCTTCTGTAAAAACAGGTTGGTCTAAATCGAGTACCAGATGTAGAGGATGTCCCATAATTTTCCACCACTTTTATTTTGTTTGTATGTCATGAACAATGTCTAGGTATGCCGAGTACCAGGTACCTTAGACACCGACCGCTGTGGTTATATGGTCAAATTCCTACATAGAATTTTGCCGAGGTTAAGGAGTCCCAACAGTAGCAAGGGATCTTTTACATAATAGCAAAAGTAAAGCTGAGTGAACATTTTGCGTAATTTTATATTGCTAGATTTATCTAGGTTGCCACGATTTATTTTAAACCAAAGGCAACATCAGATTTCTCTTTTATTTAGGTAAATTATTGCAGTTTTTTTATCTAACGCATATATAGTCGGCCATGAAATTAAGAACTACATAGTTTTTAAAGATTCTTAATTTTATACAAACAGTAATACTAGGGTTAGAACTCCTTAATCTCGGTAAAAGTGTAAGTAGAATTTTTGACCATAGCAAGCGGTGTCTAAGGTACCTGGTACTCGGCATGCCTAGACTTTGTTCATGGCATACAAACAAAATGAAAGTAATGGAAAATTGTGGGACACCCTCTAAAACAAGGTTAGTTTACGAAGCAGTAACTTTCAATGGCTGATTCCACATCATCGAAGTCGAAGGGAAGTTTCCTGGTTAAAAAATAAACATGGTAATAGTTATTTACTATACAAGTGGGATAACAGTATCATTAATATACGTGTGTGTAAGTTACAAACGAGTGCGTAGCACGAGTTATGTAAGCACACAAGTTTATTAATGATGCATTATCACACATGTATTGTACAAAATTTTATCTACGACTGCCTAAAATTGAGAAAAGTGCATTAAGAGAAATGTCAGATCTGTCATTTTCAAAACTATTTTAGTAGGCAAATGTCATTATGTCATTCATTTGACACTATTTCAGTTACGTAATGAAGTCATTACACAACTCAGTTGCGTAATGAAACCATTACATAACTGAGTGGTGTAATGAGCTTCATTACGTAACTGAAATAGTGTCAAATGAGTGACGTAATGCGTTACTTATCCCACTGGAGTAGATAAATTGTATTTAAACCCTCCGTTCCACAGGTTGTGACTACGACGTGCAGCAAAAATATGAGCTTAAATTCCTTTATACCGTTCATGTGTTGGATGAGGCATAATTATATGCGATTATTTTTAATTTAGCCTTTTTTATTTAGATATGATAGACGTGTTGAAGCCCAACCTGTGGATTCGTGTAAATGTAGTACGCGAATCTAAGGCGAAAAAACCCCGAATAAAAAATGTTCAGACTGGACCCCCCCCCCCCCCAGGATTAATAAGCCACGGACAAAAAACACCAAAAAAAGAATTAACAATTATGTGGGGTCCGGGTACCCGGTGCATCCCTAGTAATTGTAACACCAGAATAATGAACAACGAAGATAAAAAGATGTCGAAGCAGTCATGTTAAATGCCAATTCGGGACAAAAAGATCTTGAAAATGTGTCCGTGTGACTGTTACTAGATCATCGAAAAAAGCTCGTATCAATCTAGCTTTCCTGTGTTGGACGAGACATATCGAGAGATAAAAAAAAAACTGTTCCTCAGCGGGCTGTGGAAATTCAAGGTATGAATAATATGTTGGTGACACTGTACGTTAATGTCAAATTCGAGGTTATCAGGTTAGATTTTCCGTCAGTTATGACACAAAATAACGCAAATCCTAACCTGCTAACCTCGAATTTGACATTGACGTACAGTGTCACCAACATATTATTCATACGTTGTATTTCCACAGCCCGCTGAGGAACAGTTTTTTTTGGATCTCTCGATATTTGTATATGGATATTTTTAATTTACTCCCTTTTCGAAACCTTCGGACTAAAAACCTCCACGGATAAAAATCCCCAACACTAAAACCCCCAAAAAAAATTTACAGTATTACTATTATTATTCTTATATACAGGATTAAAGGTAATATGTCTATACGACAAACAGATAACTTAAAATTAACAGGGTAATTACTGATAACCTTTGGTAATACATAAAAAGTAGCAGATAGCTTTGCACTAGTTTTTGATAATAGTAATCGTCCAATAAGAGGCCAAGTGATTACCACTTTCTAAGGGTGCGTATACATTTGGCGAGCCGCGCGCGAGACGGGCGCGAATCGCGCCTGAGACACTCTTTTTTACCAACGCGCCTGCCGCGAGCCTCCTGCGGATTTTATCTGATCCGCATGGCGAGCTTCCCACGAACTTAAAGGTTTAGTACCTGTCCAGGCGAGCGAAGAAGGTAGACCTGCCAACATGTCATACGACGAAGAACAAACAGCAGCTTTATTAGTTTTGTGTAGTGGTACTTTATTACTATCAAGTTTATTAAATAAAAAACGAAAACCTCAGCGATGGTGGCGCACTGCTTTGTATAAAAAGCGATCAGAATCGGAACTGCTAGCAGATTTAAAGTTCCAACATATTAGCGGGGAATACAAAAATTTCACCACGTCTCCGACAGACTTTGAGTATTTGTTAAACAAAATTCTGAAAATTATGACAATAACAACAGTGACAGGTAATGTATTCTAAATCTTGCTGTTTGCATTACTTCTAGTTTCCATGGCCAGCAATTTCCAAAACATTCTTCAGACCACTCCATATTCATATAATAATATAAAACTATCGCGGTCGAAGTCTTGCTGAAAACTAAAATTCTACACGAGTCTGTCACAAACCCGTTCCACTACACGCGCAAAAACCCTTTGAGCTCGCCACAAAAACCGACAGAAAATGGATCGGCCGCGAGTCTCCGTCGCGCGGCTCGTGGTACACTCGCAGCCCGGTATAAATATCAGGGATGTCGGCGGGTACCCGGGTACCCGGGTCGACCCGGGTAATAGTCAACCCGGGTATATTTTCAGGACCCGGGACTAGTAAATTATGTAATGCACAAAAACTCAGCCTTTTTCGGAGAAGATAATAAAAACTTAAAAAGAATAGGAATAAGTTCTAGAAAAACACAACAATGCAGTAATAACAAGAATCAACCCATCCCATACCACAGAATGTTGATTATTGTTTCATGTAAGGCAATAAATCCGCTTCACAGAAATATTCAACCCGTCAATAGCACCATTAAATCGCATTAGTATTGGTTGAACTAACATAAACATCATCTGTGTGATGATGCTGCTACCAATTTCGCATAAAAAGTCACGTACTTGAATTTGATAACACTTGGAAGTCTGAAAATATTTAGGACAGACGACTTGCAGTTTGAATTGGCGAGTAGGTACTATTTCAAATTAGTTCACTTGAAAACTCGCGGCATTAAAATGCTTAGAGCACCGAGTTTGAACATTGTATGAAACTACAAAAGTACAAACAAATACGAAAACAATGTCATAAAAAAATCGCCTGTATGAAAATATTTTCATTTGCCAGAAAATAATAATGCAAAATGTAAATTCTTCGGGTACCCGAGGGTACCCGGGTACTGCTTTCGGGTACCCGGGTTTGATTTTAGACCGGGTACGACATCCCTAATAAATATGACGAATTTGGCTCGTTGTTGGCGCCAGAGTCAGTAGATATAGGAGACTATTCCCCTCAGATAATATAAACCAATCCCATCAATCAATTTTCAAAATTTGAACCAATCAGAGTCGAATACAGCGAATATTTTGCACTAGTGCAATACCCGGGTATTTGCACAAGTGCAATAGCGAGTATTTGCAGGAAAAAGAGCAAACCAGCAAGGTACACAAGAAATTTCAGACAGAAAACTGAAAACTTATTAAAAATGAATAGTGTGGTATACAAAGGATGATATTTCTTCGAGGAATAGTCTTGCAATATTCCCCACGTTCGCGTTCTCGAGAAATACTCGAATATACAGAATGCACTAGGGATATAACTACTGAGTACCGCCACGTCCGCCATGTTTGTTCCTCTGTCATATGCGTCACTTTGAGGTTAGTAACACAATTCCGTCACTGTGACATTTATTGGAAATCTAAAATTTTACTTAAAATTGGCCAGACTGTAAGTCTATGTCAAATTCGAGGTTAGCAGGTTAGGTTTTGTTTATTATTTGACACAGACTGACGCAAATTATAACCTGCTAACCTTCAATTTGACATAGACTTACAGTCTGGCCAATTTCAAGTAAAATTTTAGACATAACTCAAGCAGTTATTGCTGATGGGAACAAAAATGCCGGCGATGGCGGCATTTTAACGGATCAAAGAATGGCGGTACTCTCCTATATCTACTGGCTCTGGTTGGCGCGACTCAAGCGCGCCTTGCGCGCGGCTGGCCAAATGTATACGCACCCTAACAATTGCAAATAAAAGCTTACATCAGTATTGAATGAAAATTACAGGATTATCACTTTTTGGCAATCCTGGAGCGGAATTTTTAAAACTTTATTCTGGTCAGGAATATCCTCTTAAATTTTATGAAATTCATTTTGCACTTTAATTTTAGAATTCCAAAATTGTTCCGAGTTATTGGTCATAATCTTTGAAAGGCCGCATTTCGAAATTTTCAGTTTTTACTCGAAATAATAAGCAGCCATTCGACTCTTCCGAAGATGTACTACTTCTACCTTACATAATTTTTAAAAAGTGAGATATTTTTTGGATTTTTATTTTTAAAATTAAATCAGGGAAAAATAATTACTGTAGTCGAGAAAATCACGGAAAAGTCATGGAATTCGAAATGTCATTTTAAGTGGGAACCCTAAGTCAATAACTAATTAGTGATACACATATGGTAGGCGTTTTAAGGCTTCTTTTCCCGGGGATTTTTGGGGTTTTTTGTCCAGGTGTCGTTCATCCAGTTACGGTACAACCGATATATTAAATTAGTAACTCAGAAGCTAAGCAATTCGCCTATTTCATATGGAAGTACCATTTTGTATTTTGTTCCCCTCAATAATTGCAGAAAGAGGTTTTTGGGTTTTTAATTTGAAAATTAAGTCAGCGAACTGCAGTCAAATCGAAATGCCACTCTGGATCAATAACTTATAAATCATGCACATAGCTTGGTGCGGGTTTTACATTTTATAGCGGGGTTTTTAATTCAAGGTTTTTTGTTTGTTGGTTACAGCGGTAATCAATCCCTTACATATTGTAACTCAGATTTATCTTCCGCTGAAAGCCAGGTAATTCCCCTATTTCATGTGTAACTACCATTTGTTGCATTTTCTTTCCCTCTATAATTGTGCAAGAGTTTCTTAGGGCTATCTTTTCAAAATCAGTCATGAAAATCGAAATGCAATTTTAAGTGGGAACCCTGAATCAATAATTTATGTTTTAGGGGTATTTTAACCGGAGGGATTATATACCTGGGTTTTTTGTCCAGCGGTTTTCCGGGTTTTTCATCCAGTTACGCTGGTAATCAATCCCTTACATTTTTTTCCACTGTCTAGGGTGTAAATCACACAACGTTTCGGGAGTTTTTATCTACTCCCGTCTTCAGGTGTTCCTGGTGAGTCCTGAGAACTGATATTGTACGTTTTTCAACATATGTTATTTCAGTCACTTTCTTTTCAAAAAATTCCATAGAGAACTTTTTTCCCTTTCGTTTTATTAGAATCTCCAGCGGCTTTGAGTATAACTTCTTTATGTAGTAATTGTGAACTATTTTGTTTTTTTGGTTTAAAATATGTACCTAGATATTTTTTTTGACTATTATCGCTCTTTTCTTCCATCGTATTTTTATTTGAATCCCAAAAGATTATAATACTGCACGACACAATCGTTATCTGAGCAGCAATTGCAGCAGCACTGTGCAGTGTGCACTGGCTCTAACAATGAAACAATACACTTTCCGTAAAACGCGTAATCACGGCGACACAGTCGGGGAATTGTTGAAATTTGTTCATGTCACGTCCGCATCGATGCCAGTATTTCACTTAAAGCTGATTTACGGCGTTGCCACTATTGACAATTTTTACTTATATTAACGTATATTGACAAAAAAAAATCCGTATCGGGCGGCCGATCACTAGTGGTCAAGGAAAACAGGGAAAAAGCATGGAAACCAAAATTGCATTTTAAACCCTGAATCAATAAGTTATTAGTAATACGCATAATATGGTGGGGGTTTTAGAGGTATTCGACACGGGGGGGGGGTAGTCCGGGGCATTTTATATATGGGTTGTTTTGTAAAGGGTTTTTTGTCCAGTTACAGTGGTAACCAATCCCTTCAATTTTGGAAAGAATATTTGTCTACTACTTCTACTGAAAGCCAGGCAATTTCCCTATTTCGTAAATAAGTACTATTTTATTGTATTTTGTTTCCGTCAATAATTGTGTAAAAGAGTTGATGACATTTACTTTAAAAACTAAGTGAGGGAAAAATAATGACCGTTGTCAGGTAATTAAGGAAATTAGAGAAAAGCCATGAAAATCGAAATGCCATTATTTTTTTAATTTTATTTTGGTACTCAGCCAACAGCCGTTAGGCCAATTATATGCGTCGCTGTACATTTTATAGGGACTTCCAACCCCACTAACGACTGTCATGATGTTATTATGACATCCGGGACCAACTATTTCCGTGCAGCTGTACCACGAGGCGCCGAGGGAAGCAGCCGTGGAACTCCCATGCAAGTTCTGACCAGAAAGAGCGTTGCTTAACTCTACTGATCGAACGTGGACGCTTGTTCAAGCTACATCACCCGAGACCTTATAAGTGGAAGCCCTTAATAACCTAGTAATATCCATAATATGGTGGGGGTGTTAGAAGTTTTTTACCCAGGGGTTTTTAGTCCAAAAGATTCTATACCGGGGTTTTTTGTTTTTATACCAGGGTTTTTTGCGCTAGTGTTTTCGACCAGGTACGGTGGTAACTATTACCTTAAATTTTGTAACATAGATCTGTCTTCCACTGGAAGGTAATTCTCCTATTTCATATGTAAGTACCATCTTGTCGTACTTTGTTCCCTCCATAATTGTGTAAGTTTTCTTTTAATTAAGTCATGGAACAATAATCAATGATGTCAGGGAAAACAGGAAAAATAACTTATTCGTAATACACATAATAGGGCCGGTTGCAGAAAGCAATGTTAAGTCTGGTGTTAGCTAACATCGCGTCAAAGTGAACAAAAACGAATCAAATCTCAAATGCTTATGGTAACTAATACATTAGTAAACAAAATTTGATGCGATTTTTTTCACTTTGACGCGATGCTGGGTAACACCAGACTTAGGGCCGGTTGCAGAAAGCAATGTCAAGTCTCGTGTTAGCTAACATCGCGTCAAAGTGAACAAAAACGAATCAAATCTCAAATGCTTATGGCAACTAATACATTAGTAAACAAAATTTGATGCGATTTTGTTCACTTTGACGCGATGTTAGCTAACACGAGACTTAACATTGCTTTCTGCAACCGGCCCTTAACATTGCTTTCTGCAACCGGCCTATAATGTAGTTGGGGGGGGGGGGGGGGGGTCAAAGATTTTTCACCCAGAGGTTTTTTAGTCCGGGGGATTTTATTATACCGGTTTTTTTTTGTTTGGGGTATTTTGTCCAGGGGTATTTCGTCCGGTTACGGTGAAAAACAAACCCTTAAATTTTCTAACTCAAATTTGTCTTATACTAGAATCCAGGTAATTTCCCTATTTCAAATGTAAGTACCATTTTGTTGTATTTTCTTCCCCTCAATGATTATGTGAAATAGTGTTTTGGGTTTGTATTTTGAAAATTAAGTCAGGGAAAAATAATTACTGCATGATAATCAGGGAAGTCATGAAAATCGAAATGTCATTTTAAGTGGAACTCCTTAATAACGTAGTAATATACTTAATATGGTGGAGGCTTTAGAAGTTTTTTACCCAAGGGTTTTTAGTCCGAGAGATTTTATACCGGGTTTTTTTGTCCAGGGTGTTAACTACTACCTTAAATTTTGTAACATAGATCTTCCACTGGAAGCCAGGTAATTCCTCTATTTTATATGCCAGTACCATTTTGTTGTAGTTTGTTCCCTCAATAATTGTGTAAGTTTTTTTTTATTAAGTCATGGAACAATAATGAATGCAGTCAGGGAAATCAGGGAAAAGGTATGGATATCGAAATGCCCTGAATTAATAACTTATTAGTAATACACATAAAGTGGTGGGGGTTTTAAAGATTTTTTACCCAGGGGGTTTTTAGTCCGGGGGATTTAATACCGTTTTTTTTTTGTTTGGGGTATTTTGTCCAGGGGTTTTTCGTCCGGTTACGGTGCAAAATAATCCCTTCAATTTTGTAACTCAAATTTGTCTTTTACTGGAATCCAGGTAATTTCCCTATTTCAAATGTAAGTACCATTTTGTTGTATTTTCTTCCCCGCAATGATTATGTGAAATAGTGTTTTGGGTTTGTATTTTGAAAATTAAGTCAGGGAAAAATCATTACTGCAGGATAATCAGGGAAGTCATGAAAATCGAAATGTCATTTTAAGTGGAACTCCTTAATAACGTAGTAATATACTTAATATGGTGGAGGCTTTAGAAGTTTTTTACCCGAGGGGTTAACCACTAATGAAAAAATGTGACAAGATTGCGAAATTTAATGGATTTCTTGGGATTTCCATTGATTGCGGAGAATTTCAAAAGATTGCGGGGGATTTTCAAAGATTGCGGGGGATTCCTATAGATTGCGGGGATTTCGAAAGCGTGCGAGTGATTTCCAACGATTTCGGGAGACTGCTGGATGATTTCCGCAACCGATTTAAAGATTAAATAACCTAAAATAGTATCGGAAATAGGGGACATCAATAAGTAGCTCTAAAACCATGCAGACTTTAAAAAAAATTAATTAGTGTGGGGATTAGTAAGATAATCTGGCAAAATGCGGTAGTAAGAAAATTATTTAGTTAACTATTTATTCATTGTTGATACAACATTTTAGTACAAAATATCGGATAACACGTCTCTGTACGTGTATTAATATACCTACTACTAGATATCAACTATAAAAAATCTGTAAAGAGGTTTACACGGAACTTCCCTCGCGGGAATTAAATCATATTTGCAAATTTAAAAAAATGTAGTCCGCTGGGATTTGAATTCCGCGCACCCAGGCGAATATGTGACTGGAGTTTCTTATCCGCCGCTAGATTAGCTGAGCCACAGGCGCTTTCAAATTCGATGAGTTTCTGCTGCGTTATAAAGATACCCTATTATTCTGTCCCATTTCTGATGTTTAACCTGTATCTGTTAGGTCTCATTTTCGCCAATGATAAAGCCTGAGCTATGTGCAAATTATTACTTGTACCTTACTTACTCTTACTTGTATATTACTATTTGCAAGCAAAAGAAGTGGAAGTTGTGACACTAAATATTTTGAAAAATCAAAAGCAACTGGGGGTAAAAGTATCTTGACATTCCTAATAATACTGCAACAATAAAAGGAACCACTCGGTAATTCAAACTAAATCAATTTGAAAATAAAATAAATTGAAAAGCGGCCCGACAAATCGTCATGGAAGGGACGTTGCATGGAATTGTTTTACTCTGAACCACGCAAGTTACTTCAAACAATTTTAAAAATCAAAGGAAAATATGGCTAAAAATATCGTAACGAGCCCAATAATACTGATACAATAAAACGAAACACTTGGTTATGCGAATTACATCAATTATCAATTTAAAAAAATTACTGGCATTGGGATTCGATCTACATCATCTGCGTATGCGATTGTAACCGCATCGATATGCTACAGTGAGCCATGCGGCCCCACTGGTACGTGTGCGACGCGCGGCTGTATTTAACAAAACGGTTTTATTGTTGAAACGTTTTGACTCTTTTGCGACATTACCCTGTATCTGCTAGGTCTTATTTTTGTCAAGTGTAAAGCCTAACCTATGTGCAAATTATTACTTTCGTCTGTTTCTGAGTTAACGCAAAAATACACAAAATTTATTTTTTAAGGTGCTCACCCTATATATATTTGTCTGAAATTTTCTCGGTTTCATGTCAGGCAGACATAATCTGCATGCAAAATATAGTCATCCTCCAACAAATAGTTTTTGAATTATACCGCCAACAGGCAGACAAACGGAATTGAGAAAACCTGTTTTTCGTCATCTGGAGACCTTGAAACGGGAAGATTTGAAGAAATCTCGGAAGGTGATTTTTTCGCGATGACATTACTTACTTCGTCTTTTAGATGAGGGAAGTAAAACAAACTGTTTCTTAGTATGTAATAGTTACTATACTAACCGATTAGGATGTAGGTACCTTGGCACATACTTAAAGAAACAGTAATGATAATTGAAAATGGCTCCGTTTTTGTAGTAAATTCATTAAAAATTAAAAATATTCACCATGACACACACCTCACACAATGGTTGCCGCTCCAACTTTGTAATCCAAATCCGGAGCAAGTTGAGCATTGCACCGCCAGACGCAAGCGAATAAATACCAACCTCTACACCGCAAGGTAAAATGAGGTTACCGATAATGTGTACATACATACACACAAAATGAAGTAAGTATACTCTTTTTTCAATACTTAATAATTTGTCAAGGAATGAGTCTAAAATATCTCTTGTTATAACTAGAACTAGAGCAGTAGCTTTGGATATATAATTTTTTAAAACAGGTCTGTTACACAAGTAGATAACATTTTAATAATTGCTCCAAAATTTATTTCATCTACGCCTAAAGAAGTGTAAATATTATCATATATCATAATTTAAAAAATTGTGAAGACCAATCAAAATGTTTTTGAAAATTTAATGGATCCAGTTGAAGGACAAAAATGCGACGCAGTTGGCAAAAATATGTTTATTATCACAATTTTGAAAGTGGGAACCATCCGGTAGGAGAGGTTATACTTTCCCACCGCCTGTAATACCTTTACGATGTTTTTAGACCAGAGCAGGCGGTGGTATTTCGTGAATTTCGGAGCGATTTCGTGGATTGCGGAGGGATTGCGAAGCGATTGCGTGGATTGCGAAGCGATTGCGTGGATTGCGGACAGATTGCAAAGCGATTGCGTGGATTGCGGAGGATTTCCGTTGTGATTTCGGGGATTGCGGAGGAATTTGTGACAAGATTGCGGGAAGTGGTTAACCCCTCGTTTTTACCCAAGGGTTTTTAGTCCGAGAGATTTTATACCGGGTTTTTTTGTCCAGGGTGTTAACTACTACCTTAAATTTTGTAACATAGATCTTCCACTGGAAGCCAGGTAATTCCTCTATTTTATATGCCAGTACCATTTTGTTGTAGTTTGTTCCCTCAATAATTGTGTAAGTTTTTTTTTATTAAGTCATGGAACAATAATGAATGCAGTCAGGGAAATCAGGGAAAAGGTATGGATATCGAAATGCCCTGAATTAATAACTTATTAGTAATACACATAAAGTGGTGGGGGTTTTAAAGATTTTTTACCCAGGGGGTTTTTAGTCCGGGGGATTTAATACCGTTTTTTTGTGTTTGGGGTATTTTGTCCAGGGGTTTTTCGTCCGGTTACGGTGCAAAATAATCCCTTAAATTTTGTAACTCAAATTTGTCTTTTACTGGAATCCAGGTAATTTCCCTATTTCAAATGTAAGTACCATTTTGTTGTATTTTCTTCCCCTCAAGGATTATGTGAAAGAGTGTTTTGGGTTGTATTTTGAAAATTAAGTCAGGGAAAAATAATTACTGCACGATAATCAGGGAAATCATGAAAATCGAAATGCCAGTTTACGTAAAAACCCTGAATCAATAACTTATTAGTAATACACAAATATAATTTGGTAGCTCAAATTTGTCTTGTACTGAGAGCCAGGTAATTCTCCTGTTTTATAATTAAGTACCATTTTGTTGTAATGTTCCCCTTTTCTGTAAAATCGTCCTTATAGTTAAAGGAACGCAACAGTAAGTTATTGCTATATTTTCTTCAATGCTAGAAATTATTATTAATCTTATCATACATATCGAATAATGATATATTAGTCTTCCTTATGATGCAAAAATTAGTAATATAAGAATCATACCGTACGAATCTCGAAACGTTCGATTTTTAATAATTTTATTATTATAGGGTGGCAAAATACCCACTGAACAGCATTTATTATAACGCCACAAAAAGGTTTCAAAAATTATTCAATAACTGAAACAATATTTTGTGTACCGCAAATGTTCCGTTATTTTGTTCGGTTTTTACTTCCTTTTACAATAGGAAAGGAAGTATTGGATTCACCCAAAAAAATCGAAATTGAGTTTTCAACAGAGCTTCACGTTTTCGAGTCCCCTGAGCCCAAAAAAACATATTTTGCCAAGTTTTGTGTACTATGTATATGCGACAGCAAGCTTTCGAAGTAAATCGCATAACCAGAAGTAGGTATTTACTGTTGTGATTTTCCAGTTTTTTTTATTTTTTCAAAAACGGCTCCGTCGATTGTTTTTAAACTTTACATTTTTAATGTGTATTGACGTGAGATAGGTGATTTTTCAATTGAATATCTTGAAAATTGGTTTCTTTTGTTTTTTTTAATTTTTTTTTATTAACTCCTATTTTAAATAGAATGCCCGGTATATTATTACATTTTTGAATTCAGCTTAAAATTCTAGAGGAAATGTGTCTCTTGAACTAACGCTCTATTTTGTACCGTTTTTGTAGAATTTAAATTTTTGAAAATATTTGATAAATGCTTAAAAATTTTAAATCAAATTTTTGGCTAATTATACGATCACTGTAAGAGGAAGTTGTGTGCGTGTATCACACCAGATTTTTATAATTACTCTATGTTCTTAGTTTACTATAATAATGATTTGCTCTATTTTTTCAATTACTTATAGGTACTCTTTCAAATGTAATATTAAGAGGTTTTTTCTCCCAATTAAGTACATTCAAAGCATACTTTTTTCCTGCTATTTTTGTTAAATATTTATAATTTAACAATAAAGAAAATAAAAATTAACATACACCCATGGAATCGTGTTATTTGCAAAACACCCGTGGAAATGGATTTTGTGGCAAATAAAGTGTTTCAATAGTCAGCTGTTATCCTCAATTCTCACAATACAGTAAGAAAATTTCATCGTTGGATATCAAGCCCAAACTGGCATTATTAAATTATTATTTAAAATTTTGCTTTTTGATGAGTCTATCTCTAAATAAAAAAGTTAGCTCATAGTATCTGATTTAAAATTAATATCATAGGATAAAATAAAATGCAATAGATTTCATTTTCCTTCACAGTATGCACTCTTTCAATCGTAGTGCCCTTAAGCATAATAGAAAATACATAAGAATCTTTTGATAATTTCAAATATCTTCATACCTCTTAACTCTGAATTTAATTATTGGTTGCTATTCTAGGTATTTTGGATTGCGTCTTTATTATTTTCATTAAGCCTAACTTGAGCTTATTAGAATATACCGGGAAGAAAGGTCGAACACTCGAACCTGGCAGTTATTATTTATATCCAGATCAATACCGCGACTTGCAGGTTGCAGGTGGGGCGTTTTGAAAAACACATGTTGGTATCACTGAATTGATGTATTACAACTGCTGAACTTTGGTTTTCAACACTTTAATCGACGTATATCCAAATACATAGTTAATGCATATTAGAGTGGATTGCTCTATTTTGCTCTAAAAAACTCATTTGGCCCTTAACGAACGCCTCATTACCCTCACAATTACATCATAACCACCTCATTCCTCTCCAATTATCATGCCAACCACCTGCACCTGTGCATGTCAGCAAGTTAGCCACTTGTTTAAATAGATCGCCTATGCCTAAGATGATCACCATGGCAACCACCGCTTCGGATGAACCAATCAGGATCGTGGTAGAAGCTGTATGGCGTTTGGGCCATTTACAATGGAAACTTGCAGATTCGAATTGCTATTTTGAATTCGTACAGTGATGATCTGATAAAAGGTTATTTAATTTGTTTTCTTGCTTGCCTCAACTTGATCTCGGCTAGCGAGCCAGCGGCTCGTGTGCAAATGGTTAATAAAAGCATTCGAGGGCTACTGAATGGGCAATATTGGCATATATTTGTTTACAAACATAATGGGTTGGTAATTTTTGCGTGTGGGTGGCAGAACTTTGAATGGAATCAGCTGACGACAGCAGCGCTGCAGGCGAGCGAGGGGGGCGCGTATTTTGAAACTGACCTACTGAAGAGGCTCACCATGAGTTCTCCTGCTGGGGCGCCTTGGAGCAGCCCGAGGCACGCTGCCTGAGGAACACCTGCAGCTTCTGCTTGACCTCGGAGGAGGCCACGGCGCTCTGCTCGTGCTTCTCCTTGCGGCGTAACGCCTCGAGCTGCTCACGCTCGCGGATCTCCTGCAGCTGCTTCTGCTGGTCCCAGAACTCCTTCAGGTGCTGGCGCAGCTGGCGTTCGTGCTGCTCGGCGAGGTGCTGCTGCTGCTGCTGGAAGTGCTGGAGGAGGATCTGGTGCTGGAGCTGGTGCTGCTTTTTGAGCTGCAGGATCTGCTGCTCCAGCAGGCGCTCGGGCGCCTCCCGCTGCTGTTCCGCCATCCTAGCTCGACAACATCCTCACCGCGTACCGCAAATAACACAATCACAGCGCACAAAATGGCAGAACTGTCAGAATTAATTCTTCAATTATATGTGAGGTCATTTCGGTCGCAGTTACACTGAATATAGGAACACACCGCCGCGAACGAAGGCGCAGTTGCCAGATGAAGTATTGATAAGGCGACGTTACGGACAACGCCGCCACGACTTCCCAGCGTCCACAGCGCGCTTTTGTTTTTAACTTTTACACATTTTGGTTAACACCAACGATATCTTGATTTTAATGAGTCATTTCTATTTTTATGATCATCGCAGGGGCGCTCCACGGGAACCTGCGCCGTCGACTGGCTGCGTGCGCGAGACAAAGACGCAGATCGTCACGTGGCACCCGCCACATGCAACAGATTACAATGTTTTTATCGCTGCGGGTAGGCATGGCAACACTGTGAGGAATGTGAAAAACCAAGGTTGGGATAAAAATAGAAAATCTTTATTATAAATAAATCCATTTTTTCACAACCGTTCACAAATAGAGCCGCACACATGGCAGTTGTGTGCCACTGCGTAGTGGTTTCCAACGCCGTGCGCCGATAGGGCGCAAATTACAAACGGGAATCTCTCCTGAAACCCGCACGTCCTGAAAAATCATCCCAATTTCCGAATTGCGCAACGAAGAAAGGCGATTAGATAGAGACGAATATAGCTCGCGTAAGCAGCGAACGATGGCTAAAATTAATCCGGTCAAATCAAACTACCCACTCTATATACAGGATGTTGCGCAAGGTTTTTTTGCCGACTAAATCTGACTCAACTATAGGTCTCCCAACACAGACAAGGATATTATTAGAAACAATTGTTCGGAAGCTAAGTTTAGCATGTAAAGAAAATAACTGATGTGAGCTATGGCTAAAACCGAAATACAAAATTAGCTTGACTGGTTCTATAAATTGATGTTTTCACGCTCTCCGAATGTAATGTAAGCGCGTTTTTAATCTTTCAAGATCCTATTTATTTCCGTCTGCATTTTGAACTAGTGCCGAACTGTAAGCGACGCTTTTATTACAAGGTTAAAGGTATTCAGGGGTCATATTAATTAACAGCTGTTGTCATAGTTTTTCACTATTATGAAATAAAACCAAAACTTTTATAAATAAATTATGTTAAAAGGTGTTCGAATAATTTACCCACAAATAGTACTCATCGTAACAATAAAAAAATCATTCAACCATTCAAAGGAATTCCGTACTTTTTCAAAAATGCCCTGTCTAATAATCCAATGACCTGGTAACGGACCATTTTGTAAGGATTTCTTACTGGGTGGAAAAAATTGTTTGAGTGTTTCTTACTTGCTAGTATCTAAGAAAAACCTATAGTCTGTTTTTTCACTAGTAGTATGAACGTTTTAAGTTTATATTATATTAAATTGCTCTGCAAGCCTTGTAAACCTTGGGCAACGTTTTAAGTTTGTCCCTCTATCTAATAAAATCTATAGCTGAGATTGGCTGCGAGTGTATTCATTAGTAAACAAATTTTGATGCGCTTTTGTTTATTTTAACAAGTAATTAAAGTTAACATCAGATTAGTGGTCTTTAGAAGACTGACTGTTAATGTGGAAAATGACGCTACAGCCTCTAAAATAAAATCGGGAAAATTTTGTAATTGTTTGATAAAACTGAATTTCATAAAACAAGATCATACCGTGTGTCCACAGGAATACGCACCATAGGGATAACCAAATAGAATAGAAAGATCGGCTAATGCTGTGATCGCCGGCACGCTAAAACGTTGTTTTCTGGTTTCTGACTCGCCACTGTATGAAACAATATTGTTATAAATGGTACAAGAAAAGGGACGGTGGTCACAGCACTGGTTGATATTTATATTCTATTAGCATTATCTTATCTCTATGGTGCGTACTCCTGTGGACACACGGTATATTGTGCCGTGCCGTTATCAACAACTTTTGTTTAAATTCTGTTGTAAAAAAAGTAGAGAATAAGGTATTATAACACGAATCGCATAATAACCCAAGAGCTAATATACGCAGATGATATACTAATAATGGCAGGAAACACAAGACAACTGCAAGAAAATATTCCCATATGAATAAATACCCCGGTAGATAAAGGTATGAAGATAAATGTGGAAAACGGCAAAATAGTACACATCAAATAAGAAGAAAGAGAAGCAAGAGAGCCGATTACATTAAAAAAACAACTAGAGTATGTGGAAAAGTATGAATATTTAGGAGCGTTAATAAACAAAGATGGGCAAATATAAGAAAAAACCCGACAAACAGCGTTTCTCCCAACAGTTCTCTATAGACCAGAAACATAGAAGAAGTTAGAATAATGGCGAGAGATCGAAATATTATGTTATGATACCACTACATTATGCTCGTGGTTTAAAATAAAATTTGTTAAAGAAATTGGGATGTTATTGCAACCCATATCAACCCATTGTGGTAGTTGGTGATATTTAAATAGTTCCTTGAATAAATTCTAGATAAGGCCGATAAGTATTTGAACGATAGCTATTGGAAGGTTACAGGTGGATTAAAAATAAATAAAATATTAAAACTACGGTTTAGGAATCAATGACAAGTGCAAAATTATAATAAGGGTAGAATTAAGTAGGTAAATATCAAATAAGAATATAGACTAGAAGGCATCAATAATGATATAGGGTAGCGAAGGAAATTGTTTTTGGAGAGTAAAAATAACAAACTGAAAAAATGTATAAAACTAAGTTTTGGTATCATTAAAATATGGAAGATAACCCTGTTTATTTCTTATATTTATGGTTGGGATAAATAGGGTAGATAAAATAAATCTGCGTGGTGATAAGAATATGAAATTTTAAAAGAACAAGCATAGAAGAAGAATTCACTAAAGAAGATTACTGGTAAATAGTAGACGAAACTAATGGATAGAAGAATTGTTGCATACAAGTAAAGTACTAAAGAGGCATATTGGGTCAGCTTTATTTTGAATTACATTTGACATCTGACGAGAATAAAATGGGATTACGCAAGGATATGTGTTCTTGAGTGGAGCTTGCATCGAGAGAAGCAGCGTTCCAGGTAGCAGTATACTGTGGCAGATTGAGGTCCAGTTTTTACTGATAGTTGACGGGCGTTTGAGATTTATTGCTGTTGGGCAGTAGGAGCTAGCCGTCTGTTGGAGAGAGGTGCATTGCAGCAGGAAGACAAAAGGGGCAGAGCTGCTGACTTCAAATAGGTTGCTGTCTTGGAGAGTATACTAACTAGAAACTAAATAAAGACATTAATAGGTTGAAATTGATTAACAAATAATAACTTACTCTGTAATTAAATATTATAATGTACCATTCTAAGGATTGGGTATTTGTCATTGAAATTTAAAAACTGTTTTGACATTTGGTTGACATCGGAAGTGACGTTTGATTTGAATGAATTTTTTTAAAAATATTGGAAGATCAATTTTTCAGAACAAGTAACTAGATAAAAGATCCCACCCCTGTAAGAGTTTCAGACGGTATTATAAAAAGAAATTATTGATATTATCATTCAAGGAGTGAATTTGTAATTCAAAATACGTAATTAACATCAATATTTGAAAGTTTTGCCGTAAGGCATAAATTGAAATAGAGAAAGAAGAAAAATAATTTGATTTTAAAATTGATGATGAAGAAAATATCCTACGAAGAAAGTATCTAACAGTACTAAAGATTACGGAGATGGTAGAAATATTTGTGCATTTTAAACTGAAAACATTCCTCTTAAAAATATAAATAAAATGGTCCGGTTTTGTTTTTGTTTGCCTGCATCAAATGTTCCCACAGGAAGAATATTTTCTTGGATAAATAACCTATAGCTCAGTGAAAAACTCAACTTTCCTTAGAAACTGTTAGGTGCTATTTTTACATTAATTGAAAATTAAGACGATGTCCAAGAATTGTCTTGAGTTGCCAGTAATTCCTGACTGTATGCTTGGTTGTCTAGCCACATTTTTCATTTTCTCTATGAATTTTGAATATCCTTGGACGCTCTAACGAATTCTACTGAATTTTGAAAAATAGATTGTTATATATTATGGCGCTGATCGTGTGATATTATCCTCTGGTGCTGTGCATGTAATTTTGGAATGTTCGCTTCATGCAGTTAAATAATTCCTGAATTATTATGAAAATTGTCGCTCAGCATTTAGAAATTGTGTGTGCAATTGCTGAAACCAATCTAGTTATGCTAGGATACAACTCACTCCTGGAGAACACCTTCTAACTTTGATAGGTTTCTCTTAGTACCTCGCTGTGCATAGATCACCTCCTGGACTCTGATGTCACCTCGTAGAACACCTGCGAACCAGCTTGTAGGCAGTGCTGTGCTTTTCGAATTACAGTAGCTGCTGCCGAGATTGAGACCTACATGGTTTTTTTCCTCGTGCGACTTGCAAGGTGACAACTGGAGAAAAGCCTGCCCATCCGACTTTACAGATATGTTTGGACGGCTTCTCCGCCTCTTCAGAGCGTGGCTCTGCTATATCCTCCAGGTATCTTTACTGTATTACGCTCGCGTGTTCGGATCGTATAAACTCTCAAACTGTGAAAATATCAATGGTGTAGTTGTCATTATATTGAATAAATAAACAATTAGGTTACATAAACTCTCAAACTGTGATAATATCAATGGTGTAGTTGTCATTATATTGAATAAATAAACAATTAGGTTACATCAATTGCTGACGTTTCCTTTAGTTATGGTTTTATGTATCAGCATGTACTTTAGAGATTTACACCGATACCTGTAGGTTTTCTGGTTTGAACCGTCTCGAACCAGTGGCGCTTCTGGACGACCTACCCCAGTCTGCTCAGGAACTACCTGTCAAACTTTGCTACACCAGGAGACAATTTCTGGACCACCGAGTTGTGACTTAATAAAGCTATAACTATTATTATTATTATTTGTTTTTGTGTACACACATTTCCCGTGTAGCAAAACAAAAAAACTGTTGTTAATAATAAAATGCAACTGACATTCCTTGATCTAAATTTTATCAATATATTGTAAAAAACAAAGGGATGTTAAAAATGATTATGCAGAAAACTATGAAAAATCATACTCGTCCTTTCAAATGACTTCAGTCTCACATGATTCACCTTTGGGTCTTTCCTGCCAAAATTCAACCCAGGGATGTTCTTCCCAAAACAGGCGCTCCTCAACTGTTCTGACCTCTGATAGATCGAATGACTTCCTATCTTTAACATCAGAAATTCGAAGGTGAACAGTCAATCAGTTGTCACGTGTCTTGACAGTTTCTTCAGACCGCTTGACAGACACATGCTTTTTTAAATACACAAATTTTATTTTTTAAGGTGCTAGTCCTGTATATATTTAACCGAATATATATTTGGTTTAGAGCCAGGTAGACACATAATCCGCCTGTAAAATATCGTCTTCCTCCAACAAGTAGTTTTTGAGCCACACCGCCAACACACAGATTGACAAACGGGCAGAGAAACAAACAGGCGGATAGACAGACGCAATGGAGAAAACATGTTTTTCGAGATCTATGGACTCTGAAACGTGAAGATATGAAGATATCCCGGAAGGTGATTTTTTACGGTTACTCGACGAGGGAAGTAGAAATAAGCAGACTTCACAAGAAGAAGGGGAATGGGAACTGGAGGATATAGCATCAAATAGTAACTCAAACTAGCAGACGAGCAACACAAATGTTAACGGGAGTAAGGGAAGGGAGACCAAGGAGGAAACAAATTATATGTGGGTCAAAACATCGCCTTCAACTGGAAAAAAACTCGTATTATAGAAAATGTTGGATGCTCGCTGTAATAGAGGCAAGAATAAATAAACCATACATGTTGATGCATGGAAATTACCCTTTGATGAAAACGTGTTGGAAATTTTGGTACAACAAGCAAACCAGGGAATAACACAAATGACCAGTAATTATGGTGATTCTGGGCTGAACTGTGAGTTTGCACTCATATCAGTAAGCCGGAATTGAATGCAGTTTTAGGACCTCTTTTATTATTCTCCGGCAAATTTCTACCTAACTGTGATACCGGTTAAATCGCGAGCGTTTATAACTTTAAAAAACGTAGTTTTAAAGCAAAAAACCGTAATTTTGTATACAATTGCTATGACAAGAATTACCTACCAACCATATTTCCCCCTGATAATCGCCGTGGGGTTAAATACAGTGTCGGCTTGTGATAATCGTATGGGGAAGGGGGTTAATTTTTTAACAATAACTAACCCAAAAATAATCAACTACTCAGATACATTCGATTGATGTTTTAATACTATATATATATATATACAAAAATCAATGGCAGTGTGTTAATAACGCAAAAACTGGAGAACGACTTGACCGATTTGGATGATTTTTTTTTGTTTTGTTCGTCTTACCCCCAAGGTGGTTTAGAAAAAAATTAAATTCGGAAAAATCCTAAGGGAAAGCCGGAAAATTGGAAAATATCGAAAGTGTGTTTTTCTATACACTGTACGACTTTCTATTTGCAGTCATACTTTTATGATTCTGTGCTTAATGGTTTGAAGGGTTTTCCCCATCATGTCATAATCCAAAACGTTTGCCGGGTCAGCTAGTATAGTATAAAAATTATTTTTAATTTTAATAATGTTGTAATATTTACTTTTGTGTTCTTGGGGCTGTTTGCAAATATGCTGTTATTTTATTTGTATTCGTATAATTATGGGCATTCGACTAAACCAGCCACTGAAATATAATACGTTCTAAATTTAGCACAAAATCGGAACGAGCCCCAAACTAATCGCCAGACCGGGGGCTGTTTTTAAGAATCGGGCGGCGTTTTAGCAGGTAGATTTAAATTATGGAAAGGCCTTTCGCCGAGAATTCCCATATTTGGAATGTTGTGAACCCGAAGTGACCGAGGGTTGCATTTTAGAATGCGAGGGTGCTTATGTGTTTTTGGGCAGTCTGTAGGCGAGATCGCACATGTGTGGACGCAAGCCTAATTCTCCGCGAGTGTGTGATTCCGCCGCGATTATGTTTTGAAGTGAAATGAATTGTAGATTATAATTGAGTGGATAAAACGATGAGGTCTGTAATATCTAAGTAGAATACTAGTGCCTGAGTAGCTTAGTGAATGTATCTAGTGTACAGCTAATACGAGCATTCGATATTGTCTCGTACTGATGCTGATTGTAGACAGCTTTGTTAATTGGATCGCTGTTTATTGTTATCGTTGGCCTGGGGTCAACTTGTCGCAGAGGGTGCCCTCATACCTGGGTTAATGGCTATCCGGCGTGATAGCCCACGACCCTTGACCTGATAAGCATTGTGCTTATCAGTGACCCAATTAGCGCGATTGGGTGGCTTGGGAAGCCCATCTCCCAAAGATGCCTTGTACCTGTGCCTTTTACAGTCCATGCGGCCACTGTAACTGCGGGTACACTGACATGGGTTGTACCCATTGATGCCGTTAACGTTCGGTTAAGGCATGCTAGATGCGGTAAGCATCCGTGTTTTCAGGATTATTACAGGTACATATCATCGAAAGTGCACCGAAGAATATCCCTGATGATGTCTTCGTCGAGATGCGACGTGGGACGACGCGGGGGGGCCATAAAACCCCCTGTAAGTATTATGTAATGAGCACATTACTGCTAAAAGCTGAATGTTTGTCGTTTTGCTTGCATGACTGATTGTGGAATTGGCTGAGCTTGTGTTCGCGTCAGGCGTGTGTGACCACCTGCTATATGAAAGGACTCGCTGTTCGCCTTGCACCCCCTAGTATCATGTTTCTGATTTACAACCCAGACTGCAGGGGCGTTACGGAATTTCTGGTAAGTCGCCAGTTCTTGTAAATTTATGCATGTGAACCGATCTGAATCCAGGAAAGAAATTTATTAGCCCGGGGCATCTAAAATATGTGCCTACAATAATCCAAAAAAAGACTTCATATATAGAAAATAAAAAGTATTCAAACACAACACAAAATGTATATAATTTCTGTATAAACTGCACGAAACAACCGAAAATATCCAAGATAAATAAACAGGCTTCAACTGGAACCGATATTATGACCAAACACGGCCCACAAGACTGCAATGGTGCATTGGCATTAATTTACAATGTCGAACATTGTATCACATTTGCTATCGGCACGGCGCCGGCGGCTGCCTTTACACTCGGATTGCATTAGATTTCGGGTTCACTATATTTGCAAATATGATATCGTTAGCCTTCGCGTCACATTGAGACTGCTATATCGCCAAGTCTGCAGCGACAGCGTTTTCGCCCGATATCCCATATAAGTTTGGACCACAATTCGGAGCGCGCTCAGCAGCTGTCAGCTGCTTGGTGCATACGATACGAACGAGTGTTTTCACACATTACTCATGTTATATTGACATACATCTTGGATATTGTTGTACATGTTTGAATTTGAATTAGTTGCAAATAATCTCAACCCTACAATAATATTAATATTAATAAGTGAAACATAGCTAAATAATAAGAAAAATGATAATGTCGTTGCTTTACAGAACTATACGCTCTATAAGAAAGATCGACGAAACAGGCGAGGCGGTGGTACTTGCATTTATATAAAAAACGAAATTAATTCCGTAAAAATAACAGCCCAAGAAAATAAAATGTATCCAACTGGTGAAGACGATTCTATTTGGTTAGATATAAAGGTACATCGTACCCAGTTTTTAATTGCTTGCATTTATCGAGCCCCAAATTCGACAGCTGAAGACGATGCCGAAATGTTAAACTCTCTAAATAAATCTTCACAAGAAAATTCAAATCTCTTGGTTTTTGGCGACTTTAGATTTTTCTGAAATCGACTGGCTAAAGCCAACATTAAACAACTTAAATAGCAACTTCACACAACTGGTAAATCAACCGGTACGCTATCGGAATGGCTAAGAGCCATCTCTACTAGACTTGATTCTTGTCAAGAATACAGAATTCATATCATATATACAGAGATTTCCTCCAATCGGAATTAGTGACCATATAGTATTGCTGGAAATATCGCAAATATTTGTAGGAAATGCAAACGCAAAAAACCTGTTAGAAATTATTTTAAGGCAAATTACGTGGATATAAATAATTTTCTACTGGAATGTAGATTTCAGGCATCGGAAACCGTGAATGAAACTACAGCAACGTTCTACAACCTGATGGAATTGGCTATAGAAAAGTATGTTCCTGCAACGAGAAGTAGACACAACAAGCCACGGATCACTCCATTAATGAAAGCCGACATACGTTACAAAAGGCGTTTATGGGACACATATCAACGTACTAAATCACTTCAGACTATGATTCATATCGTCTCCATGCAAACACTCTGAGAGCACAATTAAGAACATCCAAAAGTAAATATGAAGCGAGCATTATTGATACTGGACCAAAACTCTTCTTCAAATATATTAAAAAAGTCTTGAAATCTAGAACATCGCCCATCATTCTACCCCAGTTAGAAGATGATACCTTACAGACTGATCTCCGAAGTGTGGCTGAAATGTTTGCTAAACAGTTTCACAGTGCTTATGTGCGAGAAACTCTGGAAAACTTTCCTTCTTTACCTAATTCTACCCGAACTACGCAAAGTATTACAACTAGTGATGGGCTTATTCGAATGAAAAATATCCGGTTATCCGGTTATTGAAATAACCTATGTAACTCGGTTTTCATTCTAAGTATTCAAATGAAAAATAACCTCATGCTGATACGTACTACGCTTTGACTATAAAACCTGTATTCAAAGGTACTACGTGCCATATCTCAGCGACCTACGCAGTGCTCAAAATTCTGTAAATATAAATACGTCATAACTCATAAACAAAGCAGGTTGTAATGTAATCACCACTTGGTTATCGCGTACCTACCTCCTATCATAAAAAATATCAAATTCTGGGGACCTGAAACCTGAACGCCTAAAAACTGCAAACGCATCAAGCTATAAAACAATTTTTTATTTGCTTACATCTCCAAAGGTTCAAAACAAGAGGCGGCGCTTTTAAGCCGCCCGATCGATAAAAATAAACGTTTACCCCTGTTCTTATTGCGATTAGCAAGCAGTCCCGCATATTTCTTTCTTTCTACACTTCTTAATAAATACCTCTTAATTTCCAATACATAACACATAATGTACGGTTGGCGCCTTAGAAATCGGGCACTACACACTATTATGATATATTTTTTAAGTGTATAAACTGGGTTTTTACAGTTATTATGGTTTTAATTGTTACGTCAGATTGTTTATTGTTTGTCAATTATGAAATGCCATCTCACATTAATGAAGTAACCGGAGCAAGAATACTCCAAAGACTAGAAGAACATATTACGTGTCTCGATTTCTAAGGCGCCGACCGTACATATTATGTTTTGGTTCTTCTGCTATCTGCAAGTTACGATGTCGATGCAGATGACGGTGAACCGATGTCGATGCAGATGACGGTGAACCGCCAACCGGCAAACCGGCTGACTTAATCGAAACGAATCGAGAGTCAAAATTTATTCGAATGATTATTCAAATAATCATTCGGTTATTAATATCATTCGAATGCAAATAATTCGGTTATGAAAATTGTCCGGTTATGCCCATCACTAATTACAACCATTCACTTTACTGCAGAGGAGGTGCAGAAACCGTTAATGTTGCTAAATTCGGACTCTAGCCCTGGACATAATGAACCGTCTCCACATTTTTTTAAATCATGTGCTCCGACTTTGAGTATCGCGCTGGCATGTCTAATAAACCAATGCCTTACTTGTTCAATGGTTCCTACAGTTTGGAAAGAGGCCACAGTAATTCCAATATATAAAAAAGGGGATAAACTTTTACCAAAAAACTATCGACCGGTAAGCCTAACATCTATCTTGGGTAAATGTATGGATAAAATAATAGCAAAAAAATTAACGGAATTCTTTATTGAAAACGACGTGATACCAAAGGATCAACATGGATTTATGCCCAGGCGAACAATTACTACAAACCTCTTGGTAAATCTTGATGTTTGGTCAAAAGCTTTCGATGAAGGATACCCTATTGATTTTGTGTATATTGATTTTGAGAAGGCTCTTGATCGAGTTCCCATCAAAAGATTACTCTATAAATTGGAACACTATGGAATCAGAGGAAACTTATTGCGCTACTTGGAAGACTTTTTGAAAAACAGGTATTTTAGGGTCAGAATAGAAGGTGAACTCTCTAAAAAATATGCAGTGCTAAGTGGCGTACCACAAGGATCAGTTTTAGGTCCGTTACTTTTTCTATTATACGTGAGCGATCTTGCAGCCTGTCTTCATTCTAATCCAACATTTTTCGCGGATGATACCAAACTTTTTAATTTTCCCACGACAAATGCAGATATATTAAGATCAGATCTTAAAAAACTTGAAAGTTGGTCATCAAATTGGCTTTTAACAGTGAACGAAGACAAGTGCACTATTTTGCATATAGGTTTCAATAATCCTAGATTAGACTACACTTTACATGGAGTTACATTGAAAAAACTTAACGTGCAACTGGATCTAGGCATCACAATATCTGCGGATTTAAAATGGTTCCACCATATTACTTCTACAGTAAAAAAAGCCAACACTCTTGCTGTACTTAGTGAAATGTGCATTTAAAGATCTAGCTCCCGAACTGTTACTTAAAATCTATATAACCTATATTCGGCCTATATTAGAATGTACATCGCGTATTTGGTCACCATATTTCGTTAAAGACATTGATTTAATCGACAAAGTGCAGAGGTGAGCAACAAAAATACCACAGGCGTTAAGAAACATGCCATACGAGGAACGATTATCTAAGCTAGGTCTAACAACTCTACAAAAGAGGCGAGAACGCGATGATTTCATAGAAACTTACAAAGTGATCTCGGGATACTATTCAACACCTGTGTACATTTTCCATCTAAGCCAAAATATGCATTTATTCCACTCATATAAATTAGAACTTGAACGATGCAGCGAGTGCTCGAAATAGAGGAAGTGTTTTAAAGACCAGTTATCCACGAATACTTTACTCTATTTTTTATTATACCTCCAATACTGGAAATAAATTACGCACTAAAAACTTAGAAATAATTTTTGTCGTGATAAATCGAGATGGCATAATAATATTGCTACTATAGTTACGAGAATTATTTACGTTTTTGTCGCGTACATGTCCGTTGTTGCATTCGGTCGTTTCCTTGACAACCTTTAAAGCTCGGCGAGCTTTAATCGCCTGTATTTGCACGGTCAGGCGTGCTTTAAATGGCGATTCTGATGCAGGTATAATAAAAAATTTGTTATTGTGTGTCATTATTATTTTGCACATATTCGAGCAGAGTAACACCCATGGCTTGCAGCAATTCTTTAATTTCATTTAAATGATTTGAGATGAAAGGGGTTTTCAGTTATTTATTATTAATTTTACCACAATAATTTTTAATCAAAGTATTGGAGGTAAAATTAATTATAATTAGCTATAATATTGGCACGGAATAAAATGAACTAAATAGGAGAAATTTTAAAACAAGCTGCAGCAAAAAATTTCGTCGCTATTTACATTTAAAAATTGTTATATGTTATGTAAATACTCAAATAATTTATTGAATATAACAAAATGCAATTGACTGCCGAATTATGTGAATACAACAAGCCTGCTTAAACTTTTGATTAAAATCCAATTGTCTTTGAAGAATTATTATTAAAGAGGTACCTACCCTATTTACGTTTGTATAATTGCCCCGAGACACAGAAACACTTATTTGCATGATGAAAATATCTGTCTCCAAACGCTTGCACAAATATGGTATATAATTGTACACTACATTTAATTTATTCTCCCGCAAATGTTTCACAACGCTAACAATTCGCTATTACAATGTAAATGAAGTGACCTGTTTGTAACGGTTTTACGTGTTTATTTGTGCAAGACTAATGGTAAATCACACACTACCGAAGACTAACAAATGCACTATTTTACTTGTCTGTTACAAAATACCCAATTATTATTTTATCATGATTGAAAAGAATTTGTTGAGGTCCTATTAAGCACCAAATACAAATACAAATGCGCCCATGCAGTAAATAATAACAGAAAATAAAAGAAAATGCAATCATTCCAAGTTCCAAGTTAAATGCAGGTACATTAAGCACAATCACAATATTTGCTTGTTAACTACGCAAAAAATCTGTCCAAACGATTTTTAAATGCACTTACAGAGCGCAAACAACACTTTCAAGTAGGGCATTCCTTTGTTCAAACTATCTGTTTGTGATGAAGTGAAGCCGGTGAGATGTTTTAAACTGCTCCTTGCGTAACTTGAAACGATGACCACGCAGACGACTATAATAGTTAATCTAAACCATGGGGGACGTAGATGGAAAAAAGTTATGTGTAAAACGAAAAATTTGAATTAAATCATATCTACTTCTTCGTCTTCTTCGTTTTTCTGAAGTAGGTAGGTTTAGCTTTGCCAGTCGTTCTTCATAATGGTAAGTTGCCAAGGCTAGGAGGTCACTTTTTTCAACAGCTGTATATTTTTAACTAGCCAAGAAGACCATACAGGTTATGAAAGCTCCAATATTGGACATACGTAGGTTTAGCTTTTTTAACTATGCTAGCGACATGATCAGACCAACTTAAAATGGATGTTACAGTAACTTCCAGATCTAATTGGTAATCAATATCGGGAACCTTAGAATTTTCTATAAAATAAGGAAGACCAAGATTCTTTTTACCTACTTGTAGCACTTGGTCGTAAGACAGGCCCTTGTAGTACTCCGCTAGTTATTCGTAAAGAGTTAGATAAATCATTTCCAATTCTATCATGAAATGTTCTGTTTAAGAGAAACTCGGCTATCCATTTCAGCAACCAATATGTTCAATTTTTTGTATCAGTCTATCATGGGAAATTTTTTCGAAAGCTTTACTATAATGGAGGTATATCACATACAGCCTCATCTCTATCCAACTAGGTCGTCCATAGATTAACCAAATTCAAGAGGTTAGAGATCACGGATCGTCCTGGTACAAAGCCACGTTGAGGATACGGAATGATATTATGCGGAAGCAAGATTTCGATGATGTGGCTTACAACAATACGTTTCATTGTTTAGCATAAAATACATTTCTAACTAATATGACGGTAGTAATTAGGATGAAATTTATTTCCCTTTTTAAAAATTGAAGTCACCCTTGTTTGATATAATCGATAGTTTCAATCAACGTGTAGGTATGATCCGCACGTCTTCAGGTCGTGGCCATTTCTTAACCAACCTACTTTAACCGAAGTCAAGAGTCCGTAGCGTCAGAGCCATCTGGCCTTGTTATTTTAGACAGTATTGTATATACTCACCATGGGTCACCGATGGAATGTGCTGATATATTTCTGCCCAGAATGTCTGTGAAACGGTTTTCTCTTTTAATAGCTGCCTTACATTTCGATGACAGTACTAATAGAAAAGATAGGAGAAACACCGGCAACAAGACTGCCTCCATTTATGCACTCTTTAATTTGATGTTAATCAAACGGTGGCCGAAATATGACCATTGATGAGATGCTTGCCGCGTTCCGTAGCAGGTGTCGTTTCAAAGTTTACGTGCCGAACGAACCTAATAAATAAGGCATAAAAATTGTATGTTTATGTGATGCCAAATCCCACTACATACTAAATTTATATACAGATTGTCCGAAATCCGTTTTGAACATAGGAAAGTAATGAGTGCGACAAGGAACACATAAACAAAATGAGTAGCAGGACAAAGATAGAACGTAATCATGGCTAGCTAAATTTCTAAACTAAAATTAAGTCAATGAAACAAAAACACTTCTGTCAAATATTTTATCTGTCATCAAGAGTATAATTTTGTATTGTATTATCTGTAACTTCATTTACCTTGCGGTGTCGAGGCTGGTGCTATATGCGCTGGCATCTGGCGGTACAATGATCAACTTGCCCCGGATGCGGGATACATAGTTGGATCGCGCCTTTGGTGCTTGCGCAGCAACCATTATATGAGGTGTGTGTCTTGGTGATGTGTTGACCTTGTTACTCTATCTCTTAGGTCTGTGGTTCTGAGTAGAGCACAGTTAATTTGGTGCCCAACTGTGAATGGTCTCACTGAGCCCGATTCTAATCGCCAAAGATACGGAAAAATTCCGACCCCAGCGGGATTCGAACCGAGGACTTGCTTAATGCAAGCCTGGCGCTAACCCATCTGCGCCCACGCAGCTTCTTCCAAGAGTATAAAGTGAGGTTTAAATAATTAAAATAATTATGTGAATAGTAAACAATAGTATATTTAAACCTCACTTTATACTTTTAATAACAGCTAAAATATTTGACAGAAATGTTTGTTTGTTTCATTGACTTAATTTTAGTTGAAAAATTTAGCTAGCCATGATTACGTTCTGTCTTTGTCCTGCTACTTATTTTGTTTATGTTTTCCTTGTCGCACTCATTAATTTCCTATGTTCAAAACGGATTTTGGACAACCTGTATGCTGGAAAAGATCCACACGTTGTCAACCCTTGAAAACGCTCGGTGCCAACGCTTACCGTACAACTTATTACGGCCGTTATAAACACGACTGAAATTATACAGTTCTATAACCCAACTAAAGGCGGCCGGCGTGGACAGTCTAGATCAGAAATATGTTTGGTATAATACAGGTCGTAGAACATGCCGAGGTTTCTGTTTATTTCAACAGGACTGGTAGTTTGGTCAAAAAATGACTAACATGTACATAATCGAACACACAAGTTGATATCAAATTTTAAAAATCCAAATAACACATTTACATCATAAGGCAATATTCCCTTGGTAACACTAGGCAGTTTTGAAGCTGAAATAGAAATTGGAATAAGAAAAAGAAAAGCTACATTTTATGTAAAAAATAGTACAAAATATCTTCTAGGAAACTATACAAAAATGTAACTGAATATCTTGAAAATTGGTTCCGATGTAAATTTAATAACCATTCGTTTTCAAACAATCAAGAGTCTCATCAAGAAGGAGTATCTGCATAGATATGACACATGAGAGCCAAGTCATTTCAAGAGAAAATCATTCGTTACCCTCCATAGACTTAATGCTTTCCCAGTTAAAAGCAGTCAAACTATTCTTCCTGTTAGTAAACAGAAATGGATTCCATCAAATTACAATCTCAGAACATTGAAGTCATATAACCACATTAATGCCTAAAAGGAGTTTGAAATTAGCTGAAGCCATACTGAATGTTTTTATTTCTAATTTAAATTATTGTTTATAAGTATGTTGTAATATTTACTTTTGTGTTCTTTAAGTGGTTTGAAAATATTTTATTTTTATTCGTATAGTTATGGGCTTTCGATTAAACCAGCCACTGAAATATGATACTTTCTAAATTTAGCACAGAATGGAAACGAGCCTAAAGCTAATCGTCAGACCGAGTGCTGTTTTTAAGAATCGAGCTGCGTTTTCTGCAGTAGTTTTGAAATATCGATGGCACTATGGGGCAGTTAGCCGAGAATTCTCATATTGGAATATTGTGAGGCCCGCGGCGACTGGGGGCAGAGCTGGGCAGTAATTAAATACTTTTTAATTAAATTACTAATTAAATTCCTTTTTGTGTATTTGCCTTGAAATTGAATTACTTTTCAAAATGCGGTAATTGTAATTGGGAATTGCCATTTTTGTTAAAAAGTACTTGAAAATTACTTTTTGAAAGTAATTAATTACTACATTCAATTACTCAATTACTTTTGTGTAATTAAATTACTCTAAAGTATTTAAATTACTTTACAAGTATTTGAATTACCTGTGGTAATTGAAATTACTCGAGGTAATTGAATTACTTTGTGGTATTTCAATTACTGAATTACTGACCTCGATTGGGTGCCAAATCTCCAGAACGCAAAAAAATAAGAGAAGTTACATATTAAGCAAACCGCAATAGGGTGTTCCCCGACTATAGAAGCCTAATTTATCTGGCGAGTCGAAAACAGCAACTATCGCATTTTCTACGACGCGTCACGAGCAGTGTTGCCAGATTTGGGGACAAGTTCCTAATTCTAGGGGATCTGAAAAGGCTGTTAACGACAAACTTTAGTAAAATGTGATTAGCTACTTTTCTAGGTCTTTTACGTACAATTTGGAGGGAATATTATTGAATCAATTTAATTCTGTTGAAGGTATCGAACTTTAAAATAGTGGCTTATTGTTTGTTTTTAACTCGGTAATCTGATCGCGGATACTATGCGTCAGATTTGCGCATGAAAATTCCCTTATCATCGCTTCAGAAGGAATGATGTTTCTGTCACGTATTTGCCGTTAATAGCTGGCCATAGACACGCGTTTAAAACCGCCACGAATGTAGTTTTTCGTGGAAGTTTTGAACGCATGTCAATGCCCAGCTTATGGCTGCGCATATGCACACGTTCAAAACCGGCACGGATGTACTACATTCGTGGCGGTTTTAAACGTGTGTCTATGGCCAGCTATTAATCGCTGCGAATCCAAACAGCAGTCTTTGCAATACTTCGCAAAGTCGACAAATAAAGTCCTGTTGACCGCCGATTAGGTTTGGATTTTGGACGCTTAATTTACTTTTTTATGGTGTGAAGTACCGGCTCGTTTGAAAATTTTGTTCGTGTTTGGTTATTTTTTTAAGTGAAATTATAAAACAGACGTTCACTGGATCGGAAATAAGACTACCCAAAAGAGTTCTACTTTCCTCACAAAAAACATCTATTTTACAGATTTAGAGATAAAATCAGCTAATTTAAATTTTTTTAACAACGTAAGTAAAAAAATTTGTCGTTTTTGTCATTACACAGAATTAAAATTATCTTTATTTAAAAATATCTTTTAAGTTTCGCTAATTCATTGTTAGCTTCATCAGAAACATTGGTTTAAAATATAGGACAAAGGGACATTTACTATAACAAATCTGTAAAATATAGGTACATGTTAGTATTTGGACTTGTGAAAGAATAAGTATCCTCAATTATGTCAATTTACCTGTCTTTTTTTTCAAAAAATTTTAGCAGTTCGAATGGTAACATCTTTTATTGTTTAGTTTTCATAGTTTGTAGCTGTTTTTGTATCTGCTGTACAAATTCTTATTTTAATCAGCGGTTTTCAACCAGGTTTATCAGTCACCTGTCAACTTTCAACAGTCCCTGATTAACACCAAATTGATATTTTGTTTTAAAATTTCAAGTTACTTAATACATTTTTTATAGCTATTTGTATTACTAGGGAGTAAAATGTATTATTCCCTCCCGTGGATGTAGTTTAATTCTTCAGCGTTAGCGAGAACAGTACCTAATCAATTGTAATCATGCAAGGGAGGAAATTACGTTTTAGTCCAGAGTTATACATTCAACACTTTTACATTTTTTGATGTGGCAATCCCTTGTATTCAGCTGCATTTAAAAATATTTAAATATGAAAACCAGGAGGTTAGTTGATTTATTATTAATTACATTGCCCCTCGTCTCTAATGGCAATGGTAGTCAATGTATTATATTCCCTCCCACTGCCATTGGAAACAGACCAGGGAACCAAACGTATATTTTCGGGAAACCCCTAACAGGCGACAAAAAATGTTACTTTCGTATATAGGTGTAAAAAATATTTTATCTATTAGCAACATGATATTGTACATTTTCGTCATAGAAACAAAATATGAAAAGCTACTCATAACTCCCAAGGGACTTGTCAAATTATTTCTCTCTCAAACTCATGGTAACAATGCAACTACAATTAACGTCTTAGCAACCATACAATGACGCAATCCTTGATGTTACTTACATATTCTAGTTTTATGTCATTATGACATTTTGAAATTTCATACTATTTTTACGAATATGCTAGTAGAAAAAATATTCTATGCACCACGGGAGATATTCATGTTCTTTGGTACTTACAGACCTCGGGCCAGAGCCCTCGGCCTGTAACACATGTCAACCTCAGGGAAAAAACATATTCATATCTCTCTTAATGCATAAATATTTATTCTAACTGAGCCAACAAAAAATACTCAAGTTGCGCCAATTGAATCACCACGTAGTGTTCTACAAAATCTAAAAAGAAATTTGCTGTCAAACAATTAAAAAATTCAATGCTCCACCCTGTATACTTAGGTAAGTTACATATTTTCGTCATGCAGCCTCATGTTAGGCGTATTTAATAGTACATTGTTCTACAAGTTAAGAAAAGTGAGAGTTTTCCAGCGAATGTAAAAGTTTTACGTGAGCATGGAAGAATCACTTTTTCAATATGAAATTCGACATTTCTTCATATTCAAAAAAATTATTTTTTTTAAATCGGCGGTGAAGAACGTCGAAATCGGCAGCGAAGAACGTCGAAATCGTCAAATAAAATACAAGACATGGGCAGTGAAGTAATCCATTGTTTTACGACTTTTTGTAGGCGGCTGGACGATAGGTAAACGTCAACCGACGTCAACATAACCTACAAAAGTTGGTTAAAATGTTGTAATTTGTACCCCACGGCACTGGAAGTTTCTTTTTATCCCTCATGTGGTTTATTTGCTTTGGCCATACGGGCCTCGGCAACTAAATCCGCAATCGTGATAAAAGCTCAACTTCAGTGATAACCTATGTGGAAACTAATATAAAAAAATATATACCTACATTTGAACTTTCAAGTCCCTATACTTTCTTACTGAAGGGCTTTGTACTAAGGTATATTATGTTTAATCGGTTTATTATAACCTAAGGAATCTATGCCAAATCGGTGTCGCATTTTTTTTGGGACACCCTGTATAATTGTTATCCTTGAATTTATTTATTTACTTACATCTTACTTCAAAACAAACTAAAAACTTTTGGTTTTGGTGAACGGTGCATGTAGCTACGAGATTTAATTATCAAAAAACCTTTAAAAGTGAAAGAGTATGTAGGTTACTATAACCAACAAAACATAAAAATTAAGCATTTTTAGATTACGATTACGAATTGACACAACACTAATGATAGTTGCAACTTGCAAGAAGGTTCTACTAAATAAAACTACGTGTATGACAATATTTTTTATTGAAAGTAATTGAAAAAGTAATTGATGTTGTACAATTACAATTATTAAGTGATTGGTAATTGAATTACTATTTCCTGTGAGTAATTGAATCTCTGGTAAATTACTGCATTGGGCGGTAATTGGTAATTAGTAATTAATTACTTTTTAAAAGTAATTTGCCCAGCTCTGACTGGAGGTAGAATTTTTACAATACGAGAGTTCTTATGTGCTTTGGCAGTCTGTAGGCGAGGTCGTACATGTGTGGACGCGAGCCTAATCAGCGGCGGGTGTCATTCCACCGCGATTATATGTGTTCTTGAAGTGATTGAATTGTAGGAACTGTATAATATAGCCTATCGTAAAATTTCTCACGTTAATGGTGATTATAACTTGATTTGTAAAAATGTATTTTTTATATTTTTATTTATATTTTTTTACCAGTAGACAACAAATACCTTGATTTAAAGGTGTCACTTGATACTTTTTTTTAAAGAATAGAAAGTAACAAAATTAATTAAAAAATTCGTTTTAATAATTCTGCAGTTAAGTAATAGGAATAAGTAGATAATTGAAGATAATAAGATTTTTTAGCAAATGCAGTCATTAATAGACTAGAAGGATTTGAATAAGAAATATCTATATGACAAAATCTAGACCAAGTAGGTAGTCAATAGAAAACAAGTTATCAAATTCAAAAGCCCATTCTGAGTACCTTTCCTAATCTATATCACCTATGCATCCATAGAAGTACAAGAGGGTTTTACAGTTAATTAATTGTTAACAAAAGCTATGGTTAACACCGAACTGTCTTGGCGACGAACCGTTCCTCGCCGGATCGCCGGCACAAGAGAAAAATGCGGCGCTATTAGACGATTAGGGATTCTAGATTTATCATACCCAGAAAATAGCGATGAAAAAGATTTGAAGAGAACCGAAATACCCTACGAGCAGGGGCGCAGGAACAGGAGGGCGGCGGGGGGCGATTGCCCCCTCATAGAACATGTCGAGGGGGCAAATAGTGTAATTTGCCCGCCTGATATATTCTATGAAGTTTTTAAAAAATTGTACATAGGGTTATCACATTAATCTACACGAGATGCTAAAATTCGTTGTTCTATTGTAGGAGGGGCAGAAATAAAACACGAAGAATTGGTTAAACATTTCTTTATTTTTAGGTTGATAGCGGAGAATTCGATATAGTCCATTTTTCTTTCATATGGCCATGCAAATGCCGACATTCCAGGGAAATCATTGAGAACAAACATTGTCACTAGGCTGCATTGTGTTGGTACATGAACTTCTGATTATTATTTTTGTGGTAAGGTTGACATTTCATTATTTTAAAGTGTGTAGCTTTGGCTATTATAAACTTAAAATGTGATTTTATAATTTGGTTTTAACTATAGTATGATCAAAAATTATTTTCATCTAGTATGGCTATGAAATAGTTCCTAATCTATGAATGCAACTATGAGTCATTTAAAAATCAAATGTCAAGTTTGACATTTAAGTGTAAACGTAGTTAAATTCATAAATTATGACCTATTCTCTAGCCATACTAGATTACATTAATTTTTGATCAGACTTTAATTAGGTAGCCATTGCACTAAGGACAATTTCAGTTTATAATAGCCAGAACTAGAATGTCAACCAGTCAAAATGAAACCTAACCTCCTTGCAAAAATAACTAGAAGTTTATGTACCAACACAATGCAATCTAGTGACAATGCTTGTTATCAATGGTTTCTCTAGATTGCATTATTGCCATATGAAAAAATAAAGTGTGGTTACTTTCTATTACTGCTTGTAACATTTTCAAAAACTATACTAACAAAAAACTGATTTGACAAAAGTTATAGATAATTACGCAATATATAACAGCTGTGAACATTTGTATTCTTATTCATTTGGGAGAAAGTTTTTGTAAAACTTTCTTTTTGCAATTTTTCCAAAAACTGCATGTCTTATAAGCTTTTTAAACAAAAGCTGTATTTAATTACTCAATATATCATCTTGTTCTATGAAATTTCATTTTTATCAATTATAAAATTTTCCGGGAAAACAGAAAAACATAGGAGTAAAGTACCACTTGCGGTTATCTCCAAATCTATATTAAAAAAATATATACATTTTGAGGCCATCGATTAAACAATATGGGTTGTATAGAAAACACAGACATACTGACAGACTCTCAAATTGTCATGATCATAAGCTAATACACATATATCACTTTGAAAAATCATGATTACTATATTTTACGAAGTAAAAAAGTAACAATGAAGTATACCTTTAAGGTGTTTTGTGTATCTTTACGACCATTCAATACGTGACTAAAAAGCATTTTGGCTTAATTGTAACTATTATAGTTATTTATGTATCAAGTACATAATGTAGGACTTTATTGAAAGAGTCTATTTTATGCAGAGGCAGCGCAGCGGAGCGATAAATAGGACGACTCAAATAAGGTCTGATGATGTAAAAGCTGCATGCAAAGCTTTATGTTCGACTGCAGAGCAAAAGATTTCCTGTTATCTACAATATCATTTGTGGCATTAGACACATTAGAAAATTCAAGTTGCTATTGAAACATTTCATAGTTTCGAAGTGTGCTTCTAGGTTAATTGCATTTTCTATATCAAGAATAACTAACTATTACCGGGAGGTATTAAAGATGAATTCCTTTTTATTAATTGTAAAGTTTTCAGTTAATACTCGTACGTATAATATTTTTTTCCTGATTTGAATAAAATGACATTTATTTTGATAATAACCGTTGGACATTGAGAGGCGGCCGTTTACTTTACTCTATGGACTAAAGTGGCACTTTATAGAAGCTAAATAATACTATAATAAAGTGTTTATGGAACAGTCGAACATAAAGCTTAGTTATGTTAAAATAGGTACTCAAAATTGTTCTTGCCCCCCCCCCCCCATAATTATAGTAGTTCCTGCGCCGCTGCCAACGAGATTTTTTTCCAGAAACCAAACGCTCTGAAAAAATATTTCCAATTTTCGAATTGCTCAACAAAGAAAGGCGATTAGATAGAGACTAACATAGCTTGGATAAACACTTTTTGTATAGGATGTAGCGTAAGGTTATTTTCTGACTAAATCTGACTCAACGATAATTCTCCCAACACAGACAAGGATATTATTAGAAGCAATAAATTGTAGGGAAGTCGACAAAATAACCGATCTGAGTCATGATTAAACCTAATATACAAAATTAGATTTGTTCGTTTTGTTACACCACCGCCACCGTACAGAATTTCCAACTAGTGTTCGTTTAGAACGCCACTGCATACATTTTGAGGTTCCGAGGCGACACTTCACAACACGTCTTAACTCTTCAAGAAGTTCTTGTTCGGGACTTAATGACGTAATCTTTTAGCGTACAATATGGACGTACTCTCGGCAAAAAGCAATTATCTGGAAAACTCCCGCTTGTTCGGCAGTAATACGCACAGTTCCGGAAGTTATCTATAAGAGGGGTCTCCCAGCGACCCACGAGCATCTTCTCCAAATGACACTCGTGACAGCCTCTACCGGTCGCGACACGAGATTGTGGAGGAAATCTGATAAAATTCTCTTACGCAAATGCTTCAAGAAACTGCAGCTAATTACAGATGGCTCCATAAGGTGCCGCTAACCGTTCCAAACCTTGTAATGCACTTAACAAAATGACACCTTTTGTAATGACTCATTTAAAAGAGATTGTTTTTCTCATTTTCATTATACAAAAAATAAATGAAAAGATCGCGAATAGTACAAGCAAAGCAAGTCATCAACAAGATAAATCCTTTGTTGTGGTTAAAACACATTGAAAATAAAACAAAAAAGAGAATATGACACGATAGTCCAAAATATATTATTGTATGGATCAGAAATGTAGGAAATAAGAGACGGAAACAGGCGACGACTGTTAGCAGTCTAAATGGATGCATTACGTAGAAGCTGACGTCTCCAGGCTGGTACATATACGTAACGAAGATATTAAGAGAAGGATGAAAGTAGACAAGACCGTGCTAGAGGAAATAGAAACTCGTCGTCTAATATGGCTGGGCCATGTAAAACGAATGCCATCAGGCAAATGGCCAAAAATAGTATTAGATTGGCACCCGCCCGCGAAACGAAAAAGAGAGCGACCGAAAGAAGAACGAATGCAGCGGGTAGCAATAGATATGCAAACAAGAGGTCTGACAGAAGAATTATGTCAGGTTAGAGAAGCGTGACGTTTAGGATGTAGGAAACTGGTTACAGTGCTGTAGCAACCCCAATATATTCTTAAGCTTTTGAAGGGTGTCTGTATTTCTATTATTGTTTATTTTATAAAAAACAGCTTAACTACCATACCTTCTATAAATAATGTGCCCGGCTAATATTTGACTAAACTTATAATTAATTCGCCCTCTCTCCGGGTTAGGTTGTTACATCTAATTAAAACCACTATGAATTTGCTTTTGCTATCATTAATTATTTAAGGTACTATTTTCAAATAAACATTTAATTGTAAGCAGTAGGACTGGGCGATATTGAAATTCTGATATCGATTATCGATAACTGAGAAATATCGATACATATCGATATATCGAAACATCGATACATATCGAAATATCGATATATATCGATATTAATCGATATTTATCGATAACTATCGATATTTATCGATAAGCATCGATTTTATCGATTTATCGATAGTTATCGATTAATATCGATAGTTATCGATTAATATCATTAAATAGCGGTAGTTATCGATTAATATCATTAAATATCGATAGTTATCGATATTTCTGGACAAATATCGATAAATATGGCTGCTATATCGATAGTTATCAATACATGTACATATGCATATAGTATATTTTGTTAGTAGATATACAGTGACCGCCAAAAAGTCGGCATAATATGGGAAAAAATATTTAATGCTTACCAAAAGTCTACTCAGCAAAAATGCCACAACCGGCTACTGCGCTAATAACCCGAACACAAACCCTAAACACAAATTAAACAAGCAAATGCTTCAATAACATAAACCCAGCAGGAAGAAAAACGAGTTCAAAATGCCGCATAGCAAATCTTAAGAAATTTATGAGTGACTACTAAAGCAACTGTAACTATCGATAATTATCTATCCATATCGATAATGATCGATACATATCGATAAATATCAATAAGTAACTATCCATATTTATCGATATATTGTTATGTAATGTTAGACAAACGCCAAGTCAATGTACTATTAGGCAAACACCCCAATACAATTATATTAAACTTTAAAACTGCAAAACTTGCCTGTCAGTATCTTAGGCTAACTAAAATACAACAAATTTATTACTCTCCAATAAAATGATTAATTGCCCCGTTCTATATTTTATGAAATTGCAATAATCTTATGGGCAAAACACAAGGCCGATATCTCAGGTTAGGTTCAAATTTGAATTTTATATTAAAAGGATTCTGTAGAATATTTAACTCCGAGTAGCTCAAATACTCAAAATTTCAGTATAACTGCTCTACTCACTTCAATAATTTATAACCTCACAAAATTGACTTACACCACAAAAGGTTCACGGGAGCATACAGCGTTTTATTTTGATACTCAAAAGCGAAATTTGCAAGGAAACCAAGGTAAACTGAATCGAATCTACCGCCTAGCAACATCTAACTTGGTTTTGTTTCAGGTTGTGACGTAAAAACGACGCGCTACTATCTTTTGTCTTAGCTTTCTGTGAAAACTGCAAATCCTGGCATAAATCGCATTTTCTAGTTACGCCACGGGATTTTCTGGAACTTGGACGTATCTGGATGCTCGGAAACACGATGAATCTCTTTAGTAAGGTGTGCTCTCGAAGTCCTCTAGCTTTCCGGACTCCAATCACATAAAACCTGCCAAATCGTACCTTTTAAAATATCGCCGACCTGGCCACAAATCAGGAGCATCATTTGCCCACAAGTTGACATTACAGAAATTATTTTCTATTTTTTTCAACAAAAAAGCATCGCGTTACCTAGTAACCGCAATCTAATATTGTTCAAAGGAATCAAGTTTTGGTTACAATTTTACATAAAAGAATAACATTTGATTAACATGTTTGTTGCTTATACTAGAAATTGTCTTTATTTCTTATACATAAAAATTTTCCTTTCTTGTCACATAAACTGTTATTTATCACTGCTCTGCTATGAATACTCAGTTTTAAATTGCACTGGCACTTGAGTTCAATTTTAACCGCGTCACTAATTATTCTTCATTTCAGTTGCCCTCGTTCTGCATTGCTCTTTGCAAATTCTATCTTATCTTGCTTTGATTTCCATCTACCTTTCAGTTTGCTTCCTTTTCACTGCCCCGTACGTTTATTAATAACTCTACGCTCATATTTATTATGCACATAACCAACCTTTTGCATTATTTACTTACATTTGGTCCGGCTTCAAATATGCTCAAACCTATCATATTACTTATATCATATTAGCCACCTTAAATCTTTCTTTTACTCAAATTTCAAATTCATTCCTTCCGAAACCTGCTTTTCTTATGATAGCTTTTATTCCTCTAATTATGCTTCTTGCATCTCATTTCCAATGCATTTAATAACTTCAACTACTGTCTAGATTACAATTAAATAAAATATTTCAATTCTGTGCTTTAATTGACTTTGTTCAATATTTCTCTATGCATACAAAATTAAATTGCGAGCATTAAACCATCTCAATATATCGATATGTGAAAAACTTGGAAATACTAAATTTAATATCGATATATCGATACATCGATATTTAAAGAAGGGTATATCGATAAACGATATATCGTTATTTTCGCCCAGCCCTAGTAAACACTCGGTATATAACTATTTTTCTAATGGGATTTGGCAACTGGGTTGTATTTTTAACTGATGGAAACAAATACAAAACCAAAATGGTTTCCTTGCTTTGAGAATACGTAACCAAGCTCGCAATTTTAACTAATTTCTGAATGTCCACGCAATTAACGCTGTTGCTATGCGATAACAATGAAATGTAAGTATTCCGCGTCATAAACAAAACACTTCTAACCACGCCACGAACTGGAAGTGAGGCGCTAAGAAAGCACATTCACAAAACTAACACGTTTAGGAGACTAATCTGACCTTTTGATGGCTTCTTCGTTTTAAATAGGGCTACCTGCCCCCCGCTGAAATTCCCACGATGCTCTGGGCCACTCGTTGTTGTTTGCCTGCAGTTAGTAAGGCTCAAATCTGCGCTGGAACCCACCTGGTGAACGACTGATGCTCTCGAACATCTCTGGAACCGCTTCCAATGAAGCTGGGTCCTCAAATCTCGTACTCTACCGCTTGAAACAATTTTTTGGCTTAGCCTAATTGTTTCGCCATTTATCCAATTATTTCAGGCTTAACCTGTATATTTTTAGTTGAATTATAAATCCTTTTGCATTTCGAATTCGTAAATTTTCCAAACCAACGCATTTTGTACCTGCATCAAGTTCTTATCGTTTGCGCAATGCCCTCTCGACCTCCGCGCTATCTCTTATCAGAGTGCGAGCCTTCCTCGAGGAAACAAAATTTTCGTCCGAGGCACTCATTCTTTTCACCTCGGGCAGCGCATTTCGCGCGGCCGAGATTTTATGTTAATTATATTAAATTACGTGCGCTCAACCAATTTCAATGAGCAATGTGTTTTCTAAGGGCTGATTATTATCAGGTACGATTGCGCTTTTCTGTCTTATTATCCCCATAGCAATTACATTTTTTGTTAGCTCTTAATTACCAGTTCCGTTTCAACAACGAGTTTATCTCGGAGGCCAAGCCTTATCGCACTTTCGACACCTGCTGGGTTCGGCGTTTTGCGGCCTTTTGAAGATGCTTTTGCTGCCTTTTTGGGGATGCTTCAGCAGCAATTTTCTGCGCATCCTTGGCGATTCCAACAAGGGTTGTAGCCGTTCACGTCCAGCTTATTTTGCGAGGTTAGTTGTGCTGTTCCGAGATTTATCGTGTTTTTGATAACTGGTTTCTCCATTTATACATTTTAAACCCGTCAATATTTAAAACTTAAATTCATACGTTTTGCAATTATTAAAATGTAATGTTCAATTTGATACATGCTCTTGCTTTTTACCTTAAATTTTCATGCTTATAGTTAATTATGCACAGTTATAAATTTTGCTATTTTTGATGTGTGTTTCGACCCTATGTAAAAGGTACAGTCACGCTATTTATTTTCAATAGCCTAACAGAAGGTTTTATTAGATGACTGTGATAAGCTTATCCCACGAGTGTTTTTGTTAAAGTTATTAAAATAACCCGAAAGGGGTTCTTAATTTTATGCGTGTCGCAACCTTCAGTTAAGATACACAATTGTGTTATTACATTATTTACATTTTAATTATCCTGATTATTGGTTACTGACTCTTCAAAACTTTTATTAATGATTAATTAAACGCTAGTCACTTGTAGTTTATTTTTCTTCTTGTTATTTGAAATCTTTTGATTTCTGGCGCCCATTTCCATTTTCCTTTCCTTTTTTGAAGACATTCCAGGGTACATAGCTGATGATTTGAACCTACGATCTAAGGCCGCCGATATTTGAGCTAGTCGGCCATCGCGGTGAGTAAGTAACAGTTTTTCAGAGCTGCCGTGGTGTATAAATGGTAGGGGGGTTGATCTGCGATTTTTACTACCATTGCTTATTTTATTAATTAATCGCAGGTCGGCTTTCTTATTGTTTCACGCTGCTCTCTTATTTTGTTTACACTTTACATATTGTTCCATGAATTGTCAAGCCTGCTCTGATTTTATCATGTTTTAAACAAAGATAAAGCTATTCAAAAAGGTCAATATGCAATTATTTTTATGGCCTATGCTATTTCTTAACAATTCTAAAATTCAAATGATTACATTTATTACTGAACATTCTTATAATAAATATTTGTTTTGTTGGTTATGTTATTAATTACTATTAATTATTATGCGTAATATAAAGGCTACTAAAATGAGTTCATAGCAATAAATAGTCGTCAACGTTTGAAGTGGGACACCAAAAACAGGCTAGATTTCAAAGTGCTCTAGAATGCTTAAAGCTCATCCAATTTTAATCGTTTTGTCGTATTTTTGAAGGAAAATCCTGCAGGTCTCACTGCCTTTGAGGAAAATTCTAAATGCTCCAATACAAACTTTTATACAGAGCGTTAAACGTAGCTGTGTCACTTCCATAACATTTAGTTAAGTACATGGCATTAACAGACACCCTGTATACTTTGGGTTTATGTCAATGTTTAGTCTAGTGTTTCATCTGTGAAACGTTTTTTGATTTTAGTTTCTATCTGCAGTATTAAAAAATTATAATTGTTTGAAATAAACTTAACATTTTCCAGTATAAAACCATTTTCATGAGAAGAAACAACGAAATATTAACATAATTAAAAACTTAAGTGCTAATAATGTGGGACCCCCCCCCCCCCCTCCCTCGACCTAACTAGTTCTTCGCAGCGTTGAGGTATGCTTCTTATTAGATTGTTAATACTCCGGTTTGGTATTTGCGCCCATTCTTCCAAAAGAGTATGATATGATCCGGAGACACGCAAGGGCCTCCATTATCATATGTATTTATGTTACGCCCTCGCCGCGCAATCAGGATCAAAAAGCAACCTTGATAAGTACATCGCGAACTAAACAGGACGCCGTTCCCCAGCTGCGGCACAGATTTCGCATAGAAGCATTAAGAAGTTCCCACGGCTCGCCCGGGCTATAATCCTCATAAATACGTCAAAACTAAAGATGACAGCTCAACAAAAGAAATGAAGCGGCCAGCAAATCCGCCCGTTCTCCGGAAGCCGTGGCGAAAATTACTGGAGCCCCAATTACACACATTCAGGTGCTATTATATTCAGCAAGGAAACGCGGGATCGTGAATCTCGCATATAGGAAAGAAACACGGAAAAATCTATTTCACGCCGCAGGAAAAACAAGCGCCCTAAAAGCCCACCAATGGACATTTCAGCACTGCCATAAAGCATTATAAACTTCTCAGAACCTGTCGCAAACGGCAAAATATGCAGTTTTAATAGGAAAACTGACAGGGCCCCCATAAAACAACAGGCGCCGGATGGACTAGGAAAGATCCGAGTTCAACCCGCGGTCAAACAAGAAAACAATGGAAATACACACCGCGATGGTTAATTAAATTAAAAACACCGGCCCCCTTTGAATCGCCTAACCAGTGCAAGCACGAGACAACGATCCTAATCACGGAGAAATCTGCGGATCGCCCCGCATTACGACCACATTTATGCAACTATAGAAACAATTTAATAAATCCTAATCTGCAAGCGAAACATATCAAATGAGGGCTCAAAATTCGAGTTTTTAGAGGATGGAGACAATGCGTATGGTCTCGACACGAGGGAACGTCGCCCCGCGACGTAGAAAAAACAAACTTAAACCCGCAGCCAAACGGTTTCCATTCAAGAAATCAAATTACTCTCAACTTTGTTAATAGGCGATCAAAACCTATGGAATAAGGGCTCAAAAGTTGATATTTTTGGAGACAAAAACAATGCGCAGGTTTACGATAAGATAGCACTTCGCGCCGAGGAGATTAAAGCCGCGGATCCAAATCATATCAAATCTGCAAGCATCCCCACTGCCGTACAGCCAATCACGAGCGAGGATTCAGAAGACAAAGTAGGCTCGCCATTTATAAACCCCAGGCTCCTTGAGGAAGACATGGAGTTTCAGCCAGCAGTTCCAGCGATCAACACCCAGTACCAGCATCGGGTAACAGCAACACTTGCGGACCAGGGCCTAAGTGTCATAGGGACTTCAAAGCTTCTCCGGCAATTCCAACCAACACTTGCCCTAAACACGCACCCTTATGCGGACCAGGGCCTAAGTGTCATAGGGACTTCGAAGATTCTCCAGGCAGTTCCAGCCAACACTTGCCCTAACACGCACCCCTGTACGAACCAGGGCCTAAGTATTCAAGGGACTCGGAAAGTTCTCGCAAAGTGAGCCACTTGGAGAATTTTCTGCGCCTTCAGATTTCGACTCCAAAAACACTCGCTCTGACACGCACCCTTCCGTGCGGACGAGAGGTGGGAAACAGGATGACGTAAGCAGCCCACCCCCAACATAACCTCCATTGTTTTACTAGTGTTTTTTTTTGTTGTTCTGTTTGTCGCTCTTCGGCGCTACGTCAGTCGTACCTTTTATAAAGATTTTGTGTATTCTGCCATTTCAGATTACAGGCGTGGTACGACCTCCTGTTTGGGCCCTCGTCTCCCGTCAACCCCAAACCGGTCCGTCCGCCTGCTGCTCTCCAGGGACCCCGGCCCCGGACGCCCGATTTCGCCTCCGCCCCCAGCGTTGCGGCGGACCAGCCCGCCGCTCTATCAGACCGTGCTCGCCCGCCCAACTGCCGGAGTGAAAACTACAGCTCCACCCTAAGCCCCTCGAGCGCAGCGAGCTCGACCGGTTGTGAAACGCCGTCCTCCGAAGCGCGGCGGCCGCCATACCTTGGGCCCTCCGAGGAGTGGAACTGCCACCATGCCGCCACCCAGGCAACAACCCTCAGTCCTCCGCCAGAGACCCCAGGCGCCACGCGTCAACGCTCCCGCGCCCCCGAGCGAGCCGCCCCGCCTAATCCCCAGCAGTCGCCGCGGATAACGCCACCGCCCGGAACGACGCCAGCGCTCCAAAAAGCGTTTCCGCTCCCCGGAACCGCCCCAGCGTTTCAAGAAGCGCGCCGCTCCGGATTGGCACCGCCGCCCAGAGTCGCGCCCTCCACAGCGCGCTCCCCAGCACCACGTCGCCCGTCCAGGAGAGAGTCTCTCCTGCCGCAGCCGCAGCTCGTCGCCACCGCTCAGGCGCCGCCACCTCCAGCCATCTGGCCCAACCAGACGGCGAAGCGGAACGCCGAGCCCCCAGCGCCGCCGCCAGCGTCAGGTCCTCCGCCACCCTCAGCTCCCACTCCCGCCCCGCTAAAGGGAGAGCCCCGGGACCGCCTACGGGGACCCCGCTCCGACAGAGCCGTCAAGACGTTTTCGTCAAACTAAGTTTATGTATATATAAAGAAACAAAACTTTTGTAAATAGAATTGTTTGTTCCTCTCTGTCTTGCTCTCCTTCTGCGGTCTGCCCCGCCTACCGGGGAAAGCACCATTGGCCGACTGAGTTACCAGGGCAAAATCAACAACAGTCGCCAAAAGCCATTTTGTTTAACTCTCGCCCGCCCTCCAACGAGGCCACGGGATCGAGTCGCGTTAAGTATTTTGTAACTCATCCAATATTTGTGGTTGATTGATACGAGCGGAAGCACTTCTTTGTAGAATGTCCCACATATGCTCGGTCGGATTCAGGTCGGACGATAAAGCAGGCCATGAAATTCAATTTATACCGTGGGTTTCAACATACTCATTCTCTATACGTGCCCTGTGAGGTCTTGCGTTATCATCAATGAAAAGAAACTCGGGGCCAACATTTTCAGAAATTTGTGAAACAATCGGTTGTAGAATCCTTTCTAAATATACAATTGCTGTCACAGTTTCATTGAAAATAATAAGCTCCGTACGGAAATTAGTGCTTATTCCAGCCCAATCCATCAGGGAGGGCCCTCCAAAAGGTACATAATCGACCATTGCATTTTCATCAAATCTTTCGCCTGATCTTCGACAAACCTATATTCTTCGGTCATCTGGATGCAAACAAAACCTGGACCCGTCGGTAAATAAACATCTATTCCATTCCACATTGTCCCAATTCTGGTGGTCCAAACCAAATCTTAATCGGTTTCTTCGATGGTTCCCATGGTTCCTTGTCCATCTCGGGTGTTTAGCTGGACGTCTGGACTTCAGAGCTGCTTCTCGGAGCCTATTTCTAATGGTTTGTGGAGTAACGTGCACCTGCACATTACTGACCTCTTGTAATTCTGGTCGCAATTGAGTAGCATTTTTTGTCCTTTTTTCATAAGTAGGAAAACTCTTGGCAGCTAATCCTTTACATTTAATATAAAAGCAATGAATATTGTAAAAATATATTTCGATTTTACGTCTTCTTCAGTTTATATTTTAAAATCAATTGCACTTATTTGGTATTTGTTCCCCTTTTAATTCTCTCTGTTATAAAATATAACCGCCAAATCTCGTATCTCGCATAACATCAACTGGAGCTGCTTATTGTGCTTTAGTACATAGGAATGAGTTTTGCTCATATTGGTTACGTTTTGACAATTAGTGTCACTTGTATGTAAACATTTAATATTTTACATTTCTTATGAAATGCGATAAAATAGTGTACTCAACGCTAACGCTCGTACTCAAACACGCCATACTTGTTCAGAAAAACATCACTTTTTTCAACTTGTAGAGTAATATACTATTTACCTATTGAATATTTTCTAAAACCATGTGTTGCAGATAAATACTGTACCTATTTAATTTAAATACCAATAATCTAGCAGACTGCCCATGCTTAGTACTGTTTTCATAGCGTTCAAGATGTCTACCACCTTGTTGCAGTACGTGGTAAGAAGTGGGTCTAGCAACTCGTGATCAGGGTCTTGGGTATTGAAAATGTTACAGTTAAATTGCTGGTACGCGAAAATGTAAATGTTCAAAATGATCAAAGTTTGTTGACATTCTCCCCCAATTGCTGGATGTTTCTGGTTTACAGAATTCGACTACTTCTTTCATTTTGGGTTCGTTTGGACAAATTTCTGAGCTGCACCCTTCAATTGTTTTTTTTTCGGTAGCATCAGGAAGGGAAAGCAAGATTGAGAGAGAACAATGAAGGAGTGGAAGGATTGACATCGCACAGAGAAGTCGGCAGATAAGCGTCAAAGCGACTGTTCGTTCACTAGTATCTCAAACCGGAAAGGGCAAAACTCGCCGGCGGCTAACTCGCAAGTTGTTCCATTCCACACGCCTCGCTGCTGCCGTACTGGTCCCCTTGTTGGTCGGAATTGACAACCCGAAACCTCTCTCCAGTGCAACACTGCGTGCTTCATAACCTGTGCTCTAATTTATGCCCTAGTACATGTGGACTAAACGTGAAAAAGGCCAGGGAATAAAAAAGGTACAAGCAAACACATGCCATCTTTATTACGCGATGTGAAATCTCCACACCATTCATCAACAGATTCTCCATCATGCCAAAACTTAAACTTCAAAAACAAAATGTGAAAAGTCTAAAATCAAATCGCAATATAACGTCTTTTGCGGCTTCCTTTAAAACACTTCTGTCTTCTGTATCTATTTCTAATCTCGTCATTATCAAGCAAAAACTAAAGATTGAAGTTAAAGTAAAATCTGCTTACAAAATTATAGAGGCAGGGTGTGTAATTGAAATGGAAAGTTGGTCCCAAAAAAAGAAAGTTCTGAAAAATAAGGCGAAATTAAAGGCAATAACAAATCCCAAAATGTACTTAGATAGCGATTTGACTTACAATCAAAGAACAACGCATTCCAAAATACGTGAACATACAGAAGAAGAAAGGGAAAACGGAAAGATAGTAAAAGTTGGATACCAAAAATGTACAGTAAATCACAAAAAAGTGGTTTTAGGAATAGATGAAAGGTTGCCTGTTAGAGGACCCAACAAACTAACATGAAAACCTGGGCCGAAAGAAAAAATGACGAATCTGCGAGAAATGAGGTTCGTCGTTACGTACGTCGTGCGATATCTATGGAGATAGAATTAAAGCCAAAAGAAAACAAACGAAAGTGTATACTCTTTAGCAGGCGGGTAAGAAGAGCAAATTATGAGCACGTTACAACAGCAGCTGGGCATATGGAGGGAACATTTTCAGGAAGTCATGAAGATAGAAAACGAAGAGATATAAATACCGGAAGAGATGGAAAACCGTGAAATGCAAATAAACACGTATATTGCGACCAAGAAAGAGCTAATTACAGCAATATCAACTGCCGAGGCACTGCACCCTCATCCTCTGATGAAGAAGATATGGGTAAAAAAAACTTTCCCAAATTACTGGAAAGAGCGAATTATTGTAAAAATCTCTAAGAAAGGGGATTTGAAAATGCAGCAAGTGGAGAGAAGTCAGTCCATTGAGCGTGGTTAATAAAGTTTTTTGCAGAACACTATTAAACCGAATAAGCAAAACAATTGATGCAGGGTTGAGGAAGGAACAAAGTGGCTTCAGAGTAAGACATTCATGTGTCGACAACATCAAACACTTAGAATAATAATTGAGCAATCTCTAGAATACGAAAGACCATTACTCTACTGTTTATCGACTATGAACGAGCATTTGGGGGGGGGGGGGCAGCTTGGCCTTGTGTACTCCGTTTCTACTGAAATTTCAAGAAAGATACAAAAAATGTGTATAATACGTAATAAAAGGCTACTACTGATTACTGTAATGTATAGTAGCAATTGTGAGATAACATTTTTATTTATATTAAACAAAGCATACACATAGTTCGACGACCACAAAGCGTAAATAGTTGAATTCGCACTCCATAATTCAATACTGCACACTTCATTCGGGCAGAGTCTCCAGATGCTGTCAAAACAAAAACGTTACTTGCACGGCAATATGCAGTTCTTACGCAATAATAAATTGTATTTGAAATT